>CM068584.1:41687159-42312464 GCA_035048485.1 Pteria penguin
CCACAGGTAAAGCACTGCAACTGGCGATTAATTCACACACGTTTGAAGTCCTGTATAACAGCGGCGCAGTGTGAGGTATTAAGCAAGGCAAATTCACCGCGCTTCTCTAATGTGTAATGCCGACGCTCGGAGAAGATTTCTTTATAGCCTTGTTCAGCAGTAGCTCGTAGAATGTAAATTTGCTTTTTTTTTTTCTTTTTTTGTTTTTTTTTGTTTTTTTTGGGGGGGGGGGGGGGGGTGGTTTTTTTTTTTTTTGGTTTTTTTTGTTTTTTTAAGAATTCGAATGCATAATACTTTCTCAAACTCTATTTTATAGAAAGCACTTTAAATCGCGATTGAATTAATCGCGAGTTACTGCGCCTTGTCCATGGAAGAAGTCCTATATCACAGCGGTGTCGTGCAAGGTATTAAGCAAGGCAAATTGACCGCGCTTCTGAAGATATGTTTATTGCGTTGTTCATCAGTAGAGTGCCCAAAATTTGATTTTTGTTTAAGAAATGGAAATCAAAATGCTTTCTCAAACTCTTGCTTTTATAATTTGTTCATACGACGAATAAAAATACTTGAAAGTTACGCAAGTAAGATATTTTTATAAAAAAAATCTTTAAATTGCTCACTTTCAAATACCGGGAAACATGTTTCATAGTAAAATCGTTACGGAAAATCGTTTCGTAATGTTTTGGAAACTAAAAGACTAAAAATAAGACAGTTTTGAACATTACGTAATTTTTAAAAAACTTTAAATTGAAATAGAGGCCAAACTAAAAGAGATAGATAATATCGGCCGATGAAAGTTCTAAAGATATGAACCTAGAGAACATAACAGTGAAAATTTTGAGAGATCTACCATTAAAACTAAAAGCTACATACGCGAAAATCGAAAAATATTAAATCTTACGTAATTCTCTTAAAACGTCGTATATTTCGAAAATTTTTTTCATTAAACGGGAGTATGTGTCTGTGAGAATGAATAGCCGAAAGATGAAATTTCAAAGTAAAGAGTCGGTAGATACCCTCATTCCCTATCATGCTACCAATTTTCACATCTCTACCTTCTTTAATAAGCGAGCTTTAGCTGAAACCATTTCATTAAACATTAATGAACTTTATGTGACGTTGAAAGCATCACTTTAAAGGGGGTTGTCGTGTTTAAACCTAAATAACTCGAAAATGGTAAGAGTTAGCGAAAATTTGATGGCAATGTTATGCATATAAATTTTCGCGCAGAATCGATTGCAACAATCCCCGATTCGATAAGATGAAAATTAATGGAGTTATGACGTCATTTACAAAGTATGACGTCATTTTCAGGAATTTGGTACCATGCCAATTCCCTTTTGTCAGTCGGTAGATATTTACATTTTCTTTTATGCTACCAAATTTCATACCTCTAGCTTTATCAATAAGCGAGACACAGGTACCTGAAGTTTTAAATTGTATTTTCAGGAAAGGCCAAACACTGAACTTTGACCGCAAATATCTCGAAAACGGTAAGAGATATCGAAAATCTGAGACCAGACCTTTCTCCTTTAACTACTTTTTCACGCAGAATCGATTGCAACAATCCCCGATTCGATACGATGAAAAATAAGGGAGTTATGACGTCATTTAGAAAAGTATGACGTCATTTTCAGGAATTTGGCACCTTGCCAATTCCCTTTTGTCAGTCGGTAGATATTTGCATTCTCTTTTATGCTACCAAATTTCATACCTCTAGCTTTATCAATAAGCGAGACACAGGTACCTGAAGTTTTAAATTGTATTTTCAGGAAAGGCCAAACACTGAACTTTGACCGCAAATATCTCGAAAACGGTAAGAGATATCGAGAATCGATTCCAACCGTCCCCGCCTCGATCCGATGAAAAATAAGGGAGATATGACGTCATTTACAAAGTATGACGTCATTTTCAGGAATTTGGCTCCATGCCAAATTCCTCTTGTCGGTCGGTAGATATTCTCAATCTCTATCATGCTACCAAATTTCACACCTCTATCTTCCTCAATAAGCGAGCTATAGGCGAAAACATTTCATGAATAATTAATGAGTGTTGATGACGTCACAAACATCACTTTAAAGGGGGTTGTCGTGTTCAAACGCAAATAACTCGAGAACCGTAAGAGTTAGCGAAAATCTGAGAAGACTTTACTGGTAGGTATTTGAACGCTCTATCGAATGGAAGAAACCCGATCAAAATCCGACTGCAAATAAAGTCGCTAGACCTTGCCAAAGATTTGATTCGAAAATTTTCAATAATTTCAAAAATATTGGCAGCATGCCATTTTCATTCTAGAGGTAGATTAAGAATGTGGAAACATGTTTAGATATAAAATTTCATGCCGATATCTCATTTAATAAGAGAGATATTAACGTATGAATATTTAATTAGCTTTGATGACGTCATAGCGAATTTTCCCACGCTCATTGTGACTTTATTTATGGTCCGATTTCAAAAATTTTTCATATTCCAAATCAGACCATTAAAATCTTTCATCCTACTGTCTAAAATCTAAGATTGAAATATTTTTTTTGAAATGAAAACAATCGGGTCAAGGTCAACTTTTTCGGGGTAGAGCTGCAAAATTGACGCAGTGACATAAAATCTTGCATCTCCTTTTCTGAATCGAATGCTGAAAATTTCATTCCAATCGGACAAATAATAAGGAAGATATAGCGATTCAAAATTTTGGCGTCGTAGGTGGCGCTGCGCGCTTATAAGCGGTAATTTAGAAAATTAAAAAAATCAAATCTTGAAAATTTAATTTCGAATCGAACACTGAAAACAGAATAGTAATATCTTTAATAATGAGTGATTTCTGAGCCGTCACAAAAAAAAAAACGGATGAAGAATAATAATAATAACTAGAAACGAGCTCGTTGCTAAAGCAACGAGTAGGTTTCACAAGTTAAAGTCGAAGCAGCGAAGCTGAGATCTCCTACTCTAATACAAAATTCTTTTTCACGATCCAGATATCTGATCTTTAGTGATGGTATCCACATTGCGCAATCTACTTGCAGAAATTGTAGGTAACGGCGACTTACATTATACACATTATACTGAAGCCTACATCGCACAATATCGACTACTCTTGACCATATATTTGAAACAAGAAACATGTAGGACAATCACACTTAGTACAATCTGCACGTGTAACCTAGATCTTCAGTCCTTACTGCCCGCTTTATGTTGTTTATTTATTAACTTACGCAAGGTATTTCGCGTGTACAGATGTTTGACCTTGAATCGCTTCTCTGCTGGAATAAACAATTCTCCTCGCGATGAACTTACGCAAGTTATTTCGCGTGTACAGATGTTTGACCTTGAATCGCCACTCTGCTGGAATAAACAATTCGCCTCGCGATGGCCTTTAGTAATGCCGCTTTCCCCAATATACAAAAGAAAGACTTGACAATGTCTCGTATTCCACAGGTAAAGCACTGTAACTGGCGATTAATTCACACACGTTTGAAGTCCTGTATAACAGCGGCGCAGTGCGAGGTATTAAGCAAGGCAAATTCACCGCGCTTCTCTAATGTGTAATGCCGACGCTCGGAGAAGATTTCTTTATAGCCTTGTTCAGCAGTAGCTCGTAGAATGTAAATTTGCTTTTTTTTTTCTTTCTTTTTTGTTTTTTTGTTTTTTTTTTGGGGGGGGGGGTTGGTTTTTTTATTTTTTGGTTTTTTTTTTTGTTTAAGAATTCGAATGCATAATACTTTCTCAAACTCTATTTTATAGAAAGCACTTTAAATCGCGATTGAATTAATCGCGAGTTACTGCGCCTTGTCCATGGAAGAAGTCCTATATCACAGCGGTGTCGTGCAAGGTATTAAGCAAGGCAAATTGACCGCGCTTCTGAAGATATGTTTATTGCGTTGTTCATCAGTAGAGTGCCCAAAATTTGATTTTTGTTTAAGAAATCGAAATCAAAATGCTTTCTCAAACTCTTTTTGTATAATTTGTTCATACGACGAATAAAAAATACTTGAAAGTTACGCAAGTAAGATATTTTTATAAAAAAATCTTTAAATTGCTCACTTTCAAATACCGGGAAACATGTTTCATAGTAAAATCGTTACGGAAAATCGTTTCGTAATGTTTTGGAAACTAAAAGACTAAAAATAAGACAGTTTTGAACATTACGTAATTTTTAAAAAACTTTAAATTGAAATAGAGGCCAAACTAAAAGAGATAGATAATATCGGCCGATGAAAGTTCTAAAGATATGAACCTAGAGAACATAACAGTGAAAATTTGAGAGATCTACCATTAAAACTAAAAGCTACATACGCGAAAATCGAAAAATATTAAATCTTACGTAATTCTCTTAAAACGTCGTATATTTCGAAAAATTTTTTCATTAAACGGGAGTATGTGTCTGTGAGAATGAATAGCCGAAAGATGAAATTTCAAAGTAAAGAGTCGGTAGATACCCTCATTCCCTATCATGCTACCAATTTTCACATCTCTACCTTCTTTAATAAGCGAGCTTTAGCTGAAACCATTTCATTAAACATTAATGAACTTTATGTGACGTTAAAAGCATCACTTTAAAGGGGGTTGTCGTGTTTAAACCTAAATAACTCGAAAACGGTAAGAGTTAGCGAAAATTTGATGGCAATGTTATGCATATAAATTTTCGCGCAGAATCGATTGCAACAATCCCCGATTCGATAAGATGAAAATTAATGGAGTTATGACGTCATTTACAAAGTATGACGTCATTTTCAGGAATTTGGTACCATGCCAATTCCCTTTTGTCAGTCGGTAGATATTTGCATTTTCTTTTATGCTACCAAATTTCATACCTCTAGCTTTATCAATAAGCGAGACACAGGTACCTGAAGTTTTAAATTGTATTTTCAGGAAAGGCCAAACACTGAACTTTGACCGCAAATATCTCGAAAACGGTAAGAGATATCGAAATTCTGTTGCTGTAATTACCATTTTACTTTTTCACGCAGAATCGATTCCAACAGTCCCCGCCTCGATCCGATGAAAAATAAGGGAGATATGACGTCATTTTCAAAGTATGACGTCATTTTTAGGAATTTGGTACCATGCCAATTCCCTTTTGTCAGTCGGTAGATATTTGCATTCTCTTTTATGCTACCAAATTTCATACCTCTAGCTTTATCAATAAGCGAGACACAGGTACCTGAAGTTTTAAATTGTATTTTCAGGAAAGGCCAAACACTGAACTTTGACCGCAAATATCTCGAAAACGGTAAGAGATATCGAAAATCTGAGACCAGACCTTTCTCCTTTAACTACTTTTTCACGCAGAATCGATTGCAACAATCCCCGATTCGATACGATGAAAAATAAGGGAGTTATGACGTCATTTAGAAAAGTATGACGTCATTTTCAGGAATTTGGCACCTTTCCAATTCCCTTTTGTCAGTCGGTAGATATTTGCATTCTCTTTTATGCTACCAAATTTCATACCTCTAGCTTTATCAATAAGCGAGACACAGGTACCTGAAGTTTTAAATTGTATTTTCAGGAAAGGCCAAACACTGAACTTTGACCGCAAATATCTCGAAAACGGTAAGAGATATCGAAATTCTGTTGCTGGTATTTACCATTTTACTTTTTCACGCAGAATCGATTCCAACCGTCCCCGCCTCGATCCGATGAAAAATAAGGGAGATATGACGTCATTTACAAAGTATGACGTCATTTTCAGGAATTTGGCTCCATGCCAAATTCCTCTTGTCAGTCGGTAGATATTCTCAATCTCTATCATGCTACCAAATTTCACACCTCTATCTTCCTCAATAAGCGAGCTATAGGCGAAAACATTTCATGAATAATTAATGAGTGTTGATGACGTCACAAACATCACTTTAAAGGGGGTTGTCGTGTTCAAACGCAAATAACTCGAGAACCGTAAGAGTTAGCGAAAATCTGAGAAGACTTTACTGGTAGGTATTTGAACGCTCTATCGAATGGAAGAAACCCGATCAAAATCCGACTGCAAATAAAGTCGCTAGACCTTGCCAAAGATTTGATTCGAAAATTTTCAATAATTTCAAAAATATTGGCAGCATGCCATTTTCATTCTAGAGGTAGATTAAGAATGTGGAAACATGTTTAGATATAAAATTTCATGCCGATATCTCATTTAATAAGAGAGATATTAACGTATGAATATTTAATTAGCTTTGATGACGTCATAGCGAATTTTCCCACGCTCATTGTGACTTTATTTATGGTCCGATTTCAAAAATTTTTCATATTCCAAATCAGACCATTAAAATCTTTCAACCTACTGTCTAAAATCTAAGATTGAAATATTTTTTTTGAAATGAAAACAATCGGGTCAAGGTCAACTTTTTCGGGGTAGAGCTACGAAATTGACGCAGTCATAAAATCTTGCATCTCCTTTTCTGAATCGAATGCTGAAAATTTCATTCCAATCGGACAAATAATAAGGAAGATATAGCGATTCAAAATTTTGGCGTCGTAGGTGGCGCTGCGCGCTTATAAGCGGTAATTTAGAAAATTAAAAAAATCAAATCTTGAAAATTTAATTTCGAATCGAACACTGAAAACAGAATAGTAATATCTTTAATAATGAGTGATTTCTGAGCCGTCACAAAAAAAAACGGATGAAGAATAATAATAATGATAATAATAAGAAAAGACAGTAGAATAATAAAAGGTTTCACAAGTGAAACTTGTGAAACCTAATAATAAGAAAAGACAGTAGAATAATAAAAGGTTTCACAAGTGAAACTTGTGAAACCTAATAATAATAAGAAAAGACAGTAGAATAATAAAAGGTTTCACAAGTGAAACTTGTGAAACCTAATAATAAGAAAAGACAGTAGAATAATAAAAGGTTTCACAAGTGAAACTTGTGAAACCTAATAAGAAAAGACAGTAGAATAATAAAAGGTTTCACAAGTGAAACTTGTGAAACCTAATAATAAGAAAAGACAGTAGAATAATAAAAGGTTTCACAAGTGAAACTTGTGAAACCTAATAATAAATAAGAAAAGACAGTAGAATAATAAAAGGTTTCACAAGTGAAACTTGTGAAATCTAATAAATAAGAAAAGACAGTAGAATAATAAAAGGTTTCACAAGTGAAACTTGTGAAACCTAATAATAATAAGAAAAGACAGTAGAATAATAAAAGGTTTCACAAGTGAAACTTGTGAAACCTAATAATAATAAGAAAAGACAGTAGAATAATAAAAGGTTTCACAAGTGAAACTTGTGAAACCTAACTAGAGCTTACCTGTTGCCGAGGCAACAGGGCGGGTCTTCCTCTTTAGACAAAAAAAAAAAAAAAGAAAAATATGTACGTAGAAAGAAGAAAAAAAAAGGAAAAAAGAAACGAGATACTGCAATGAGTATACGCATTTATTGCGGCATCATAGATATGCCGATTAGGACAAATGAGAAGTATATACATAGATACATGTATATATCTCGCCGACACACTATGTAAACACACGCATGTAATTAAAGCGGCATGAATCCAGCTACAGAAAGTCTGTGTATTACAGAATTCCCATTCAGAAGCGTGGTGACATAATGCGACAAAGCTGGATAGAGAGTGTGTATTACGCATTTATTTCAAAGGTCACGTTAGCTGTACGTATAGCACTGAGCTGACTACTATAGTAAGGAGATAAAGAAACTCAAATTTAAGTAAACATACATATTGAGGGATTCCTTTATAATTGCCGATTAGATATGCCACGGGGAAAGCACAGTAACTCGCGAATGAATTAATAATTAATCGCGAGTTACTGCGCTTTTCCCGTCTCTATAGGAGCGGCGCTGTGCGAGGTATTAAGCAAGGCAAATTTAACACGGTCTTCTAATGTGTAATCCCGACGCTCGGAGAAGATTTGTAGATTGCGTTGTTCATCAGTAGAGTGCAAAAAATGTTATTTTTGTTTAAAAATTCGAATTCAAATTCTTTCTCCAAGTCTCGTTTTTATTCTTTTTTCATACGAAGAATAAGAAGATACACGAAAGTTACGCAAGTAAAATATTTTTTAAAAATCTTTAAATTGGTCACTTTCAAATACTGAGAAACATATTTCATACTGAAATGGTTACGGAAAATCGTTTCGTAATACTCTGGAAACGATCGGACTAAAAATAAAACATTTTTGCAAATTACGTAATTATTTAAAAACTTTAAATTGAAATAGCGGCCAAACTAAAATAGATAGATATTGTCGGCCGATGTAAGTTATGAAGATGTGAACCTAGAGAGTATGACAGTTCAAATTTGGAAAGTGTAGGATGAAAAATAATGCTATAAAGGGGAGAATTTAAAATTTTACTAATTATTACGTAATGTTTTTGAAAACTTTTATTTTGTAAATTTTTTTTACTTAAATGGGTAACGGTGCCTGTGAAAGTCGATAGACACAATATGAAGTACGTACATAAAACCGTTTCTCAGGAAATGGAATTGAAAAATCGGGGTGAAATTTCGGCGTTTTAAGACCCTCTCTCGATAGGGTTGTCCAACGATAGAGGGAAGGGGGCTAATATTTCGATGTTTTTGAAAATATAATTCAGAAGCGCTAACCCTTCTCCTGTACTGATTGAATTTTGGTGATCATATGATAAAAACTAAGAAAGTTATGAAGCAATTACGTAACTAACCAAATTTGTGAAAAACTTAAATTTCTCAATTAAAAATGGATTTAAAATTTTAAAAGAAATTTTTTTACCATGAAATTCACATTCTAAATCGTTCTATACCGTTTTTAAAATGCTTAGACTTAAAACAAAGCAGTTTAAAAATTACGTAATTTTTAAATTTTAATAACGGCTTAACCGTTAAAAGTAGATTCTATCTCGTCATAGCTACGTTCACTACGGAACCACGGGAGATAAGGCGCGGTGAGCGGCAGGTCAGTTTTACAGCTGTGTTTGGCAGTGTCGGACGTTATATTGTTATCGCTCTGTTTCCTTGGTGGAATTAAAGTTTTATTGTGTTCTTAATATAATTTGGATAGTTTTAATCATTACGTGTGATTCACACGTTTAATTTGTTTTAATTGTGTGACGCACACAGTTATATAATCGTGACACACGATTTGAGTTCCTTGTACAGCATGTCTGATGACGAGGAGCGATTACTAGGTGACGCACCTAGTACCGCATTGGGTGACAATTAATAAGCTCATAATGCGCTCAGTACGCACAGTAATTTGGCGACTACGCCTAGTACTCCGGCGACAACGCCTACATCTGGTATCTCCCTGCTCCTACTTCAAAGTAACATGGAGAAAATCGCAAATTCCATGGAAGCCATGGGCTCCGCTTGGAAGTCTCTTGCTCTTACCAAAGACAAAAGTCATAGCCCCCAACCTTCATGCTCAAAAAGACCACGTCAGTCCGACTCGGACACTGACAATGGAGGGGCGAAAAGAGCAAAGCAAAATGCACAATCACATGAAGATTCCGACTCGGACACTGACACTGATGATTGTGGAGACGATAGCGATGATGACAATGAGTCTGATGCCGAAGCTTTGATTAATAAGGCTTCCACAAAACCAAAGGGAGATAAGAAGGAGGTTCAAGCCAACACAAAATTATCGGTCATGGCAGAAGCTGCCCTCGAATATGAGCTCAATGAAAAAGGACCTAAAGTCGACGATTCAGTTGCAAAAACAGTAAATAAACAATGGTTGGCAAAAATGCCTTTTAAGGTATTACAAAATAAAAGAGCAAAGTACTCTGTTCCTGAAAATTGTGAGAACCTTATGGTGCCTCTGGTCAACAAACCAATCTGGAATACGTTAGACCGGTACCACAAAACGCACGATCTGAGACTCTCAAATGTTCAATCTACGTGCGTCGCTGCGGGAGCAGCCATTACGAAAAGCCTTCATGACCTGGTCACCTCTGATAACATCGAGGTCCCGAGTTTAATTAGACAATTGACTGACGCAGTTGTCCTACTCGGCCAGGTTAATTACGATTTATCTCTACATCGAAGAGAAAACTTGAGGCCTGCTCTTTCTGGGGAATATCGAGACTTATGTAACTCAGAACACCCAATGTCACAAAACCTTTTCGGAGATGATCTCCATCAAGGTATGAAAATAGCCAAAGAGACACAAAAGCTAGGCAAAGACCTTAAGCAAAAAGGCTATAAAAAGAGCTACAAGTCCAAAGGCTACAAGAACCGTAAATACGGAAAGCAGGGAAATTTTCAGAAGGCCAAAAAACTTCAAACGCCGCAACAAAAAAGTCCACAGACCAAAGCAGTCGAAATCGGACTCAAGCGACAACTAAGCATAGATTATGCGGTAAGTTGTCTTCATTCTTCTGTAGAAAATTTAAAACAGAATTTGTTAAATAATGCAGAGCATTTTTATGGAGGCAATATAAAATGTTTTGTTGAACAATGGCAACAGTTAACATCTGACCCAGAAATAATTGATATTGTCACAGGTATGCATATTCCATTTGACAGCAAACCGCGACAATATTCGTTGCCGACGCAATTAGATTTCTCTGATGCAGAAATGATGATCATTGATAATGAAATTCAGGGTCTTCTGGAAAAGCAAGTCATCAAATCATGTAATATTGAACAGGATGACTTCGTATCTACTATATTTGTTCGATCAAAACAAAATGGCAAACATAGAATGATTCTAAATCTAAAGCCTTTGAACGAACATGTGACATATAGTCATTTTAAAATGGACTCCTTATCATCAGTTCTTCATTTGATTACCAAGAATCAGTAGATATGAAAGATGCATATTATAGCTGCCCGATCTCATCTTCACATCAGAAATATCTTAAATTCGTATGGATGGGTCAATGCTATAAATTTACAACTTTTCCAAATGGACTAGCATGCTGTCCTAGAAAATTCACAAAACTGTTGAAACCTGTTTTTGCGTTGTTGCGACAAATGGGTCACTTGTCAACTGTTTACATTGATGATACATATCTACAAGGTGAAACACCAGAAGACTGTTTTCAGAATGTTTATGATACTGTACATATATTACAAAACCTCGGGTTCATTGTTCACCCAGAGAAATCTGTACTGAGACCCTCACAACAAATTGTTTTTCTCGGGTTTGTGCTAGATTCTGTGAATATGACGATTCGTCTTACTTGTGAAAAGGCACAAAGGCTCAAAACATTTTGCACAAAGTTACTCAACAAAGACAGGGTCTCCATACGGAGTGTTGCCATGTTGTTAGGCTATATGACAGCTAGTTTTCCTGCTGTAATGTATGGACCTCTACATTATCGCATACTAGAGATGGAAAAAACGAAAGCTTTGAAATTAGCTTATGGCAATGATGATGCCTACATGACCATCTCAAAAAACGCAAAGAAAGAAATTTGTTGGTGGCAACAGTCTATTGCGTCCTCTTACAATTTGATCAATAGAGAGGCACCTACAGTTATCCTACATACTGACGCTAGCAACGCTGGCTGGGGTGGTGTCCTTGGAAATCTGAGGGCCGGGGATAGCTGGACATTAGCAGAGAGCCAATATCACATAAATTATCTAGAAATCATGGCTGTCTTCTTATCTCTAAAATCATTCCGCGACCATTTGCGGGGAAAACATGTGAAGGTCATGACGGATAACGCTACGGCCGTCTTTTGTCTAAACCACATGGGCACAAGCCATTCTAATAAATGTAATGCATTGACAAAATCAGTGTGGGAATGGTGTATTTCTGAATCAGTTTTCATAACAAGTGCACATATTGCAGGGTCACTCAATACGGATGCAGACATAGAGTCTAGAAAACGCCGTGAAACAGAGTGGAAACTTAATACATCTCTGTTAGAAAAAGCACTGCTACAATTACAGTTTAGTCCTGATATAGATTTATTTGCTTCAAGGACAAACAAACAAGTAGCGAAATATGTGTCTTTTCAATGTGATCCCGATGCATGGGCTGTTGACTCGTTTACACTTAACTGGAGGTACTTTAATTTTTATGCATTTCCTCCTTTCAGTGTGGTAGCCAAAGCTCTTCAAAAAATTCAGACGGACCAGGCAATAGGAATTATTGTAGTTCCCCACTGGCCAACGCAGTCGTGGTTCTCAAAACTAACCAGAATGCTGATATCAAATCCAGTAATCCTGCCATCGGGGAAACACATACTGCAACTGCCATCAAACCCACTGGAAATTCATCCATTGTACAAAAGACTTCATCTATTGATATGTCTTGTGTCAGGGAATGCCTCGAAAGTAAAGGACTTTCAGGAAAGGCTGCCAACCTCATTCTCGGAGCATGGCGACAAACAACCCAAAAACAGTATAAGACATATTTCGATCAGTGGCAAGCATACTGTAATACCGCAGGGTGTGATCCATTTTATCCACCTTTGAATATTGCAATTAACTTTCTTGCGGATCTTGCAGACAAAGTTGGCTACAGTGCTGTAAATACGGCTAGAAGTGCGCTTTCTGGAATTGTGTCATTACCTGGTGGAAGCGTTTTTGGGAAACATCCCCTTGTAAAAAGACTTTTGAAAGGTGTTTTTGAAGCAAAACCATCATTACCACGATACAATGATATCTGGGATGTAAATAGTGTACTTATGTATTTGAAGAATATGTGCTCTTATGACGCCATATCATTGAAGGATCTTACCTACAAATTAGTTATGTTACTGGCGATCCTTACGGGACAGAGATGTCAAACATTGCATCTTCTGAAACTTCCTCATATTCAGATTACAAATGATGCATGCGTTTTCTATATTGTGGATTTACTGAAACAATCCAAACCTGGAAAACATATTCAACCTATTTCACTCCAGGCGTTCACAAAAGACCGCAGTCTGTGTGTTGTTACATGCCTTCAGAGGTATCTTGAGGTCACGCAGTCATTAAGACATTCTTCTAATGATGGCTTGTTTATAAGCTATTTAAAGCCACATAAAACTGTAACACGAGAAACGTTGTCCAGGTGGCTGAAGACGGTTCTGCGAGACGCCGGCATTGATGTTTCAATTTGTAGTGCACACAGTACGCGTGCCGCGTCGACGTCTGCTGCTTGCGCAAGAGGTCTCCCGATTGAAGATGTAATGAGATCTGCGGGATGGAGCAGTGATCGGACATTTGCAAAATTTTACAAACTGCAAATAGACACTGCGAAATTTGACAATGCCATTCTTAGTGATGTTGTGTAATTATCACATTTTCAGTGTTGAAGTCATGTGTAGCATTGTATTTAGTTTATATTATAGTGGAGTTCTTTCAATAGATCTTATGTTGTTTATTACGACACTGTTGATCTGGTAGACTTGGCTAAACATAGCCAGTCTTTTGATCTCCTCGCAGACACATGGCTGTCAAGTCTCCCGTGGTTCCGTAGTGAACGTAGCTATGACGAGATAGAATTAGAAAATTAAACGAGACTTACCTGTAAGTTGAAGTTTGATTGGAATTCTATCGAGTCATAGTACGGAACGTAGGAATCATGGGCCCACCCGATATTGGGAACCCTCCCTAAGTGGTTCATGTGTCCACTTCGGGTTTTAAAGTCTGACCTGCCGCTCACCGCGCCTTATCTCCCATGATTCCTACGTTCCGTACTATGACTCGATAGAATTCCAATCAAACTTCAACTTACAGGTAAGTCTCGTTTAATTTTCTAATAATCGGCGTTGATTTCATTGTCAAGGACACACCTGTCAAATTTGAGAATAAAAATTTGAGGAATCTATCTAAAATAATAAACTTGTTTTTGAGAAAATAAAAAAATTTAGCCCTATTACGTAATTTTCTTTAAAACCATAATATTTCGATTTTTTTCCCTTATCAATCAATTTCCCCTGGCTCATCAAGCAAGAAGCCGCGATAAAAAGGTTGTTGGTCAAGCCGTTTCTGAGAAAATGGCAGTCAAAGTGCTGAGAATAATAATAATAATAACAAATGTAAAGAAAAAACATCACAATAACAGAAGGGTCTTCCGATGGATGGAATCGGAAGACCCTAATAATAATCCTTCTCGTATGTTGGAACACCTGTTATAAACTCAAAACCTCCTATTTCCAGCCTAACTGCCGGAAACACCGAAAACACCAATGATTTACCGAAAACACTCAAATAATCACCGAAAACATCAATGAACTTTTAAAGTAAATTTGATTTTCTTAAAAACGAGATTAAAACACAAATATGTTCCAAGTTTCAATAATATTGGATGGTTTTTGGCTGAGTTATAGCAAATAGTATTTATTACTTCACATGTAATCTATTTGTGCGATCGGCAGCCATTATGTAGGCATCGCTGATTCTACCTGACTTAAACTGTGATAGGATGTGCATGTCTAAATTACATGTTGTCTATGTGTCTACTGATGTTATTCAATTACGTTACTATGTTATTTTTTTTTATTTTTGTTATTTTCTGAAATGTTTTATATACACCATTATAATACAGAATTGAATTACTTGAAAGTAACAATCGAAATGACAATGTGACTATAGTGACCGAATAGTGAAATGGTTGCGTTAAGTATTACCCAATAGCTACCAAGTACCAGTGAAAACGATAATAACAAATACTTCAATTAATTTCAAACTTTATTATCATATAGTAGTACATGTAATATGATAAATACGACAAACATGACAAAGACAAGCAATGTTTTATATATAAAGATAAAGCAGATAAATATATAAATAGATACACTATATATATGAATGTCTTGTGTCTTTTCCAAATCAAATCAAATAATATTTACAGTCTAACCTGGCATAACGGCCACCTTAGTTGGACGGCCACCTGCTTATAACGGCCGTTTTCAGACCCTCCCAATCGTGTTTGCTCATTATTGATACCTAATTTAACGGCCACCTGTCTAACGCGGCCAGCAGCCACCATCTTCGTCCCCAAACTCGCGATCGATCTTCGTTTAAACGGCCGTCTTGACCACAAGTCATTTGACAAGCTTTTTGACTGCGAGTCACGTTTTCTCGCCACCTGAACAAACCTTCAAAGAAAACAGCTGATGGCACGTAAACACAATTCACCATGCATTTTATATTGAGTTTGATTTCGTTTACGTCACTGGTATACACAATACAGGCATATTATCACTATTGTGGCACATCACTTCGAAATCTGATCAGCAAACGAAAAACTTTAACTCTTGAAGAGCGCTAAAATGCACTTTCGATGCTCGAGACTGGAAAAAGTGCACGAGCCGTCGCTAAAGACCTCGGTGTTGGCAGGACGGATGTTCTCCAAATATTAAAAAGAAAAGCGAAAATTTTAGAGGACATAGAAAATAATGTGAAAATAATGTGCCCGGTGAAGGGAAAAGAAAAAAATGATTTAACGTGGAAGTGGTTCCAGGAGGCGGCCACTCGGAGAGTGAATGTGACCGGACCCATGATTAAAGAGAGGGCGTTAAAATTTGCCGAGGACACATTCAAAGTATCAAACGGATGGTTATCGTGTTTCATAAAGCTAAACAATATTGTCTTTGGGACGATGAGCGGGGAAAAGGGCGACGTTGATGACGGAGCTGTCAGTGACCGGGTCTCCAGTCTGCCGTCTCTCTGTGAGGGATACAAAGCACACAACATATTCAATATGAATGAAATGGTCCTTTTTTATATGATTATCATATGACCTTTTTAAAATTCTATAATTCGATTACATTATATTTTAAGCGCACAACAGCTCCTTTAACTCCTGTCAATCCCCTACATCCGCGTATTACCTGAGTTTTTGAATATCAAGTAAAAATCGAGCAGCTTGGGTGAGATACAAGCGCGTAAAAGCTCCAGACTACTTACCTGCATAGTTGTGGTCAGTTTAAATGGTCTGCTATCTCTACACGCCACAACACAAATAAGCGTGCATAAGCCTCGCGTTTGCTCTAAAACTGTCCATCAGGTGATAAAGAAGACAATGTCCACTGAGTAACATGCCCGAGTGTGCACAAGAGTCTGCACATTGCTACGTCACCGTTAGAAAGCAAGTCCTTGCGTTCCAAATGTAACAGAAAGTGACATTCTTGGGTATGCTTTGCGACGGTCGAAAGTAGATACCGCAAGGAACTGTCGTTACATATGTAAACTCGATTCGTCTCGGATACTGTGGTTTCTGAAGGTACAACCGATTCCCGCGACAATAAGGAATTGAAGGTCATCTCAATAACGTCCGTATTCGTCATTTTGTTTTCAGGGTACGCGTCTTTGATCTGCTTTATCTTGTCGGGAACTCGTTTAGAATCAATGGATGTTCCAAGGCATTCAAGCTTGAATGAAGGATAGCGTTTTCTTGCATTATTTGACATGTTGCTTCTTCGAGATTCTGAGAGTAAATGAGAATTCATTTCCGTTCTCAAGTTCCCCAGGTCAGGTGTCAGACGAAGAGGCCATTTACTTCCGATGGAGGCAGGAAATCCATTGTTTATTGGGGAAACAACCCTTGATTAGGAGGGCAAAAAGTATGCCCCGTACCTGGCGGGAGTTTCAGGGAAAGAACAAGCTGAGAAAGGAAGAAAGAAAAATATGGTCTCAGTTTTACAAAACTTTAAAAACACGAAGAAAAAATGTAAATTTCCAAAAACCAAATGTGTTTAGTTTTTATAAAATTCGAGAATGTTACTGCACTTCCAAAAAAAGCTCGCTTACAATTCCTAAACTGTCAGATTTCGACAAAAATGGCAAAAATACAGGACCTATTGGTAAAATGTGGGGTCGCTGCCCCCTAGATCGGTTTGTTACACGTATATCATGACGGTATTTGACTGATGCATGATACAGAAATTTGGGTATTTGCATCAGATTGCGAATCCAGAGCTCTACCACTAGACCAAGTCGGCTTCCCCCCAAACAACCACTGAATATATATAATATAATGTAACATGAAGATCATGTCGTAAAATTATAATTAGATAGAAGAGGTGGTTGTATCCAAGCTATAGTCTTCGACGTATTGTGTTTGTATCTAATATTAATATGTATATTTATTTCTTTATGACCTGAATTATATTTCTGTGTTTTGAGGATGTCGGCTGTTTCGATAAAATGTATATAGATATTTATATACATGTTACCGAGAACGTTTCCAGCTCTTGCCACGTGGAGGCCTCCTCAGGAAAGAGCCACAATGGTTTGTTTTTTATTTATTTATTTATTATTTTTTTTTTCGGGTTTTTTTTGGGGGGGGGGGGTTCTTTGTTTTGTGTGTTTTTGATGGGTTTTTTCTTTGTTTTTTTTTTTGGGTGATAATTTCTTAGTTTTGTTTTTTTCTCATGTTACTATTATAATATATTTTCACTGACAAATTCAAAGTCACGTGTAAAACACTTTCCACTGTCATTTAGTGCCATAAATGCCCCATGTATGGCTGTTTCCCTACATTTGGAAGCCACTCCCGTACTTTCCGAATAACACAATTGGGCATAATTTCCCTCCTATATCAATGGGACTGCCATACAAATCTATTTCGCCCTCTGTCCAGACTTTCTGCCCGAGCATTTCTATCTAGATATCGCAAATCACCCCGCACACCACGATGGCACAGCATTGTCCAGAACTTCTTGTACAGGACCATTCTCTTTCTGCGGTTACGATGGTGAGGAAGGACGTCTGATTCTGACAACCACATCTGCCGGTTGCGATCATCCATCACGCAGGACGACGAAAAGCAATCTGGGCACTCGTGTTCCCCTTCAAGCTGTGGAATGAAAGGCTCATTGCGAGGCGGTTCTATGTCCACCAGGTCCCCAGTCGTGGTGCTGGCGGAACATTTCTCCCAATCCCAGTCATTCTGCGCAAAAACTGCCTGTAGCGCTTGAAGCTTATCAGGTGATAGATTCAAAGTTACGGTGTTCATCGTTGGGTTTTAGAAGCAGAATGATAATATGTGTAAGAAATTTAGATATATTAAGACGCTTTCTCGTAATTAATATCTAATTGAAAATTTTACTTTGTACTCCTCATTATTTTTTAATTACCTATTATCAATTTCTTTTCATTATAAAAACAACGCATTCCGATTTTCAGAGAAAATAATTAATTCGAAATAAAAAAAACCGTGGCTTCAAATGTTAATTATCGTTGTTTGGGCTCATATTAGATAAGGCAATTGATATTAATTTTATGTTGCATGGTTGAACACAAGTACCCCGGTCATCCGCTCTTGCTCATTACAGGTTGCAGTTCAAGTGAAAGTACTTTCGTGTGCAAATGAAACTGTTCAAAATGTAAGAGATGCACCAATAAAAAAGAGAGGTTGTAATTGCTGATAAGACCATCCATGACTCTGACCCTATGGGACAAGCAGATAAGTGCTGTACAGGAAGGTATATCGTACAAGTTTACTTTCCTGGGTACGAGAATATTTCAAAACCAGAAAGTTTTGACAACAACACTTTCCTCAACAGTTCAGCAAATAGAAGACATACACAACTGTATCATCAACAATGTCTATACAGTCCAGTGAAAAAAAAAAAAAACAGGACAAATAACACAAATCTGTATTCAAATCTCAACATCGTGTGAACATTGTAGAGCAAAAATTGAAGTAGAGGCTGATGATGCATTATTCATCAGATGTAATTCCTGCAAAATGAAAATGAGGAAAACTTCAGTTCAGAATAGTTTGCATGGTACTCTCTGTTTCATTCAAACGAATGAAACTGAGAAAGTCAAACTTACAATTTTCGTCTCTGTCTTGAGCACATTTGCTGAGGTTAACAACCTGGACAAAAATGACACTGAAAGTCTAGACGATTTTTTGTTGACAAAACCAATTAGGATTTCATTCTCTGAAGTGAACAAAATGGTTTTGAATATTAATGTGCATTCTGCACAGGCATCTCCAGGAAAACAGCATCACCATAGTGGCCAGGTCACACAATGTTGGAGATGAAGAAACAAGTAATGATATAAAACATTACTCACCTAACTTTATATCTTTCATGTTGAAAATGTGACATGTAATATAATAGAACATGTACAAAATGTGCATGGATTTTAATTCAGGTGCAGATATGACTACATTTTTATATTGTGGTTTGTTTTTTTAGTTTGTTTGTTTCATGTATTGGAATCATATTTTCATAGCTTTTATGTTAGTTTTGATGTTTTTTGGGATCATATTTTCATAGCTTTTATTTGCAATCGAAATACATTGTACTTGATGGAGAATGCACAGTAAGTTTGTGTATTTTGATTGAATTTACCGGTAGGTTCAATTTTCCTAGTGTTTTTAGGTTTGTGTTGATTTTAGGTTCACGTTTCTAAGTGTTTACTATTGTTTTGATAGTCATACCTTGTTTTGTTTTATATTTTGACAGACAGTTAATTTTTGTGTCACCTGTAAAGCATAAAGACATTAAGTATCACTTCATCCGCCCATCCATCTGTCTGTCCGTCTGTCACACTTCGTAAGACGTTATCCCTAAGGAGTTGCCATGTTTCGCATTTGGCAAGTGCATTCCTTAGATTGATTGATTGTTGTTTTACGTCACGCCGGGAATATTACACCCATATGGTGACGGTTACAATCATAAATTAGCATTGTAATGCTGCCCATTCTAGTGTCACCTACGAAACAAAGGGACACTTAGATATCTCTTCGTCAATCTGTCTGTCAGTCACACTTTGTAAGAACTCATTCCTAAGTATCATTGTGTTCCGCAGGCGACACGTGCATTCCTTGGAATGTTGTCATTCTAGTTTTATTGTTAGTACATGTATTAAAATTTTTCTGCTTTTGCCATGTTTTCATACTTGTATACAACAAACAATAAATGTGATACATCATAAACAATAACTATATGTACATGTAAAGTGCATGACTTCTTTATTGTATCATCTGTCTATGAAGCATAGTTCTTTAAAAAAGGTCACTTTGCGCCTTGTACAAGCTGTAGTCTTTAAATGTTTACATTTCCCACCTTTAACACTTGAAACCAAAACTGAATACACAAAATGTTCATAACGAGAAAGATTTTATTCAGAAAGGGTTAAGGGGTCAAACGTAAAAGAAGGTCAAACAATTGATTACTATGAGTAATGATTGTAATGGCAAAGGTCAGTGTTTCTGTTATAACACTATATACATTTCATTATTGCAATGCTGTAACTCAGTGCATTTCAGATGTGGTCACACTTTGTAATTCATTTTTATTCATGTATTGTATAGCTCCATGGTGACTTCTGCCACATGACTGAGCCAGTAACTCCTTTTTTTTTCTTTCAAGCACTGCTATGTATTTGTTTCATAAAACTTATATTCTAGTTATATACTTATGTATTGATCCCATTATAAATATAATAAAAAGTAGACAAGATAGAACATCTTCATGTTCAAATAAATTGATGAACATTTTACTTTCTCTCAGCACTGAAATGCGTTATTATTGTTCTCAAAGGTTTCATGTCTAGCTCTTCAAATTAATTTTCAATTTTGACTTTTGCTATTACACTTGAAAATCATAAATTTCATAAAATATCCTCTCTCCATACTATTTTTGTGTTAAACATTCTTATCTGCCTTACAATGTATTCCTATTATGCAACATTTATTTCATGTTGATATAAATTTTCACGTTGATATAAATTTTCATGTTGCATGTTCATATCACAAAATAAATATGAATGCAACAGTCATTTTATCTGTTGCAAAACTTTAACTATTGCCCATGTGATAACTTATTAATAATACTGAAAAGTAGTAGCAGCTGTATTTTATATGTATCTTAAGGTCTTCAGCCGATATAAAATCAGAAAAGTGTTTAAATACAGGTATACCAACATGCAACATTGCATTTGCAAATTCTTAAAAATCTTGATGTGTTTTTTGTATTTAATCTATCTCATGTTATTAAAATTAAATTCATATTTGTTTCATTTATTAGTTATTCTTTTGTTTTCACAAAACACAACATTACATATACTTATACCCCACTTTGAAGAACGTGGTGCATATTGCTATATGTATGCTGCTGTCAGTGGGTATGTACATACACTAACAGTTTCCGTTCATTATTCCTGCAACTGGTGCTCAAATTTGCATACAAATTGGCATACTTCGTGACAATATCTAGATCAAGTTTTTATTTGGTAAAGATTTAACCATTTTTGGCCGGATTGCAAAGCAACTCCGGTCTATAGATTGGTGTGTCTGTCCATCAACATTTTGGTTAAAGTTTGTGGTTGAAGAAACATTTCGGAAATGAATACAAGTATAGACTTGATATGTAGATAGACCTTGATGAATACTACTTATTTCCTAGCGTTTCATCTGACCTTGACCTTTCTTGACCTGAATATGCTTAGCGATCCAGCCATACCGTCTTTAGCGGTTTCATATTGAATGACTTGTACCCCAAAGACTTTACTGATTTAAAACATTCCATTCCATTCATTATCTCTGCAACGGATGCACATATTTATATGAGATTTGGCTTACAGATACATCAAGATAATATCATTGAACAATTTCTTAATGACTTATGCCAATTGAACCTAATAAATCAATAGCTTAGTGTCTGTTCAATAGATTCCCTATGCTCCCTTTAATGAAACAGGCATTGGGAGCATCAGTGTTTAACAAACATCTCTTGCTCACGTATGTGTCCAAAGGAGGCAAACAAGGCAATGTGTTGAAACTATGCCAAATCGAACTCTGCAAGTACTCCCTTCAATTGACTGATAAGAAAGTATTTCAATGCTTAAATTCAGTTCAATTTCCTGTTGAAAATGTACTTCGCACTCAGGTGAGCGATATAGGCCCATTTCGGCCTCTTGTTTGCAGCCTGAAAATACAAAACCGGAAACAGAAAACAAAAACCAACAATAGACAACTCGATTAAAGTAAATAAACATTCTAAAACATTTCGAACATTAAATGTCACTATACAAGTCAGTAGAGTGGCGCAACCTCTTTTTCCTCTGTCATAAACATATTGGGATAGTTCTGCCCCAGAAAAAAACCGCACACAATCACATACACACGTATTGTTAGCTTCGCTGCACGATGTGGACGGACGGGTGTTCTGATCCATATTGTTGCATCGCAGACCTGGGGAATCGGACACACAAGTCTCTGGGTTGACGGAACCAGTAGACCCTGAAACTTCACTAATCTCCGTTGGAGTGTCTGGAGGTTCTGCAACGGGACGCGGAGGAATGTTCAGAGATTGGCGGAGAGACTCATCTGCATCACGGGACTGTGATACTGAAGAGAAGGATTTGCCGCGTTTTATTTCTGTCACCTGTAAGGTACACCAGGTCGCCTACTTCCAATGATTTGTTAGGCGGATAAATATCTTCACTGCATTTAAAAAGTTGGCTGTAAGCATGATTGGCATTGCGGGATGAAAATTGATCCAGAATAAGTTGTCTATCATTCACATGCAATTGCGAGTTGGTAAACTGGTCGCGTTGAAGTAACATTTCACGGGCCGACAAGCCTCTGTTGCGCACACGAGAATTCAATGTGGCTGTTCAAGGTAAGCTGAACTGGGGTACCAGTGTGGGCAGTAGGGTCTAAGCGGAGGATCTCATCTTGCACTTCTTGAATGGCTTTCTCTGCAACTTGGTTTTTATTAATGTTCGTCAACCTACCGATTTCTAATCGAATCCTGTGCGAAAGCAACATCTTGTCGTCTGACCGAGCTTGTAAGGCTGGTGCAGGATCAGGACGAATGACCGCGGCGGGACCGTCTAAGGGGTTCTATGTACAACTGAAGTAGAGCATTTCGTAGTGTGTCGCTTCTGTCATCTTCAATGATACACGCAGATGTGAATGATGTCAGGCATTCGCGAATTACGAGAATACACTGGCGCTCCCTACGCATAATGTCAGCTGCAAACGATATTCCAATCGATTCAGGTGGATCAAGTGTGCTCTGGCCGACACGAAAACATGGCTGGTTTTTTTTTTTACTGCAGCCAGATGTTACCTCTTAAAGTAACGTCGCGAGACATGTCGGAGTGGATGTGCAGTAGGATGAGCTAACTTGATGTGTAGCGACATCAGAAAATCGTGAAGGACCTGTCTAGGAATGATTATAGGTCTTTAGCTCTTTTCCCCATACTGACACGTGACACGTGTGTCACGTTTTGATACCTGAGCGTACATAATGTATGCATTCACTCTACCGCAATCCATAAGAAACCAAAGAACGAATTTCCAATATTTCTTAGAACTTCTCCCGCAAGCGTAGCCTTTCCTCAGTTGGTCATGGAAGTCCACAACATTCATATTTTTGTTGTATTGCTAAAAGCACAAGGGCTGTGTCACTCTTGTCTTTTGACGTCCAACCTGCCGATCACAATAACTCTCCTCGTCTTACCAATTATCAAATACCATTACAACAATGTTGTTGTCATTCCATGCTGTAACATTTAGAGTTTTCTTTGCATAAGTGGTGAAGTCACCTTGATTTGGTTTTTTTTTTCATCGATTCCTTCTTGCTCCGTCTTATTTCATCTGATAATCCTTTCCTGTTTGTGTTTACAGTGCCATGGGTGTATATAGCCTCACCATTAGCAAGTTGCACACATGTACAAGCTCTGTTCATGTATATTTGGAGATTTAAGCCAATGATGTTCCTAGTTAAATCGTGTACTACTCTGTATCCAAGTCCATATTGTTCCTGGAGTTAGTTCGATCTCTTCTTCCAGTATATAGCTGATACTCCGTCATGTAAGATGACTCTATCACACCTTGCCCAGAATTTTAGTCCGAGTTTCTCTGGTCTTGCGGGTATGTATTGTCTAAGTTCTGAACAACCACTGTATCCCTTCTTTGTTTCGTCTATTGATATTTCGGTAGAGAGTTGGTAATATGATTTAAAGTTTCTCTTGCACACGTCATAGATCAGTATCACCTTGTCAAGTGGATGATTAGGCCTAGCTCCATTTTCACCTGCCCCGGAAGCACTAGAATTTAAATCCACGGCACCCAACAAAATCATCGTTTCTCCAATAATCCTCATAGGAATGGCGTGAAATAGCTTCCATTGAAATATTTAATCCAAAAAATGCTCGCACCTCGTTGGCCGTAGTCGGGTTCCAGTGTCTATCGGTAATGCCTTTTTTCCTCTGACATATTCCGCATATTTTTGTGTTTATATTGCAATTTGTGAATAAACGTTCTGCTCAAACAACAATTCATAATAATCAAGTGGTGTAGCAGTATGAACATCGAAGCCACCCGGTAATTTTGGACCCGCAGGTAAACAACCCGGTAATGTTGGACCCGCAGGTAAACAGCACCTTGGCACGTCGCCATTTTGTAGAGGTGTGTTTTCATTGTTTCTCTCGAAATAACCATCAACCGTATCTAAATCGTCGTCACTCTCCGCAAAACTTTTAAATCCAGATGGATACAACCCAAATAGAAGGTATCAGAGGGGTGGATCCAAGGGACACCAAGAAAAACATGTCTGTTTTGTGGGAGCACAAATCACTACGTAAGAGATTGTGAAAAAAAAAGAAAGCGGCACGTGACAAAATGTGACAATTTTACATTATACATGTATAATAAAACGTAAATACTATGGATCCGTCCAAATGTGGTGCAGTTGTCTCTACAGTGTGTCATAAAAACCCGTTTATGTTTTATTGTTTATCTTTTATTGAAGATGAACCTGCTGATCTGATAAATCACTTACTAGTATTATGAAATATAACCGCAAGCAAATATTTTTATGATGATATCAATTAGTGTTACTGATAATTATTGTAAATAAATATGTATGACAAAATAGATGCTTAAAGAATGTTTAAAGAAATAAGCTTTTTTTCCCAGAGCCAGATATCCGTGGACACCGAAGCCCTACATGGTTTGGGAGTGCAGATTTTAAAGAAATTCCATACCTTGCAAGCCCGACGTTTTAAAAAATGGTTACCATGGTAATTGCTATTTGTTATAGTAATAGGTTATTCCTTGATGTGTTACATTTTAACATTAAGGTGGTCTTAACGTCTGATTTTAGATGGAGGGGAACAATCCAGTGGCACCAGTAACAAGGAAAGCTAGTCGGGGTGAAAAGGAAAATACCTAGAGCTGCAGGTTCTGAAGACCAGCTTCAGATGTCCAGACAGGAGGATAGCAATCCCAGTGTGGACCTTGTAGAGAAAATTACTGAGGAAGTAATCATAAAAACGGAGGAAAGAGCAAGGGACAGGGTGCCAGACTCACCAGGGTTAGGGAAAAGAAGCCGGGAAAGAAAGAGGAGTCAAACTAAGAAAAGGAAAAGGGATCGGTCCAGTGCAAGTACCATTAGCGATAGCGTTGAAGGTACAACTTCTAGTTCTGACAGCTCTTCGTCAGATTCAGTGGAAGAGCAAGGCAATCAAGCACTTATTTCGATACCCATCATTGATCAGGTTGACGTAAAACTTAAAAACAAAATTTGGCAAAATAAATTTGTTGAGTTCGAAAAAATTATTGGATGCTAATTCAGATGACCAAAATGATGTGATTCAATCTATGGGAAAATCAGAATTCAAAATTGCAAAATCAAAAAAGAAGAGTAATATAAAGAACGTAGAACGATGGACATCAGCTTTCATAAGATTTTCGGCAGTGTATTCGATTAAATTCCCTATAAAGATACCAGGTTTAATGAAACATGCAGAAATTGTACGGGATTTAGCTCTCGTAGGACAGGCATTGCATGGCTTACATACGATAGACAAGTCAAGAAAACCTTGGGGAATCCTGCATGTTGCATACTGGGTTATGGCAACCGCAAGCAAATCTTTTAACAATAATCAGAATAAGTCCTTTCGGAACAGAAACCAAGGTGCCTTTAGTAACAAATCACCAAGACAGGGAACAAGGGTACCATCGGGGTATTGTTATGCCTTTCATAAAGGGGGAAAGTGTTTTGCCAACCTCTGTCAATATAAGGAATTTTGCTTCCAGTGCAAAAAAAAACCCCAACACTCCTTTGTGTACTGCCCTGAACAAAACGATCAGGAGCAACAACACTCCAAAGGAAAATAAAATTATTACCCCAATAAAAGTTTAAATGCTAAAATGTTTTTCAATGGGTATGGCATTTCCCCTTTTAATTTCTTAATTACGGGTATATCTAAAGGGTTTAAAATTAATTTTAACGGGCTGAGATCTTTTCGGCTATGTAGAAATTTATTGTCAGCTCAACAGAACCAAGATATTGTTTCATTAAAATTCAATAAATAAATTGCTCTGGGTAGAATTGTTGGTCCCTTTGATATTCCTCCAATGGAGAATTTACAATGCTCTCCAATAGGTCTAGTCCCACACAAAGAGCAATTATACATGTATTGTTTCGAATTATTGTCATGTGTGATTGGTACTTACCTTTACTCTGATTGTAGGTTTTTACCACACACTCATGGGCATCGTTACGCTCATCATTCATCATTGTCAATCATCACACTGGGAATTAATTGGAAATAAATTATTGGAATTATAATCAGACTTTATCGATTGATTGAAAAGGGAAATGGTTAAACAAAGGAGAACGGTCAACTGAAGTAACAAACGTCCCTCAATTCATGTGGTTAACTAGTTAAGGAGCGCCCACCTCCCCACTCAGCGCACAAAGCAGCACAATCAAAGGACAGACATTGAAAAAAAATATAAAAAATCTCCGATATAGAGAACAAGGATCAACAGGTTTCTCAAGACTAGAGGTCATACAAATTTTATCATCAAGTTATTCATCGTGTGATGAGAAGTTTAGGAATTCTTAATGACAAATTTGAGAACAACTAGGCACTATATATGAAAATACAGAGACTGTTAAATGAATGTTAAAAAAAAACAACTAAGAATGAAAAAAGTGTGAACGGAATTTATTCTCTTGCCGAATACTTTGACAAATTATTTGAAGCTTCGATTCCAAGAGTGTTACAAATTCCTACACTGTGTTCCCATGATCACATCCCAAGCCATGATAATGATTTCCTGAGAGTAACTTTGCGTTGATCACCGTCTGATTGTAAAGGGGAGGACGATGTTATCAAACCAACAAGCACTACTACAATAGATACATCTGCCAAAAATACAAGATTTGGTATCATGGTTTCCAGATCAAAGGCTGTTTCACCTGCTGAAAGGAAGATCGCCAATGTTCTCCAGCATGAAAGAATGTTGTTTGGAAAACGATAGAAAAGTTTAAAAGCAGTGGAAGATGATTCAGCAACAAGATGAGAAGTTAAAAGGGTACAAAGAAAAAATAAGAAACATAGAAATAGAAAATGACCACCTCCTAGCTATAAACAAAGAAGACAAGGCTTGTGATTCACTGAAAAGTGAAATCTAAGAAAAAAAATTAATGCTCAGAAGAATTCAAGTTTTTACAAAAGGACTACGAAGGCACTTCAAAAAGAACTGAAATGTAGATGTTTTGCGGCAATTCTCGGGTCAAAATCTATTTCCATGAATTCGTCAGCCCCAGCCACATGTAATGACTTGGACTTAAGGGGAGTTCCCGCGATTTTTTTTTTTTTGTTGTTGTTTTGCATTTACGGAAGCTCTGAAGTTGTTGGGTGCATGCGTCTTCTGTTTTGACAAACCTTGAGGCTGAAACATGACGGCACCATACAATGCAGTACACAACGTGTATGCAGTGCGCTTTGGGTCCAATTCCTGCTGCACATTCACACTGAGCTACCACAACAGACCCCCGGTGACATATGTGGATATCTACATTGTAGCATATTCCCTTTTTCATCCCGGCACGACAGCTTGTCTTGATAAAGACACGTTTATCTTCGTTAATTGATACCCGATGGAATTCTCATTGTAAATCTGCGTAATATGAGTGTTGATGTTTTTTTTTTTCAAAATTTTCCAGATATTTATTAACTTGTAACATGTTGAGACCACAGAACTTCGAATTAATTTTCATATCAAATTATGTTTCGGACCCAGGAAGCAACATATTATACTCCGGTTCTAAGACTTCCTGTTTACAAAAATTTGCATTTCTGTCGTATGCGACAGAAAGCAATAATTTAATTAATGTGAATAATACAATTACAATATAGCGAAATTTCACAATAATTTCATAATTTTCATATTAGTCATCCGATGTATTGTACAGTATAAAGTGCTCTTAATCCGTATAACGCGTGCAATAGATCGACACTATACTTAGTTAAAGTGCACTTTGGCAAAGGCAAAGATGAAAGTCTCGCCAATGTATATTACATTATGTTCGGGCTTGAGAATCTCATTATCGACCACCCCTTTATCTTCGTTCTGTTCGGCCATGCTGTTGTAAACAAACAACTGAAGATCATTCACATTTATCGCGGTTTGTTGGTGATCTTTTATAGAAACTATAGCACCATCTAATTGTTGGCGGAGGGTGTTAGCTTTACCAAAAAAGACGACCTAGAACCCTTGCTTAGCATAAAGAAAATGTAGTTAGGTTTTAAAAAGGGGAGATAATTGCAGGCTGCAGCCGGGAATGATTCTGTAAAGTGTGGAGAAGAGCGAATACAAACTGACTGATTACCTAGATAAACTATATCTAAAGTATCGTTCTGAAAATCCAGAAATAGCAATTTCTCTACGTTTCGGAGGGCACGACCAATGTACATTCTTCCTAACAATTTTCTGAGTAGAAACGCATGCCTGTGTACAAAATATCAGAACTTTGTTTTTAAACTTGAAATGATGAAGAAAGAAGGTATCAAAGTGTCAGTAAACCCGGAGTAATATGTTCCTTAGAACACTTCAGTGATGTAAATCAACTTCCAACAGAAGTCACGTTCTCATTTTGGAAAAGAGTGCAATTACCGGATGGAAAGAAAAAATGAAAATTGTGCAAGAGTGCATGAAGCGGGAAGAATTTGGCATTTTGTGGCGAAAAGAGGTGATAGAATCTAAAGAGCACGTGCATACGACAAAGAAACAATACGCTGAGCTTCGTCAGCTTCAGGAAAACCTACCGAAGAAGGGCAGTATCCTCCGACGAAATACAGAGCGCTTACTGGAATCACAGCCAGATAACACTTCATATCCTAATGTTCTGTATTTCAATGACGCCACCAGGAACACTACGTTGCAGTGTCAGATTGCTTAACGCATTCTTTATCAATTCGCGACGCATTCTACGGTATGAAAATAAAGGAGTGTGAAAACATTGACCTAGTGCATTACTGGACCGACTCGCCTAAAAGCCAGAACCGTAATAGGTATATTTTTGAGACATTGCCAACCCACAAGGATACATATGGTTCTAGCGTAACACGAAATTATTTTGAAGCCGTTCACGGCAAGGGGGCATGTGATGGCGTTGGAAGGAATGTAAAAAGAATGGCCAACGAGTCTGTCAATTCGCGTAGGGCCTCTATTCATGAAGCAGAAGAATTCATGTCTTGGACAAAACAGTCTAGCTCGAAGTCAGTTCATTTCGTCTGTGTCGAAGGAGGATTGTGAAAGGAAGGCAGATAAAGAAATGCCGACTCCCGTCAGTAAAGGGTACCATGACTTTTCATGCCTGCAAATCCGAATTGAACCTGCTTATCACCGCACCGACTTCTTACAACTGCGAGTTCTGTCCGTAGGGTAGATATTGTGAATACTGGTCAATAGCCACATCATTACCAGTCGAAGATACCTGTAATGGATCCGTATCGTCGAACCCGTTATTGGTTTTTACCTTCTCTTTTAGTATTACAATATTCTTTGGAACTACGCCATGTTCGAATTTCGCTTTTACCTTTTGCACGTTTATGCCCCCTAAAAGAGTAAGTATTAACTTTTACATGTAATAAATATTGTGTTTATTAGATGATTAATGTTATGCATTTACATATTCTAGTGCAAATCAGTTTTGTTCGAGTTTGTATTTTTTCCTCGTGCACGGTAGTAGCATGGGCCTGTATACATTACATAGCTCGCCTGGTATATTTGTTAATCGGATTTTATGACAAATACTGTGCATTATGGGTAACATGTAACATTTTTGGAGTAATATAATGTAATTCCAGTACAATTTCATTCTTTTGTATTCAGTTCTCTTACATTTTATGTAATCCATGTGACTGAACCTTTGTCTGTGACTCATTGCTCGAATTGTGTATCTGATATTTGTTGATTTCTGTGATTTATTTGGTTAAATCAGTAAGGATTGTTATTTAATTGTTTCAGTTTCCACCCTCTGCCTTCGGGGAGGTTTGTGTCTCTACAATAAAGTTTGTACACTTGCCAGAAGTGTCTTTATAATCGCTTAACATACAGCACAGTGGAAATCTTTGGGTGAACATCATGTCAATTGGTGGGCTGCCGTATTCTACATGGTCCCTTAGAAAATCCAGAAGCATGACAGCGCTTGGTACTCAACAGTTTGAAGAACGTATAAGGAGTTACAATCAACATTTGGAGAAAATCAAAGGTGATATTGACAATATATGCACATACGTTGAAAATAATCCCTTAAGTTTAAGTGAGGTCAGCAACACCCAAGCCAGTTTGCAACAACATTATGATGAATATAAACACATTCACTCAGAGTATTGTGATTATTTGAGAGCACCGCGCTCTATGATGGCTTCAGAACGTGAAGCAACTCAAAGAGTAACAACAGCAAGTGTACATGCTAGAGTGAGTGCGGTAATGAACTTGCTGAAATCATCATTGCCTGTAAAACCTGCTTCGCATAAACACTCAGTTGCGGTTCAAGATCATCCCGTAGTAGCTTACACCTATCATATCTTTTGAAACATTCTCAACGTTTAGCAACTGCAAAGGCACGTTTTGAAATACGCAGATGAAGAAGCCACTATTATGAAGCAGGAGGCGGAGTTAAAGGCATCCAAAAAAGGCTCGACATAAAACGTGAGCTCGAAGAAGCCAAATGTAACCCTGAGGCAGTATATGACAACATGACAGACGAGGATAATGATTCTGTCTGTTCATTATTAATGTCAAACTCTAAGCGTGTGACATCTTATTTACAAAGTGTGAATCGTGCATCAGGTGCAAAACAATTCAATTCCAACGATGAAAATACTGAAACTGAGCAACCTGATAGGCAAACGACACATGTCTTAAACGCAAATGCTAACTCATTTGTACCTGCAATACACAACGTGACTCCAAATACTGCAACTGCATATCACCTAGATTCAAATATTCAACCCAGCTTACTACAGACCAGATCTATTCCGATAGATCAAACAAGTGCTGTCACGTGCGATCAATTTGAAAGATTTAATTTCAAAGAAACATGTGTTTGATGATAATCCTCAAGATCATGCGACATGGAAAGCGTCATTCAAAAATACAGTTCGCGAACTTGATTTATCTACAATGGAAGAAATGGACTTACTGATTCAGTGGCTTGGGGACACATCATCTGCCAAGCAAGCAAAGAGCATCCGCAATGCTAATGCCTCAAATCCAGAGCGGGGTCTAGTGCGTATATGGGAGCGTTTTGAAGACCGATTTGCCAGTCCGGAAATTATAGAATCCACCATCAAACAAAGGGTTGCTAATTTTCCTAAGCTGTCCAGCAAAGACAGTATTTTCGGACATCCTTCGAAAATGCAACACAGCGCATCATTCACGTGTTTTGCGATGCTTCCAAAGATGCAGTAGGTGTCGTAACATATCTCCAGTTGATCGAACCCAGCGGCTCTGGGTCAACAAATTGTCGGCATTCCAATGGGCACCAACTGTGCTCCGCTTCTGGCTGACATATTCCTTTATTCATACCAAGCTGAGTTCATTCAGTCTTTGCTTTCGCAAGGAAAAAAACAATTGGCTCTTGGCTTCAATGTTACTTACAGATATATAGATGACTTGCTTTCAATTAATAATCCTTCATTCATCTATCATCATCTATCCAAGTGAACTGGAGGTCAAAGAAACCACAGAAACTAGTAATTCTACTTCGTATTTAGATATTATGTTGTCTTTCGACATTAATGATCAATTGAACACCTCACTCTATGACAAACGTGACGATTTCAATTTCGCTATCACAAACTCTCCTTTCATAAGTAGCAACATTCCATCATCGCCCGCATACCGCGTATTCATATCTCAGTTAATACGTTATTCCAGAGCATGTTCAAATTACAATGACTTTGTTCTGAGGGCTAGGCGACTTTTCAGTTAAGCTGCCCAACCAGGGTTATATATGTGCCAGACTAGCATCGTCACTGAGGAAGTTCTACGGTCGTTACGAGGCTCTTATTACTCCATATGATATCTCATTATCCAGACTTTTAAATGATATTCTGGACTGAGACCGATTCCGATCACTTTACACAGATTTGACACCTTCTATATACTAGAAAGTTACCTACTTCGACTTCTCCATATATAAATACATATGGAATTCACATGATTTGACTCTTTCTACGGGGTATATGTGCCGGTGTTGCTAGCAAGCAGGAGATGCTCACTCTCCCCGGGCACCTGATCTCACTCCATCACAGGGGTTCACATATGCTCTTCAAGTAGACATATTTTGTTATTTTCCATTAGTTTTTCATTTTCACTGATTTTGTATGTCCTATGGTTTCATAATTTTTGGACTTGTGGTTTGGATTTATCCATCATCTTTACATTAAGTTTCCTACTTGGAAATGGGAAAGTTGCACCTACTGGAGGTAACACCATTCCAAGAATTCCAACACTATAAAGGAGCAATTACACATTAACGCTGATCGCTTTCGATTTTACACCGATAGTCGGATAGTTTTGGGCTATATCACCAACACAAGCCGTAGGTTCTTTGTGTATGTGACAAACAGAGTAAATCGCATTCGTTCATTTTCACCGACTACTCATTGGGCTTACATTGCAACTAAACACAACCCTGCAGATTTGGCTACAAGACCCATGGATGCCGCTCAACTTAAGGATAGCGTGTGGCTGTCAGGACCACCTTTGAGCTTGCTTAGTGTACAAGAGAGCTCATCACAAGACTTGTACCCTTTGATAGATCCTCAAAATAATCAAAAGTACGACCAGAGGTTCCAGTAGTGTGTAGTAAAATCGCCGTTTGTGAAACTCATAACATGTTTCACAACCTTGGGTCCGACAGATTGCATACCTTAAGCGATATCTGCACAGTCGTTTTAAATCCACAATGCAAAGTGTACAAAGACGCAGAGCTCTTCTTGATTAATATTACTCAGCTGGAAGCGTATGGAGATGCCATTCAGTGCATACGGCAAGGGGATGAACTACCAAAAGGACATTCATTGCTTGCTCTTTCTCCCGTAATTGACGAGAAAGGGATCTTGCGTGTTGGCGGTAGGCTAGACAAAGAAAAGGGAGACAGCCACTTGCCTTTCAGTGAGCAACACCCCATCATAATGCCTAAGAGTCCTTATATCTCAAGACTTTTAGTCCGTAAATATCATCGCCAAGTGTCTCATCAAGGAAGGCTGATTTCGGAGGGTGCTATTCGTAACGGTGGATTTTGGATAGTTGGAGTGAGACGACTTGTGAGATCAGAGATAGATTCGTGCGTTACATGTCGTAGACTCCGAAGAAGTCTAGGTTGGCAAAAAATGAGTGACCTGCCGCAAGACAGGATAGAACCGTCTCCAACCTTTTCATTTGTTGGGGTTGACACTTTTGGACCATGGCAAATCACACAAAAACGCACCAGGGGACACTCATCTAATAGTTTGAGATGGGCACTTATGTTCACGTGCCTTGTTGTCATGACTTTATTCCGGATTTTGTATATCCGTTGCTACCGTTATGGTTCAACATTTGGGGGCTCGTCCGGGATCAAGGGAGTAAGCTGTCACGGAGGAGACAAAGAAGACAGAATTAGAGATCAAGTGTCGAATCTATCAAAGCCCTATTAAGATACTGAGGACCATTATAACAGAGAATAAGCTGTGCGGAGATGTGGAAAAACTTGATTGGACGGCATGTGTACTTACAATTACAAAATGGTTAGAAGACGCCATCAAGGGAGAAGGTGAGGGAACAACGGAATTAATAGTTCTTAATGATGCCCTGCCACTTTTCACCCAAATTAATCAAGAAAAAAGGAGAAGGTCAAGGGGAGTCAACTAAACCTCAGAAAAGTGCTGACCTTAAACCAGTGGCGGCCCCATTATACCGGAAGGACTTTCAGATTAGTGGGGAAATTTCTGATAAACCGCATGGTTTATCGTTTGTCAGTCTAATTAGGCAAATCGAGAATGGACTCCGGAAGACATACACTGAGGCGGACATCATTTCCTTTTTTGATTTACCCGCTCCAGACGACATTTACTCTCAAATTCTGTGCCTTCACCGAGTAAGTATTCGGTTGTCTTTATTGTATCTTCTGATGCAATTTGTGTAGATGCAGGAATTCCATATGTAGATCAATCGTATTTTATACTTTCGTATTTTACATTGTACTTCGAAATATTTCAATCAGTTATGTTCCTTCGATTTCTATGATGGGCTTTTTAGTGCACGTACCTTATTGTTTTCTCGGTATATATACTTACGCACGCCCTATTTATGTATTTCAGTCTTTTACCTACAAGTTCTCTACAAGTTCTGTAAAGTTTGCTACAAGTTTTCTACAAATCAACTTCAACTGCAAACTATCTGTAATCTCCATACATGTACTACTGCAATCGAACTACAGCACTTCTGTATCGTTCATATGATGTACATCCGTATGACTATGATCTATTTGGCCAGCGAATATTAAAGATAATAAAAACGTACAGATCTTGTGATATATTCAGTTGCGGTCCTGGTAAAAGCTGTGAGGCAGCATAACTTTAGTAAATATGGTGATAAAATTTTACATATTAGTAGCATGTTTTGACCATATGAAATGTGCAAAAATATGTCTTATACGGTATGTAGGTTTTTCATTTACTTCTTGTCATTCACAGGATTTCTTTGTACTGATATTAGACGACGCAGTGTTGGCCCTTCTCAACTGTATAGCTAGAATGTCTGAGCTGATAGGGATATTGACAAGCCATATCGTTATTCTGCTTATGGACAATGCATTCTTTGGACTTACGGACGCCTTGGTGTAAGCTGTTGAGTCGGGACAGCACGAGACAAATGCCCAGACCGTTATGGTTGATTGATTGGTGTTTTACGTCGCTGTCAACTATTTTTCAGTTATATCGCGACATGGAAGCAGGAGGTGACCAACCTCTTAAACATTGTGGCGCAACCCGGGAATCGAACCCGGATCGTCGACGCTGCAAACCTAGCGCTTAACCACTACACCAAGCCTGCCTTGACCGTTATGGACTGTACACTTGTTTTGTTCTATCCAGGATACAATAGAAATGATTTAATGTTTTCTTGATCAACTGATATGTAATGGAAAATTTAATGAACATAAAATTATTATTAAAAATATGAATGAACTCGATACTTTTCATTTAAAAACACATCACAAAACAGTGGTTCTAATTTTGGTTCATGATAAGATGAATTCAATGTGAAACACTTATGCTCCTGTGTGCATTAAAATAATAGGATTAATGTGAAGTATTTCAAAAGAAGTATTTTTAGGTAAACATTAAACTATAAGTGAAAGACCCACATGTGTATACTGCCTGTATATGGTAGCAGATCACTTTCATTGCACAAACACCCAACCTACTATAGATGTATAAGCTATGACAAGCATGTGCGAGTTATGCCACTTTGACCGTCTGTTATATGTTAAACAGGTCACGTTAAGATACTGATTTCTAGGTCATACTGCTGATGATACATAAGAAGACAATTGTTTACAGTATTTTACACACACCTTAACTAAAATACCTGCAAAACAACACTGTAAACCACGGTCACAAGATTGAAAACCGCATTTTCTTCCCGGTTATGCGTCCTCCTACGTAATGTCGGCGGCCATTTTGTTGATCATATGGGGCTTCACTTCTTTTTTCGTACTATTTCATGCTATCATTTGATTTTATCGGGATCAACTAGATGTTTACTTATTCGATCAATTTAATACTGTATTTCAAACATCCTATCGACTATAAGGCTCATTCACAGCTTTCGCGAGGAATGTCAGAAACACAGTGAGTTGGGAAAATAGGGATTCCTTCATGGATCATATTGGCTCAATTAAATCTGGACAAGAAAACATTCTTTTGAAGAATAGGGTCTCTCTGGTAATGAAAAAAAAATGCGTCGCAACCGAGCGCAAAGCCCATAAAGTTACTCAGGGTGAATTAAAGAAAACATAACTCCTGTCACCATTAAGTAATTCCATAGCAACACAGGCGCCGGCAAAGCTCCCCATTTACTGTTGCAATAAATATCATATACATATATTTGAGAGATAAATACTTTACATGATCTGACTATGAATACTGTCATTCTTCGCAGTTTGAAACGTAGTTTCCCATTCATCACACAAGCTTTGATATGCATACAAATTGCGGTCAGAGGAAATCCTAACGATTAGACCTAATGAATATAATCCATGAATCTGACCACTAAACTGAGTAACTACTGCATAAATGAGCACTACTATATCCATGTGGTATCATTTCTTTTGTATATAAACAATACATTAATGTTATAAATTACTCTAGTGGGCGAGATCCTGACTTCAGAATCAGAGACTGAAATTCCAGACATAACAGAACCAGCAGCACAGAAAGTGGTCCGCCACTTAAATTTTAGAGTTGCTAAAAAATCTTTGGTTTCTGAGGGATCTTCAGATCAGGTACATACATGTCAAGTAAAATATAAAATTTGCAAGTTCTACTACAGTACATGTATTACTATTACTTGGTAGCTTTATGATTATCTAGATTTGAGCCTCTGAGTATGCTGAATAGTAATATCTAATTATCTTTCCCATGACATACTACATTTTTTCACACGCCCTACATTAAAGAAGACTGCAATTTGTAAGTACACATATTAGTTCACTATTTTTTCCCTCTTCACATCATGCACACCTTCGAATTCATTTACTTCATTATTTCCATTTACTAAAATACTATATAGGAAATGGATTCAAATTGTACAATATTTTAAAAGGAACCAAAAGAGAGGAACGCTGCAGTCCACACAAGCCAATCCTGTCACTGTCAGGTAATATTACATAAAAATGTTTACTGGATGACCAGTTGGTTGAGTGTCACTCACTGAGAGTAGAAAATACCTTAGATGACCCATATGAATATATTCCTGTAGAGAGAAGCACACAAACCATTTGTTCCGGTAATCAAACAGTATCTACATGGTGTAACACGAAAAGGACAGGCGAAATGGCGCTGTGTTCCAATGCGTTATATACAGAAACTGTCCTTGTCAACAAGTGTGGATCATACTGCAAATCAACCCAAATAATTGCTACAGCTTGCGCAGAGCCCTATTACTAACTGAAAATTGAAACCATGAACAAGAGCCCCAAGTGGGCCTATATCGCTCACCTGAGTACCTACCTAGATGATCAGTCATGCATGAAGGAAGAATTCATTTATTTTTGCATTAATGTGACTAAGTCAACACAGATGTTGAAAATATGTCAAATTTTATTTCAGGCTAGATTAAAAAAACAACACTTTTTTGTACATCCTTTCAGGTGATTTTGATATTAAGCATTTCCTTTGTCTCTGCAAGAAGTCATTCAGGGCAACAAGTTAGTCATTTTCTTTAGGTGGGGCCTTTTGTTGACTGATTTCATGTCTGGGTCATGAACAACAATTGTTTCAAATATTGTCCAGATCTAACTTAAAATTGCCTAATTTCATATGTTGAGAAACATCTAAAAACTTATTTAGATGTGTAAAAAAAATTGACCACAGCTGGATTTGAACCGCTACTCTCCATATTTCAATTACCAAGTGGTTTATGTACCATTGTGAGAACTGCTTTTTAGACATGGTGGCATTATCTGTTAACCAATTTGGATGAAATTTACCAAATTGATAGAGGACCTTCAGTACTTCATGTATTTCATGTTTCATTAAAATCTTTTATGTGGTATAACAGCAGAAGTGAAAAATGTGATTGAATTGTTCCTATACACCCTCATTTGGAAGTCTTAAAAAATTCATAGAAAATCCAAAAACCGAGATATTGACAAAATTCTTTTCAAAGTAACGATCCTTAACATAATTATGATCACAATAGTCCATAAGAAATCATCATTATCAATTAACTAGGAAATATGACACCTTTTTTCTGCACTGAATCACCAAGTCCAAAGAAATGTCGAAAAAAAAAATTCTAAAATTTGGAAGGGAACCAAAATGACAATACGTCCTCACTCATCCTTCTAGATCATTTCTATGCATTCTGTTTGTCTCTGTATACAGCCCGTATGAAAAAGAATATTGTTTAAGGAGGGAACTCTTTTGTGACCTAATTTTGACTATGGCGCCACCTGTAAAGAGGTCTGGACGAAAACAACAGAATTTGAAGAGGATCATAAGTGACTTATTTCTAACAAGTTTATTAAAATCCTTCAAACAGTTTTGTAGAAAAAGTTGAAAATGCCCCCCCCCCCCCCTTTTTTTTTGAAGTCTTAAACGTAAAATTCCTAATTTCATATGTTGAGAAACATCTAAAAACTTATTTAGATGTGTAAAAAAAAAATTTGACCACAGCTGGATTTGAACCGCTACTCTCCATATTTCAATTACCAAGTGGTTTATGTACCATTGTGAGACCTACTTTTTAGACATGGTGGCATTATCTGTTAACCAATTTGGATGAAATTTACCAAAATGATAGAGGACTATTAGTACTTCATGTATTCCATGTTTCATTAAACTCTTTCATGTGGTTTTGTAGAAAAAGTTGAAAATGTAAAAAATGGCCACCCCTCCCCCTTTTCTTTGGAAGTCTTAAAAAATTCATAAAAAATCCAAAAATGGAGATAATGACAAAATTCTTTCACAATAATATTCCTTATCACAATTATGCAATTATGATCAAAATAGTCATTAAGAAATCATCAATATCAATTAACTGAAAAACATGACTCCAGAAACACGTCAAAAAAAGCGTAAATTTCTATTTGACGGATCTTAACCCCGAACACAATTTTTAATAATCCATCTTTATAGATTGTTGAAATGCAATTAGTTTCCCCATTTATACACTGGTTCTGGAGAAGATGTTTGAAGAGGGGTACCCTTTTGGTCCCGCCCTGGATCCACCCAGCAGGGAATCTGGATCCCGAACACAGTTTTAGTAGGGGACCTTGAGTACATCATTTACACAAAGTTTGATCCAAATCTGCAATGTAGTTCCAGAGAAGAAGTCGAAAATGTGAAAAAGTTAACGACGGACGGAAGACGACGGACGACGCATTATGACTACAGCTCACTTGAGCCTTTGGCTCAGGTGAGCTAAAAATCAACAAATTATCAATTTAATTGATTTTACAGACATTGCTTCAACTATATTGAAAAGTTCAAGATATCAGGACAGTATTCATTAAATTTAAAGAATTATGTCAACAGTGTAAAACGATTGTGCGACACCTTCAAAAATCTATCTAAATCAAAATATAGACCAATAGGGAAGAAAAATTTAGAGGATTTCCTGCAACTAGATTTTAATGTACCAACAAAAGAGGCAAATAAAGCTAAACATAACAGTTCTCTACTGATTTGAGGAACCTACAACATTTTTCTGAAGCTACCACATCGATAATTGTTCATGAGCTAGCAAATACACTCCAAGATAAAAAACAAGAGAAATTGAAACAAAAGAACTGTGTCAACAGTTGGACGACAAAAATGCTGATGTCACCAAGTTAGAGACTATAAACCAGACACTGAAAGGTCAAACAGGAAAGAGTTGAAGCGAACAAGGTCACGAGAAACATATTTGAGAGGGAAAGTTTTAAAGCTGGAGGGTGGAGATCAGACAATAATAGTTGATGATGAAGCTGATAATGTACATAGCAATGACCAGAAAATAAGAGATTTAAAAAATGAAAATGATGATCTAAATAGAATTGCAGCCTAAGAATATGAAAATGCTATACGTCAAGAAAATTTAAGTAAACTTCAAAATGAAACTGTTGCCCTCTACGATGAGGAAACCAAGAAGTACAGCACTGATGTTCACAAGTGTGTTATGCATTACTAGAGAACCATGTTAGTATAGCCGATGTTGGTGCAGTAATTGAGGCAACTCTAAAATTTATTGGGAAGAAGGCAAACAGACTTCCGAGCACAATAACTGTGAACAACATGAATGTTGAACGCTTGATTTTGGCACAAAGACAAGTTGCTGTGGAAGTTTCTCAGAAAAAAAAAACACCTTACAATTGAGACATCGAAATATGGGAATAAGTATGGAGTGTATGCTGTGCTTGACAGTGAAAGTGTTCCTTCTGTAGTTGGTTTAAGGGATTTGCTTACAAAATCAGGGACAGATACACTAGAATCATTCAAGGACATATTATGGAACATTGATGATAGATATTACAAAACAAATAACCCAGCCTCTCAAGACCTTCTCTACCACATCAGGAACACAATGTCAGACCGTGCAGCAACGGGGTTGAAATTCAACGAACTTCTAAAAGAGCACCTAGCTGAGATCATACCGCAAATTGTGGAATCAAGGGATGATTTACCAGCAGAGGACCGCATTGGCTTAGAGCGTATGAATAATTGTTTTCTGTGGCCTACATTCTCTGCTTTATTTTGCAGACAAATCTTTGCGTGAATTAGAGGAGTCTAATTTTGAAGGAAACACCTATCTACGACAAACGCTTCAAAAAAGGTGACGACTCTGGAACATTGCGTCTTATTAGAACTGCATGTAAAGCATTTGTATTTGGCGAAGAATGGATGTCATGGTGCCTTTATGACTTATCAAATCCTTCCTGAACACCTTACCACTTATCCCATTTAGAGGGAATCGCTTTCATATTTTATTCCATACTGCTTGTATGATCTACTTCCTGTGGGATAAAATGAAGGAATTTCTACAAGACCATGGATCTAACAAGTGGGTGTTGCACGATTTAAATGTGCCTTTTTTATTGGTGGGTGCAAATTGATTACGTCACCTTTGTGGCATATGATAGAAAACAAGGATGTACACATCTTGGATATGAACATTTACTATCACCAGTTACTTACCTTCTAACACGACGCTTCTAGGAACATTGATGATTTCATGAATATGGATCTGTTTCCTTTTGGCGAGGAGACTATGGTAAAGCACCATGCCATGTATAATGAACTGCTGATAGACTCAGAATATGATGGCCACTGCAGTGTCATACTTTCTGTTTTACTTCCAGCTATGGCAAAGTTAGCACAGAATCTATTTAGGGATCACTTACCTGAAGGCAGCTATGACAATCCAACACATGACATGTTCAGTGTTACAGCAGGTGTTGAAAAGCAATAAATATTCAGAATTTGTCTTTGCCTACTTTGACAGACTTATTCGTTACAAACCGCACATCAAAACTTTGGCAGCCGAAGCATATGTGATGTTTGCATTTAAAAGAATGGTTGGAAAACAAGGAGCCTTTACAAGCGAAACAAGAATTGGAGCAAAAAAAAAAAAAAAACAAGAGAATAGTACAAGGAACGAAAAGAAGAAATAATTCGGTGTAATGAAGAGATGCTGAAGGAAAAACTTCAGAAAGTAGCAGCTGCAAGAGAGAAGAAACTAAAAGAAAATCTTCTGCTCACCAATGACGTTCTCTTCTGGGGTCCTTGGCAAACTGTTGAGCAAGTTGACCAGGTACTTGGTACATTGAAAAAGGGGATGCTTTGAAAGCCCAACTCCGATTTAGGAAAGAAAAAAGAGGAGTTAATAATATTTTGCAACATACCTCTAAAGACAAGAGTATATATAATTTTACTGACTGCGGTGCAGATAAAAAACGAAAAGCCACGACCGTGGAATATACTGGCTGTGAATGTAAAAACACTTATTTGTGAGGCCTTTAATGTTCATGATGAGCAAAGTCACTGCAGTAATGTTCAGTTGGTAGGAAAAACTGTAAAACAAATTTATAAACGATGAAGGACGTGAAAAATGGTACTCTGCATATGTGATTTCACAGGTATAAAATGTATTCCGCTTGTGTAACTCAGTTTAGTAGCATACCTGCAGTTGCACTTTTAAAATCATGCATGGATTTATTATCATGAATGCAAAATATTTCTACCAGCGTAAGAGGTTCTGTTCCATATTAAATGCATACTTAAGTTGGTAAGCACTAGTCAAATAAATACAGTGATGAGTTGTTAATATGGACATACAGTATTTGTATCTGATATTCCAGCCTACTGATTTATATTTCAAGGTATATATATATATATAGAGAGAGAGAGAGTTGTTCCCTGGAAGGACATCCAGTGATATATTACAGATTTTACTGCTGTCCAGATTAACAAGGAATCACCTTAATCAAATTATGCATGGAGTTCATACTAAAGTTTAACAACACTGAAGGTCAAAGGTTCTGTACATGTTTCATATTAATGTTTGAGAATTATGCATTTAAGTCTAAAAGATGTGTTTCTGTATATAAACTCCAATACAGGGTATAATTTACCTGGTAATTAAAAACAGAAATACCATTTTCATGATTTGCAAATACTCCTTCAAATATTAATAACATTATTGTGATTAATTAGTGGTGAGGAGACGTGTCAGTGTGCCTTTTAAGCTTTGATAATGCACTGGTTTTTTTTATTTGCATTCATCTGCATTATGATCGAAGTAAAAGTGTAAAGCCATAATAATGGTTCGAGTTCTTACCAGAAAATATAAATGCTTTTCGACAAAGTCGAAAATTGGTAATATTAAGGTTGAATATCTCAAAAACCAGTAAAAGAAGCCAGATGGAACCTTCACCATGTAAAGGCATGGATAGAAATGTTTCATATGACGCGTTACATGCCACATTTAGTGGTTGTAAAGAACAGCATTATCTGAATTTTCAAAGGACAATAACTCGCTTGATAGTGGGTGTAGATCAATAATTCTTCACCATTCGGTTGCATTTGAAAAGAACTTTCTTTTGACGTATAGCATGTTCAGTCTAAATTTTTGGGCTGTCATATAGCTACTGTAGATCTTTGGTCTGTTTATTTCTTTTATATTATTTCCCTTGGATATACCTATACAGCTCTCATTTTACTTCTGTCTTGACATCCAACACGATATCTTAGAGCATTTTGGTGACACATACATCAACCATGTAAGATAACCTACACGTTGCTGTATTTTGGGCTGATGCAAACGTGTACAGGTGTCGCTATAGTTAGAGTTCAAAGGCTACTTACAGGAGATAACAAAATACATCTTTGAACCCGGGAATTGTACATTTTTTAAAGGGAAGTTTGTGATAATGTTATAGGTAAAAGATTTTATAAGTAATACGAGTATTCGTTATACATTTACTGTTATATATAACGCTTTTCTATAATATAGGATGACTGAATTCCCTTTAAGACCCTCTCTTTGTTAAGTAAGAACCAAGTAGTTTTACATTAAAAGCATTTTTTTTCTAAATCGACCAATCGAACTGTCAGTAAAATCTTTTGTTTGAGTATATTAAAAATGCTTACAGTACAATTGATATAAGAAGATCGAGAACTAAAATAAGCATGGCATGGCCACACGAACAAGATTGGGGTAACAGCATAAGGAAACTGCTAGAATACTTTCAGGTGTTTACATACGTCCATTGCGTAATTTATGGATGATCACCTGACTCATAGTGTTTTAACATAAGAAAAGACAATTTCCTATGAGGGAGGGTGCGTATTTTGACACATAATAGTAATCAATAGGGTCTGCCCTTTCAAGAACGCTTGATTTTGTAGCCAAAAGATATAGAAAATGTAAATTTTCTTCTATGCCTTAAGGCATTCTCTGGTGTAGTATAAGCAGTTGGATTCTTAGGATTATAAAGGATTTCTTCTCATTTTGTCCTATTTCTGCATTAGGCATTTTGGGATAGAGTCTCCTCTTTCACCCCATTCAAAAGTAAACTACGCCATGCATCGGTTGGTTGGTTGATTGGTGTTTTACGTCGCTTTCAACAATATTTCAGTTATATCGCGACATGGAAGCAGGAGGTTACCAACCTCTTAAACATAGTGGCGCAACTCGGGAATCGAACCCGGATCGTCGGCGCCGCAAGCCAGGCGCTTAACCACTACACCACGCCTGCCCCGCCATGCATCGGTATTTAAAAATAGTTCTGTCAATTCTTTTAAGGATCTTACTAGAACTTGTCCGCATGAGCATGTATCTTTCAAACACTGAAAAACCGCACAATATTTTAGAGTTGTAAAAGCTGCATCAAAATGAGGAATCATTTTAATCAAAGAACAATCAATTAAGCATGAACGTTCTGTCTACGATAGAGGTTTATATAACATCCTATACAATTTCTTTGTGAATAAATCTCTGTTCATACATTATACACGCATTACTAGTATATGTTGAGTGTTATAATCATATAACTGACCACCTTTGTAATGTATAGGAAAAAAGCTTGAATACAAAAGTTACCTGCTCTTTCTTGAAAGGGGAGGAGGGATAAGGGAATGAACCAATCATTATTTAAAAAGGATGCAAGTAAGATGTGGTAACTAAAATTGGTCACGTGACAAAGAAACTATGGGGCGTACTCGAAGGATAATCGAGAAAAAAATAGGTTCCTTTAAATATTTCACATTCGAATCAACCTCTAGTGGGATACATAAAAAATTTAATATCACTTAAAGCCTTTTTGAAACAAGTTTTGAGTCATGAAGATAACACTGATGCGACGGTGATGACTTCCATCTCCCCATCGCTCAACATTTGGTGAGCTAAATGATCGATTTTTATCAGCCGATGTTGACGTTCACGGGTAAATTCCTCTATCTCCTCTCATCCGTATTTCATGACTTTGGGTAGCTCTGTCTCCATCTAGTCAAACAAGGGCTGATGAATACCGTAGCAATGCAGCAAAACGATCGGGCGGGTCGTCTCTGTGCATCAGGTCAATGTTACGTAATTTATATACATAACGGTTTTCCCGCCGCCTGTTTGACATCTCTGGCACACACTGGAACGCGGTAATAACGGTAGTGTGGTGTCATTCATTTTTATTTAAAGTAGGAGATGACAAGGCGTAGCATTTGGCCCTGCGTACTTAACTGATCCACAATTCCCCCTTTTTTTGCCATTTAAAAATAAATTGACGATAGACGTGACAACGATGTTGTAAACTATCAACCTCTGACAGAAGTAGACGACCTCGGATTTGGGTATTGTTCCCAAAAATGCCCTACGGTGATTTCTATCGCGCCTCTCTTCCATGGTTCATGTGTGGTGTAGCTTGCTCCCCTCTTCTAAAATTTCTTCCATGAGAGATACCAGACTGTGGACATTTTCTGTGTCCATGGCTTCTTCTTCCTCTTCTATCTCCATGGATTTTTCTGTGTCGATTTCTTATAATACAATACCATATTGTTTATACATATGTATGATATCCAATCTACCCGCTTGACAACAACACGATGTATAGATCCAACAACTAACACGATTGAAACCAAATAAACATTTTATTTAATTCCCACGTACGGCTTTATATTTGTCTTTTGATAAAGTGTATCATTTCCTTGTTAAAGTCCATCATGGTCGTTCACCTTTCATTCTGGTCTTCTAACATCTTGACCAACTCACCCACCGCCATCATATTCCTTAAAATACATAACGTAGGATGCAAAGATTAGACACGTGTATTGCACATAGAACGACATTTAATAAATAACAGAAATCTTAAACGCAAACTTTGAAATCATGTACATGTAACTTCTCACATTGGTCGAAGCAGCGCCGCCAAGTTGGGGCTACTCCCTGACTGAGAAGGCTGTACCCAGCCTGGGGGTTTCCAAGAAACTCTTCTCTAAGAAGATAACGTAAATGAAATATTGTTGTAATACTCTAGATGCTTCCGGTCGAATGTTGAGAGAGAGGGAAGGAAGGGACAAACAGGAATATGGCTTCATAATGCTGAATAAATTATACTTATGATTCGCTCCCTCAATCTAACAAATATAGGGGGCTACTCCTTGGCTGCTGGCTTCTGTCGTCAATGAAATAAGAAAACGTAAATGAAATGTATACAATCCAATGTTGCTACATGAAAACATGAGAACTGCCACTTTGTGTAAAGTTGCAATAATGGTAACCGGATGTAAAATATACATTAACATGCATAAACAGTTTAATTACGTATGCATCATTTAACAACCCCCCTTCCAAGAGAGTAATAATATGATTTTATAAATCATACTTACGATTCATTTAATCCCAACAGCGGGCTACTCATAGGACTTGATTTAGGGCTGCTTGATATTTCGATAATTTCTTGTCTGAAATATGAATTAAGAACGATTTCATTGCTAATGTAACAAGTTTGCATACAACTAAAACATTATGGATAGCCTTCAAACGAAAGAAAAGTTTTCTTCAAGAAAATATTATTACATACCTTTGATCCATTTTTTCCCCTGAAGAACTAGAACTAAGAAAATCAGCTTTTATATACTACTCGGGTTCTTTGTTTCTAACAAACTTTGTTAAAACAACCAATGGGGTTTGCAATTTCTATGCTAATTTGAATAAAGCCCTAAATTACTGGTTCCTCGTAACAAAGAAAATATACATCTATGGAAGACTAACTTTGTATGCCCCCATCAGGGAGATGCCTTCACCATATACGTGAAATATTCGTGGTGTGACGTTTAACAAAAATCAATCAATCTATAATGTAAGTGCATCCCCTTAGAGGCCACGTCAGATTCACCTAGTTCCCCTCGGTCATTGACTCCTGAATCAACTTGTTTCTTCTCTAATCTATGTGCGTTCCGATTGAGGTCACGTTCCCGGGTTAGCAACAGAAACGAAACATGCAGGGTTTTATGTATTATTATTTAAATGTTCTTTTTTCATATCAAACTTTGTTAAACAACCAATGGGTATGTAAAGTGTCTATGCTAATTTGAATGAAAGTCTGTTGGTTCCTGGGAACATAAAAAATATACATTTATAGAAGACTGAACTTTGTAGGCGTTCCGTAGCAATGAAGGGTTTGACATCTAAATTGTTATACCATATCAAAAAATCTTGGAAAGAACGCATTCCTTCCTCTCTCCATATTCTTTGGCAAAAGCACTGTAGAAACTCGTGAGGAGGAAGTTGTGGGTGATCTAGCTTGTCTTAGCTGTCAAACCAATCGTAACAGAAATACTCTTTGTTTTCTTCGATTTCGTAGGCTTTTAGAAATTTGGCGTAAGACATTCCGGGTGCGAGAAAATGAGTTGCATCTAAAAATTTCCAAGTTGGAGAAGACATACAGGCATATTCGTTGTTCCGTTTCACGACAAATAAGCCTTGGGATTCTTCCATACATAGGTGTCTTGCAAAATTTCTTTTTATCAGGTTTAGGTCGTACTGTGCAGAATTGAATCCCAAAACTGGTACTTGATGCATGTAACCCTTTAATTCTCCATATAATGAGTTCAAAAGGGTGTCTTTGTCTTTCTTAGGAATATCCTGTAAATCGTTATCTTTTTCTTCTTTCGTCCATTTCTTCCTCTTTGTTCGGAGTATTTTCCTTATCATTTCCTTGAGAAGTGTCATTGCCCAGCCCCACTTTTCCCCTGCGAGTCCTGCAACGCATTCGGCAATGTCGTGCATTACTTCTATCATTTCTGACACCCAAGTTGTCCAGATTGGACGTTACGATGCATCATGGTTCCATGTGACCAGGCACATTACTGCAGATGGACACGCTGATGGGTACGTGTTTTTGCGTCCATTTTAAATGTCTAGAATTATCTTGTACGTTTTGTAACATGGCCTCAAAATCGAAAACGATGAACCAAGGTATTGTTGAATCATGAGCGGGTACCGTGATGTTGTATTCCATCAGTTTCTCTATCGTTTTAGATGGTGTATGGAAGCACCCTGGGTACACGAATTTGGTTTCCTTACTACAAAGGCGCTAGTGACGCGTGAGCTTGTATGATGTAGCGAAATGACGATCGCAGGTTTCTCCTTTATGTGATCCGCGTCCTAAAGGAAAAGTAGTGTGATATACAGTGAACCAATACGTTGGTGACAAGAACAGGAATCCGGTTAGTATTGGGTCTCGTACGTAATAATTCAGCCATCATATTCATTTCTTTTAGATATGGTTTGTCCAACACTACAACGTTTCCGTATAGTTTAAAATAACGATAAGCTCTATTTTGAAGTATTACACCAAAGACAAGGTTCAGTTGAAAAGCACTCTGCTCCCTGTCATAGATATCGTGAATGGCAGATTAAATGTGGATTTGGACATCGAGGGCCGTGGGGAATTATAATGTCTTTTCGACGTTTCATAATGACTGGCTTCGTGAGATCCCAGATTAGATTTATTTGAACAAAGTCTCCCGCACTGTCTACATTCGAATATTTGACAGGACTTCTCATGTTTTGTCTTATCATTTTTATATTTAAATTGTCGACCGCATTTGTCACATGTAAAATGTTTGTCCGAATGCTTGGCCTTTTTTGGTGCCTCGTCAACGTACTCTTACAGCTAAATATATGACCGCAGTCTTTGTACTGGTGGATTGATTCTTTCTTTTTGCCCTGACAAAATTTCTTGTGTCGCGTTTTTGCACATCTGTATTTGAACTGTTTACCACACATTTAAATCGTTGGCCGGAATGTTCTGCTTGTTCGTGTCGGACCAACCTTTTCTCATTTTCAAATATTTTGTGGCATACCATATATGCAATTTTTTGCTCTTCATCCGGAATCCAATCGTCAAAGATCTGAAATAACATAGTGAAAATTGTCTACATAGGTTTTCGATCACACTAGATTTTAGGCTGAAATTGTTTAATATTTCATTTCAGTTTTGGTAATTGTTTCGGTTGACACTATCCAGGCAGAAGACGCTTACTCATTCGAACACTATGTCTCATCTCTGAATCCCGTGAGTCTATAAAGACCCAATATGGTATATTGTAGTGAGTGTCACAATGACTGCCCCTTATGGTACTTGCGTGTTGCATTAAGTCGTTAATACGTAATTACTAATATCAAATATATATCATTCTACCTGACTTTCGATCTCGTGTAACTCTTGATGTGCAATCAACTCATCTATGTTATCAAACGTCTCATAACAATATACGCATGGTTTTGACATTCTGTAAATAATAAATAAAATAATCATATGCAATTAGTTAAAATTCCAAATTTCGATATTATTATTATTATTATTAAATACTGAGGATTTCATATTATTGATGTGTGTTACATGTGCACCATGAACGTTCGTAGATTTCAACATAATGCAAACAACGAGAGTCTTATTGCTACACGGTATAAGAAGAGCGATAACTCATATCGATGGTTGTTCTAACATATGTTTCAAAGGGCGCCGTACTCCGTAAAACGTATTATTGTTGACGCGGAGTTAATTTGTTTGAAAGTGTTTAGCAGGCATAGCTCTATTGATAAATATCGGGAGCGATGGAGCAGGCATGTGTTTTCAGAGCATCGTAAATGTATCACGGTCAAAGCTTTTAAACGATTTGATTTTTTCATATGAAAATTGTCCGCTGCAGATGTGTAACATGAACACGTAATACCTCGGAGCACAAAGAAAACCCTACAAAATATCTATCTTCCGTATATTTTTCAAGCTTAATGCCATCAGCAGTTAGTGGAAAGCGTTGTGGTTTACGTAGCTCAGTCTGTCGTACATGTAATAATCATAATAGTCTTTCTGAGCAGCTTTTACACAATTACAATATTTTGTAATTCATGATACTTATCTTATCTCAATAAGTTAATGTGTTTTCAAGATAATAGAAATATCTTTAATAAGATAGCTCATAGAAATTTTAGTCCATGATGGAAAACGTGATTTTATTCGTGAAAAGAATTTTGTTTATACCTTCATATAGTTGTGGTAAAAACGATGTTACAGGTATTTCTTTCAGCTGAATTTAAATATAAATAATATAGATAATAAAAACTCAAGTATAATTATACAAGACGTCATATTGTAGACATCAGACAGGCTTCTCTCTGCATTTTTTGCACTTCCATGCCTCGGTGGTGATAATGGCCAAATGTTTTTATCCATTCATTACGTCTGATGGTTTTTCCAATATCTGTGTCATTGAAGGCATTTACAATTGAACTTCTATATGCTCGAGAGAAAACTACATCATTTTTACTCGGCAAGTTTAGTAATATTGACTGTGCTGTAATTAATGACCCCAGTGCTGAACAGTTTGTCTTGTGTGTTTACGTATTTCCCTTTATTATTTTTATATGAGCTGCACATACCACTCCTCTTTTCTGGAGACCTCATTACCTTTCCGATGCTCATCTTGGAGGTTTTGAATTTTATAAAGCAGTTCTCGTGAAATGTTTGTTTCTGGCGTGACATAGCATGGCAACTTTTCCAGTAAATGTGTCCGTGCAAAATATGAACGGTATAGACTATTAACTCGAGGGAAGTAAACGTTTATGTTTGTCCTAGGGTGCTAAGATGGATTTGTTAACCATGGTAGATGATTCAAGACTTACATCAAGACGAGTCAAATAGGATTGGCAGCTTTCAGTATGATTTTTCTGGTGTTGAAATGTACGGGGAACTAATGAACGTGACTTCAATGAACCGAAATCACGAGAATGTACCCAACGGCCACCGAAATAGTGGAATTTTAGAGAAAATTTTCACTTGACGTTTGGTATAGATAAAACGTCTGCGACCTGGATTTCATGTTTTCTGGACGATTTTTGTGAGTTTAATAAATAATATTTATTGCTAACAGTAAAGCATTGTATATGAAGTGGAAGATAGACGTTTTTAGAATTACGCATCATTATGTTTAAATTGAACTTGCATATCAAATGAATTTGATTTAGCTGGAACTTTTAAATCAACATTTTTCTACCTTTATTTTAGATTAAGGTTTTTCAAAATTCAAACCGTCCTGTTTTGATGACTTCTTATATTATATCAAAGTTTAATGCACAATAAAGGAAATTGGTAACTTGCTGTATATACAACTTGAGATAATGCTGATTAACGTATATTTCAACTCAATATATAAACCAGTACTACAGGTCTTGTCATTTCAATTGAAATTAAACAGTACGAACATATCATTGGTTAGCTTAAACTGTGCTTGAAGTTTTGAATAAAATAAAATAAATCTCCTGTTCCGTCATCCGCCTTTGAGGAGTGGGGGTTGCTTAGCTTCCGAAAAGGCTTTAAGTTTTGTATGAAAACACATTTTAGTGCGGAAGGAGCATTCTCTCATTTCTGCCACCTTATATCCTTGAGATTTTAGAAAAGTGGTAGTTGCTACCGTCTTCTTGACTCTTTTAGATGCCGTGGTCTCCCACTTCTTTTTGCCTTGCTGCGAGTTTGTCATCCAGCATCGATGCCCATGCCAATAACATCCGTGAAATTGGGAAACCGTTTTGGTCTTTTCGTCCTGTCCGTCCACGGGATAGGGACTGATCTTGTTTTCTTTGCCTTGATTTAGCTTGTGTTTGATATCGAGACCTTGTGTGGAATTTAACCAGTCCATCCAGTGGCAAGGAATCATGTACTTTTCTTTTTTCTCTGGTATGAATTGATTGTTCACATCGCGACGGACGAACGGTCCAGTTGGCATAGGTTGGCTGATACAGTACAAATAAAGGGCATTGGCATCAAGTCCAACGATTCTCTGACATAGATTAGTGGGTTTGTTTCTAATGTTGATAACTCCGACCTCGTGGTATCGATTGAAAATGATGGAGGGACCTCCGATGATGTTCTCTTTAATCGTATAGTAGAGATCTTTATTATCTTCGTCATACAATGCGAATGAAGCGCCGGTATCCTTGCCGCATTCAAACAACATGCGTCGAGCTAGACCAGGTACAGATATGGTCACTTTGAATATGTCAATGTTGAAAATAAGAAAAGGGTCCCACATCGAGGTTGTTGTACCAGATAAGGAAATCGTGGAATGTATGCATGGTGTTTTCCTCCCAAACTCTTTGACATACAGCATAGTCTTCGTCTGAGATATTCGTGTCTTTCAATGAGCTGTAAAATGTTTCCCGTGGTGGGAGGGTTGGGTGGTCTAATTTGGTGACGTCATCAAACCACGCGTAAGGAAAGTATCCCTTATCTTCTGTAACATCAAAGTCTTTGGTGAATTTAGCGTAATTGACGCCCGGAGAGAGATGAGAGGTGATATCCAGAAATTTTAGTGTATCAGTGGCTAGACAGGCATATTAATTGTTGCGTTTAACGATAACAATTTTATTGTCGTGTAATTTTAAATGTTTTTGGCCACGCAAGATTTAATGAGATGAAGGTCATATTTAGACGATTTAAAGACAAGACAGATCATCTGTTTACAATAAGCTTCAAAATCATTTTTCAGTTCATTTATCTTTTCCACGAAATCTGATAAGTGATCAGCAGTTAGTTGATTAGCGTCATCACAACTTTCTTCTCCATAGTCTCGCGGCGGTGTGTAATATTGCTCTGGATGTTGGGTCATGTCCTCCATTTCATCAAAGACGTCTTTGAACTTTTGACGCGCCAGTTCTAATCCCTTGGTCGCTATCTCTTCTATATACTCGACCATTTTTCCCGGCAGTGAGTCGATGTTAGAGTTCACGATGCAGTGAGGCTTTGTATGACCGTTCATATTGGAGCAGATACTGACAGATATGGGTACGTGTTTGTGGGTCCAGGTCAATTTCTCGCTGGAGTCGTCTTGGACTGGAAGTAATATGGCTTCAAAATCATACACCAAACCAGGGAAATATCCTTCGATGTTCTGCAATGTGGATGTTGTAACTTTCCATGACATCAAAGATGGTGCGTGGGGCTGTATAAAATCTTCCAGGAAACTAATGTTTTGTACGGCCTTGACACGTGCGTTGATGACGTTGCATATTGTCTACCCTTTCAAAAATGACGCTCGCAGATTCGGCATTGGTATTTTGCGGCATACGTGTTGAAATTACAAATGTACGAGAGATGATGTTCATACATGTTGAGGAACATGGTATCTTTGTAGTGACACATGGACTTGTAAACCGATTTTGCTGCTCCGTCCACCTGTAATTCATAAATATTAACGTTTATTTTAAAACATTTTTCAAATAGCGCCATCTGGTCTAGGTTTACTCCTTCAAAGTCGTCTACAGTGTCGTGCGTCAGGTGGTCATTTTTATTTGCATATTCCACCCATCTCTGTAAAAACCTTTGGTATTTGGGTCCAATTCTACACGCCCGTGATAGTGTGTAGTCAAGCATCGAAATGCGCAGAGATTGTCGTCGTAGGGTTGATTTTTTGCTATCCTTATGGAGTGTACAAATCACCTTTGAAGATGTAATGCAATTGGGTAGATGTAAGGGTGCACCCAATAAATAGTTTAAATGATAGAGACTGACAGGTACATTAGTAACCAGAACAGGCTTCCATTTGGTGTTGGGTCGTTGTTGCATGATATAATTAACGACATTAAATCGATCTAATCTCTTGCGTAATTTTGTCAAGTCATGACGGCGACTTACGTAAATGGGGCGGGGAAAGAGGGATTCATTCAAATGGGGAATGAAAGATCGATATTCCCCAGTCTCCGTGTTGACCATGGTCAAATAATTGTTGATGAATACCGTAGCAATACAGGATACGATCGGGTGGATCTTCCCCTTGCACCCAGTTGAGGTTATGTAATAATCTATATACATATCGGGTTTTCCCGCTTCCAGTTTGACCACACACACACATACTGGAACACGGTAATAACTGTAACATTACGTCATTCATGTTTTTTAAAGTCAGAGAGTAGAGCGTAGCCACATGCAGGGATTGATAAATTATTTCAGCTTTCTCCCTATTTAAAGATTATTTGACGATAGAGGTAACCACGACGATGTAAACTATCAACATCCGAAAAAAAATGACGAAATCAAAATTCAGTAACGAGGTTCCCTAAAACGTCTAATGGTGATTTGTATCACGTCTCCCTTCAATAGTCCAGTTGTGATGTGACTTGCTCTTCTTTACAACAATATTGCTTGTTTTATATATGGCATAAGACCCCTAATAATTTCAATATTCATCCTCACGAGAGAGACTAACAGTTTGCCAGGTCATGGTCCATCTCATTGTTCGACTCCATTTCCGCCTCATATACTTCAGCTCCCTCCTCCTGATCGTCGACTTCCATGACTTCGTTCGTACTTGGACACAATTCTAATTCCAATGGCACAGTTGTCCGACCGTCGTCCAGAACTTTCCTTTTGCAGTAAAAGTATGAGAATCCGATTCTATTTTGTATATAAGTATATATTGTATTGTTGCGGGCTCGGAATCCGGTATTAGTACCAGATCCCGGTTTGTGCGTTTATAGTGCCCGACGAAACGTTGCCAAAGGGGCTACCACGTTCTTTTTACTGATACCCTTAGAACTATTTTTTTTTCTCCAAAAAACGTTTGTTTTAACCGACTGTAGACGCCTTGGTTTTAATCGTCTGGCTTTGTGCAGTAGTCTGCTGGCTGTTAGAATGGTGCTGGTCAGACCCATCGTCCTTTTCTTGCTCACGATGTATGTTTTAGAACATACACTAATCATGGTGTCGCCCTGGTATTCGATCTTGAAAAGTCCGGGGGTTCTATTGTCAAATTTAATGTGTGATTGGCAGCAGGTACGAGGTAAGCAATGATCTTTACAGTCGGCTTCGATCGTTAAACCTGGACGACAGTACCCCTCTAGTCCTCGGAGGTACTCTGTCTTCATCTCCGGTTTAATCACGGACATGAAGTCGGGTGCAGCCAGAGCCATGTATGCAGAGTCGGTGTCCATCTCGCAGTACTCGAAATCGGACCGGTCTACAAATTTGTCTAAAAAATCATAATAAAATTGCAACATATGTAGTTTCGCATATTGCAGAATGAAATAGCCTATTTGGACTGCTAAATTAAGGCGTATAGTGATCTTTGCCTTTTCTATCTCGTAGTATTCTTTGTCCAGCTGGGTCAACTTTTTGAAATGTGGAAGGTTGGCTTCCATCATGGTCGGTCCGTCACCTTTGACATAAATGGTGTCCTGAAATTTCTCTTGATCCATAATGGTGGATCCAAAAGCAGAGTTACCTTCTAATTTCCTGGTGTCAGCGATGATGGCTTTAGAAGGATCGACATCACCAGCTCGGCGAGAGTCGCTAACGTCATGGACAAATTGTTGAAAACGCTTTGAGGCATACTCGACAGTTTGATAAATTTTTGTAACCTCAAGTCCATGCTCCAAATATCATTTGAGAAGAGGTGTGGCCATTAACATTTTCTTTGCCTGCATTCCCCCTACGAGTAAACACCTAGGTTTTGTGGACAGCTTCACGTGCTTTTGCATGTGATCTCCAATGACGTCTAGTGGTACGTCTGAAGTACAAAAATGGGAGACATCCCTTGAAAGTATTTATATGGTGTCAATGTGCGCTATACAAATGTTTCTCCGGATATACTTTTCTGTTAAAGCAAGCTCTACACACGTCCTTGACTGAGTGACGTCTTTAAACTGCCATTTAGGTGATTACGGCAGCGCACATTTCTCAAATATATGCCATCTCTTCCATCTCCTTAATTTGAATGAATGACTTTGTGTTCTGTATTCTCAATATGATCGTCAGAACTAACGATTGGTATTGCGCAACTGTGTAATTGTAACATCACTGAACATGTTGAATGATGGGATCATATTTCCAACAGAAGAAAGTCAGAAAGGAGGTTCACCTTAATTTTGCACAGTTAAGTGACTTCTAATTTAAAGGACCAATGTTATATACTAAGCAAGGTATTTATCGTTTATCCCGTGTAATTTTGAAAGAATACATCGTTGGTGTTTTTTTGTCCAGATAAATTTTTTGTTTATCATAAGCATTTCCAACCATTCTTTTTTCTCCTGCATTTTAAATGTATGTTTCGATTTCATACAAAATTCATATAATTACCTTCACACCTATTTCCCCACGCTACACCTACACCGTCTCTCGTGAATATATATTTTCCACCACACTGATCATTCTTTGTTCCTTCTTCATTCATGCATTATATCATTTACCATTAAAATTCCGATCATACATCGTCGGTTGTTTTCCGATACAAAGACCTCTACTTTTTCAGTACACACACCCTTTTTATTTATCCCCATCCCTCCCTTCTATATGGCTTTATATTTATAATAAGGATATGTCGGTAGTTTTCCAATAAAACAAGAAATGGTTGAGGTACGTCAATAGGAGGTATTCACTTGTCTACGACTTGATGAGGGGATCCAATCCCCTTTCTAGTACCCCCGTGCTCAGGCGACATGACGTCAATGACGTACGTTTCCTGTATGCCCATATGAGGAAAAAGGGGTAGGACAATGGGAAAGAATTTCTTTGTTTGAAACCCATATATGGACAAAGGGGCGGGGCGATCAGGGATAGCCAAAATTTACCCGAAAAACTTACCCCATGGATTCAAAACAGTGGCTCTACACTACTGCTGGATCCGCCAGTACACCTGGAATACACAGTTACCTTTACATAGTACCATAAACGTCACTGCTGAAGATCAAACCGTGTGTTGTATGTTTGTCGCAAAGTACTATCTTAGGGCCTAAAAAAATAATTGTGTTTCCTATGACCCGACCGGCCCTGTTTTTACCTCCAATCCCCCGACTCAATTTTTTTTTTTTCAAGAAAAATATCGGGATCAACATGACAAAAAAATTGAGATTGTATCTTACAAACAAGAAAGGCTTCAAACTTGCAGCAAGCAACTGTGCTTGCTGTAATATGTAGTAAACCAGGACAACATTAGACAGACATCCCAGACTGTACAACCTATCTGAGTAGTATAAAAAGTCGACCTACCGACCCTTAAATTTTCACCCATGTTTTAGGAAACACATATGTTAATCTTGTCTTGTACACCGACATTAATGCGGGACGCACCTCTGGCATTGTACATAAAAGTAGTATGGTACGTGCGATTCAATACGATGTTGATGTTTTGTTGTTCCCATGATTCTCACGGGGTGAAGTGTACTGACGTGACCCTCATTTCATCGCGTCCCCACGCTAACCTAGAATGTTAGCCTACCCAAGCTGACCTATAACCTTCATTTCTTCGCGTACCGACGCTGATCTGATGTCTCTGTTTTGTTGGGCCAGGGTTCATGGAGTAAGCGTACCGACGCTATCGGTGCATCATAGCGTCCCCACGCTGACCTACTTTGTAAGCGTCCCCATGCTAACCTAGTAATGATCCAGTAATCGTCGAAAGTTGAAATAGTCGGCCATTTGAAATGCATTCAGAAACACTAAGGAGAAACTAAATTCGGCGCGGTTCCGGAATTCAGATATGCGACAATGCCATTTAGTTTGTACGACATTTTCGTTCAAAACACACGATAATTCGTATAAATATTTCACAAGTGGCACTTACTGGATTTTGTATCTGTCCTTTTACTTTGAGAATGATTAACGGTTTGGTACTTCTTCGATATTGATTATGATATGCAACATATGGGGCAGAAGATCTGCAGGGCATACTTTCACATTTCCCAGACCTCTTCCCTGAAGGTGAACATCGAGAATTCCTACATGAATTTCAGTCAGTGAAAGCCTCGTTATTGAAGAGGAACCCTAAGGACATGAAACAGGTACATATATTTAGAATTAGAGCTTTTACCAATACCAACCAGTCTCCATTTACCAGTAATTGCTGTCTTAGTGTACATACTTTTTCTTGAAATTCTTCATATGTATTTGTCATTCCAGGTGTATGAATGCCTACTTGCAAGCAAACCTGAAAGGCTTCACAATATCCTGAAAGTTGTGACCTTGATGTGTACCCTTAGCCCAAGCACAGCTGAATGTGAAAGGGAGTTCTCAAGGATGCACGTGCTATGCGTAAACACGACTAGAAGTTACCACGTTTGAATATGACTAGAAAAGGCCATGCAGAAAACATGACTATAAATTATAATTGCCCGTAGTATATAGGATAGGTAGAAGTTGATTGGTCTTCTGTGCTCTGTAGAATGACTGGACTAGGATAGGTAGATTGATTGGTTCTGTGTTTTGTAGAATTGGACTGGAATAGATTGTAGTAGATTGGTCAGCTGTGCTTTGTAGAATGGCTGGACTAGGATACATGGTAGCTGATTGGTCAGTCAGCAAGCCTGAATCCTTTACAGGTCCCCATACGTGTAATAACTTGTTATCGGTAACATTTAACAACATATTTTCCGGGTTCAGTTACGGGAATTAAACAAAGGTCATGTCCACTTGCATAGGGTTCAATATGTCTATGCCATTGGAAATATGCACCAGAATTATGTTCTTTATATATAACTCCAAGAAGCAGTTGTTTGTTTTCTGATGTCTCAAAACCAAATATTTTATCAAGTGTGTGAACTAGGTGTGGCTAATGGGTACTCAAACATATTATGATTAGTTTCTGACTGACTCAAAACAGTCATGTGGTTGACTGTTACTCCTGTAACTTTAAAGTCATTATCCCGTGGATTATATCCATTTCTCTTTACGTCATGATCATATATGTATGTATCTTGAAAGCAGTCATCAAATGTATAACAGGTTTTCTGTGAGGATTTAACTTGAGGTTTGCGTCCCTCAATCTACTAAATACTTGATCTAAATGTGACACATGTTCTTCAAAGGAACGACTGAATACCAATATGTCGTCTAAATAGACAAGACATGACTTGAAATTTAAGCCTCTAAGAACAATGAGTCATAACAGTTTGGAATGAGATTCATCAAGCCAAATGGCATACGCTTCCAGCTATAAATACCTTCTTGTGTAATAAATGCAGCCTTGTGTTTGCTTTCCTCACTCATACCAATCTGCCAAAACCCTGATCTCGGATCTAAACTTGAGAAATATATAGGTTTAGCTTCACCTATGGCATCAAATACTGTTTCAAGATGGGGAAGGGGAAATGACTCGGGTACAGTTATTTTGTTTAGTTTCCTATAGTCTATGGCAAATCTTCATTCTCCTGATTTTTTCTTTACCATGACTACGGGTGAGTGCCAGTGACTGTTGCTGGGTTCGATAATGTCATTTTTGAGCATTTCATCGATTTGCTTGCGAATTTCCTCTTGAATTGCTGGTGTAGCTCTGTAAAAAGGCATTCGCACTGGCCTTGCATCTGGGTTCGTTTGAATGTGATGCTCATAGACCTGAGTCTGACCTAACTCTGATAAATCTTTGGCAAAAATATCCCTATTTTTTCTCAAAAATGTTTCCAAAAATGTATTTGTTTTTATTTGATAAATTTGAATTTTTAAAGTCAAATGAAATATCATTATTTGATTTTGAAACTAACTGATCAGATTGAATAGATGAAATGGGAGATTCCATATCATTAATAGTAGAGGGGTCAAATTCTGACACTGAAGCTAGCACACAATTGCATGGGATTTTAACATCTTTTTCAGTTGGGTTTAATACTTCAATATAGCCCCTACTGTTCACCAAACTAGTTATTGTTTTTGCAGAAAATATATTCAGTTTAGCCAAAGAGTTGGATGGTTCTAAAAGCACTTCATCATTGGTTTTTCTTCTAGACACCTTAATTTGCACTATTGATTCTGATTGTTTTGGTAAAATAAATGGTTTAGTTGATCTAGCATAACCCGCATTGTTTTGAATAATGCACACCACAGGATTAGCATTGTTTTGATTAATTGTCATGGTGTTAGTTGTAAGATCAAGCGTAACTTTGTTAGTCTGCATGAAACCTATACCCAGAATAAATGCATGATGTAAGTTTTCAATTACATGCACTGGAAATGAGAAGGTTTCACCTTGAAAAGTAATTGGTAACACTACTTTACCTAGCACTCTAAGTCTTTGCCCTGTAACTCCCTTAATAAACATAAAATCTGGGGAATCTAAACTAGCACTTGCAAAATTTGTTTTGGCAATGAAATTCTGACCAACACATGAAATATTAGCACCAGTATCAACTAAAGCATGAGTTTTAATTCCTGAAATTGATACCCTAACAGTATTCTTCTCAATGGTATGAGAGAAATTTACATCTGTAAATTTTTTCTTTGGTCTAGAGATAAGTTTTGGCCCTTTGCCTCTGTGCCCACTCTCAGATTTTGATCTTCGAGCAGGCTCGAATCCTTGTTGGTCCGAGATTACACCTAATGCTTTATCTGCCAAATAATCCTTACATACAGATTTAATGTGACCCTTTTTATCGCAATAGTAACAGACACTATTCCTGGCCAAACACAAAGATCTAGATTCACAAGACTTACCGCATCCATAGCAAATCTTTTTCTTCTCTTCCATTTTCCCACTCTCACTTTGTTTTGTTGTCTGTCTCCTGTTTGGCCTCTGATTTTGTGTGTTTTGCTGGATGGGGGTGCTGATGGCTGAAAGTTGAACTTGTATCTTCTGCGCCAATGAATCCACAGCGTCTTTTACAGTTGTCTATATTGTTGAGGTTATATCTGTAGATCCATTGTTCGCAATTTGTAGGCCCCTTTCTGCCATTTTTGCCATCTCGCGCAGTTCCTCCAAATTGGCTGGCCTTTGCATGTATACCACTGAGGCCACAGAAGGTTTAAGTCCCTTAATGGCTTTTCCCACTACATACTTTTCTGGGAGGTCCGCCTCACATGCTGCCTGCTGCACTCTATACATGTATGATTCAATACTCTCCCCTTCTTTCTGTTTTACTTCGTCCAAGTCGTTGTGGTATACGTCATTTCTGTTATACCTGGCCAGAAACACCTTTTTAAACGAAGAGAGTGTCATCTTGACGGCTGGTGACAGTGTTAAAAACCAGTGTCTCACCATTTCTGTCATATGGAATGGTAATACGTTCAGAACTTGTTCATCGCTCAAGCTATACAGGTTTACGTATGCCACAAATGTCATCCACCACTGCACGGCAGACGTAATGCCGCTGTATGGCTGTAGATGTACCGCCACTCTTGGTACTTGTACTGACTGTTCAGTATATCCGTTTGCTTGTGGTGGTGGGGGTGGCAAAACATATGATGTCCCACCAGTCTCTTCAGCAGGAACCTGAGAAGGTCCAGGTTCCTGTGTGGTTTCCTGTAATTGAACCTCGCGGTCCTCAGTTGATGACCTGGTTGTCATTCTTTGGTTATTGGTGTTGCTTGGTTTCATTTACTGTTTTAGTTGGATCTTTAGATTCTCCACCAATAATCTCTGTAAGACGATAGTATGACAATGTTGTGTCTTTGACTATCGTTTGTACTGTTTGGGGAATCAGACTGTCTTCTCTGACTTCTTGTTGGTGTAATTGACTTTGGGTCTTTATACACTGAAGATAAATAAAACAGAGTCGTCTTGGTTTCTTCTATATGTAATATAAGTATATGACAGTTGGCGATCTCATGAAAGAGTGATAAACAATATGTTATGCAATTATAAAATGACAATGAAATATAAACATATTCAAATGATAATACAATGAGACAATATATCTGTAATTAAAATATATCAGTATAAGTCTCACCAATACAATGTAATTATCATAAAAGAAAAATAACTTAAACAACAGTAATAACAAATTAATTACTGCAATTGTATGTTTTTGTTTCTTTAAAATGTGTATCATAAATCTATCACTATAACTGACATACTTAAAGTTCAACTCAAAAATATAACCAAACTGAAAGTAAAACTAGCCTAACCTATAAACTTATAAAGATCTATAAAAAGATTAAATCAAATAACTAAAAACATATTTACAGTCTTTAGTCAGTATTTCTATCATAATACAATTTCTTAAACAACTGATTACATCTAAAGAAATGTAGAATTACCATTTTCAAGTTTTCTGTATATTCCAAATGTTAAGATACACTGCTTACGAATTTCATACCTCCAAGAACTGAAGAGGGTGTACGAGGATATAGCGCGAAGTTTAAGATATTTAATGTTATCTATACTTTAGAATTACAACCGAATAATTAAAATGATAAATATAATAATACGTATAGAAATGTCTGACTAAAATAATACAAAAATATCTAAAGTCTGTTTTTAAGATTATGTACAACCTACATAAGATTTATGTAGAAAACCTTATAAAAAAATCAAAGTAGTAAAATACTTAATACTAAAAAAAAATAATATACAAAAGACATACCTGAAGCTAAATAAAACAGAGAGTCGTCTTGGTTTCTTCTATATGTAATATAAGTATATGACAGTTGGCGATCTCATGAAAGAGTGACCAAACTAGAAACCGACGCTACTCCCAAAGTTGCGTGTCTTACAGGTAGCCAGTCAAAATCCCGGAAAGGAAGGAAGTTGTCATGAGTGAAGATCACGGTCATCACCTTTGGGTTACGTAACTTCCCTACAAGACCATGACACTTTAATTGAGTTTATTTACGAAATGGATTAAGAATTATATCTTGAAGCGCAGGAATGTGTGAAATAAAAATTAACTTGATTGTTATCACAACAATGATCGAATTTGGGTGTCTGGCTAAATCCTAAAAATCTACTTGGATAAGCGACACAATAAAATTTCCTTTGAAATACTGAAATTGTTAGTTTAAACATTTATTTCATATGAATATACAAGCAATGTGAATAATGATATACATGAGTAACATCAGAGATCTGAAAACAAGTAAATTAATACTTATATTAATTCATCTCTCTATACATCAATGCATTGCATTATCGTATAGAAGACTCAGGATAGAACATTTATATACAAAAATAAACAAATTGAGACACAACTATTTTAAGTACAATTAGATATAGTTGAGTGATTTGAAAATATAGATAAATACTTTAAAGGGGGAAATATATACAATGCATCCAATTTATGAATATGGACATAACAATTTAAAGAAAAATTTAAATTGTTGATAACATAATACATATTGCTAAAAAACCCATGATACTATGCGTCACTGAAACGCTTGGATTTTTTGAAAAATTCGTGTACCACGCTAAAGGTGTGTTCGTTTATATTTGTTGGATAGAGCGAATTACCGTAAAGAAGAGTGTGTAAAGTTTTGTCGTGTAAGCGTGCTATAGTGAGAGATCGAGAGTCGTTATATAGTGGACATTCTAAGAGGTAGTGTTTAGTGTTTTCAATGCTACCACATTCGCACAAGGGATTCGGTACTATGTTGCATTTGAATAAATGTGCCTTGAGGGAACTGCATTCCGTTCTTAATCTGGAGTGGATTATTTGGTTGTGTCGTGTGCCGAAATTGTAATAAGAAGGAGGGGAAGTTTCATTACGATTGAGGTATCTTTTAAATGCTGATTTTGATGGATTATTCCGAATGTCACTGGGAATTTCATTCCACGAAGATACAACTGAAGGTAAGAAAGAACTTTGATAGAAAGAGGTGTTACATTGAGGGGGGACTAGATTTCTATTATTGCGAGTGTTTCTTCCATGTAAATCATAAGCACTACGCGGAACCAGTGCCGTGAGATAGCCCGGAGCGAGGTTATGGTACATTTTATGAAATAGAATAAGTTTATGTTTTGATCGACGTTGTTTTAGTGTTTCCCTACCGGATTCTTTTGTAAGCAAAGAAATACTTACTAGCTTAGTGGCACCTGTAACAATTCTAGCAGCTTCGTTATTGATTTGTTCCATTCGAAGTGATAGTGTTTGCGAACAGTTATCCCAAATTACATCGGCATATTCAAGAGTTGGTCGAATATAGGAGAAATATAATTTTTGTAGCGAGAATCTGTCAATTTGGAATTTTAATTTTCTTAAAATGTATAGTTTTTTTCGTGGCTTTAGATATAATAGATTCGATATGATCAGTCCAATTTCCATCAGAATTGAAAACTAGTCCAAGATGTTTATGGCTATTTACACTTTGTATAGGGGTTTGATTCATTAAAAGCGGGGGGTGCTGCGATGGGGTTTGTTTTTTGGAAATAATTAACGATTCTGTTTTATTAGGGTTAAAATCAACTAACCAATTGCGAGACCATTGGTGAATTTTTTCAAGATCGTTGTTGAGGTTAAGCGCGGTACTACAGGATCGTCTACAATTAAATATAATGAAGTGTCGTCAGCAAAAAGTCGTATGTTACTATGGATTTCGTTTACTATGTCGTTGATATATATTAAAAATAGGAGAGGACCGAGTATCAAACCTTGGGGAACACCAGCTTTGACGAAAGACCACCGAGATGAGAAACCGTTAAGTACAACACGTTGTTGGCGATTGGTCAGGTAATTTTCAAACCAAGATAGGAGGTTGTCTGAAATACCGATGGAGCTTAGTTTATGCAGGAGACCTTTGTGCCAAACCCTGTCAAACGCTTTGCTTATATCGCAAAAAATTACTCTAATTTCTTTACCTTGGTCTAAAGCTTGGCCGAATTGATTTGAAATGTCTATTAACTGGTTGATTGTTGAATCGTTTGGGCGAAAACCGGATTGGAGATGAGATAGTAAACTGTGGCTTTGAATAAAATTATACAAATGTTTAAAAACGCAGCGTTCCATGGTTTTACCGAGTATGTTAAGTAGGGATATTGGTCTGTAATTTTTAGTTAATGAAGGATCGTCTTTTTTATAAATTGGAGTCACGTTAGCTAGTTTCCAAAGGTCTGGGAATTTGCCATGTCGCAGAGATAGGTTATATAAGTTGGATAGGGGGACAGATAATTCAATAGCGGCTGATTTGAGTAGAATTGGATTTATTTGGTCAGGACCCGATGCCTTGGAGGTATTGAGTAAGCGAAGTACGTCTCGAACATCATCGTCAGTGATATGTATATTATTTAATGTTGTATTATTTGCAGCTGCAGTATTTGGTAGAGGTTTGTTTGTGTCGTTTATGGATTGTTGAATGAAGTAATCATTTAACGCGTTTGCTTTGTCTATATCTGTATCAAGTATGGAGTCGTTATATTTTAGTGGTGGGATTTCGTGTGTTTTAGTATCTGTGTTTGTGAGGGTCTTGGCCATTTTCCACCATGTTTTGGGGTCAGAGGGTTCGTTACGTAATTTGTCTGAAATTTTGTTGAAATAATTTTCTTTGGATTTACGTATCAATTTGATACATTTGTTTCTTATATTGCGAAATAATGACCAATGAGACGGATCATTTGTGCGCTTTGCACGCTTATGAATTTGTTTACGTTTACGAATTGATTTTCTTATTTCATTATTTATCCAGGGGATGTCGTTTTGTCGGATTTTTACTAATTTATTTGGAATGTTTGAGGCAGCGGTATTAATGATATAATCGGTAAGCCGACTCGCAGGGGTATCGGGATCATCGGTTATTATATCGGACCAGTCAATTCGAGCGAGTTGATCGCGGTATGAGTCGAAGTCACCATGACTGTATATCCAAATTCTTCGTTTGAACGAGCGGCTTTGGGGTTTTGAAATGTTCAGTAAAACGTATGTAGGACAGTGGTACCGAACGTCATTTGTGAGAAAATGTTCCATGACCCCCGATTTAAATACAAGATTTTGGTTATTAATTAAGACAAGGTCAAGAAGGGAAGATGACGATTCAGTGAAGTGTGTCGGTTCGTGGATTATTTGGCTTAGATTGAACGAATCCATGATATCAGATATGTCATTGGTTGTCGATGTCAATTGATTGCAATTAAAGTCGCCGCAAATTATTATATTGTCATGTTTGGTTGATACAGCTGTTTCGATTGATGAGTTTATGAGGTTCCATGTATGCGGAGGAGCGTTTGGTGGTCTATAAAATGTTCCAAACAAGATGGTTTGTTTCTGTAAGGTTAATTCAAGCCAGACACATTCAACTTGGTCTATTTCGATGTCTATACGACGACGTGAATGAATATGCGGTTTTACATAAACTGATATACCACCACCTATTTTATTGGATCTTATGAAGTTATAGGGTTCTTTAAAACCGGGTATAATGAAGTCATCTATACAGGATGAAGGTTTTAACCAAGTTTCAGTGAAACTTTAAATGTCGAACTCCTGTAACTCGGAGTGGAGGAGATCAATCTTTGGAATTAAACTTTGGACGTTGAGGTTTACTATAGATACTTTAGATTTTAAGTCTGTAAATGATATATTTGAGACGTTGCTATCAGTTGAGCCAACAGAGGAAAATGACATATCACTACTCTGAATTGAAGTTGGTCCTGGGTTTGTCTCAATATCACCAGAGAGAATGAGAATAAGTGCACTCAGTACTACGTACAAGATTAAATTGCGTGAGGGTATACTTTCTAGTGGATACATGTATGTAACTGAGGACGGCATATTCGCCAAGACTGGCTTGTTATGTTTGAAATACATTTTTGATTTCGACCAATAAGACAATAAAAAGAGCAAAAGTACAATGTGAAAACCCTTAAAGTGAGTTATCATTAAGATATTCACTGTTAAAAGCATGAACAAATCCAGCATTTTAGTAGACAAATAAGTTGCATGAACATAGAATAGACCAACCCTAACACCTACTAAGTTTGGACAGGCTGGCATTAAGTAACAGCAGTGGGGTGCAAGTGAATAGGTGACAGGGTTGGTCTTGAAACTTTGTTTTCATTTGCAGAAATCATATGGTAAATGAAGGTAGTCATGGTATCGATGAAAAAATGGGGCAATGATGTGTCCAGTAAGTTATCAATTATGAGATCTATGGTGGATGCTTTGAATGGATGCTGAACATCCGGAAAAAAATGAAAAGAAAAAATGTAAACATAGGAAAATTTAAAGTGCACGCCATAAAGTCTGATGGCGATAAGTTTCAAGATTTATCAGCTTAAACAGGTTGGTGTTGATTTCCTTGAAACAGTTTATGACAAATACAATAATGTATCGATGAGAAGTATTTGCTTTAACTATATAGGCAATAGACCAGATAAACATGAAATCAGATGCTAGTGTATAAAAAGAATGTAAGTATGAACCTTTAAATGGTAGAGCGCAAACATGTAATGTTACGTTGACATATGTGCGTATGGATAGCCCACAGCGACAACATGGCTCGTTTGGGCTTTTAAAAATCCAAAACAAACGGTCCATTATCGAGTTTAGGGGTGTTCAGCATAGCCCTAATTATATCACTAGAGTATAATTGGCTTCTCGGTAATGTACAGGTGAAACCTGTCTCCCCTGTTATAGTAGAATTTTGAACCCGTTCAGTTTGTAAAACATGGGTCATGGGATCGCCGTGGACTAAACAGACAGGCAGTTGACATAAAAAGAAATATGTATTAAAATGAGCTATTAGCAGGGACGTATATAGTGCATTATACTATACTATTAAAGCATGATTTATAGTAACACAGACATACTATACAATCTTTTGTACCAAGTTACACTATAAAGTAATACATATGAGTTTTAAATGTAGATATGTATATTACCATACAGATGAAACGTAATTTGTAAAGAGTACAAATGTATGGTTTTTAAATGGTGAAGTCACTTACAGATTAGCGGGAGGAGGAGGCTACAGATGCGTATGAAGCACGGGGTTGGCGAGCGAATGCGTATTGGTTTTTGAGGTCCTCTAATTTGTCATCATTTTCGACTCGCTGTTTTTTATCGAGGTGGTCGATCACAAAGATCTTGCCGTCGTCCGTCCATGACTTCTTGAACATACCGGACTTCACAAGACACCGGGCGCGATATGCTAATTCACTTCTAGCCTTTGTCAAGTCCTCATTGACGTACACACCCCCTGGGGAACTGCTTTCGCGACTTGAGTGATTGAAATTGATTGAAATTGTTAATTAACTTGTCCAAATAAGTAAATGTACTGAATAGAAATAAAAATGCAAAGAATTTCCTGACTAAATGTTGAGTTACTAAAAATACATTTCTTTTAAAATAAAATGAAATTATAGAAATAATCAATAAAATAAAATATAGAAAAATTTTGAATTTACTTGGGGGGTGGTAAATACAAACACTAGAACATGACAGTATGCATGGCACGTTAAAGATCCCTCACGGCTTCGGGTGGGTCCGTTGCAAAGGTCAAAATATATCTAATCATTTCTACACCACAAAATAGAAATAATACCATTTTTGTTGAAATAAAGCTTTATCACGTGTCGAGTGGATCGATCCAGAATACCGTGTCGAACTTAGAGATGGACCTTTAGTAAATTTACACGATCGGCGGCGCGAGATTTGAATCGATTTTGTTGGAGTGCTATATATGTAATGCAAAATTATTCATTTCTTTAGATTGTTTAAAATAATTGGAAAACACTTTATAATTATATAATATTATTACAATAGATTGTCCAATTCCTGTTGCAGTTCTGATTTTGCCTCCTTTGCTTTGTTCTTTGTAAATATTTTTTTACGTTTTCCTCTTATTGTTCCCATCAAGTTCATTTTGCTGCACCCGCCAGGGGCATATCTTTCTTCCAAATACACTCGTACTCCCCTTCCGCCAACAGCTGCCACACAGTGCCACTGCTGTATATTGCTCCCTTCTGATAGTTTCTGAGAATAAATATACATATCTATCTATCTCTCTCTCTATATATATATATGCACATCAAAAGTAATGTAACCATAATGATGAGAAACAAATGACATCAACAGATCAATTAATAATTCAATAAATAATGAGATAAGATATACTTACGGATATTTAAGTGGGGTTCTTTTTTTCTAATTTAATTTCTATTTATTGATTGATTGGTTCTGGATTTATTGTCTGTGAAACAGAATTATGAAAATTGAAATACTTGTTCTTAAGCAATGCCAAAAAATCAGAATTTTCATTGTTTGTAAAAATAAACTTAGAAGCTTAGCAAGACAGAAAGAGAAAGTATGTTTAAAACTGAAACGTGAAATATATCAAATCATTAAAAAAAAAAATAATATTAAGTATTAAAAAAGTACATTTAATTCCTGATCCTACGGAGGTCCATGCGTCTACACGGGCGATGGCGGACATGACGGAGACTCCTCTGTCAGTGGCATCCATCTCGTCATAAACATGGCGATTCGAAGCTGGTGATAATAACGAACCATGCCCAGACCGTTGAAGTGGATCCCGTCACGAGACAAAATGCGAGCAGTGAGCCGACGATCGTCCCACTGAAAAAAGGTAGGCCGAACGCCGGAATAACCGCGAGATCAACGAACGAACAGACACCTAAATTGCCTGCCTGTTATTCTGGTACGAACAGGAGCCTCTCAAACGATCTCTACGCGGCACCAGAGCAAACCACCACCCTCTGCATCCCGCAGCGAGAGAGGATTCTAATGATCCGACAGACATGATAGCACGTCAGAGTTGTTGCGGTCTGCATCATTCCCACCTACTTGGAGGATTACAACATGTGGCGGGCTCAAACGGTAATCTTCATATAAATGAGAAGATACCAATCGCAACACGTCTCGGACATAGCTTACATTATGACCGTTTTGAAAAGACCCGTAGAGTCTAACCTGCCTTTCAATACCAAAATCACTGCGGAATGCATAGGGTGATGTTGGGAATCTTACACAGGCTGCGAGTCTACGCACAAAGGAATGGCCTATAACGTCAATGCGCTCCATCATCCGAGATAGAACTGGACACAAAATAATAATAAGTTAAATTACTAAACAATTCCAAGTAGTAGCACTAGTATATGAATCAATCGATGTGGTCAAGTGAAAACGGCGATACTTGTAGACAGTACGCGATATATAACCTTTTCCGAGTAAACAATAAAACACCAAGGAAAAAACGTCCAATCAGATGTCGGTATGCCAAAGACTCATTATCTTAATTATTTGAAAATAAACCAATGAAAATCCTGGACAGAAATATCCACTCAGATGTCAACAATTAAATAATATGTAAATTGAATAATTTCTCGCCATTACAAAGACTCATTATTGAAATTATTACAAAAACATATAATATTGCAATTACAGTAAAGCCTGTCTTAGAGGCCACCTCTTTTAAGAGGTCACCTGTTTATAAAGGTCACATTTTACTTCCCAATTTCTGTTTTCCTAAATAATTGACTTCTGTATAAAGGTCACCTGTCTATAAAGGCCATTTTTGACTCTTCCCTTAGCTGACAGTAAAACACAGGTTTGACTGTATTAGGAAAATTGAATACTGCGTGATAGAAAATGTGTTATTTGTTTCAAGGCAATTATTCAGCTGTAATTACGCATTTGTCAAGAACACACACCCAAAAAAATGTAGAATATATTTATCAGAAATTCCATTATTTTAATTGAGAAATAGAAATATGAAATGAAACAGTGCAAAGGAAATCTAAAAGCGGTAAACGAACACAAACGCTATTACAACAAATACAACTAAACATGTCAAAACAACACAGCTAATATTTACATAACTCTACTATTATCTGTCTAAACTAAACAAAACTAATTACATACAATGGTGTAAACACCAAGTCTGCAGTCCAGGGTGAATATAAGGGATGCATGGAGCTGTGCAGTTCAGAGCGAAGATAGGGAATGCACAGAGCTCTGCAGTTCAGAGCGAAGATAGGGGATGCACGGAGCTCTGCAGTTCAGAGCGAACCTAGGGAATGCACGGAGCTCTGCAGTTCAGAGCGAAAATAGGGGATATATGCATTCTAAATTCACCTAGTGTTTGTTTGGCGATTTGCTCCTACATGATATGATTCATTTCGTTTGACCGGAGTTTTTTGCTACATCTGTCACTTCTTTTGCTGCATTTGGCACTTGTGGAACTTCAAAGTTCACATAAGTTGATATTACCATGTCGGGATTTTTTAGGTGGAGACGTCGGGACCCCTGCGCGGTATCCATCTCTTGCCACACCTCATCTGCAACCGAAAGTGCTTGTGCATAGGGGGCTAGCTTGAAGTCAATTCGATGATGAATCGCATCTCTGATGTTTGTTGTCTGTGTAAGGTCAAGGACTTTTCGCTTTTCTATAAGCTCTGGATTTTTTAAATTCGCAGTCGGTATTTAACTTGATGACATTATTTATGGATTCATTATTGTTATTAGTCCAAAACTTTGGGATAAAGGGGGCTTTTTTTTCGAGAAATAAATAGTGACTGTTTTAATTTTTGTAGAAATGAAACAATGTATGTCGAATCATCACACAATCCAAGGATTTCATCTTGTATGAGGTGACCTCATCATCAACGGATAGCAAGCCGTGTTCGCGATTGAAAATTTTATCTATAACAATATTGGCAGCTGTGGTCTGCATTTCCTTTTTCGAATTGTGCATTAGATTCTCTTTTAAATGTCGACTGCACATGGTATGAGTGACCTCCGGAAAACATGAATTTATGTAACCAGCACCGAGATTAAACAGGTTGGGCACAATCCACAAATACCAAGACAATCCCTCTTTAGCATGGCAATACCTTTAAATCGAGACAAAAAAATATCCCGCTAAAGCGTGACAATTTAAAATTCTGCACGATTTTTAAGTTTGACGTCGTTTTGCTCGGAAAGATTTGAAAAGGGCGAAGATGTCCAATGAATTTGTAAGTATTTGATACCGCTTCATCCTAACTGCACGCACCAATCTTCTGTAAGTTGTTGTATTAAACCCTAAAATACAATAAAATGCACTAAGGGTTACATATCTCGTACTTATTTAAAGCAGTAAATGCTTTAATATACCAAATTTCACATATAAATCCAGTTTTTACCTCCAAGGAAACCGCCATTACAACAATTTCTTATCAACTACTTTCGTTTTTAATCATCTAGCAACCAATCAAAATTATCGATGCAGAATATGCAAGATAAACAAGAGTAAGGCGCCCCACACGTATCACCAATGTAAATCAAAACAAAGAACGTTCGTTTCAATATTATTTATTCATGTGTATGTTGGTTTTTTTTTTCTTTGTTTTTCTTTTTTGTTTTCAATTTCAAGTGAATTTATAGTAAACAATACTTATACATTACAAAGTACATGAAACAAATTTAAATTGAAATATAAATTGATAAATTTTTAAAAGTATATAACAAATATTTAATTTTACATCTCTGAAAATACGATTAATTTCAAATTTTCAACTCAAAGTCATCATACGGACATTAGACTTTACAAATTATAGATATTTTACATTTCATTTATACATTATTTATAAAACTTGACATAGAAACAAGAAAAATGTCCGTTTTTAAATATCATTCAAAAACGAAAAAGATACAGGTTTAAAGGTTATGGGATACTTAAATTGCACAACTTTATGTTTTTGCTTAAATAACATATATATGCTTTGAGTAATATCATAACATTTTTTGCTTTTGAAAATAATTTTTCAAATTATCACTATTTTTTACAATAAAAATTTGTTTCCCATGACCGTTAAGGTACACGCATTGAATATACTAATATCAAATGTAATATATACTTAATTGTAAATGTATTTAATAAAAGAGTATAAAAACCGCACATAACATCTCCTATTTCGATTTCAATTGATAATATTATCAAAACTATTTAAACATGCAAACATGCATAACAATTAAAACGACACATATTTATTTTAACACACAAACACCCCCCCCCCCCCACACACACACACACACAGATACATATATAATGATATATATATTGCTTACAAATTCTCATAAAAATACAAAAAAAAATGTTATGTATATAAAGTAATTACCCGTACATGTATAAGGTTTTTTTTAACACAAAGTAGTATAACCAATGTATTAACACTCATTAAATGTGTAAATATTATCAAATTATAATATTTTATTGTTAAGCATAAAGTTATATAATATTTCTTTATTTCTAAATATCAGAGAAAGTTAAGCAAATCTGGAAAAGAGACGGTAATACGAGTAAAACCCAAAAATTCTAAATTAAAGAAACATGAAAATAAAGAAGCAATCAGAAAGATTGATTGATTGATTGATTGATTGTTGTTTTACGTCACGCCGGGAATATTACACCCATATGGTGACGGTTACAATTATAAATTAGCATTGTACGTTATAACAAAATTTAAAATATTTTGGAAAGACCAGCTTTCATTGTAGACATTTTATACAAATAAAACAATGATATAAGAATGAATCTTATACAAAGCAATATCACAGCTCAATTATATCAGATTGTATTAATAAAACCATTACATTTCAATACACTATATTTTCGTATACAAGTTTATTTCTTTTAAAAATCGCAATATGTTGGAAATATTAAACCTCTCGAATAGCTCTTTCATATCGGATGCAGAATAATAATATGTACGAATATGTGCTGTGTCTGCACAATCAAGCAAAATATGTTTTTATAGCTAGTAGACATCCGCAAGGGACACATTCTGGGGGAGGTTCTTCTTTAGAAGGTAAGAATGAGTTATCCAGGAGTGTCCAATGCGAAGTCTACTAGTTACAACTTCATCTTTACGATTATTATCTTGATAAGTTATTTTATATTTAAATACTGGTTTGATATAATGAAGTTTATTGTTATCTTCCTTATCCCATGTCTTTTCGACAAATTATCAATATAATTCAATATGGGTAACTTGAAATCTGTATACGGTATTTTACCCATAATATTTTCCTTATTCAAACCATCTTTTGCTGCTTTGTCAGCTTTTTCATTTCCAACGAGGCCCATATGACTTGGTAGCCAACAAAATACGATATCAAATTTATTAGATATTAAAACATTCACCTTTTCCAGAATCCTCAAGATGTATGGATTACTCATATTAAAATGTTTTATTGTTTTAAGGCACGATAAGGAATCTGAACATATTATGCTTTTAAAATATTTATTCTGTTCAATGTGAACAAGTGCTAAAAGTATAGCTTTAGCTTCAGCTGTAAAAATAGACGCATTATTTGGTAAACGAATAGACAACGATACATTGTTATCAGTTATTGTAGCAGCCGCGACTCTATCACCATCTTTAGATCCATCAGTGAAATATGAAATGTGTTCCGAATACATAGACTTAATTTCTGTGAAAAGTTGATGAAATTTCAAAGAATTCGTATCAATTTTCTTGTAATCTGACAATTTAAGTATAACTGTAGATTTCTTCATTAGCCAAGGTGGTGAAGAAGGAATTTCATAATTTGTAATATCAGTTAGAGTTATGCCAGCCTCTTCTATGTGTGGTCTAACACGTAAACCTAAATTTTTAATACTATTTGGTTTATTGTTATATAAATTTTCATGTTTTGGCCTAAAGACACAGTTAAACGCAGGATTTGATGGATTTGAAAATAATTTTGTAATATACTGTAAAGTAAGTTTGAGTCGTCTTACACTCAAACATGGTTCTCCTGCTTCAGCATATAAACTAGTTGCAGGTGAAAGCACCAAGACTCAAACGTAAGCCCTGGTGATGTATGGTGTCCAGAAGCTGTAGATAGGACTTTCTGGCCGAACCATAAACAATACAACTATAGTCCAGCTTCGATCGGACCAGCGATCTATAAAGCTGGAGCAAGGTTGTACTTTCAGCACCCCACTCCGCACTAGATAAAACTTTTAATATATCTAAAGCTTTTAAACATTTTACCTTCTAAGATCTGATATGCGGCAAAAACGATAATCGTTTATCAAAAATAAGTCCAAGAAATTTAACTTCATTCACTACTTTAATCTTATTACCTTCCATAAACAGTTCTGGGTCATTATGTAAACGCCTATTCTGGCAAAAATGAACACACGAAGTTTTATTTTTCGAAAATTTAAAACCGTTTTCAATTGACCATTGGAAAATATGGTTCATACAAAGCTGAAGCTTACGCTCAATCATATTCATATTTTTCCCTCGACAGCATATTAGAAAGTCGTCAACATAAAGGGAACCATCTATATCATGTTTCAAAACTTGAGCTAAACTATTAATTTTAATGCTAAACAGAGTAACTGATAATATAATTCCCTGAGGTACACCCAACTCCTGTTCGTAACAATTGGACGTATGAGCACTTAGTCGAATATTAAAACGTCGGTCTTTTAAAAAATTCGAAATAAATATTGGCAAGTTACCTCGGAGACCCATATTATATAAATCTTTTAAAATACCATATTTCCAAGTTGTATCATATGCCTTTTCTAAATAAAAAAATATCGATACAAGATGTTTTTTATTTATAAAAGCATCACGAATGTATGATTCTAAACGAACAAGATGATCGACAGTACTTCTGTGTTTTCTAAAACCACACTGGATATCACTAAGTAAATTATTATGTTCCAAAAACCAGACAAGTCTATCATTAATCATTCGTTCTAAAGTTTTACATACACAGCTAGTTAATGATATTTGTCTATAGTTAATGGGATCAGTATGATCCTTTCCTGGTTTTCAAATAGGAATTATAATGGAATCTCTCCATGATTCAGGGAAATCGCCTTCAGACCAAATTCGATTGAAAATATCTAGTAGTATATTTAATGATTCTATTGGAAGATGTTTTAGAATTTGGTAATGTATTTCATCTGATCCAGTCGCTGTATCATGAGATTTTTCTAAAGAAGACTTCAATTCATCAAGAGAAAACAGTTTGTTATAATCTTCAATGTTACGAGAATTAAAATTAAGTTTTATTTTTTCGGTCTTACGTTTTATCCGTTGAAATTCCGGTAAACAGTTTGTAGAAGAAGAATTTTTTGAAAAAGTTTTTCCAAAACAATTTGCAATATCAGCTTTCGACGTTAAAATCGTATTATTTTGTCTTAGATGTTTTATATTAGATGACGTGCCTTTACCATTAATTTTATTAATCATCTTCCAGACTTTATTAATAGGGGTATGCGTATTAACTTTAGATACATATTTTCTCCATGATAAGCGTTTGCTGTGATTTATACTGCGCCTGGCGATAGCCCTACATCTACGAACTGTATTTAAATTAGAAATTTTTGGATGCCGTTTATAAAGTTTTTCGGCCTTCTTCCGCTCTTTGACAACAATTCTACAATTGTCATCAAATCATGGGTTGTATTAACGTTTTGGTATTATAGAGGTTTTAGGTATATTTTTCTCGCAAAACTGGATAAGATTATGTGTAAAAGTAAGAATAGGTTCCTTTCCACTATCATAATTCGTTGTATTAAGTCCAATCAAACAATCTGTTTGGAATTGTGTCCAATCAGCTTTATCGAGTTTCCAGCATGGAATTCGATCATCGCTCGATGTTATATTGCTTTTTTAAACAGTTGGAAAATGATCACTTCCACACAGGTCATCATGAACCGACCATACAAAATCACTAAAAAGTGAAGGATCTGTTATAGTAAGGTCAATCTGAAGTATAAGAACCATTCCCAGGATGTAAATAAGTATTTGACCCATCATTAAAGACACATAAATTGTTTTTCTATGAAATTTTCAATTATTTTACCTTTATTGTCTGTATTATCACTGCCCCACAAAGGGTTATGAGCATTGAAGTCACGTAATAAAATGTATGGTTTAGGTAACTGGTCAACAAGGTTATCTAGTTCAAGTGGATCTAAAATTAAGTTAGGTGGAATATATATTGAACATAAAGTGATCGTTTTATGTAATGTAACACGTACAGCAACAGCTTGTAAAGTTGTGTTCATTGAAAAATTACTGTGTAAAATGGAATTCCGAACGAAGATGGACGAACCACCTGTAGCTCTTTCATTTACACTATACAAATTATATTGTGAGAAATTCTTCACTTGAAGTTTATCCGTGTCTTTAAGATGAGTCTCCTGAAGGCAGAATACCGTTGGAGAAAAATTATGATCTAATTGAAAAAGGTCATTTATATTTACCTTTAAACCTCTACAGTTCCACTGTATAATAGAATCGGATCGATTCATTTGTCTGTAATTCGGGCAAGTGAAGGCTTGCGACCTTTTTTCTTTGGGGACTTACTACGACCCCTTACATTTATTAAAGGAATAATTGTTGTAATTTTATCAGCATTCACAGAAGTAGTATTTTCTGTCGAATTTTATATCAGGAGAGGTAACTTCCATCTCTATTTCCAAAACATCGAATTTATTCCGAACGACCACCTCAGGGCTCAATGGTACATTTGCGGACGACGGTCTATTTTTAACACTTCTTTTGCTTTTAGATTTCACTGGAGATGATGATTTATTGTTCACTGTTTTTTGCAGATTTGATGCAGCCTGCGAAGACGAAGTCGACGAGGATGCTTTAGGTTTAGACACAGCAGATAAGGAGTAAATATCAGATTTCAAACATGATATGTCAGTTTGAATGGCAATTGAAACAGTTTTCTTTGAAGCTTTGGAAGCGTAGCTGTTAATATTTATTGCAGGAATATGTTGGTTTTCATAAACTTTCCTTGCTTCAGGATATGATAATCCCTGTTCAACTTTAATCTTTATAATCTCCTGTTCTTTTTTGTATATAGGGCAGTCTTTCGATGAAGCACAATGATTGCCTTTACAGTTCAGGCATTTAGCGTCGGCAGAACAAGGTTCAATGCCATCAACGTGTTCATCATACCCGTCAACTCAAGTTTCAACATGACCTCATTGGTGACACGTTTTCCTAATACGAGATGTCTTCAAGCTGTGACCAAACTCCTGACAATAAAAACAACGCAACGGCGAAGGATAATACAGGTCAACTTTGGCTGTAACATAGCTAATTTTATTTTTTTGAGGTACAGATGATGTACTAAATGTAAGAAGGAAAGTATGTGTTTTTATCTCTTTGCCATCCTTTTAAATAATGAAACGACGTACACCGACAACTTTTTGATTTTTCAATTCTGATAGAATGACGTCATCTGCCAATAAAGGAAGATTTTTATCTTTGTCCCTCAAAATACCACGACATGTATTAAGGTTAAAATGAGGAGACACTTTAACAGGAATGTCACCAATGTGGTCCAACGTTAACAAGTTCAGCGATTGTTGCTTTTTAGCACATTCAACTAAAAGCTGACCGGTCCTTTGTTTCATAACGTTTTTAACCGTGCCTGCCACTGATTTAATGGTTTTATCTACCAAGAAGGGTGAAACTTTAGCTAAAGCCCTATCCTCAGATGTTATTACCAGAAAGCGAGACCAGTCATCATCAAGTTGTTCAAGAGTGTTTTCATTATTGTCCGCAAGACGTTTTCGTTTCAAAGTTTGGTGGTTTGGTATTGGGGAAGCCATTAGAAAAGATTTATAATTTATAAAACAACCCACCCTCCAGGGAGTGTCAACAAGGACCAGGCAATACACTGTGGCTCTCCTACAGCAATGCACTAGAGTTGTTATGAAAGTATACTCGACTATAAAGAAAAGAAATTTAACTGCAGAAAAGGTAACTCGGGTACCAGTCGAGAGTACATTTCAGAACAGTCAATGGCATGCAAATACTTTCCATTTACAATCGATTGGCCCATTAGCCACCGCCTTCTCAAATGAATAATTGGAAAATGCAATATATGACAAAAAGACAAAATTAGACAATATGCATAGTACTTCAAGATGGAATAAGCATGATAAATGAGGGCTTGGTATGACAAAGCCGATTGATCAGGATCGGGCCCATCCGACCGACCGTCTAGCTGAAGTAAAGGCCAAAGTGGAGTGTTGGACACAAACAAACCGCAGTTTGAAGATGCCCTCAGCCAACAAGAATCCCGTCCTCTAACGACACGGGTTGCATCCCACGGCAAACTGGATGCCTCATTTGGTCTATAACCGCGACCAGCAAGAGGGTGCTTGGGAATCTTTCATAAGAATTCCCCGGGTGCCTCATTTAGTCGCCTCATACGACACGCAAGAGGTACGGAGGTCCTATTCTTATCACCACGGGGGTATTTCCAAATTAAAATGTATGTACATATATTCCTGGTAAATATTAATGTTTCATAACTGTGTACTAAATTAGTGAAGGAGAAATTAAAAAAAAAGTAAAAGAAAAAAGCTCCAGAACTATAAATTGGTGAATAAATCGACATGTAATCAATTATTGAATAATAAATAAATAATATTTGAATGTGATCAGTACCTATAAATTTTATACAAAAAGCGAATTTAATACACCAGTACTGATAGCAAATCGACCACAAAGGAAATCGCTTGTCATTCATTTTAAATAACACAATGCATTCTACTCCAATCCTATTGCAACATTTATAGAAACTGCACCCATATATTGTCATGTGACGACCTTTAGGTTCAACCCCACCCCACCCCACACACACACTACGTTTTTCTCTACCAATAATTTTCACACAAAATTAAGATATACTATCATATCATAACAGCGTAATATAACAAAGTTCAGAGGACAATAATTTTCTTTAACTGAAAATTTTACGTGTTTACCTGTTGCTCTTTCATTCGAATGACATACGTAAATTTGTCCCATAAAATATTTCAGTGATTTTAAAATATTCACTCGATATTTAATGTTGCTTGAAATAGCATCGAATAAGTTTCAATATATCAGTGTAACAACGTATCTGCCTTTTGTTATATCCCTACCGACTTAATCTACATGTAACTCTATACAATAAAAGGATATTTTATCTAACAGCAACCCCCCCCCCCCCTTTCAATAGGAGGCTGTGCCCCCCCCCCTCTTTTTTTTCTTTCAAAAAGTTCTAGATCCGCCTATGAACAGTATCTCCCTTATTACATATTGTAACAATGTATCCAGTAAGGATCATGTATAGCAGTGGCGAATACAAGGGCGCTCGCCCTGTTGTCTGGGATATAGAAGTCTTACATAAAAACCCTTGTCTTGTCAAAACTAGCAAAGTATTTGACCCTTATTTTCAAAACGACATATAAATTCAAGTAAACAGTGTCATATTTAGAGCAGATAACTGAATCTGTCCCAACCACCGGATCCAAATCGTAGATTGTCGAGTAGGATGTTTAAATCGTAGTAAATTTTAAATTGAGATCATACAACCCCCTCCTCTGCCTCCCATTATCTCCTATATTACGTATTACATCAATATATCCAGTAAAGGTCATGTATAGCAATGGCAAATACAAGGTCGCTCGCCCTGTTGACTGGGACATAGAAGTCTTACATAAAAAACCCTTGTCCAAGTATTTGACCCTTATTTTCAAAACGACATATAAATTCAAGTAAACAGTGTCATATGTTAAGCAGATACCTGGATCTGCCCCAACCTATGGATCCAAATCGTAAATTGTCGAGTAGGATGTTTAACTTATAGTATATTTAAATTGAGACCATACGATCCCCCCTCTCTCTCATATATATATAGATACCAGAATATCTTCACAAGAAAGTAACGGTACACGCATGGAATCTGTGAAATTGCTTTATTTTAATGCGACATGTCCGTTTTAATTTTGTGTTACTGGCAAAATTATTTTAACCAGGGACTTGTATATCTAAATTTAGATATGTAAGTCTCTGATTTTAACAGTGACTTATAAGGTTTAGGACAGAAACTAATTTTCACTCTTCAAAGGTGAAACAATTTGTTTTACACAGGATCATTTATTTTTATCTATATCATCAACTAAACTACATCAATTATTTAAGTTCGATTTCTTCCGCATTTGCTCTGATAATAGTAATATTATGGAATACAAGCGAAATGCGAGATTCGTAAAGCTGTGATATAAAGTGCCGTACTGTTCTATTAATTTACATACGGATTAAATAAGTAGCTACTTTACAGCCTGTAGCCTGCTCGTTCACTCAAGTTGGACACTGTTTAAAAAAAAGGGGGGGGGGGGGTTGGTTGGAATTCAATTAACGCAACCTCACAGCGTTTTATCGGTGAATGGCCGCTTATTTATGAAGAATGGAATATTGATTTATTAACATTAATCATGAATACTTTTAAACTCGAAAGGGAATGGGGACTGGCCTTAAGGTCGTAACATAATATTATTTGGGTGGAGTCTCTATACAGATTGCAAAAGATGTAAAATAAACATCAATCATTATGATTGATTGATTTTTGTTTTACGTCACACCACGAATATTTCACGTATATGGTGACGGCATCTGCCTGGTGCGGGGCATAGAAATTTTTACCCCTGCAACGGACCCACCCGAAGTAGTGAGGGATCTTTAACGTGCCATGCATACCACGACACGGGGCCTCGGTTTTACTGTCTCATCCGAAAGACATGACACCGGCATGACCAGAGCGGGACTCGAACCGCGGCCTCCCGACCAGGAGTCCGACGCGATACCACTAGGCCACGCCGGCTTACAATCATTATGTGTTATTAAGGTGATTGATAGGTATATATAGAAATAATTATTTCTTTTTTTTCCCCTGTATTTATTTCTCTATTTACAATTAAAGCCCTGCGTTTTCCGTAAACTTCGTCCAGCGATTTTTTTTAAATCTTATTTTTGAGTCGGCTTCGGTGAAGCCGCACTCATTGCAATCACTTTCTTTTCAGGGGTTATAACGTTCACTACCGATATAGAGCTTACTACGCCGCTGAAAAATAAAGTGCCGAAAAATTACTGATGTTGTCTTAAAAATTCTTGATCAGCACAATGTACCTTTAGCTCAGTTAATTTAATCTAAACATAAACTAGTTTCAATAACTCGAAAAAGGAGTTGCAATAATGTTTTCAAATTTCGCGTAATAATATGTAGTTGTGACTACTTTACGATGAGTTTACCACCGACACCGTCAGATGTAATCGATTGTGTAATTCTCCGGGCAAAGCATTTGTCTTGATCTTGTATTGCTTGTTTTTATCTAGATATTTCAATTAAAGTTTTCCCCAACATGTTCTGGAACTTTAGTTCTTTTTCCCATATATGACAAATTTAAAGATCGATCTTCCCGCATTTACTCTGATAATGAAAATGCAATATAAATATTTAGGTAAATGTTGTATGTTTCTAAATATAAATGATGTTTAAACATTATGAGAATCGTGAATAAGATGGTTATTTAATGTCCCACTTGAAGGAATGTCGTTCCTTGGCTCAGCTTCGACTCGTGACAACAATGCAGTAAAACTTGTTGCCATGAAGTTGTCGATTGCACGTTCATTTCGGATACAAGCAATTGCAAACTCTTTGCCGTAAGATAGTATGAAGAGAGCAAATTTTATTAGCATTTTGTACATAGGAATAATGACGATGTAGTTGCCCCCCCCCCCCCATTTTCCTGAAATCCTGAAACCGCCACTAAAATGATTACATACTTAAAATCAGCAAAGCCGACTCTCAGGACTTTTGAGTCCTTTGATTATTAAATTTATTTTGATCTATTATTTTCATACGGTAAAGTTTAATGTTCTTATTGTAAATAAATAAATAAATTTATAATTAAATAAAAGATAAATAAGAAAATAAATAAATAAGTGAAGTCAGTCGAGGAAGGCCGCTGGCCGAAACGTACTAAAAATAGTGCTTTTATTATAAATAAATAATAAATAAATACATAAATTTAGATATGTCTTCTTCAATTTTGTACTTATTTCCCCCTCCCTTAATGCATCTATATGAAACAGCGATGTTAAGCAACATGCTACTGCTGTAGCTAGATTATTTGTTTGTTCGTTCGTTTGTTTGTTCTTTGCATTCTTCTTTCTTTATGTCGATCAGTAAAACATATAGCATCGCGCTGGAAAGTCCTGTGTCAATAAAATTGTTCTGCTAAGTACGTAATTCATGTGACTTATTAAACTGCATATGCACAGATCATCTTACAAACGTAAGTCAGAATAGGAACAATATCTCAGTGATTTTATCTTGAAAAATCCTTAAAATAAGTCCTTGAGAAATGGTAAAATAATTCCCAGCTTATACACTCATCACATTTAATACATATTAAAGGTCATAGATAAACATAGGTAACAGCGAACCATTTTAAGGGCTTATATTATAAAGGGGACCGTATAGAAGTACGCGAGACCGCGATCGCACGACTGGAGGGCATCGCAGTAGGTGTCAGTGTGTTTTGCAATCTTTCAGTGGCGTCAGAGTTTTTCAGGGTCGTCAGTGTTTTTCAGGGTAGACTTCTTTCTTTCTTTAAGTCGACCAGTAAAACATATAGCATCGCGCTGGAAAGTTCTGTGTCGATAAAATTGTTCTGCTAAGTACGTAATTCATGTGACTTATTAAACTGCATATGCACAGATCATCTTACAAACGTAAGTCAGAATAGGAACAATATCTCAGTGATTTTATCTTGAAAAATCCTTAAAATAAGTCCTTGAGAAATGGTAAAATAATTCCCAGCTTATACACTCATCACATTTAATACATATTAAAGGTCATAGATAAACATAGGTAACAGCGAACCATTTTAAGGGCTTATATTATAAAGGGGACCGTATAGAAATACGCGAGACCGCGATCGCACGACTGGAGGGCATCGCAGTAGGTGTCAGTGTGTTTTGCAGTCTTTCAGTGGCGTCAGAGTTTTTCAGGGTCGTCAGTGTTTTTCAGGGTGGACTTCAGAGTTTATCAGGGCCGTCAGAGTTTTTCAGGTAGACTTAATTTTTTTAGGGTGTTGCAGAGTTTTGCGGTGAAAAACGGGATTCTCAGGGGTTTTTGGACCCAGTAGTGTTATGGAGTAAGATATGACATCACAGGTTTTTAACACATAAAATATTTACCTTAAATTTTTTTAACTAAATTGTAATTTCCTCGGGATTGATGTGATGAAAAGAATATCAAAAGAATTAATCATTTTATGCATTTATTATAAATTGTTGCTTGTTGTATAAGTTATAACCCACTGCCAAAAGCTGGATGATATAAAACAAGCAACACCTTTCATAAACATGATTCTATCTCGTCATAGCTACGTTCACTACGGAACCACGGGAGAGATGAGGCGCGGTGAGCGGCAGGTCAGTTTTACAGCTGTGTTTGGCAGTGTCGGACGTTATATTGTTATCGCTCTGTTTCCTTGGTGGAATTAAAGTTTTATTGTGTTCTTAATATAATTTGGATAGTTTTAATCATTACGTGCGATTCACACGTTTAATTTGTTTTAATTGTGTGACGCACACAGTTATATAATCGTGACACACGATTTGAGTTCCTTGTACAGCATGTCTGATGACGAGGAGCGATTACTAGGTGACGCACCTAGTACCGCATTGGGTGACAATAAAGCTCATAATGCGCTCAGTACGCACAGTAATTTGGCGACTACACCTAGTACTCCGGCGACAACGCCTACATCTGGTATCTCCCTGCTCCTACTTCAAAGTAACATGGAGAAAATCGCAAATTCCATGGAAGCCATGGGCTCCGCTTGGAAGTCTCTTGCTCGTACCAAAGACAAAAGTCATAGCCCCCAACCTTCATGCTCAAAAAGACCACGTCAGTCCGACTCGGACACTGACAATGGAGGGGCGAAAAGAGCAAAGCAAAATGCACAATCACATGAAGATTCCGACTCGGACACTGACACTGATGATTGTGGAGACGATAGCGATGATGACAATGAGTCTGATGCCGAAGCTTTGGTTAATAAGGCTTCCACAAAACCAAAGAGAGATAAGAAGGAGGTTCAAGCCAACACAAAATTATCGGTCATGGCAGAAGCTGCCCTCGAATATGAGCTCAATGAAAAAGGACCTAAAGTCGACGATTCAGTTGCAAAAACAGTAAATAAACAATGGTTGGCAAAAATGCCTTTTAAGGTATTACAAAATAAAAGAGCAAAGTACTCTGTTCCTGAAAATTGTGAGAACCTTATGGGGCCTCTGGTCAACAAACCAATCTGGAATACGTTAGACCGGTACCACAAAACGCACGATCCGAGACTCTCAAATGTTCAATCTACGTGCGTCGCTGCGGGAGCAGCCATTACGAAAAGCCTTCATGACCCGGTCACCTCTGATAACATCGAGGTCCCGAGTTTAATTAGACAATTGACTGACGCAGTTGTCCTACTCGGCCAGGTTAATTACGATTTATCTCTACATCGAAGAGAAAACTTGAGGCCTGCTCTTTCTGGGGAATATCGAGATTTATGTAACTCAGAACATCCAATGTCACAAAACCTTTTCGGAGATGACCTCCATCAAGGTATGAAAATAGCCAAAGAGACACAAAAGCTAGGCAAAGACCTTAAGCAAAAAAGGCTATAAAAAGAGCTACAAGTCCAAAGGCTACAAGAACCGTAAATACGGAAAGCAGGGAAATTTTCAGAAGGCCAAAAACTTCAAAAGCCGCAACAAAAAAGTCCACAGACCAAAGCAGTCGAAATCGGACTCAAGCGACAACTAAGCATAGATTATGCGGTAAGTTGTCTTCATTCTTCTGTAGAAAATTTAAAACAGATTTTGTTAAATAATGCACAGCATTTTCATGGAGGCAATATAAAATGTTTTGTTGAACAATGGCAACAGTTAACATCTGATCCAGAAATAATTGATATTGTCACAGGTATGCATATTCCATTTGACAGCAAACCGCTACAATATTCGTTGCCGACGCAATTAGATTTCTCTGATGCAGAAATGATGATCATTGATAATGAAATTCAGGGTCTTCTGGAAAAGCAAGTCATCAAACCATGTAATATTGAACAGGATGACTTCGTATCTACTATATTTGTTCGATCAAAACAAAATGGCAAACATAGAATGATTCTAAATCTAAAGCCTTTGAACGAACATGTGACATATAGTCATTTTAAAATGGACTCCTTATCATCAGTTCTTCATTTGATTACCGATTTATCTCTACATCGAAGAGAAAACTTGAGGCCTGCTCTTTCTGGGGAATATCGAGATTTATGTAACTCAGAACATCCAATGTCACAAAACCTTTTCGGAGATGACCTCCATCAAGGTATGAAAATAGCCAAAGAGACACAAAAGCTAGGCAAAGACCTTAAGCAAAAAAGGCTATAAAAAGAGCTACAAGTCCAAAGGCTACAAGAACCGTAAATACGGAAAGCAGGGAAATTTTCAGAAGGCCAAAAACTTCAAAAGCCGCAACAAAAAAGTCCACAGACCAAAGCAGTCGAAATCGGACTCAAGCGACAACTAAGCATAGATTATGCGGTAAGTTGTCTTCATTCTTCTGTAGAAAATTTAAAACAGAATTTGTTAAATAATGCACAGCATTTTCATGGAGGCAATATAAAATGTTTTGTTGAACAATGGCAACAGTTAACATCTGATCCAGAAATAATTGATATTGTCACAGGTATGCATATTCCATTTGACAGCAAACCGCTACAATATTCGTTGCCGACGCAATTAGATTTCTCTGATGCAGAAATGATGATCATTGATAATGAAATTCAGGGTCTTCTGGAAAAGCAAGTCATCAAACCATGTAATATTGAACAGGATGACTTCGTATCTACTATATTTGTTCGATCAAAACAAAATGGCAAACATAGAATGATTCTAAATCTAAAGCCTTTGAACGAACATGTGACATATAGTCATTTTAAAATGGACTCCTTATCATCAGTTCTTCATTTGATTACCAAGAATTGTTGGAGGGAATCAGTAGATATGAAAGATGCATATTATAGCTGCCCGATCTCATCTTCACATCAGAAATATCTTAAATTCGTATGGATGGGTCAATGCTATAAATTTACAACTTTTCCAAATGGACTAGCATGCTGTCCTAGAAAATTCACAAAACTGTTGAAACCTGTTTTTGCGTTGTTGCGACAAATGGGTCACTTGTCAACTGTTTACATTGATGATACATATCTACAAGGTGAAACACCAGAAGACTGTTTTCAGAATGTTTATGATACTGTACATATATTACAGACCCTGTCTTTGTTGAGTAACTTTGTGCAAAATGTTTTGAGCCTTTGTGCCTTTTCACAAGTAAGACGAATCGTCATATTCACAGAATCTAGCACAAACCCGAGAAAAACAATTTGTTGTGAGGGTCTCAGTACAGAATTCTCTGGGTGAACAATGAACCCGAGGTTTGTCCATACGGAGTGTTGCCATGTTGTTAGGCTATATGACAGCTAGTTTTCCTGCTGTAATGTATGGACCTCTACATTATCGCATACTAGAGATGGAAAAAGCGAAAGCTTTGAAATTAGCTTATGGCAATTATGATGCCTACATGACCATCTCAAAAAAACGCAAAGAAAGAAATTTGCTGGTGGCAACAGTCTATTGCGTCCTCTTACAATTTGATCAATAGAGAGGCACCTACAGTTATCCTACATACTGACGCTAGCAACGCTGGCTGGGGTGGTGTCCTTGGAAATCTGAGGGCCGGGGATAGCTGGACATTAGCAGAGAGCCAATATCACATAAATTATCTAGAAATCATGGCTGTCTTCTCATCTCTAAAATCATTCCGCGACCATTTGCGGGGAAAACATGTGAAGGTCATGACGGATAACACTACGGCCGTCTTTTGTCTAAACCACATGGGCACAAGCCATTCTAATAAATGTAATGCATTGACAAAATCAGTGTGGGAATGGTGTATTTCTGAATCAGTTTTCATAACAAGTGCACACATTGCAGGGTCACTCAATACGGATGCAGACATAGAGTCTAGAAAACGCCGTGAAACAGAGTGGAAACTTAATACATCTCTGTTAGAAAAAGCACTGCTACAATTACAGTTTAGTCCTGATATAGATTTATTTGCTTCAAGGCCAAACAAGTAGCGAAATATGTGTCTTTTCAATGTGATCCCGATGCATGGGCTGTTGACTCGTTTACACTTAACTGGAGGTATTTTAATTTTTATGCATTTCCTCCTTTCAGTGTGGTAGCCAAAGCTCTTCAAAAAATTCAGACGGACCAGGCAATAGGAATTATTGTAGTTCCCCACTGGCCAACGCAGTCGTGGTTCTCAAAACTAACCAGAATGCTGATATCAAATCCAGTAATCCTGCCATCGGGGAAACACATACTGCAACTGCCATCAAACCCACTGGAAATTCATCCATTGAACAAAAGACTTCATCTATTGATATGTCTTGTGTCAGGGAATGCCTCGAAAGTAAAGGACTTTCAGGAAAGGCTACCAACCTCATTCTCGGAGCATGGCGACAAACAACCCAAAAACAGTATAAGACATATTTCGATCAGTGGCAAGCATACTGTAATACCGCAGGGTGTGATCCATTTTATCCACCTTTGAATATTGCAATTAACTTTTTTGCGGATCTTGCAGACAAAGTTGGCGACAGTGCTGTAAATACGGCTAGAAGTGCGCTTTCTGGAATTGCGTCATTACCTGATGGAAGCGTTTTTTTGGGAAACATCCCCTTGTAAAAAGACTTTTGAAAGGTGTTTTTGAAGCAAAACCATCATTACCACGATACAATGATATCTGGGATGTAAATAGTGTACTTATGTATTTGAAGAATATGTGCTCTTATGACGCCATATCATTGAAGGATCTTACCTACAAATTAGTTATGTTACTGGCGATCCCCACGGGACAGAGATGTCAAACATTGCATCTTCTGAAACTTCCTCATATTCAGATTACAAATGATGCATGCGTTTTCTATATTGTGGATTTACTGAAACAATCCAAACCTGGAAAACATATTCAACCTATTTCACTCCAGGCGTACACAAAAGACCGCAGTCTGTGTGTTGTTACATGCCTTCAGAGGTATCTTGAGGTCACGCAGTCATTAAGACATTCTTCTAATGATGGCTTGTTTATAAGCTATTTAAAGCCACATAAAATTGTAACACGAGAAACGTTGTCCAGGTGGCTGAAGACGGTTCTGCCAGACGCCGGCATTGATGTTTCAATTTATAGTGCACACAGTACGCGTGCCGCGTCGACGTCTGCTGCTTGCGCAAGAGGTCTCCCGATTGAAGATATGAGATCTGCGGGATGGAGCAGTGATCGGACATTTGCAAAATTTTACAAACTGCAAATAGACACTGCGAAATTTGACAATGCCATTCTTAGTGATGTTGTGTAATTATCACATTTTCAGTGTTGAAGTCATGTGTAGCATTGTATTTAGTTTATATTATAGTGGAGTTGTTTCAATAGATCTTATGTTGTTTATTACGACACTGTTGATCTGGTAGACTTGGCTAAACATAGCCAGTCTTTTGATCTCCTCGCAGACACATGGCTGTCAAGTCTCCCGTGGTTCCGTAGTGAACGTAGCTATGACGAGATAGAATTAGAAAATTAAACGAGACTTACCTGTAAGCTGAAGTTTGATTGGAATTCTATCGAGTCATAGTACGGAACGTAGGAATCATGGGCCCACCCGATATTGGGAACCCTCCCTAAGTGGTTCATGTGTCCACTTCGGGTTTTAAAGTCTGACCTGTCGCTCACCGCGCCTTATCTCACATGATTCCTACGTTGCGTACTATGACTCGATAGAATTCCAATCAAACTTCAACTTACAGTAGCATGAACCAAAAGAACGATAACTCTTATTGACTTAAAAATCGTTGCCTCGATTTCACGTTCCTAAAAACGACCTTTTAGAGGGGCTACATTACGCGCGTTTTATGCCTTATTTGGCAAAGAAGAGGATATCACATGATCAAAGTCTTGAGTGGAAAGGTCACTGAGTCGGTGCAAAGCCTTTTCATCGGAAACACGCGAGTATTCGGCTGAAAATTTTGTTTCGGAAAATTTCAATTTTGATTAAATATTATACGGAGGTGTTGCACCACAGCAAATTAGGTATATTTTAGTAATATGAAACCTTAGAAATCAAACTGTTCCTTTGGAATTACATATTGCAGGCGTAAATAATCCAAACATGGCCAAAATCGATCCGGGGGTAATGTCAGAGGAAACCAAGATGGCGGCTCGTGCAACACTGATGTGATTGCGCAATAATATTAGGAATCTAGTTTTACGCTGTGATTTGTGTAATCCGGGTATTTTAATGCGTAACATGCATGAACATATATACAAATGATTCTGTATATCAATGAGTATGTACGCTAGTATGTACAACCGTATAAAACATAGAGTTTACACTCGAAATGTCAACAGTCAGAGGAAATTCGGTTATTGCAAAGCTACTTGGTGTTCAGCGTTGATTATACAAGGCACCGAGTGACCAATTGTTTGATTATTATATGAAGGTCTAGGAACATGTTACACATGCTAATTACAACACATTCAGGTTTAATTTATTACCAATTAGAGTTGTATTTGATTTATAGGAAGATGTCTGATTCTGATTCTGCTGAATTTACCAATAAGGTTAAGCTACCCGTACCAGAAACTGAGGATTTGGTACCAGAGTCAATAGACTTATTCTCACAGTTACAAGAAAATACTGAATCAGACCCAGGCCAGCCAGGGTGAAGAAATTCTTGAAATTGAATCACAGACTCAGGATGAATATTCACAGGAATTCCTGGTATACTGGTAATTTCCAGCTATAGATGATTTTTTAATCTTGTTTTTAATAAATATTTAGCACATGAATAAACTGATGTCTATGTTCCAAATAAGACATACTAATTTAAACTCACTTTACAATGTGGACAAGCATCTGTAATAATATATACATTTCTTACTTACATCTATATATAACTATGTAAGCAATAGAAATTAGAATATGGGAATGAATTTCAGTTTCAAGAAAATGATAATTCGGTTAACATCATTGATTAAATGGTGATTCCTTTCTACTGAATAGAGCGAAACCCAATCTCCAAATTGGAGTCCAAGTCTAACAGTCACACCTGTAAAACTAAAAACCAAATGTAGATGTAGCAAATGTGATGGATATAACTATGAGGCACCAGTGACAGTCAAAACGGTAATAAACTAATATATGTATTATCACTGAACTGACCTCTTTTCTTGTTTAGACTAGTTATGTGTATTATATTTTAGTTTATTAGATATTAAATTTGTTTAATGTCACTTCATGAATATATCCCATATTCATTTAAGTGAGGTACTTGGAAAAGAGAAAGACACCTGCTTAATGTCTGATGAAACACGCAAGCATGGTGACATATATGAAGTATTTGCATTAAAAGACTCCTCAAAAAACCAATGGGTTTTAGGACTGAGGGACATGTGCTCGAAAAGTTCAGTAACCTGTCTTGAAAGCCTAAAACTGATACTGAAAGACATCGATGACAGTACTAGCACATCAGCCGGAAAGGAAATATTGTCTCATATAAAGAATACTATGTCTGATAGAGCAGCAACTGAAAAAAAGTTTCACAGTCTGTTACAATCATACAGAGAAAGTCTACTTCCTCAAATTTATTCAAATTGGGACACGCTGTCAGAGGAAAAGGCTTCAGTTTCCAAAATTAATAATTTTTACTGTGGCTTGCATATATTAGTAAATTTTGCTGAGGTAGCAGACACTAACATCAGGCAGTTTGAAGAAAGAACTAAGGAGAAACCTCTAGGGGCAGAAGGACATAATGAGACAAAAAGATTCTGTAAGCCAGAGAAAGAAAGTGGAGGTGTCCGTCTCATTCGTACAGCAGCAAAAGGGTGGAGATGACAAAAGTGGTTGTTACGGAGAATTTCGTACCTTCTTAAATGAAAAAGATGAAGATGAACAATATGAAGGGAAATCAAGGTCATCACTTCTCGTCCCTTTCAGAGGCAACCGATTTAATATTCTTTTTTATGATGCTGAAATAACATACTTTCTAGCAGGCTTTATTCAGGAATACTTTGGAGAAGTTTCTCCACCATCAAATTTGCTTCAGAAAAGTGTTTTCTACGACATAAAAGAACCTTTGTTCCTTGCAGTTTGTAAAGCTTTAGGTTTATGTTCAAAACTTATAACTGCCCCCTTCTGGCGAATTCTTGAAAGTGATTGTTCTTTAGAAGAAGCTAACGAAGCATACCAAAATCTATACAGATTCCTTTCCCGGGCATCAGAGGACTGCACAGGATTCATGTGTGGGACAGACACACCCTTCCCTTCATATATTGTGAAAGATGAATTGTATGAAAAACTGATGACAGAAGACACAATTGACAACTTATGTGTACTACTTCAGCAACTATTCATCTCATGGCTGTCTTTACTAGTCAAAGCGGCCAAAGACCACTTGCAGGAAGGTCAGTTTGCAGTCCTTGATGACATCACCAGACAAGAGACAAAATCTGTTCCGTGGCATAACAAATTTCCAGAGAGAATATTTGCATCCTTAGACGCTTTAACCAGATTTCGCCCAGTTGCATCTACTTTATGTAACGAGGGATACATTATGTTTTCATTAAATAAAACAGGACAATGGTTGAATTCCTTATCAGAAGAAGAAAGAACAAATCACATAGAAGCAGCAAAGAGTGGTGGTAGGGAACTTAGAGCAAAATATAAAGAAAGAATGAAAGACATTCAAGATACTTTGCGACAAAATTTACACAGGAAACGACAACTTTTAAAAGGTAACCAAGAAAAGGAATTTGCTAATCGTGAGAAATTAACCAACGACATTTTATTTTATGGATTGTGGCAGTTCCCAGAAGCAGTAGACAAGCACCTCAAATCAATTAAAACTACCGATGAAAAGAAGAAAGCACTGAAAGCGCAGTTGACTTTCAGGAAAACTGTTCTTGGACAAAAGTTTGATGACAAAAAAAGTGTTTCAGTTTAGTGAAAAAGGAAGTACTTATTCTGTTGAGAGACTGACTGCAAATGTGAAAAGTCTTATAAGTAGTGCTCTACAGTCTAGGTATCTTCATGAAGAAAATCCAGCAACAGTTTTTGTGGGAAAGAAAGTTATCCACTATTTAATGGAAAATGATGTCCGTAAACCATTCAAAGGACGGGTAATTAGCCATGTGCCAGGCTTTCCACAATGGTTTAACATTATATATGACAATGAGAAAGGGGTATTTGTATATAAATTACAAGAGGACTATGCAGCAGGCGATTTAGAAATTATTTTAAATTGAAAGGGGTCATTCTGTGACTATTGTTCTGAGAATTATGTTTATGTTCATGTGTTCATTTTTGGCCAGATTTCAAAGCAATAAATGGGCAATCTCTGTCTGTCCGTTTCAATTGATAAAGTGACTCTACATTGGACTTTTGACATAATTTTAATATACTTTAACTTGATCTGTATGTTTTGAATCTATATGAATAGGGCTTTATACTTCACAAACATGTCAAGTTCTGTATGACAAGTTTTTTTTTTGTGATAAATGCTTCTAAAATAATTGATGTCATTAATTTTATTAACTAGTGATCTTGGCATTGTTTGAATTTGCTTTGCAATCCGGCCATACCGCCTTTAGCGGTTTCTTGTTAGTATTTTGTTTAACAAATTTAATTAGTTTGCAGCGAAACATGCCCTTATGCGAACTAAAAAATATTTCATTGTGTTACTATACTGTACTTCTTAGCCATTATGTGTAAATCAGGAACTGCTGACCGGGGCATATAGTATTTGGGTTGTCTGTCTGTTTATCATTCCATCCCGCTTTCAATTGTTTGTAGATATACTAGGGCTTTCATATTTTGGTTATTACAGTGATTCATTATTATTGCAAGTATCTGAAATTTTAAGATAAAAATAAATTTTAGTTGAATATGAAATGAGAGGACAGATAGTAAATGCATTTTTTTTAATTAACACCCCCCCCCCTTTTTTTCCCCTTCCCATTTCACAATGCATCCATTCCTTTTCCTTTCACTTTTCTTTTCACTTTCTACATTCCTTCTCTCTTCTGTACTTTTCTCTATTCCCTTTTACTCTTGTACCTTTTTCTCTTCTCTTTACATTTTCTTTGTCTAGTTTCCTTATACACTTGGTTTTAGAAGTTACATATTGAGTATTGATATTAAGAAATGGTTTCTTGTTTTTATATTAGCAGGTATTCTCTGGACAGAGGATCATGGACATTCAAAAGAAATTATGGTGTACAATTTGTTACATGTGGCAATTAAATGAACAAAATGTATTTTCAGAAATAGTCTTCTTATTATTTGACCTAAATTTGATGTGTTTTAGGGCTAATAGGGGCACTGTTGAGACCCAAAATATACAAAAATACTTGATCAGATGGTAGATGATATTTATTTAAGTGAAATGTGACATGTTTATACAATTTTAAAGGAGCAACTTGCCGGAAGGAACAACCTACAGATGGAGAACCAGTTTTTGTCACAGATTTTCAAGCTTATTTTTAAGCGATGTCAGACGAAAATATTCAAAAAATGATATAAAATCTAATTTTCAACCGATTTTAGAAATTAAAGCAGATTCTGCTTTCTGAATAATAGCTTTACCATATTACATAACAGAAATGTGGAAAAGAGCTTTTTAAAAAAATGGATGATTCATGCTACTTACAGGTAAGTCTCGTTTAATTTTCTAATTAAATGTTCATCACAACATCTGTTCATCTTTTAGATTCAAATGCCCCACTGGTCACATGTAGTTTATAGTTAGTTGAATTAGTGAGTTAGATATTTTCATTATTGTTATTATTATGCAAAAACTTATATAGCCTACATGTAAAGGGTTATACAGATTTAGTTTTTGGTCGGATTGCAAAAGCAATTTCAGCTTATAGATCCATGATGCCTGTCTATCTATTTGACAATCTGTCTGTCAACATTTTGGTTAACATTTGCAATTTAATTCATTGAGAGAAAACCAGTAGAGTATATTATTTGGGTAAAAGGTCAAAAGCTTTACAATCCGACCATTTCGTCTTTTGCGGTTTCTTTTTTCATTTGTTGTTTCATTTGTACATCTTGCCTAAGGATATGACGTTGTTAGAAATTACAATAGAATAGGTTGTGATTTCTATATCTAAAGAAAAAAAAATCTAAACCTGTTGAAAAGTAGACCACGACCATACATATTTGAAAGTACACAACTGGATGTGAGAAATCATTGTCAGTTTCAATATGAAAGTATAACGGGTCTGTATCTGTCTAAATCAGGTAGAAAATTAATACCATTCAAATATATATTGATTCGCTCTGTATTGATCTGTTTCATACTAGAAACAGAGATCCGCAATTATTAAGTATCTAGAAATTTGTCCGAAGGTCTTGAGCAGCGCCATATAGTGAAGTGATATTGTAACGAATGTTTGCTATCGAGTTGTCTTAGCCCATCTATTAAAGTTCTTCCAAACACATCACTGATGTCGTGGTCTTTCCTCATCTAACTGGCGCTACCTATGCATTATAATCCTTTCTCTGTATATATTTGATATCGTTTTATGGTGTTTCCCCGTGATTCCTTCCATACAGATCTCCTTTTACTCAGATCTTTAAATCCAGTACATTACCATAGAGCATTGGTGACATACATCAAGCGCGTAAGTATGTTGGGTTGATGCAAACGTGTTACAGGTGCCGCTATGGTTAGAGGTCAAAGGCTACTTACAGGAGATAATGAATTACATCCTCGATCCCGTAAATTGTAGATATAACAATAGAAAGATTGTGACAACTGTTATAGATTAAAGATTTTATCAGTAATACGAAAGTTCTTTATCCATTTACTGCATATATAACCCGCTGCTATAATACTGAATGAGTGAATTCCCTTCAAGACCCTCTCTTTGTTAGGTAAGGAACGGGTAGTTTTACCGTATAAAGCATGTTTTCTAATTCAAAGTGTCAGAAACACGTACTGTTTGAGTATATTAATCAAAGGGCTGAACAGCCCATATAGTCGGTGAATTCTTGATAGATGAATATCTAAACCCAAGTAACAGAATTCGGTATAGGCTCTATAGTTATATTTTAATTTGGTATCGGTAAATATTGAACTGAGATTGATATTTTGAACGTTGTACCAATTCCATTTGTTATCACGTACTGAATGCTGCTGACAATGAGCCTTTTACTGGTAAAATTAATGAAATTTCAAGAGGCCCATGGGGCCTCAACGGTCACCTGAGTAACATGCAATACTGTTCGTGCAAAGTACATTTTTTTCTTAGGAACAAGATTAACCATATGTAGATTTAAAGCAAGTACATACAAAAAGTTGATAGATTTACAGAAAATTTGCCATTTAAGCACTTCAAAGTACTAATGATCTTTGACTTCATGACCTTTAAAACTCTCCAGAAATAATCCTTAACAAATTCCTTACAACTTTCAAACGTATCTGCTTTTACATCTCTATAGTGTTATTAGACTTGCTGAAAAATATCAACTTTAACACTTTTTAGTGCAAATAACCTTTTCATAACATTGACCATTCCCCCGACTTAAAAACTATTGAGAAATAATTCTTACATCATTCCATACAGTTTCAAATGTATATGCCTATACAAATAAGAGGCCAATCGGCCTGGACACTCGCATCATTTGTTGGCAATGAAGATCCAGGCATCATTCCATAGGAGTTTTAAATGTATATGCCTCTACAAAGAAGAGGACAATCGGCCTGGACGCTCACATGATTTGTTGGCATGGAAGATGAAGAACATATAATGTACCAAGTTGGTAGCAAATCCAACGAGCAGTTCTCGCCAAGAAGTTCCAAATGTCTTAGCCAATCAGAGACCATGGCAGCCATCTTTGATTTTTGGATCAGCCCGAAAAAGAACTACACTTGTAGGGTACCTCATGTAGAACATATGTACCAAATCAGAGGCCAGTCCAACCAGTGGTTCTTGAGACGAAGTTCAAAATGTCTCAGCCAATCAGTGAGCAGGGCGGACATCTTTGGATCAACCCGAAAAACATTTGTATCTTTTGGGCATCTCATGTAGAACATATGCACCAAGTTTCGAACCAATCAAACCAGTGGCTTTTGAGAAGTTGAAAATAGTAAAAGTTTATGTATACGACCGAGGATGGACGATAACAGATGAAGAGTGATGGCAATAGGTCACCTGATGAGACCTAAATGCGACAATGTAACACTTCTCTTACTCTCACTTGTTTTGTTTCAAAATATAATATTGTAGTATCATTACCGGTATGTAAAAACGAAACTATTCAGACAAAACAATGAAGACTATATTAATTTTGTTTCCGATTATTTTGAAAATAAAAATTGCACAACTCCACACTCCTGCATGTGAAATTCAAAATGATCCCTACATAGTATTTCCTTGTAAAGTGAAATATCAACATTTTTTATCACAAGTCTCTGAGAGACTGCAGTAGGAAATTGTCACTGTCAAAATGCAAAATGGTCGCCTTTTGACCATATTGTTTCCTATCAATCTCAAAATGCAGTATGTGGAACAATGACTCTGTTGAGAATTCAGTGAAAAAATAAGAAAATCCATGGAGTGATTGAACAAGGATTGTTGAAAACCAACAGGTGACGGATAATGGACGCAAGGCCATTTGAATGCTATACTTAAGCTACTAAAATGGAAAAAAATAACACAAGTTCTAACACTTAAAAGAAACTTTTATTAATAATCATATATGAAATTTTTGAAACAATACATAAATTGATATACATACATTTTGGGATTAGCAATCAATATTATTATTGACTTACCCCCAAAAAAATTATAAGGATGTCAAAGTTTAAAGCCAAAATGACATGCTCATAATTATGATATGCCAATTATATTTTGCTTGTACATGTTCATGTGTAGAAAAAACAAGAGCAACGCCTAGCCTGGCATAATACGCCCAACATTTAATTTGGACGGGGCCAAGTTGCATTTGGCATGAGATTCATGATAAATATCTAAATATAAAAGTCCTTGCTTGAACAGTTTGGTCTGTCAAAATCATATTTTAGCAGAAAATTTACCTTGACCTTTGACCTCCGACCCTGAAAATACAAAAATCCTTGCTTGAACAGTTTGATCTGTCAAAATCATATTTTAGCAAAATATTGACCTTGACCTTTGACCCCTGACCATGAAAATCAAACGGGTTCTTCGTCTTGCCATGATCAATGTTCAAAGTTCTTGCTTGAACAGTTTGGTCTGTCAAAATCATATTTTAGCAGAAAATTGACCTTGACATTTGATCTCCGACCTTGCAGAAAATTGACCTTGACCTTTGACCTTGAAAATACAAAAGTCTTTGCTTCATATTTTAGCAGAAAATTGACCTTCACCTTTGATCCCTGACCTTGAAAATCAAACGGGTTCTTTGTCTTGCCATGATCAATGTTCATGCTAAATACAAAAATCCTTGCCTTGCTTTAACAGTTTGTTCTGTATCGTGATCTTCGTCAAAAAAAAAAATCATATTATAGCACAAAATTGACCTTGACCTTTGACCCCTGAACTTAAAAATCAAATGGCTTCTTCGTTTTGCCATGACCAATATTCATGATAAAGACAAAAGTCCTTGCTGTAACAGTTTGGTCTGTCAAAATCATATTTTAGCAGAAGATTGACCTTGACCTTTGACCCCTGACCTTTAAAAATCAAACAGGTCTTGCCATGACCAATATTCATGCTAAATACTAAAGTCCTTGCTTTAACAGTTTGGTCTGTCAAAATCATATTTTAGCAGAAGATTGACCTTGACCTTTGACCCCTGACCTTTAAAAATCAAACAGGTCTTGCCATGACCAATATTCATGCTAAATACTAAAGTCCTTGCTTTAACAGTTTGGTCTGTCAAAATCATATTTTAGCAGAAGCATGACCTTGACCTTTGACCCCTGACCTTTAAAAATCACACAGGTTCTTCCTATTGCAATGATCAATGTTCATGCTTAATACAAAAGTCCTTGCTTTGCTTTAACAGTTTGTTCTGTATCATGTTTCTAAACTCTGAAATTGCCATCTGCCCTGCCCCCCCCCCCCCGCCCCACCCCCCTTTGTATAATTATTAGTTTCTAAGAAATAGAGGTAAAAACATTAAAACCCGTGAGATATGTGAAAGAATATGCTTTGGGAATTATTCATACTAAATTTCAAGATGATGGGTTGAGAAATGGATTTTTAATTAATTTTTTAAATATCTTCACCGAAAAAGTTTCGGCACAAAATTGACCTTGACCTTTGACCCCTGACCTTGAAAATCAATAGGAATCTTCGTCTTGCCATGATCAATGTTCATGCCAAATATGAAAGTCCTAGCTATAATGGTTTGGTGTGAATCGTGTTCACAAGCAGCGGACAGACAGACAGATAGACGCCCACGCCATACCATAATGCGACCGACAAAAGTCGGGCGTATAAAAACGAGATATAACAAGTTTCAATACAAGTGGCTATAATACACAGTTTCAGTACGAGTGGCTGTAACACTCAACTTCAGTATGAGTTGCTAAAACACTCATTTTCAGTATAAGTGGCTTTAACACTCAGTTTCAGTATATTAAGCTTCTTATAGGTTTTGAATAAAAAAAATTACTCTAAGGCCATATATTTATACATTCTACATCAAACTGTTTATAAAAATCATAGAAAACATGCTTCTCTTGCACAAAATGAACACTTAGAGGTTTTTTTAAACAATTCAGAAATTCATATTATTTGACATCTGGCATACTGATGTAATATTTTTTGAATATGACAGAATGTAGGTATTTCAACACATCCTGTTTCAGGAATGATCTTTACTAGGGAACTGAATATATCTTACAGCAGATTCAAGTTTACAATCTTGTCCCCTACTACATCAGTTTTCATTTTCTTCTCATCTGTGATGATCCTTTCAATGTTATCTTTTATGTCTTCAATTGTGATATCCATCGCTGTTGAATACACAGATAAACCACTTTCACTTCTTCCATTTCATCATTGTCCAGTAATAAAATCATACTTTCACCTTCAATGCTGTATGCTATGACCCCAATGTTACAAAGTTCTATTTTCTGCAGAGGTGATTTCTGTGGAGGGAAAAGATCTTTTTATCACTTGCCTAACAGACATTATATACCCAGAAATATTTTCTACATACATGTAGTTATATGGAAAATATATGATACTCATTTTGATCCTCAGACATTACTGACATACTTTCAAGAACACCACCTTGGATATAGAACAAGAGGCCCAAGAGCCGTAAATATCTGACTTGGTTATTTTGGGTAAAAATGAACCTAACCCTGTAGCTGATTTTATAACTGAGCAATTTAACAAGTGACTGTATCAAATTTTACTCCTTTATAATCCCTTCATGGAACCCATTATGAGCCACAATACACTTTTTGTTCACAAAGATGTAGCTATCTCCCTTATGTGCCAAAGGGGATGTTTTGTACCAAATTTGGTTGAAATCGGTTGAAGTTGAATTTTCCGACATTTTCAGCGCCCCCAAATGGAGCAGTTTTTCACCTGATTTCATTTTCATTTGCAAACTTTGTAGAACTTGCTCTAAGGACCCCCAATATCAAATGTGAAGTCATTTGGGCAAGTAGTTTATGAGAAGAAGATTTTTTAAGGTTTACTCAATTTTTACCCCTTTTGCCCCCTCTTGGGGCCCCTATGGGGGCCATGCCCATTTCCTTCGCAAACTTAAAGTAGCATCCCATGGCGATGCTTTGTGCCAAGTTTGGTTGAAATCAATCCAGTGGTTCTTGAGAAGAAGTAGAAAATGTGGAAAGTTAGCGATGCACGCCTAGTGTTAAATCCAGGATTGAAAAAGGGCACAAATTTTTTGGGGAAAAGGGCACATAATGACGCGGTGATCTATGAAGAAGGCATTTTACGGCAAACCATTTATTAAATGATTTGATGTTGGTACATTATAATAAAAATAGAATTATCATATATAACCTTACCCCCTTTTAATTATTCCTAAATTGATAGTGATGATACTAAATTTAATTAATTGTATTTTCTCTTAAGTACTGCCATGGAAAACATCAACTTTTTTTTTTGGTGGGGGGTGGGGTGGGGGTGTTTGTTGTTTATTAAGAGTGACTGCATGGAAAGCCAATAATTTGCACAGTGATGCTGCTGGGGGAATAATAATTCCTTTCGACTCCTGGTAAACTGACAGTGATCCATGATTTGTTGGTCTTATATTTACGGGCATTACAGTACAATTTACATCTGCATTTGATGTTTTACCAAAGTCATTGCTGAAGTTGAGCAAAATTTTAGTATACCCCTTTGCCAGTCTTTAACTCCCTTAAAAATTAAAGAATTCATTTAACAAACATTACTTGATATGGTTTTATCAATTTACTTCTATTGGCTTTTCTACGATCTACCGATCTACTTTCACTTTCGTTTTCAAACGTGTGTGAATTCTACATACACAAATTATCTCGAATTTTATTACGATATAGATTGTAAGACACTCAAATCTTTTATAGTTGCCCAATTTCATTGTGTATTCATATCTAGCATGTGTCCGGTCGGGTGTATATTTCCAATCAACTGCCGAGGTGCTAGGTGTGATCAGCAAAGCATGATCTCCCGCCGTCAATACAAAATGATTAATACACAAGCTTACAACTGCTCTAATCAACGATATCCATTCCTCCATCCTCCATTCCCTTTTAATGGTTCAAAATGCCATTTCTATCATTAATTTTGGTACATTATTTGCCAACATTGAACAGCTCAAAGACGCTCTAGATATCACCATTTTTCACTATTTTTTCAAATTTTTGAAAGCCGGTGTGGCCTAGTGGATAAGGTGCTCGGCTCGTGATCGAGAGGTCCCGGGTTCGACTCCAGCCCTGGGCGCACCGGTGTTCTGTCTTTTGAATGAGACAGTAAAAACCGTGGTCCCGTGTCGCGGTGGGTGTGGCACTTTAAAGATCCCTCATCGCTTCGGATGGGTCCGTTGCAAAGGTAAAATATCTATGCAATGCATCAGGCAGATGCTGTCACCGTATACGTGAAATACTCGTGGAGTGACGTAAAATAATAATCAAAATCAATCAAACAAATTTTTGATAACCCCCACCTATGAGAGGGGGAAAGCTCCTCCCATACCCTCCCCGTTCGGCCCTTCCGGCCTCGAGAATTATCATGCCGAACTTTTAGGCCCCCTCCGGCAGTTGAGGTTCTGGATCCGCCACTGATTACAATAGTCATTGATTTGATATACTTTTCTTGCACACATGTGCTTTTCTTATGAAAGCAAACATTCAAACAATTCAACGTAGTTTAAAACATAAAAGGTTAACAACTCAATATTTGCACCCAACAAGACCACAGGACAATTAACTAATCAATGCTTTCTAATATACCAATGGCATAAATATTATCATAATTATGTGAATGTAGAGTGTCATGACTCATTATCAAAGTTTTAATTTGGTTTTGTTTTTAAGTAAAAATAGAGTTCTAAAGTTTCATGTCAATAATCCATTTTTTCCAGTATACCATAGCAACAAGTGCACTCAGGTTCCTCGTGATTTATATATACATGTACATAGCCTTAAAAACAATAGAAAAATGTGGAGAATGCAATGGCGTAAAGTTTCTACACCTTGTTGATATAACCAATTATCACCGTGTGTGTCATACTGGTGTTATGTTACAGGATCGAGAATACTGAATCACTGATAACGCTCCCAAGTAACCACACCTGCACAATGCGGCTGTTCAAGTTATTAAACATACCAAACAATTTGGCATTCGTATATTCTTAAAAAATGTCATATTTGTAATTTCAGTGCTTTCGCAAACATTGTAAAACACTAAATTGCCTTACATCTTAGTACAATTAACATGCACATTGTTTTCTCACTTAAGTTCCATCACCACCTCGTGCAGTCAGTCTGCCTGCTTTGTACATACAATTGTATTACAAATCAAAAGTAAACATGCAGTGCATCGATATAAAGACTATATAAGTATGCATCAGTGAACTGATTAAAATTCACAATAATCGTCAATATACTATAGATATAAAATCGAGTTCACAAAGGAATGGTCAGTATAAACTTACCGATGCACGTCTTGCTCTTCAGTCTTCTACAGCCAGGTACTGAGGTAGGTGAAGATGACACAAACGCGGGAGGAAATAGTTCGGCACACTGCCCGCATGAATTTGTCAATAGGTGTAGGCTATAACTACACACCAGAATTGCATTTCTCGAATAATTTATTGATTCTGCTTACATGACATACTCTGTTTACGTGATTATGTGTAATTATGTGTCATATAAAACTGTATACTACTATCAATACTCACATCAATAGGGACTACATTATTTCTCGGATTGGTGTTTTTTTTTCTCGCATCGATGTACTAAGGCGGATATAGCTTCTCCGTACCTATTACAAACTCAATACTAATTGAATACGACAGGGTGATTCAGTGCATCAGACACGGTTGGAGTTGCATAGCTAAAGTCGGTTATTCACTTCGTGAATTAACCGACTAAAAAATATATAAGGTACGTTACTCTTGTACAGCAATCTTATTTTCGATGTCCCAAGAGTGTATAATGCAAAGCCATATTTAATATCAAATGTGTGATATATTTATGCACAAAGTCCCTCATTCAACCCACAGAAAAAGATAGTCCACTTCTTAAAGTGTATAAACATTAAAATGACACCTATTCCCAATGCCAGTAAACTCGCAATAATTGGAATCAAACTTATCAAAAGCATTATTTCCATCCGGGAAAAAGTACAAATGACGTACAGGCAACTTCTGTTTGTCTAGTATGTGATTAGCATGCTTACCATTGCGGGATAACATCCATGTCTAGTTGGTTTAAAGTGATGTCTATCCGTTTAAGATGTTATATTCTTAACTTACTTTGACCCATATTTATGCGAGTCAGTTGTGTAAAAATGACCTACAAGACTATTATGAGGTCGATAGTTTATATTATTTCTATATAGATACTGAATCCAAAGAAACAAATTAAGAAGAGATTCAGTCATACCCTGTTCATACATCACCTCATATATATGCATCGTCACTTTAATCTCTACTCTATACACAATTGAATTGTCAAGTGTCATAACTTTTTATATATTTGATTTTTATATTGTTAAATTAGTAAATTTTTTCATCATGCGTTTTATCATATCAATTACCATCATTATCTGTCTTCAACAACACAACACATAATACATCTGACTTCAGAAGCCACAAACATTACGGAAAGTACAGTAAGCGTTATAGTCTGGATGAGAAAAAATCTATACACTGAAAACCATGTATCACTTGTTCTAAAACATTCAAATAAAAGTCTGAGTAGAAAGGTTAACTTTCTGAAAATCCAACTTGCGATTGATAGAGAATTAGACTACATGGAAGTCCTCTACATGGAATCTTCCATCTTGAAAGCTTTGCGAATACTATAGTTTATTTCGCCATTTCCAGCCAAAAAGATTTTTTTTCATACCAGCTCTTTGGGATTTTGTTCTTTCTTCCCTTAAAGGCGTATCTCGTTGTTATATCCAGTATGTAGATCAAAGGTAGGTTTTGACTGAATTAATTCCATACCAAATTAGGATCGAATACATTCAGCCATACAGGAAATAGTTCCACATGTAAGTCTATGACCCCTATATTACTAGCTGCGTCGTTCTTGGATCATGATAAAATGAGAGGGATTTAGTATCTGTAAATCTAGCCATAACTTAGTCATTTTCACTAAGTTTAGAAAATTTTACACCTAAAGAGCTCTGTAGTTCTCTGATTTTGCTGCTGTTAACATGCAAACAAAAGATTTGTAATTTTCAGATGTTCATGGTGGCCATTTATCAATGTTAAACAAGATTAATTTTTGTTGTCAACCATTCCAGGAAATTCTTTTAAACTTTTTTATCAACCATATGTAGCTGAATGACAATTTGCGTGTTGCTGGAATGTCACAGCCAACACAAAGCAGTCCAATTTCATTCTTTTTTTTTTTTTTTTTTTTTTGAGTTTTGTAAGATGTTAGTTGAAATCCATCCGTCCGAGCTTTTTTAAGTTCATCAACTAATGGAGAAATAAAAACTGGGCATATCCTTTGACTAGTAGAATAACACCTATTAACATATTAATTTTGAATTTGAATTTTTCCTCTCATGGCAAATTCATTACATCTGTATAAAGTACCTCAATGGAATTCATGACATGGTCAAAAGGTTTAAACAAATCTAAATTGAGCACCAATGCATAATTTCGGGGCTGTTTTAGACAACAATTTTTATCACTAATTTGAAATTCATTTCAAATTCTTCCATCATAAAACCTGGTTGTTGTTTTCTTGATCTCCACTTTTCAGAGAGGGGGGGGGGGGTGTGTTCACTAAATCTTGTAATTAAGTACTGATAGCCAATAACAGTATGTTTTAAAGGGATAGAGTTTAGTTTTTTATCTAAAAGAGTGACCCGTTTAGGTAATAATTCCCCACAAGGCCTTCTACGACAAAATGCTTGCCAGGGACAAAGAAATACACTTAACCATATTAAGAGATCATAATGAAATATTCTGATTAGGAACAATGTATGAATGAGTAATCTCTTCTTTTTTGTTTGAAACTTCTAAATATAAATCATCAACAGATATACTATTCCATACCTCATCCTCACTATCAGATTCTGTAAATGTACTAATATTAGACTTGTTGTTTCTTATCTTTTTTCCATGTGGGATGAGAAAACTTCAGATATTCTTCGAGAACATGTATTATTATCTGATGAATTGTTTTCTTATTAAATATCATCATCATTTTGCATATTAAAATGAGAGGAATAATGATGTACTTTTCAGAACAAATTCATACATTATTTCTAAAAATTTTAGAAACTATCTGCTACTACCAGATATCTTATCAGTATCTGAGGTGGCATTATCTTCCTCATCTGTAATGGTATTAAATGGTTTATTGATTGCCTTTACCAGCCCTTTACCTTTCCCTTTCAGCCTACTTAGTCTTCTCCTTTCTCGTAGAGATGACGTCCCATTTAATTTGAAATGAAAACAGTTATAAAATTAAAATGAAATAAATTAATAGTTGATTCAAAGTAGAGATGCCGTACACCATACCTTGTTGCAAAGTCCATCTTGGCTTTCCTTTTCAACATTATTTGTCTTCTCTTTTCTCGTAGATAGCAAAAAAGGAGGCCCATATTGCTCACCTGAGCACAAAATGATCATTCACAAACAACTGACTACTTGAAAAAATTTTCAAATACGTATATCTTGTTTATTGTTTTGACTACTGACAAAGGACTGTAACATTTTAATCAACATCTTAAAAACCTTGAACACGACCCCACTAGGAGTCTCCGTGGCGGGATCTGGCAGGACGCATCTCGCTCCGCCTGTGTAAACTGTGCAAACTTGTATAGGTGTCACTAATGCTTCCAGTTCAAGGATTACGTACAGGAAATAATGAAATACGCCTCCGAGACCGTAATTACTAAAGATATTTATGTAATCATCGTTACAAGCACGGTAAGTAAATTTGTATGTTGTGTACTTTAACCTTTTGGAACATGAGGATAGACTTCATATTTGACATGCGTACTCACCTAATGAAGCCATTTCAAACGACACCAAGGTCGATGACCTTTTGACCTTGACAGTGACCTTCACGCTTAAAATAACTTTTCTGCCGGGGGCATTAGTTTCACAAATAGTGTGATTATAAACCTCTGCTTTAATATTGGATGACTGAATTCCCTTAGGGACCCTCTCTTTGTTGGGCAAGAAAAACCATGGTATTCGACGACACCTTTTGGGAATCAATACATTGATTCTCATCCTGGTGAAAATGTTCATCCGAACTCAAAATATAATTTTTTGTCTCGCAAGAGGACAAGTTTTAATCCACTTGTTAGACTAAGTATCACTATTCGCTGATTTTCATTCTGCTAAACTCGTTTCTTCTCCGGGCATTGGATAGTGTGAGCCTTGTCACCACAGCATCTCTTAGCAGGCAAGAGTCTTGATAATTAGGAAGATTACAGTCATCTTTAGACTGTTGCTAGGTAGTAAGTTTTGTGTGCCAAGTTTTACTATGTCTTCATAATCTCACAGTTGCTGTTTGTCAATATTTTTAAACCGATTCTTCGAGATTCGTGAATAATGACGTCGATATTAAGCCAAGGTACTGTGACATTTCAACTGCTTTATTGTCCTTTCTAATTAAGGAATTTGCTTGAATTGGTTAATATAGAATTTCAACTAGATATTTCATAGAAACTTTCAGTGCATTTTTACTACACTTACGCTATTAACTATGGCATCATTAAATGCTGCATACCCCTTCTATCAAACATTTTCGTGCAGAATTTCACAACCTTATCTCCTCTGTTTGATCTTTAGATTCAATGAAGAGCTAAGTACCTCTTGTCACTCCCTTCCATGTTCTGAAACAAGAAGTAACCAAACTGCGTTATCTAATCTCCATTTCTGATGACATCTCCTACTCCGTCTTGGTGATATTCCCGACATATTTGTCTAGATATTTAGTACTAGATTTTCTTGTTGCTTTGGGACATCTACTCCTGTGCCCGTGGATCAATCGTTTTGCAAACGCACCTTTGCATAATGAGCACACATCTATTTCTCTCTTACTCTGATTTATCCCTGGAACCGGCATACATTTACAGATGTGTTTATTTAAATTTTGTTCTCAATAAACAAACTATACAAGTGAAAATAGAATTAAGAAAAATATAAGGTATATTACTCTTGTACAGCAATCTTATTTTCGATGTCCCAAGAGTGTGTAGTGTTGTGTGACATACTTATTTATGCACAAATCCCTCATTCAACCCACAGAAAAACATAGTCCACTCCTTAAAGTAAATAAACATTAAAATGACAGCTATGCCCGATGCCAGTAAAATCGCAATAATTGGAATCAAAAGTTATCAAAACTATTATTTCCACTCGGGGAAAACACAGATGATGCAAAGCCAACTTAGCATGCTTGGTATTTGTGATAGGATGTCTGTCACTGCGGGATAACAGTGATGTGTGTCAGTGTAAGATGCTATATTCAAAAACTGATTTTACCAACATTAATGGAAGTCAGTTGGTTATTTTATATTGACAAGTCTTGCGTTGTCTTTTCAGATGTTTATTTTTATAAGTGCAACAACTTTCTTTGACAGCGATAAAGTCAAATACATAAACTAAGATAATGTATCATAAACGAAACAGTTTTGAATAAAATACTATATAGCGCTAATTTAAATATTATAGATGTTAAAACACATTCTGAATATTATCGAATTATAAAGCAATATTGATACTATTTTCTATGTAATACGCCCAACCCATATGTGCACAATATCTGTCTAAAGTGTCAACATTATCATTAACTTTAGGGATGCCACTGCAAATGCCTTTTCAAATGTATGTCTAATCATAAAGACCTATCAGGATATTGAACTCAACGGAATATATAATAATTGTGACAATTAAGACTCTTCGAATATTAACAAATAATGTACTACAATTAATATAGCATAAAAATAAAACGATGTAATGATTACTACAAAGTAATATTGCTGGACATTTAACGTCTGGGAGGTCATAGCGTCACATGATAATTATCGCATCCTTAATTTCATTATGTTTGAGACCTAGGAATATTACGATAAGGAAAACCTGATATAGAAAATTCAAATTCGTTTTCAGTCCAGCATTTAGTTAAGCAATGATATAGTTGTAATGAAATTGAGAACAGGGGGCCATTAAGCTTTTCCTCTTATACTCCATTTATGCTATACAGTATAAAAGCTTAACATTTGACTTACAACCATTATATACATAGACCTGCTGTCTGTCCAAATCCTTTCACTGTGAAAGTGATGCACGGTTTGTGGTTATGGAATTGGGATTTGCAATAGGTGCAACATATTCTATAATGTTAATGACCAGTCGATTCTTGGGCGTACTCGATTGGTCAAAGATGGTATGTAAATAAAACCTATCCTCATTTTTTATTTTAAGTATGATATAAAACTGTAAATGGTGCTAATTCATTCATTCACAAACAGCATGTGGCTGAGAAAAATGTGGGTTTAAGCGACTGATACAATTTAAAAAAAACACACATAAAATAACCATTGTATGCGTATGCTTTTTACTTATAAATTAATTTGGACCGCTTTAGGGGACGATTTTGTGTGTATCTGTCTAGTGAGAGGACAAGTTTAAATCCATTTTTAGACTAAGTATCACTCAATTCGCTAATTTTCAGTTTGCTAGACTCGTCCCCTTTTCAGGCATTCAATAATGTAAGCTTAGTCAAAACAGTATCTCTTAGCTGACAGATGTCTTGATAATTAAGAATGTTATAGTCATCTTTAGACAGGTGTTGTATAAAATTTAATGTGTCTTCATCATTTGGCAGTCCCTTCTGTACCCTTAGTTCTGTCTATTATTAAAACGGGCATTTCAGCATTCTTGTTGGTGTTAAGTCGAGGGTAGTCTGAAATTCTGATATTTCAACTGCTTTGTCGTCTTCTTTTCTAATTGATAAATTTGCTTGCATTGCTCAACGTACTTCAACTAGATATTTCATAGAAACTTTAAGTGCGTTCTAACAGACCCCCAGACGCATCTGTAGTCATGTTAACTATTGCTTCATTAAATGATGCACACCCCTTCTATCAAACATTTTCATGCAGGATTTCACAACCTTATCTCCTCTGTTTAATCCTTTAAATACAGTGAAGAACATAACGGGACGTCGCAGTCTGTTCAGACCTCTTGTCGCTCCTTTCCATGTCTTGAAATAAAAAGCAATCAAACGGCTTTAGCCAATCGTCATTTCTGATGACATCTACTTCATCTTTGTGAAACCGCTGCAACATATTCCTGATTTATTTGTTTAGATATTTAGTATTAGGTGTTCTCACGTTTTTGCAAACTATACAAAAGGCAGATTCTTGTGCTTTGGGACATCGAGTCTTGTGCGTGTAGATCAAGTGTTTTGCAAACACACATTTGCATGAAGAGCACTTCGCTACTTCTTCGTTACTTTGCTTTCTCTCTTTAATCAGCACACATTAACAGTTTAGCTTAATTACATTCTTTTGTTAATGGACAAAACACGTAAGTAGAAAAAAAAAGAATAGAATTTAAAAAATAAAATTTATATTACTCTTGCAGAGTAATATTATTTCTATGTTGCAGTAATGTATAATAGACAGCCATAGTTAATATCTAATGTGTGACATACATATTTATGTACTAACATATTTATGTACGAACTTCCTCATTTCACCCAGAGAAAATCATAGTCCACTTTTCAAAGTAAAAAAAACATTAAAATTACACCTATCCCCAGTGTCTCCTGCTCTCTTCTCCAAAGCTGTGATTCTTTGCAGGATCTCATTTTGTTGGGAAAGAATTTTCTCCAAAATATTTCTAGTTGCTATTATAAATATAATATAGTACAATATCATGAAAGTTAGATTTAAGTGGTCATATACACTCTCTCTTTCTAATCACACATCCAAACACATGGAGACCATCATACACTAACATGAACAGCATCATGGGTTCTACAACTCTGTAGTAAACTATATAGGTAATACAGGTTAATTATTGCAAACCCCGTCGGGGGTTTGCATATTACGTTGATATCTAATCTGGAAATGCGCATGTGCGACATGATTATGCTGCATGCTGGGAAAACATAGCCTCCAAAAAGTAGTTGCTTTACTTTACGAGGTCAGACAGTATAAGTTTTGTATTGTCCATGACATCGATATTTCTATTGCGCTTAAAAGGAAAGGGAATGAAGAAGAACACCCTTGCTTTCAAAAGCAATGCTCATTACTAGATCAATGTTACAGTTAAGCGTTCCAAACAAATAGTATTTACCGTACTTTCAAACGCAGAGAGGAGTATATGAGGATAGAGATTTTAACAGGATAGACATTATGACTTGGGGTGATTTTCTTTAGTGAATGCATATAAATGATAAATAAATCTTACATGCAATGTATTCTAAAAATAAAAAAAAAACTTTAAAATACTTATTTCTAGATAAATTAGTGGATGCCACATAAACATGTATAAATATGAAGGATATTCATATTTTGGAAATCAACATTCGTGTAACCTTTCCCACGGCAGCAGTGTAATAATCCAACAGAATTTTCCCGCGTAATACTATTTAGATGTTCGTACCTTTTAGCGTATGTACATTATCTGGCTATAGAAAATCTCGAAAAGTTCCGAGTAAATGAAGGCGGAGTATCAAGGATTTCTAGCAGTTTAATTGGTGTAACAATTACTGCGCAGTTTGTAACATTCTTTATACTTATGCAAACTTCCCCGGCGATTATTTGGCCACAAGAGCCCTCGACGGGGATTTCGTGTTCTTTAGGTGTTGAAGTTGGTGGAGCAAGTACTGCGTACTTTGTATGATTTCTTCCATGTCTAACTGTACGAAATGTCATCCCAACGAATATGGTCAGCTTTCCCAACCCAAGTCTAAACATAAATAAACATTAGAAAGGAGGTATTAACTATTATTTAGACAACAACCTAGCTAACATCATACAAAAGGGTCTTCATTTTAAACTGACCCACAAGTACCATTTTCCTCGCAATTAAAAATGCTACAGGGTTTGCATTCTAAGCTTTTTTAAAAGCTAAGCTTGTATAACTTTGTGACAATAATCATTACCAATTCTTAATGAACACTTATTCCTACATTTGGTGGTACACAGATTTTTTCTTCGGATGTCCTCTCTTTGTCATGTTCTCTTTTCTCTAATGCTGAGATTCCTTGCAGGATTTCATTTTGTTGAGATAGAAACTTCTCCAAAATACTTCTAGTTGCTAATATAAATAATTTTTATCATAGCTTGAATGATAAGAAACATCCTAAACTACATATATGCTTACCACACCAAGTAGGGTTGCTGATACTTGCTTACCGCATAATTCGTGGTCCTGAGGGACCACTCTGTCGGTGCTTTACCTCTCAGCGTTGTTGAGTAATATACCCCATGGTGGTGTTCATATGTTAATGTATGATGGTCTATGTAAGTTTGTGTAGATGTGTGTGTGTATTTTCACTTAAAATTTGTCATGATATTTCACTATATTATATTTATATTTCTCTCGTGACAACATCATACGTTGAAGACATATTGGAATGCTTTTTCATAAATAAATATTGCATAAATTTCAAAATTGTTATACATGTCATTCTCACTTTGTTCGATTTTCACACCATACGGACAGCCTTTGTTCGGTATGGGAATTACTGAAACGTTACATACCCATTGAATTAGACGTACCGATCCCCGTTATTCGATTTTTACGCCATACCGACAACTTTTGTTCGGTTACACAATAGAAGTTTGGGGAAAACGTCAAAGAAGCTACACTATTTTCTTCCCATTACGTCATAATAGCTACTGTTACACTTTCTTTCCCACATGGTTATGCCAATTTAATCCCAATTGTGTAATACAGTAGACAGACATAATTACTATTAATATTGCCTTTATTATACATAAATAAATATATAAACACATAAATTTAAATATGTCTTGTTCTATATATTTTACTTATGTTTCCCTCCCTTAATGCACCTCTATGAAACAGAGATGTTAAGCAATATGCTACTGCTGTGGTTAGATTCTTTGTTTGTTCTTTCATTTGTTTGTTTGTTTCATTCTTTCTTTAAGTTGATCAATAAAACAAGTGACATCGCGCTGGAAAGTTGTAAGAAAGCGGCTTAATACACAACCTATAGATCGCCAGCACTGGATCCACCCATTGAGCTACCGACAGGCGTGTACCTGTAGTGGACAGTTATATCGAATGACTCTTACCTTTGATGTGAACTCTTAATCATCTCGTGGTCAATGTGGTTATGATAGACTGTAGTAAACTCTTACTAGTTGAATCATATGTCGATTATTCTTTATATAAACATTTGTTGAATCAGGTGGCTTTATAGAGTATGACAGTGATAATAGTAAGACTTGACTTAAAGGGATTTTGGGTATAAACGTACAGCGGGAAATCGAATTATTACAGACTTTGACTTGAAGTCTTCCCCGTCGTAGCACACGAAGCCATCACTGCGTTACTGTTTTTGCGTGTTTGTTTCATTAAAGATAAGAACACGACTTGTCTATATCGTCGCATACACAATGCATTTTAAGAAACCAACCAACGCGAAGTACTACTGTACATTGGTGCCGTAATAATCAACGCGAAGTGCTGCCTTACAAAGTCCTGTGTCAATAAAATTGTTTTTGATAGGTACGTAACTTATGTGATGTATTAAACTGCATATGTAAATATCATATTACAAACCCAAGTCAGAAAAGGAACAATATATTAGTAATTTTATCTTTAAAAATCGTCGAAATAATTCCTTGAGAAATGGTAAAAAGGTGAGATTTTTTTCTAACATATTAAGGGCTTATATTACAGAAGGGACCGTATAGAAATATGCCAGACCGCAATCGCACGGCCGGGGGACACCGCAGTATGTGCCCGTATTTTTCGGGGTGTTGCAGAGTTTTTCAGTGAAAAACGGGATTCTCAGGGGTTTTTGGAGGGAACTGATTGTAAGTAAACAGGTGGCTTCAAAGACTATTGTGCATATAGTAATATCGATAATCTTACCTATGCGTGGGATATCCAGGTTTTGATGGCTGTGGTATGAATGTCATGGAAATACTTTTTGTAGCATAGGGTGTCCTTTAGGAGGGATATGAAACTTTTTGATGACGCTTTATGCGAGGAATTGAAATAGTGTTGTTAAACTTGATGATATGGAGGGAAGGGAAACATCAGGATGAAAATCTGGACCTACTAAATCATACGATGTGTAAAGAGAGGGCGATGAATTAATCTGGAATGAGGAAGGGGGAAATGACAGTGTAGGAAATGATTTAATGACAGGATGATCGGACTGTGAATTATCTTGAGTAAAGGAAGATTCTATCATTACGGTAGTGAAATGGGAATTTATCGTTGAAAAATCTGTATTAAAGGGAGACGTAATCCTATGATCTACAGTGGAAAGTGAGAGGGTCGGGATCTCTTTATCAGAAGTTGTGTGTCCAAATGAATGAGGTATGGTGAATTGAATCGTACTAGATGTAAACGTTGTTAATCCTGTTAAAAAAGTTATTGTAATTGGTATAAAAAAGGTATATTGGTTTTAAAAACTCCTCTTCATTGAATGTAACGCGTTATATGACACAAAACAAGAAAAAAAAAGTATATTGGTAAAAAAATATATATTATATTTTAAGTCAACAAAGTTAGGAAAATATTGTATATTAAAAACACAACACATACCCATCCATGAATTGCTTTCAGATGTTGACATTGCTTTAATTTAACAAGAAAAATACATTGAACCAAATATGATGAAGTTCATTATGATTCGACACATAACTGTGTTTACATGGTTTTAAAGTAGATAATTAAATACACTTACATTTATCGAAAACTTCCCCATTTTTTAGCTCAAGACATTTCATTTGTCAAATAGGATGTTGCTTAAAAACCCAAATAATGTAATGACTGGATCACTTAATTTTCATTGGTTGTTTTTGTATGACCTTACGTCGGAATTTACACATTTGAACGGGTGATGTGTGATACTACTGCGTGTACAAGCATAGTCAAACAGCTTGTCAAAATCTATAATGATATAACAAGCGCTGGCAAACGGCCTGTTATTGGCAAAAACCTTATATAATATCATGTACTCCTTATATAGGATTTAAATGCATCTGACTTCCAACGACCTAACAAACGAATTTGACTATCACTCATTCCCAAATCTGCACAATGTGAGGCCATGCCTATTCGGAAAGAATGACCTTTAATATGGGTTGAATCGAATGTGGTAAATGACAGACATCTCATTAAGACTGTCGCAAACTGAAACTTGCTTACAGGTAAATAAGGGCAGATTGAGAAGAGGGGGCCAGGCATATTGCCACTAAGCTGTAGGTAATGTTTTAAGCACTGTACAGGGCAATAGGACACATCTGAAGCTGCCTTAATAGTTAGATGAATGGGGTTACCTGAATGGTGCTTGAAATTGGTGAAAGTTATGACAGGGCTATCCCTGTTGGTTTGAATCTGATCGACTTGCATTGTATTTTGGTTACTGGACCCTGACGTTATTTCCCCTATTCTTAAAAATCCATAGAAAGCCAGCAAAAACATGGCTTTATACATGACCCTCTCATATGTATTAGAGATTGCATGGTATACTGCATTACAGATACTGTGTAAAATGTTTTTAGTAGTGGGCAATCTAAAGTCTTGAGCAGGTTTAAGTTTGCGACATGAATGTAATAATTTCTGTATTAAAAATGAACCGCTAAAATCGGGTAAATTGTTCATCTTATGTATATAGCTGACTGCAGACATGTATGAAGTTATAGTTGAGGCTGCACAACCTTTGGAATGGAGATATGAGATAAATAGTGCGAGAAATTGAGTCTTAATGGGAAGCACTGGTGAAAAGCCATGAATTGCTGCAGAGTTGCTGAAAAGAGTCCATGCCCACAAGTAGCTTTTCGCTGATGACATGTTCAACGATGCTCCTGATAAGTTATCCAGAACCTTGGTTAATGCGGAAAAGGTGGTAGGGGTGGAACCGCTACTGGCCTGTCGTCTGCCAAGGAGCCAGTTGTTGGAATAGCTGTACCTTGCAACGAGAAAGACAATCGCATAGTAAATTTTCCTTAGATGTTAAATGTTTTGCCTTAAATAAAATATTGAATTTAAGGCATGTAAGGACCAAACGTCTTATTAAGTACATAATGTTTATAACATGAACCAATGCCATGTTGTCGGTGTTGAATAAAACACATTTATTTTGTAGATATTTTGACCATATTTCTACTGCAAAAACAATTGGATAAAGTTTTAGTGTGGCAATGTTTTGGTTACTCCATTGTTCGTCCCATTCTCTATAAAACCATTCGCTACCGAATATGGCTACGTAACCAATGGTTCCAGAAGCATCCGTATATAGCCTAAGATTACTAGAACTGATGAATTGCTCTGGTAGGAACATGTATTTGCAATTAAAACTATTTAAAAACCCTAACCAAACATGAAGGTCATACTTGACCTCTTTTGTTAATCTAATTCTGTAGTAAGGTTTTGTCAACCCTATAGTCAAGTTAATCAACATTCTTAAAAATGTTCTACCTAGTATGATAACGTTGCATGCGAAGTTGAGTAACCCAACCAGAGACTGAAGTTGTTTAAGTGTCACTTTCTCTTTGGTTAAAAAGAGGCTGATTGTATTTTTACACTTCTGTATCTTATCTACAGGAAGTCTCACTTCCATTTTGACTGTGTCAAGTTCGTATCCTAAAAATGTAATGACTTGACATGCTTCATAGGTTTTGTCTTTTGCTATTGGTACACCAATGTCCTTACACATGCTTGGGGACTCTTAAGTTTTATACTACCAGATTTATATGCTTTTTCTATAATTATGAAATCATCTAAAACATGAGTTATATATTGGATTCCAAGCTTTTTCTCTGCTATCCACTGTAAAGCTGTGCTAAACTGTACAAATATTTTGCATGAAGAGCTTAAACCAAACGGCAAGCAGCAGTCAAAGTAATATTGACCTTGCCATTGAAACCCTAGGTATTTGAACTGTGATTGATTTAAATTTATGTTTCTGAATGCTGCCTTGATATCTGTCTTAGCACAGAATGAACCACTCCCACATTGTTTAATGAGTTTGATAGCATGCTCCACCGATGAGTATTGAACAAATGACTCCTCAGTAGGGATGCCATCACTAATAGATTTCCCCTCTGGATATGATTAATGGTGTATCATGCGGAATTCGCCAGGTTCTTTCTTTTCTACCAAACCAAGAGGGGAACAATGGAAATCCAGAAAAGGTTTAGTTGGGAAAGGGCCTTTTATTCTACCCAACTTTAACTCTTTGTTGATTTTTGTTTGCACAATGTCTGGGTGTTGTAATGCTGTAAATTGATGCAGTTTTGATATTCAAATTTACCTTTTTTACTACAACCCTATGTAAAATCCCTTGTTAAATCCGTTTAACAAATAATCACAAGATGTGCTTTCGTATCCTTCTAGCCAACTTTCTAATTTACTTGGATTTATTGGGGTTGGGCCTGTTGGGGGGGTTAAAAGTTGTTTCTTGTTGAGCTCTTTCTTTGACTTGGTTATGTTTGCCACTTCTGACAAACTTTTCCATGACACGAAAGGGCCGTTGGATAGGTTTGGTACAGGTTGAAAAAGGGTGGAAAGCCCCGCAGTTGAAACAGGAATGTTGGTACTTGCAGGACATCCCTGCCTTACAGATCTTACCTGAATGGTAGTTAAAGCAGGCGCCCTTTGGAATTAAGGGGTTATGTTTTAGTAAAACTGTTAGATTTTTCCGCTTTGGCACTAGTGACAACGCTAAGACGTGCATTGACATAGAGCTCCATGTGTATATCGCCCAAAACCACTTGGCCTTGTTCAATAAGGTGACGAAATTCCGTATCATATAGTCTCCAATCCCCTTTCACTCTAGCAATTTCTCTGACAGTTTCCATATGTTTGGCCAGTTTCAGATGATGGTCTTTATAGTTAGTGCAATAGATTGCTAAAAACCTATTCCATGCAGTGATCCAATCATACAGTGTTTGAATCAGTAGAGTCCTGCTTGTCGCTGGCAGACTCAACTTGTTGTATTATAAAACCCCCTGATTCATCCTGCTCTTGTATTTGAAGGACATACTTACTTTGTTTACTAGGGTTATCTGATAAAAGTGATGACATCTCTACAAACTGATTAGACCATATTCTGGTTTTAATTCTGTCTGACACCTTTGCCTGTATTGGCACAGCAGTGCTAACAAAACCAGAATTATTAGGCGTACTACGGTAGTTACCTGTAATAGTTCCTACGTGGTTTACCATAGAATCCTCAACAATCCGATTGGCATCTTCGGAAGAGCTACTCAATGTTTGTGGGCCAGTTGGTCCACTTTCATCTGATAATGCAGGTTTACCTGATCTATTTGAAGTACCTCCCTGTCTACCCGGATGTTGTTACTGTTTTGATTAGTGGGGACATTGCTACTACTGTTAGAGTTAATTTTATTTAAAACAGTACTTCCCTGAGACGGCATGAGCTGCTGAAACAGGGCAGTGACCTCCCTTCGCAGAGTGTCAGTAACCTTTTGCTTTACTTGATCTGTTATTGTTCTGATCAGTTCAGCATTACTGCCCAAGTCTGACTTGGATTCACGCTCGCCTCAGAGACAGCAGGAAAATCGTCAAAAGAATGTGCCTTTCTCCTGGGCCGTTTGGTAGCGCCTTTAGACGTTGTTCCAGTCACAATCCGTTTTCTTTTCGGTGCCATTTCTACAAAAGTAGCAACATAGGGCGCATTTTGCCCTAAAACTAAAATGTGAAACACGTTTCCTATTTCAATTGGCAGACTAATTAAAAAACCCCAAAACCGGACTAAGTGATTCCGGAATACACAGCACCCGAGTTGTGCACTAGATGACATTGTGCTAAAATACGGGCATTTATCATGAGTTTAAGTAAGACATGATCCATGAAGGATGAGAGAAAATTGTTATGCTAACGTGAGGATTAAGTACTTACATCTAAAGGACTTGCGCAAGGCAATACAAACCATACGAATGTATACGTGCGTACTCTCAGCGAGACTGGGAGTGCACATCTCCAGGAAAATCATATCGAAATGATAATCCAACGGAGATAAAAATTATGCTTCAGGAAAAACAAGCTTACAAATAATACATGTACCCCCAGCGAGACTGGGAATGCACAGTGATACTCCAACGGAGATCAAAATATATCTCAGGAAATACAAACGTACAAATACCCACAGCGAGACTGTGAATGCAAAACCTCCAGGAAAATCATGTCGAAATGATAATCCGGCGGAGATCAAAATATATGTCGGGGAAATACTGTGCAAACGTACATATACCCCAGCGGGACTACGAATGCACATCTCCAGGAAAATCTTATCGAAATGATAATCCAGCAGAGATCAAAATATGCCACAGGAAATACAAGACGTACAAAAGCACGTGTATGACCAGCGCGGCTACAAGTGAAATACCTCCAGGAAAACCATAGTCATAAGACTTTAATGATTATCCAGCGCAGGCCAAATGTACCGCAGAGAATACAAAAAGTACAAAGTACTATAGTAAACCCAGCAAGGTTACGGGTGAAAAAAACCTCCCAGTTATAATCCGGGAAGGTGAAAGGATGCCTCAGGGAATACAGAGTGTGAAATGCATCCGCATCCCAGCGAGACTGCAAGCACAGGCTGTAAGTGTACATCTCCAGGAAAATCATATCGAAATAATAATCCAGCTGAGATCAATATATGCCACAGGAAATGCAAACGTGCCAAAGCACGTGCACAACCAGCGCGGCTACAAGTGAAATACCTCGAGGAAAACCATAGTCATAAGACTTTAATGATTATCCAGCAGAGGCCAAAAATACCTCAGGTAATACAAAACGTACAGAAGAACGTGCATCACCATCGAGGCTACGAGTGAAATACCTCCAGGAAAATTATACTTAAACAATAATTCAGCAGAGGTCAAAAGTGATATACTTGTATATCAAATGCTGCAAACATTTTAGTTTGAAAGAGGATCTAATCAATTGAAAGAAACATGTACATATGCAATGATGTAATTAAACTACTCGGTATACATCTAGCATTAAAATCCTAATTACACTAGATTGATAAATAAAAATCAATCAACTAATTTCTACTCAAGATCAAACCTCTCAGGCTTCGATACAAATGAATGTGTACGAGTAAGTGTTTATTAGACCTGGCAATGATTATTGTTATGAAGACCTGCATGTACGTGTCACATAATTTAAAATTCAAAATCATTCATAATCTTAAAACACACAATAATATTTGATTATAGTTAAGCACCTACAGCCTCAAACATTTAGAAAAAATTTATTTTACTTTTTTTTTATTTAATTGATGAATTGAATTTAAAATTACCTAAACATAAAGTTTAGAATTTTGAACCCATTATTTCCATTTAATCCTGTGATTTTAAAACCATATTGTTTTGATCAATGCACAATATTAAAAAATTTGAAGGGTGAAAAGCAAGCGTACAGCATATAACTCAAATTGTTAAATTGTATGCAATTTTTTCTTGCAGAATGCAATCAGAGATGGGTATACAGATGGCATAAAAAGGGGATTTTCCTGGATTTTTTCCCCAAAAAAGTAAATTTTGCAACAGTTTCTTTCTTTTAATGCCTCGTGATCTATAGATAATGAAATTAGATATTAATATATTGTTCTTTTTTGCTTATTTGTCTGTCCACATCTACATGTATATGTTTGTCTGTCCATTACTTTAACTTATAATGGCCATCATTAACATTTGAACCAATTATGATGATACGTACACATGCACAGCAAACTTCACTTATAAATAAATAATAGGTACTTTTTAGTTAAGACATGTTTAATGCATCAAGGTCAATAATATTGAGTTCTATATTGACTTTTGTGACTTCAAGGTTTCTACCAGGATCGTGTATATATATGTATCATATATTTTCAGACACCATGATGATGAGAATTCAGGTCTGACAAACCATATAGCCTTGTTTGTCAAAGGATGGGTCAACACAGATGTTGAAGAAAATGTCATACAGTGTGAGTCAATTTTTACATTTAGGCAGTATATATACATTCATGCTTCAAACTATTTTACCCATACCACAGGGTGTAGGTTCGAGTCACGGAACAGAAACAGTATACATATTTCGGGTAAATTCCTTCTCTAATTTCCATGGCTGTGTTGCCACAATTGTATACGATTAACTAATTAATGATTGGCTATTAAAGCTTCTTTTTGTAGAGGTCAGTTGCTCAGTCGGTTTGGTACCAATAGGTCCAGTTAGCTTGAGTGAGTGGCTCCAAGTCCCAGATGGAGAATGAATATAATTGCAACTTAATTGATTTAAAATTTATAATTCATGTAATACAACAAACCTAAATTACAATTCTTATTTGGATTTCATAATTGATGTACTTTTTTTAACTTTTTCATTAGGTGGAATCAAGCTGTACTTCCTTACGAAAAAACAAGAAGCCACCCTGAAGGCAAGGAACAAATTGGAAGAACAGAAGAAAAAAAGGGTGAATTATGAAAGAAAGAAGGAGGTAATACTCAGTTATTATACATGCTAGTCACTTTTGCATTATTTAACCATAGCTGTATTGTGAGTAAAACTTAAAATTTTCCAATAAAATCATTTGAAAATCTATGACACAGGAGATAATTCAATTAATTATTATATTTTGGGACACATTTGGAGGGTATTTTATAAAAATGACAAATAATTCATTCAAAATTTGAATTATACATGATGTTTTGGAAAATGGGAATTATTGCGTCAATGAACAGACAATTTTTTTAAATGTACCATGCATGTATATATAAGATTGCAGCAATAAGAAAATAAAACCTTCATTGTAATTCAAAGTTTATGCATATATTTATTTCAGAAAGCAAAGCGAAGAAAACAGGCCCTGGCAGAGTTAGAAAAGAGAGGCTGGGAAAATGAGCTACGGAGAGCTCAGATAAACAACGTCATGAAGGTGGATTTTACATCAAGTGACGAGGAGTGTGATGATGGATTCATCACACATCCACCTTCATGGCAGAGTGAAAAATTTAAAAGCGTTAAAGGTATATTAGATAAGACCTTTTTAGAGATCTGCTCAGTGAAGAGCAGACGCTTGTTACAAAAGCGGAGTGTTGGCTCTGTACACGATAAGTCACCTCCAAATCGGCCAGAAATTCTCCCATGGATGATAAAAAATGATTAATTCTCGAACAACTTGATTAAAGTACATATTAAGTTTTAAAATATTTCATGACAATTTCTAATATGACAAACAATTTGGCTCATATAATACTCTAGTATATGATATAACAAGGAAAATGATTATTGTTGTGATATCGAAAATTAATTTTACTGCTGAAGAGTTTTTGATTAATTTAAAATTAAACAGTTATATTTTACAATCATCGATCTGTACAGAGCCAAAACTCCATAAAACATTGTAATATTTGTCTTAGAGTATGCTATTTTGCTATTCAATTAATTGTTGCTTTTGTTTAATATGGGTATATTAGTACATTTAGTAGAAACTCAGAAACTTATATTGATTCATATAGTATTATTCATTATAACTTAGTTTGATATTGTTCTAATTTGAATTTAATTTACAAGTCTCTCATAATGTAATATTTATATATCACTGTAAATCAAAATTATGACAAACATTCATATCACCATTAATTTAAGCCTTTAGAAATATGAAACTGGTTGAATTCAATTTGTTTACAAACATTGCTTGTGCACAGCTGTTTTTGAATATTCTCCTGTACCTTTTTAATGGGACAATTTTTAAAAAATTAACTATTAATGATATATTTTTGATTAAAACTGTAAGAGTAAAATAATTTTTTGCAAAATCTCAGTTTTTCGAATGTTAAATTTCGTTTGTCATAGTGTATCATCCAACGTCCATAACTCGACGTTTGGCGTCCGGCGTCGTAAACTTTTTACATATTCGACTTTTTCTTCAAAACCCCAGATGAAAGGAATTTGATGAAACTTAGTAGATACGAAGTACTCATTAAGTCCCCTACAAATGTTGTTGCTTTTCATCTGGATCCATCAACAGATGGCGCCACCAATCAAAAAAGTAGGTCAAAGAGGGTACCCTCCTTTGACAAACTACCTCTTCATACTGGGAGCATGCAGCGATAAACCGAATGCATAGGAATATGATCTAGAGGGATGTCGGAAGAAGTATTGTTAATTATTTTTAGTTCCATTCCAAAATCAAATTTTTGACGGTTTTGGTTTTACTTTTTAATAGTCAATGAACTATTCATTGTACTTCTAGGCCGAGCACCAACTTCTATCACGTCAGAGTCAGTTTCAAATTTATTCATGCTTTAACATATATTATGACAAACAATTAAGATTTCATACCAATCGTCATGCATTGATGTATTAAATTCTGCATCGTTTTAACGTGAGAATTATAAACTATTCACTGTTTGTAGAAGTTTTCCAAATGAGTCGCAGTATTTTATAATTAGTAAGATATGTACATATAAATAGATTATGTACAATGTATGTACTTATTACAAATTTCCTATGATACTTTGCACCTTAAAGTTTGCTATATTGTATTGATTGAGATAACTGCAACTTTTTTATCCACCACTGGCATTTATGCTATATTTGTTATATTTCATGTAATCTTTATAATGGAGGAATGAATCATGTTAATTATATCTAGTCATTATATACATTTTTTAAAAGTAAATCTTTGTTAACATGTATTTCCATTTTTAATTGCAATGAAAAAAAAAACATGTATGACATTTGACTGAAAATTAATATGTATATCTATTGTTTAATATGCTTGCAATTATCTTTTTAAATCTTCACTGTCAACTAGTCATTTTAAAATAATTTGTTTACATGTACTTTAAGTTACCCTATATGTGTTTTATTCGTTATTTGTAATGATCAAATCACGAAGTTCATGAAATATTCAGGTACATGAATATCATATACATGTCTATGAATTTCTTAAATAAATGTTTGAGTTATCCATTATATTGATCTCTTATTGAATGAACATAAAGGTAAAACAATACATAATGAGTGCCAACCGTTAATGAAAATGATGGCTATACATCTGCTGAAATAGTGGAAATTGAGAAAGATCAGAATTATAGTCCCCAGAAGGTGACTTTTTCATAAACCAAAAAGTGTGAAAAAGTTCAAATGAAGGCAAAAAAAAAAAACCAGTTGACTGAAGGTGGTATTTTGTGATACCAAAAGGCTACAACTGGTGTAAAAGATGGACCAAAGACAACCAAAGGTGATATTTTGTAATATCATCAGGTACAAACTATACAATGTATTTTAAAGAAGGTCAAAAGGTACATTAAAGTTGATCTTTCTAATAAGATAAACACTGTGTCTTTGTCTAGTAAAAGATGCTGAAAGATGGAATTTTTCAGTGAAAATATGAAAAAAGTTAGTATTTTAGGTTTTTAAAAAGTGCATAAAAGTGGGCCATTCGTATACATTTTTAGTGCTCAGAAGTTATACAAAATATGGACTTTTGTACCTTTCAACAAAAGAAAAAAGGAGCAGGAAAGTTGCAAAAAGGCATACAAAAGTTGGCCATTTTGTTACCTTTTAGATTTACAAAAGTCGTTTTTTCGTGCAGTGATTGGTTAACAATGGTAGCCAATGGTAAAAAAGTTGCCATTGGTAGCCAGTAAGTCGTTCAGAGTTTTTTGTCAACCAACGGTAACAATGGCAGATATTGGTACCATTGGTAGATGACTGTTGGTACCATCTGAATAATTCCGAACGCACCCATAGTAAAAGTTATTTGTTAATCTGCCATATATCTAAATCGAATTGCGCATGCGTAAGACAGGTGGAGCCCCAAAGAAGAGGAGAAAAACGATAAATCCACCGACGATCATCATTTTGGAATAGTGTTTTTATGTTCCTAGTGTACTTACCTCCAAGTCTGTCAGCCAAGAATTCCAGAACTATCAAAATGTTTCACAAACTCTATATTTTTGTTATGAAATAGACACTGATTACGGCATCAATATCCACTTCCTGCTTTGATTCAATATGGCTGCCCCCATAACCAACACGGATAAAGGCATGTCCATGTCATTTGTGCTCATAGGAATTACATTTCTTACATTATCAACAACTTCAAAGTAAGATAAACCTCTCATATGAAAATCCCCCGGGAAATACCATCCTACTAAGTGTCAAAAACATCGATGTTACCTGTCTGTCAAGGATAAACAAAGGAGAGAATTTCCTGTCTGTTTACAGTCTCACAACGAGAAAGAGCCTCGTTGATAAAGTGATAGATTACCCTGTTGAAAACAATTTATTGTATATATCTGCCCTGTTAGTAGTGCATTCTTCCGACGTGAGTCGAACCCTGGCAATGTTAGGTTTCCATGTCAGATATGCCACAAGGCTGTGAAATGGACAAATAAGGCCATCGCCTGCGACAACTGCCAACTTTGGTATCACAAAGATTGCATGAATATGAAAACCATGGTCTATAGCGCACTAGAAACCTCAGCGAACTCATCATGGATTTGTTGTGGGTGTGGAGTACCAAACTTTTCTAGCAGCCTATTTGAGTCTTTTATGTCGGATTCTTGTAGCTCAAACCCTTTCTCATTACTTGACGACCAGAATGAGACATGTCTATCATTACCCTTTCACCAGACATCATATACGAACAGCGACATAGGTCACCCGATACATTGTTTAAGCCCTCGTTCACCGCCACAAAGTAAAACAACGCCCCATCAAACCAGAATACTTAGCCTGAATATATAAAGTTATATGGCGGAAAAAGAGCCAATGGAATCTCATAGAGACCAGTAGCCCGGATGTGATACTTGCGAACGAGACATGGCTTAGACCGACCATACATAACAGTGAACGTATGCCTCCATCCTCCAACTATGAAATATACCGTAAGGATAGGGTTGACGGATATGGTGGTGTACTGGTAGCCATCAAAGACAATCTTACAAGTGATACTGTAAATATAGATTCCGATTGTGAGATAACCTGCAGAAGAATACAAAACCCTAAAGGTGACAATGTCATTGTAATATCTATATACCAACCACCAAACGGAGCAATAGATTATACCAACAGAATCTATGACACCATCAAAGATTTGTGTACTCAATATCCGAAAGACATTTAACGCACCCGACATATCTTGGCCAACAAACTCTATCATTGGAAACAGCCATCAACAAAATAATACTTAACATAGAAGATCTGGGCTGATACAATCTGTGAACTTCCCAACACGCGATGACAATACACTGGACATGTTATTCACAAATCGCCCCTCATTTATTAATAGATGCGAACCACTTCCAGGCATCAGCGATCATGAAGTCATATTCTTGATAAGCAACATAGTAATTGGAAGGAAAAACCCACCCAAGCGCACCATTCTATTTTGGGGTAAAGCAGACTTAGGTAAGATCAGAGAGAATGCCAGAGTTTCATGAAATCAAACATGAGATATAATGCCATAGATCTTACTAATAAAGAAATTATTTTACCACCTGAACATAAAGTTATCCAAGGCAATTTCCATCAAGGCAATTCAATTTTTGGCAAGAATATTGGTAGTCAGTGTGTGGCAAACTGCCTGTGTGCAGCAGTTTTCAACCACCTGAAACCTGCGTCATGTTGGCATTCTAAAGATATGGATAAAATTCTAATAACAGGAAATGAATTATATGGGTTCTTGCAAGACAGTAGTACTATGAATTATTCATATTTGTTGGTAAATGAGCTGCCACATGTTTTAGGTGTGTACAATGACACCTTTGAAATATTATTTGAAGATTCAGTTGCATCTGTTATAGGTATTGTTGAAGAAGAAACACAGTATTCAGATTTCAATGCATTTCCAATGGAGGAGGCTCTGCATATGTCATTAATAGATACAGATTGCTGCTTTGTATGTTTTGGTGGAAATACACTACTGGTAGGGAAGCAGAACAATTCATTGTATGTATTTGACTCACATTCAAGATCAAGAGAAGGTCTGTTCCAAGAAAATTGTAAGAGTATATGCATCATTTATGAAAATGTTGCTGAAGTTCTTGATCATATGAAAATGCTTTCTACATCAATGAATATCACTGTTAGTGTAGCATGTGAGATAACAGGTTGTACAATAAAAAAACCAGTCCAGCAAAGATCTTGATATTACGCACATAGACACAGATACTACACGATTCGTCCCATTGTCAGGAAACACACAAGATGAATTAAGTATGTTGATTAACATACCATTGGGTAAAACAAACATCCAACCTACAAAGTTGAGTGGTGATATTGCAGGCAAACCATCAATAGTACATAAGGTTAAAGGAGATGGGAACTGTTTCTTCAGAGCAATTTCGTATGCTATTAGTAATTCAGAAAAAGGGCACAAAGCAACAAGAGAGGCTGTTTTCAAGTATGCAATCTCTAATCAAAGAAGTGTTCAACAGTTTTTGAGGTCTGGGTATCAGTCAGTGACATCCTTTATTCAATTAGAGGAAATTGCAAAGGAGAATACATGGGCTACAGAATTTGAGATTATATGTACATCATGTTTATTGCAATGCAGTATTTACACTTACACTGAAGGCAGATGGCTTAAGTATTCCCCGACACTTGTCAACAAAAATATATTTGTTGGTAACCAATTTATCTACCTAGACCATCTTAATGGAAATCATTATAATGTTGTACTTGGGACAGAAGTTACTGGTCATCCTATAAGAAATTTTACTCTAGATATGCATGAAAATGCTGAAACCCCTTCAAAATTTGATCCAGCTGGTAAGCATTTAGCATGCAAAAATGACAGTTATCAACAAAAGAAATGTAAAGATTCAAAACGCAAAAAGAAAATGCGTTTGTGTCAAAAAAAAAAGGAAGTATGCAACAGATGAGGAACACAGGTTGAAAAAGAAAGAAATAAGCAAAATAAATTATCAAAACAATGTTGCATTTCAAGAACAAATAAGGGAGGCCATTGGAAGAAAGTATAAAGAAAATGAACAATACAGACAAGAAATGAAGGAAAGCAGTAAAGAAAAGTATCAGAAGAATGTGGAATTCAAGCAAAAAGTGAAAACAGAGAGCAAAGAAAAATATTAAAAGAATGAACAGTTCAAGCAGGAGGTTAAGAAAGCCAGCATAGAAAAATATAAAAAGAATAAAACATTCAAGGAGGAGGTGAAGAAAGCCAGTAAAGGAAAATATCAAAAGAATAAAACATTCAAGGAGGAGGTGAAGAAAGCCATTAAAGAAAAATATCAAAAGAATACAACATTCAAGGAGGAAGTGAAGAGAGCCAGTAAAGAAAAGTATCAAAAGAATGAACAATTTAAGGACGTGAAAAAAGCCAGTAAAGATAGGTACCATATAGATGAACAATTCAAAAAGTGTAAAAAAGATGAATAAATTGAAGTATCAACAGAATAAGGATTATCAAGAAAAAGTCAAGAATGCACGCAAATTTGAGATACAAAAGTGACCCGCAACATAGAGCAGCAATGGAAATAAGATACATGACCAACACCACATTTCGTGATAAATATAAAATGAAATGTGCAAAGAAATATCAAGATGATTTGAATTTTAGAAAGAAGAAAATTGCTAAAATGAAAGAAAACTATTCGAATGGCAAAAGAAATAAACCTGACGTTCACAAAATGCAAAAAGAGAAGGCAATTCATCGCAGGAAAATACAAAAAAATAGCAAAATATAAAGCCCTCACAACTTCATTCCGTGAAAAAGTGTCTCAAGGCCCTGTTTATGCATGTGCTTCTTGTCAGAGACTTTTATTTAAAAATCAAGTTCAACAATGCAATGCAGATACATATGAGAAATGTTTGAGAAATGAAGGGCATACAACAAAAGAATTGTTTTGCAAAGAAATCAACCCATGGGTGTGAGAAAGCATGTAACCCAAATGGTTGTCCAAAATCAGGCTTGTGGATATGCAAAACTTGTCATAAAAATTAGTAAGTGGTTCTATCGCTGCTGAATCAGCAATCAATAACATGCAATTAAAAGAAATACCAGAGGAATTGTATGTGCTAAATAGTCTGGAACATCATCTGATTGCGCTACACATACCTTTTATGAAATGTAAAGATGATGGATAAATCCAAACCACAACTCCAAAAAGTCATGAAACCATAGGACATACAAAATCAGTGAAAATGAAAAACAAATGGAAAATAACAAAATATGTCTACTTGAAGAGCATATGTGAACCCCTGTGATGGAGTGAGATCAGGTGCCCGGGGAGAGTGAGCATCTCCTGCTTGCTAGCAACACCCGTCACATATACCCCGTAGAAAGTTTTTGTTTGTTTGTTTGATTATTGTTTTACGTCACTCCACGATTATTTCACGTATATGGTGACGGCATCTGCCTGATGCATTGCATACAAATTTAGACCTTTGCAACGGACCCACCCGAAGCAGTGAGGGATCTTTTACGTGCCACGCCTACCGTGACACGGGACCTCGGTTTTTACTGTCTCATCCGAAAGACAGAACACCGGTGTGCCCCGGGCGGGAGTCGAACCCGCGACCTCTCGATCACGAGCCGAGCACCTTATCCACTAGGCCACACCGGCTTCCCCGTAGAAAGAGTCAAATCGTGTGAATTCCATATGTATCTATATATGGAGAAGTCGAAGTAGGTAACCTTCTAGTATAGAAGGTGTCAAATCTGTGTAAGTCGTAGCATTGCCTAAAGGTGGTCAAAATGCAGTACATGGTCCAGTAGTTTGTGTCCCAGTTAACATACAAAAAGTATCAATGTTGCCACGAGTAGAGAACAAAAATTTGATACTCAGGGTGAAGTTGAAGAGAAAATTACAGTACAAAGGGCATTTCGAATATCAGTTTGTGAACACTTGTCATATTCAGTCAGCTCTTAAATACTTAAAAGGTAACAATGTTTGGTATAAGAACATTGAAATTGATCTTCTACAGGAGAATTCTATATCTGATGAATTTTCAGAGAATGCAAATGATGTAGATGGGAATATCCCAACAAGAGAAGCAGAAAATGTAGATCATCATGTTGTGTTTGATTATGAAATGCACACCGAACAAGAGAAACAAGAAAAGCAGAGTGTTAAAGATGACAAAAATGTAGAAGATGAAAGAGAAAAAGGAGTTCAGTATGATACTTGCCATCAGCCAGCAGACATTGGACAAGAAGTTCTTGATCATTATTTTGACGATAATTTTAATATTGCGCCTGGTGAAGGAAACAATCCTATTAAAATTTTGCAGGAAGAAGGCAATGAGGCAAAATGTTTTCCTAAGCACCTCCCCTCGGGGATTAATACATTTGATGAACAAAGGAAAGTGAATATATCAATGCTTAGATATTTCAACAATAGACTTATGAGTGCTGATCATAGATTTGCACAGGACATAAATTACATATTTTACTGTCAGTATCTGTCGGAATTAAAACAAGTGAATGAGAAAACGCAGATCTCACTACGTAAAGGTACAGGTGCATCAAAGGGGCAAATCAGAGACAATATACAAGATGAGAATGTTTTGAGAAATCTTCTAAAAGGAGATGAAGCACTGCGGTTTCTACAACCAATCAGAGGAACGCCATCATATTGGCAAAATGCTCAAAAGGATTTATTTGCAATGCTGCGACAACTAGGCATACCAACATGGTTTTGTTCGTTTTCATGTGCCGAATTTCGATGGAAAGAAATACTGCAAGTTTTGTTGATACAACAGAGTGATTCCAGGAAGTATGAAGACCTCGATTGGCTTGAAAAAAGTAAACTTTTGAAAAGCAACCCAGTAACCGTTGCGAGAATGTTTGATAAAAAGTTTCATGTATTTCTAAAAGACGTGATTTTATCTCCACGGAGACCAATCGGTGAAGTTATTGGTTATTTCTATCGAATCGAATTCCAGCAAAGGGGATCACCACATGCTCATTGCTTATTTTGGGTACGTGATGCTCCAAAGTTAGACGAAGATGGCTCATCAGCTGTTTGTGATTTTATTGATAGGTATATTACGTGTGCAGTACCGTCGGTTGAAAATGACCCAGAACTCAATGACATAGTAAACAAAGTACAACAGCACAGCAAAAATCATTCAGTCTTGCAAGAAAATGGGAACAAATTGTAGATTTAACTTTCCACGCCCCCCCCCCCCCCCCTTCAGAAAAGACATTCATTTGCAAAGAAAATACCATAGAAGAAGTAAGTGTAAATACCGAAGATCAGTCATTGAACAATATGACAAAATCAGATGCTAAGGCCTTGTTAACAAAAGTGTGGGATATTGTCAACCGCAACAATGACAACACTCTTTCTGTGCATCGGTTCTTCAAAAATCTTGGAATTAACCAGACAATTTACTAAGAAGCACACACGCGATTAAACACAAAGCAAACAGTGATATTACGACAACATCCTGATGAAGTCTGGACAAATCAATATAATGCTCAACTGCTTCGATGTTGGGATGCAAAACATGCTAACATGGATATACAGTTTGTTCTAGATCCATTCAGTTGTATTGTATATATCATATCATATATTTCCAAAGCAGAGAGAGAAATGGGAATGCTCCTTCTCCAAACAAAGATCGAGTCGGAACAAGGAAACATGAATGCAAAACAAACAATGAGAGCAATAGGTTCGGCATACTTACATCATAGGGAAGTTGGTGTACCAGAAGCAGTTTACAGAGTATGCAGTTTGCATATGAAAGAATGTTCAAGGAATGTCAGTTATTCCTGTAGAAGAAAATCCAACACGCCTTAGTAAACCCTTGTAACAAGTAAAGCGTAATAACATGGATGAAACTGACGATGAAAATTTATGGATGATCAATATAGTCGAATGATACCAATGTAGACCGTGCGTAGATGAATTTGAGCAACTATGCTTGGCAGCATTTTGCTCATTCTATCGTGTTCTGGCAAAATCTCAAGTGAAATCTGCACTGAAAAGCAGCAATACGTTTGAATTGCGGAATGGAAAAGGTTACATTCAGAAAAGAACCCAAACAGATCCAGCAATTATTCGTTATCCAAGATTCAGTGAACAGAGAAGTCCTGAATTGTATTATCAGTCGATGTTGCAACTTTTTCTGCCATATTGGACCATGAAGCAATTGAAACCCAAGGATTTTGAATTGTATCAAACATTTTATTTCAATGGGTTCGTACAATTTAAGAATGACAAAACCCTATACAAAGTCAGTGATATTGTTGCAAGAAATCGTGCAATGTTTGTATCCAATGAAACAGCTATTAACCAAGCAGAAGAGATGTATAAAATGCTAGGACCACAAGAAGATGCATGGGCAACACGTTGTCCTGAATCTGAGCTTATGAACGATGAATGTAAATCAGTCAGAAAAGAACAGAATAGAATGCTAGGAGACGAAGATTATGACGAACCAATTCTTGATATTCATGTTGTAGCAAATATTTCCGTGCATGCTCAGCAGCAATCCACAGATAGATCTGAAATACTTTCAGTACTAAGAAACCTCAATTCCTTACAAAGAAAGACATTTTATGTAGTGAGGGACTGGTGTTTGAAAAAACTTCAAGGATTAAATCCCGATCCATTCCATATATTTATCACAGGCGGTGCTGGAACAGGAAAAAGTCATTTGATAAAAGCAATAAGATATGAATCAACCAAAACGATCTCGCAGCCAGACAATATTACTATCCTTTTGACAGCATTCACAGGGACAGCAGCATACAACATTGGTGGCTGCACCATTCATCATGCTTTCAAAATACAACGAGCATTGCCCATTCCATATGACCCACTGAGAGAACAAGCATCGAGTCCTTTACGTGCTAAATTTGAACATTTAGAAATTCTAGTGATAGATGAAGTATCGATGTTGTACAAGAGACTTCTGTACTACATTCATGAAAGACTCGTCCAAATAGAGCGAATCCAGAAACCGTTTGGAGGAGTATGCGTACTAGCAGTAGGTGATTTCTATCAGCTCCCACCAGTGAAACAAGTTAAAAGCGAACGCCTCTATAATGAAAGTGGTGCTTACCCTGTAGACTACTGGAATGACTTATTCAAAATAGTTCAAATTGATGAAGTGATGAGGCAGAAAGAAGATATATCATTCGCCAATGTACTGAATTAACTAAGAACACGTACACGAAACATGTCTTTATCAAACAATGCAGTCATGATACTCAAGGACTGTATCAGAGAGGGACCGGAGGGAAGTCTACATGTATTTTCAAGAAACAAGGAAGTAAATGCCTACAACAATGACATGCTAATGAAACGGTGCAAAGATCCAATTGAGGTTAAAGCAAGGGATTTCAGAAAAGATAAAACAAGTGGAAAGCTAGAAGCACTACAGACACCATGTAATACGAATGGATCAGATATAATTCCTTCACGACTTCTTCTCGCAAGAGACGCACGGCTGATGCTGACAAGAAATATCGACGTAGCTGATGGGTTAGCAAACGGGGCTGTTGGTACAATAGCTAAAATCTGCGGCAAAAGCAGCGAAAACATGGATACCATAGACGTAAAATTTGACGATGAAAACGTGGGAAAAAAGCCGGTATAAATCCAACAAATGGAAACATAGTTCGCATAGAAAGAGTCGAAGATGATATAACAAAAGGAAATATCGATAGGCACCAGTTTTCACTAAAGCTTGCATGGGCCTGCACTGCTCACAACGTTCAAGGAATGACAACAAACGAAGTTGTAAATTTGGATCATGTATTCTGTCCTGGTCAAGCATATGTCTCATTGAGTAGAGTTACTACGAAAGACGGATTGTACATAAACACAAACAACGTCGACACACTATTGTCCAGAATATACGCTGACGGAGATATAGCAGAAGCCATGGAAAAGATGCCAAAATTATACAATGATAATGCAGAACGGACAGACGACATGCACGTCACAAAAGAAATAATTTTGTTCAATGTGCAGAGTATTAGACACAATATGCCAGAACTCAAGGCAGATACAGGATTTCACAACTCTGACATTATATGCCTCACTGAAACATGGTTACATAACGACGAAGCACTAGGTGCATTAGAACTGCAAAATTATGACTTTCGCCACTGAACAAGAATGCAGTCATACACATGTGACGATGAATTAAACACAAAACTTAAGAACTCTCGTGGAGGAGGTGTTGGCATTTATATCCGGAAAGGGCAAATGTTTCATGAGATACAAACCGAAAGAAGGAACATAGAAACGATTGTGATTACAGATGATGACAGAAATTATGTTCTTGGTGTAATATATAGATGTCCAGTCTTTACAATGAAAGCCTTCCTTGTCAGCTTCCAAAACTTACTAACCGAAATAGGCAAAGGCAAGAAAGGAACCATGGTACTGGGAGATTTTAATCTAAACGCAAATAGAAATGACAACACTTTGAAAAACTTTTTGACACTGCGTGGGTTTAAGCAAATTGTTGATATCCCTACAACAGACGATGGCACAACAATTGATCATGTATATATATCAGGGGATATAGATGCAACGCCATCAATTATACGTACCTACTACAGTCGCCACCAAGCTGTTCGCCTTCTACTAAGAAATATGAATACAGACCCAGTAGTATGAACAGTTTCTCCCAACAAAGCTAGCACTTTCACACGAACATCAAGTTGTTTCAAATATGGGACATACATTCTGTCCTCGCTGAACATATGTCTCATATTAAAAAAGAAATTACATAGTGCATTTTAGAATTCAGAAAGTTGGAAACCCTATTTTAGAAAGATATTACGAAAACGACAAAATAATCAACAACGCTGTGTCTTTGAATTCTGAACTTTACGATGCGAGAGAAAACATCTTTATACATGCGGCTGTGTATGAGTTCAGTTTATACAATGAAAGCACCCCTTTTCTGCGTCCAAAATTACTCTTCTATTCTAAAAAGGAAATAAGAATACATTTGTACCAGGAGATTTTAACAAAAACGCATTTGGAAATAACCAATACCTTTGAAAATGTTTACTTAACTGTATTGATGTGAGGAAATAGTTGATATTTCAAGAACAAGCGATGGTTCAAGAGATGATCATTGACATATATCAAGGGAAATAACAACGTTATCATCTACTCTACACACTTTTTACAATTGCGACCAAGCTATTCATCCTCTACAGAAAGGTATATTTTTGACCCAGTCGGGTAACCATTCCACCTAGCAAAGCCAGAATTATACGTATACGAAGTTCCATATATGGATTTCCCCTTTTACTTCAGACAAGCACATAACAGAGAACGAAGTAACTTAAAATTTGCACCGCACGCAGGGAATACAGACAGGAAGAATACCTTTGTACCAGGAGATTTTAACGTAAACGCATTTGGAAATAACCAACACCTTTGAAAATGTTTACTAAGCTGTATTGATGTCAGGAAATTGTTGATATTCCAAGAAAAAAAAAACGATGGTTCAAGAGATGATCATTGACATATATCAAGGGAAATAACCACGTTATCATCTACTCTACACACCTTTCATCCTCTACAGAATGTTATATTTCTGACCCAGTCGGGTAACCATTCCACCTAGCAAAGCCAGAAGTATTATACCTATATGAAGTTCTAAATATGGATTTCCCCTTTTACTTCAGACAGGCACACAACAGGGAAAGAAGTAACATAACATTGCACCGCACACAGGGAAAAGATTTATCTGATACGTTACGACAAAATATGCAAAACCAACTGTGTCTGTGAATAAAGATCTGGATTTGTCGAGAGGAAAGATGACATTTTATCTCCAGGAAACACGAGAAAGATTTAAACACGTCTAATGACCCCATCAAATGGAGGTAATATTTACTCGCTCCATGTTCGTAACATAAACAACGAAGAAGTACCGATCTATTATTTAGTGTCGAAGTCCAGATAGGGAAGTCTAGATTACGAAATTGAACCATACAAAACGTTGCGAATTGAAAACACAATACGCATATATCATACATAAAAAAAAACTACAATTCAATATAATTCCAAAAATTAGGATATGTAAACCAAAAACTATTTTTTTTTTCGTATGGCTGAAATTATTAATATGCGATAAAACATTTTTTGCCGCTTCAAATCAGCGGACATATCAAAATACAAAGAAAATACTGAGTAAATAAAGCGGGTATTCCATAACTACAACCATAAACTGACTTCGCGCAGACGCAGTTTAATCTATACAAATACGATGAAGGTAGACCCCAAAAGAAAACAATTTCTGTGAATACTAACTTTAGTAGACTTTAATGCAGATTTTCTAAGTTACTCGTCAAGTTTATGTAGTTCGCCCTCCACGATACGGCTTCCGAATTAGATCACGTGATAAGTTGCTCGTTAACATTCTGTTTTAGACAACCATATTTCAATTAATATGAAGAATTTAATCACAAAATGGCAAGGGTCTTTTTAAAATGTGTTTTAGATCTATATTTATGTAATCAAAACAATTTAGAATAAATTCACGTGTAATATGCACTGAACTAGCGAACATGGGGTGTACAGCTTAAACATTGAAAAGAATATCGTGCAACTATAAATCGCAGGATGATCCAGAAAGAAAAAAGATAAAAACAACAAAAGAAAACAAATTCAGACACACAAAAAGGGAAATAAATAAATAAAATAAACATAGGTAATCGTGGAAATGTATTGCTTTAAGTAAATATAAATTGTTATTGGGAGGGGGGTGCTCCCCGAAGTCCGAACCCCACGTCCACGTCGTCTGGAGTGGTAAGAATGGAACAAAAGGTACGACTGTCCTTTTCCATTGGCTAACGTGGTCGGCAGCTTTTTTCCTAAGTAGAGAGACAGACGACGTACAAGTTGCGTTTTATGAGATTGATTAAAATTTACAAAAGAAACTCTCATATTAAACTTTCTTATATTCTTTGTTCTTTCGTTCCTTCTTTTAATCGAAAGAGGAAAACCCGCCCTGTTGCGTCGGCAACAGGTAAGCTCTAGTTTGTTTCCTTTTATTTTTTAGACAATGATTGAATTTTTTTTTTGAAAAATTCGTTCGTTTTGTAAAGAAACAATATATTTTATATAAAACGTAACCTTTAATCACGCACGACATTACGTTCTATTTTATGACAAATCGAGTCGCGCAATGTATTCAAACAAGTCAGGAGCGAAAGGCCTTAAATGTTTTCGAAGATAACCGATTTCAATACCATGTCACAAGAAGCAGCTAAGCAAAGCCTAGCTCTTTGTGTGACTATGAGGATTTTTCTTCGGATGATGCCTGAAGTTAACTTCACTATATCAAGCATTTCATCTCCCGTAGAGTGTTTTTCATAAGCAAGAGATCTAGGACAGGCTCGATGACGACTTGTGGTCTGAAAATAACCCGTGCAATCATCAGAAAAAGGCCAAAGCGAATCCGGTTCTAATCAAATTATACCTATATATATATATACATAATCGCGAGTATGGATAAACAACAAGAGGAACGCGTTACAGACATGCCTTTCAGTGAGCTGGATAGTGCGAGTGATGCACGGTATTCGCCTTTTGATTACTTTTTGGATGTGCAATATTGGAAACGATAAATGACAAATATACGGTGGCATATGTCACATGCGAGGATCGACTTTTTATCTCGTTGGAACGATTTTTATTTCTCGAGGGAACAACTTTTTTTATCTCGAGGAAGCGACATAATCAAACAATCGGAGTTCACGTAACATGAGTATTGAAGCGCAAAACACTTTTTCCATCATAATTCCTTCAAGAGCAGTTAAAGCAGCATGAACAGGGGATTAGAAAAACTTGCTTAACAAAAGAAGGACCACTCCCGATTGAATAAAACAAATGGAGGCTGACAACGTAATTACATTTTGTATATCTATTATGATATATGAGTCACAGATTTTACGCATATGTACAGATTTAGTTTATGTATAAATTGATGAATATAGATCCGAGTAGATCTAGATGTAGGCTGTACATAGAAAAGCCAGTGACATTGTCAATAGGGGACCTAATAAGGCTGATGGATTTATGTAATCTCATTACGCAAATAAAATTATGTATTACATTTCGTGTTCATTGTTAAAAAGAGGAATAATCATTCAAACATATCTGACAGTCTGAGCCACTTTGAATTGAATATAAAGAAATGCATGTATGCAGCATCGCGTCGCCCGCTGATGACAAGAGATACATTGGTTGGTTAATAAAACTTCGGTTCACTGTAATTAAACAATGACTCATTCATATAGGGGTATAACAGTAGAAGTTAAAGATGTGAAGAATTGTCCTTATACACCTTTATTTGGAAGTCTTAGAAAGTTAACTATATATATTACGGTTTTAGATTAATGTATTGAATTAAATCTGTGAAATGTTCCAAAAGTTTTTCTAAGTTTGTGATACTTGTATCCTCGAGACAACAGATCCGATATTATTGTATTTGATGAGAGAGGGGATGTGCGTGTGTGTGTGAAATTAAAAAAAAAGTTTACGCAAACTTTAAAAGTAACAAAAAAGGTAAAATAATTAATATGTTTTATATCTTTATTTGTATTATAGATGGGATGGTTTCCACAACGTTTTCAAAGCTATTGACATTCCTGCATGTGGCTTTTCGAAGAAAATAACAATCCAATTCTACACTCAAGAAATAGGGATCAAGCGTCTCCCACATGTTTCTACTTGTTCTTTGGAATTCTGGGTCTCTAGAGGAGAATCTCAGGAAGGATGTACAGACCTCATGTTTACATGCTTAAACGAGTGCAGTGGGTTTCTTAATGTTTAAACGATATTGTTATTCAATAAAAACTGAAAATATTAAACTATAGATATGAAGGGAATATCGATTATACAGTTAAACACTGTCTGGTCACGGCCCTTATATACATTACCCTCCATAAGCAAGTGCCCACCTAAGAAATTTTTCTATAAAGGCAAACAATAATAAGTCAATATTTTAGGTTGTTTGATTTTAGCTGATAGAATGTTTGGACAATCTGTCTACCAGACGCAATGCACTTGTTAGAAGCATGCCTAAACGTGTTCAAGCTGTGATAAGGGCAAGAGGAGGGTACATTTGCATTTAGTTACATACATTAGTATTGCATTTGTATATGATGTTAAAAACATGTTTGTTAAACTTCACTTTTTCATTATAAAACATGTTCTTTCATTGAATATAAACAGCAAAATACCTGAATTATTTCTATTTCTTTCATTTTTGTCAAATTAATTCCAAAACTATGAAAAATATGAGTGTGTATATAAATGCACCATCTGTATAATCATAAAAATTATTTTTATTACTGTATGTCTATCTTATTCATTTAACAGTTAGTGAAAACAAACAATATACAGCAATCACCTCAACTGATTCCATATTAACAGATAGTGATTTCTGCCAACCTGATAACTTCAACCCAGCATATCACAAAAGTGTTCCTGTCACATTCAATTTTTCGTATTCATTTGTCATGTATGTTCTGTCTTTCCTAGTAATCCCGTGTTTCAATTTACCTGTGTTACACCTCATTTGTGTTCACCTTGTGTTTATTTAATCCCTTTAAAGTACCTCATTTCAATTCACCGTGTAGTGGTCAATCCGGTTTTCTATTTCTAAATTTACTTGCTTGAGGTCCGTGCTTTGACCACTTCAGTTGGGCGGTATCTCTCGTATTGAGAGGTTGTAACTTGTAACTTTCCATTATTGTTCTTGGCTATTGTGCCATGCAGTTTCATTCTTAATTCCTTAGCACATACTCGCAAGACCGAGGTAAGTTATTTTATTATATTCAGTATTCTACTATTAAGCAAAATTACTGTTAACAGTCTATATTTTTCCTATATACATATATTGTTTATATACCTCATATAAAGTAGAAAGTATGTATTTCATATTTGCTTGAGTATAATTTAGTAAAAGTGTCATGTATAAAATATACAAATGTGTATGTATATCATGTATAATTCTGTGTATTCCTATGCATTTATACGTATCATGGATACGAAGTGTATTAGAGTTTTCGAGTGTTTGCATAGTACGGTGTATGTTCGCATGTATAGTAAAATGCGTGTACAATGCAGCATAGTAAAGTATTCTTGTGTATGTAAAGTATTTATTTTGTGTGAGGTTTATATACATTATATTTATAAGTCTGTTTTACTTATCAGGCATTACTACCTGTGAAGATGTAGCCTTTGAGTGACACTGAATCCGCCTTACGTGACTGTTCCTAGTACTTTCTACATCCATCGTTCCTTGTGTAGTGACTGTTGTTCACGTGACATTGTTTTATGTACTTTTGTGTAAAGTAGTAAAGTAGTAAATTGTATAAAAGTATTTGTATTTATCATTTATTGTTAGAATTACTAGGTTTCGTTCAAGTACTATACTTATACTGGTATATATTGGTGATCGCTTCTCGTCCGTCTGTGACATAATGGTGTCAGAAGTGGGATCGTCAAGCGTTCACCATATCTATTTATTATCTACTGATAAAGTTTTGTCATAATTAGCAATATTCTGTAAATTACTATAGTCAGTATTTGTTATTCATATTTTTGCTACATTCTTGTACGAATTCTCAATTTTGCTTATTCGTATTTTGGTTTAGATGTCCAAAGGTTGATGTTCGAATCTATGAAGTCATCACAGTTTGTAATGCCTCCGTCATGCGGTATGTGTGCTAGCCAAAGTGAAGTAAGTAGAGATTTCGATGTTGTTAGTACAATTGAATAGAGGTATCATATCTAACATTCTGTACCTACTCCTTATTACCTCTGTATTTAGTCTGAGTATTATTGTTACAATGGAAAACCTTAGTGAGTTGATAGAACAAGGTAAAGAGCTTGGTTATGTAGACCAAGAGTTGCAAACCTTTGTGAAGGAGCAACAGGCTCTCCTACGTGATGAGCGCGCTGCAAAGCGTGAACAAGAAAGACAAAGTCTTGAACTGAAAGTGGCTATTGAGAAAGAACGATTTGAATCCGAGTTGAAGAAAAAACAACTAGAGCATGACCATGCACTTGAATTGTTGGCTAAAAAGTCAGAGTTAAAATCAGTTATAAAGTCCGAAGACAGTGTCCTTGTAAAGCCTAAAGTTCCGAAACTGCCCTCGTTCGATGACGCGAAAGATGATATGGATAGTTATTTGAGACGGTTTGAGAGATATGCGTAAGTTATGAAATGGGATAAAGATATGTGGGCAACAAACCTCAGTGCACTTTTAAAGGGTCGAGCTCTTGACGTATACGCACTCTTACCTCCCGATCAAGCGACAGATTATCAAGCGTTGAAAACCGCGCTGTTAAAACGTTTTGACTTAACTGAAGACGGCTTCAAGCGTAAATTTCGCGTATCTAGACCAGAAGGCGCGGAAACATTTGCCCAGTTTTCGGTCAGACTTAGTAGCTATCTGCGTAGATGGATAGATATGTCAAAGTGTACTAAAACTTTTGATGGCCTATTTGATCTAGTCATGCGAGATCAATTTCTGCACATTTGTAATAAGGAATTGTCTTTATTCTTAAAAGAACGTATTCCCGTATCAATTATAGAAATGTCGAACCTGGCCGATCAATTTCGCGAAGCTCGCTGGGCTAACGCATCGTCACTTACAGCAAAACCTTTACAAGCAAGTTCTTCGCAGTCCACTAATAAAATATCTCCACAGGTTAACAAGCCAAAACAGGACTTGATTAAGTCCTCTGAAAAGAAAACATTTGTACCTAAATCTGAACGTCAATGTTATAAGTGTGGGAAAATTGGTCACATAGCGTCTGAATGCAATCCTAAATCAAGAGTCCATGCTATTGTCTCAGATCAAAATGAGTCAGAAACTGAGGAAATTGATAATGAAACTGAGTTAATAGAAGATCCCAAGATCTGTGGTGCCTTGACTATTCCCTCTGATAGTATCATAAATACTGAAGCTATTCTGTCTAACTTTGGTACTACTCTTATATCATCATGTGAGTACAAGTCCTCTGTTATGCCAATCTGTTCGGGATTCGTAGATGGCAACCCTGTAAGCGTCCTTAGAGACACAGGATGCAGTGGTATTGTGGTTCGTCTAAGTAAGATTGACCAATCAAATTTGACAGGTTCATTTCAAACTTGTATATTAGCAGATGGATCCAAACTTAATGTCCCTGTGGCTTTAATTACTATTGATACTCCTTATTTATCTGGAACATATGAAGCTTGGTGTATGCAATCTCCTGTCTATGACCTCATTCTTGGTAATGTGAAAGATGTGAGATCTCCTGGTGAACCAGATGCAGAATGGAAACCAGTTCATGCTGTTCAAACAAGGCAACAGGTAAAACAACAAAATAAACCTTTGTCAAAACTCAAGGTTCCCGAGATTGTTAGAAATGTATCATCCCCGGCTGAGATAATAAAGGCTCAGGAAGAGGATGAATCACTGGTGAAACTTAGGAACTTTGCTGTTAATCATGAAACCCATAGGTCAAAGAAAGGTAAAGTTAAATGGTTGATGAGAAATGGTATGCTGCATAGAGAATTCATTTCTATGGATGGTACAGTCACATCTCAGTTAGTGGTACCTACATCGCTGAGAGAAGTTGTTATGAAACTGGCACATGAATCAATAATGTCTGGTCATTTAGCAACTAAAAGATCAGTATCTAGAGTTCTTTCAGAATTTTACTGGCCCGGTGTTCAATCGGATGTTAAACGCTTCTGTCAATCATGTGACGTATGTCAGAAAACTGTTGCTAAGGGCAAAATCACAAAAGTTCCTTTAGAACAAATGCCTTTAATTGAAGAACCATTTTCTCGTGTTGCAGTTGACTTAGTTGGTCCCTTACATCCTCCTTCTGATAAAGGCAACAGGTATATCTTAACTTTAGTCGATTACGCCACAAGATATCCCGAGGCCGTTGCTTTACCCAGTATAGAAACAGAACGAGTAGCTGAAGCTCTAGTTGACATATTTTCACGCATTGGTGTCCCTCGTGAAGTCCTTACTGACATGGGTGCTCAGTTTACATCTACTCTTTTGTCAGAAGTCAGCAGACTTATTTCGTTGAAACAACTTACAACTACCCCTTACCATCCCATGTGTAATGGCCTTGTAGAGCGATTTAACGGCACTTTGAAGCAAATGTTAAAACGTATGTGTGCAGAGAGACCCAAAGATTGGGACAAATACCTTAACACCGCACTTTTTGCATAGAGAGAAGTTCCTCAAGAGAGTTTAGGCTTTTCACCTTTTGAATTGATTTATGGTAGATCTGTCCGAGGTCCAATGATGATTTTAAAGGAATTGTGGACTAAAGAAATTCAAGATCCTCAGGTCCGAAGCACTTATCAGTACATTATAGATTTACGCGAACGATTAGATTCCACATGTCGCTTAGTCAAAGAAAATTTGGCGAAATCTGCTAAACGTTACAAATCTTTCTACGACAGAAAAGCAAGGTCAAGGTCTATGAAAGAAGGTGATTTAGTTTTGGTTTTGTTAGCTACTGATAATAACAAATTACTTATGCAGTGGAAAGGTCCCTTCAAAGTGGTGAAAAAGGTCAATAAGGTCAACTACCAAATTAATATGAATGGAAAGGTCAAGACATTTCACGCCAATCTTTTGAAACTTTACAATGAAAGAGTGAGTCATGAAAATAAAGTGTCTGTTATACAAGATGTCCTTCAGGTTGATTATGTCAGTGTCTCTGTTATAGACGAACACGAGGATGAGATACCCGAATTGCCTCTATGTAAATCCAATGAACAATCTGATAATGTTGAGATTGGTTCTCATTTATTGCCAGAGGAAATTGAAAGGTTAAACGGACTACTAATTTCTTTCCCTGATGTCCTCAATGATTTACCCGGAAGGACGAACCTTTTACAGCACACGATTAATCTAGTGTGTAATATGCCTGTAAGAACCAATGTAAGACCTGTGCCATACTCAATGTTAGATGTAATAAATGAGGAGGTAGATAAAATGCTTTCTCTGAATGTTATAGAACCCTCCGTCAGTCCTTACAGTTCCCCTATTGTGCTGGTTAAGAAAAAAGATGGTACTAATCGGTTTTGTATTGATTTTCGAGCTTTAAATAGCCAGACAGTATTTGATGCTGAACCAATGCCCGATGCTGATGAAATCTTTTCTAAACTTGGAAATCACAAATACTTCTCAAAGTTAGATCTATGTAAAGGATATTGGCAGGTTCCCCTCTCTGAAAATTCAAAGAAGTTTACTGCTTTTCAAACGCCCAAAGGGTTATTTCAGTTCCAAACCATGCCTTTCGGTTTAGTTACTGTTAGTGCAACATTCTCCCGCTTAATGCGAATTTTGCTTAGCGGTATGCAAAATATCGACAATTTTATCGACGATATTCTGATATATACTACCACATTCGATGAGCATATCAAAGTTCTTGAAGAGCTTTTGACTAGATTGCGCAACGCTAATTTGACAGCCAAACCAAGTAAATGTACTATAGCTTTTGACAAAGTTGAATGTCTTGGTCACATGGTGGGAATCGATGGTTTGAGCCCTAATGTTGACAAAGTGTTATCCATACAGAAAGCTAATCGTCCTAGTACGAAAAAGCAATTGCGATCTTTCTTGGGTTTAGTTGGGTTTTGTCGTAAATTTATACCTAACTTTTCACTTGTAGCGTTACCGCTTACTGATATGACCCGAAAAGGTTTGCCAAATAAACTTGTTTGGTCCGATTCTGCGGAAATAATTGCTTTTAATGCCCTTCGGAACGCTCTTATTAAGTACCCAATCCTTAAACTCCCAAATCTCAATGAGCAGTTTGTGCTTCAGACTGACGCGTCAGATCGTGGTATCGGTGCAGTTATTTTGCAGGAAGAGCAAAGTAGGAAACATCCGGTAGCATACGCGAGCCGTAAACTCAAAAAGGCAGAATGTTTTTATGCTACAGTTGAGAAAGAGTGTCTCGCGATTGTATGGGCAGTACAGAAATTCCAACGATACTTGTACGGAAATGAATTTACAATTGAAACTGATCACAAGCCTCTTATTTACTTGAACAAGGCAAAACTCAATAGTACCAGGCTGATGAGATGGGCCCTCATTTTACAACCTTATCGGTTTCGCATCGTCTCAATAAAAGGCAAAGACAATGTTGGCGCTGATTATCTCAGTCGTATCTAAGTATATTTGTATTAGTTGGTTTTATAAATATTTTAATATTGATGGGTTACCAAAACATTGAATGTGTGTTAAACAGTATTGCATACTTTCCGTAATATGGGAGGTGTTACACCTCATTTGTGTTCACCTTGTGTTTATTTAATCCCTTTAAAGTACCTCATTTCAATTCACCGTGTAGTGGTCAATCCGGTTTTCTATTTCTAAATTTACTTGCTTGAGGTCCGTGCTTTGACCACTTCAGTTGGGCGGTATCTCTCGTATTGAGAGGTTGTAACTTGTAACTTTCCATTATTGTTCTTGGCTATTGTGCCATGCAGTTTCATTCTTAATTCCTTAGCACATACTCGCAAGACCGAGGTAAGTTATTTTATTATATTCAGTATTCTACTATTAAGCAAAATTACTGTTAACAGTCTATATTTTTCCTATATACATATATTGTTTATATACCTCATATAAAGTAGAAAGTATGTATTTCATATTTGCTTGAGTATAATTTAGTAAAAGTGTCATGTATAAAATATACAAATGTGTATGTATATCATGTATAATTCTGTGTATTCCTATGCATTTATACGTATCATGGATACGAAGTGTATTAGAGTTTTCGAGTGTTTGCATAGTACGGTGTATGTTCGCATGTATAGTAAAATGCGTGTACAATGCAGCATAGTAAAGTATTCTTGTGTATGTAAAGTATTTATTTTGTGTGAGGTTTATATACATTATATTTATAAGTCTGTTTTACTTATCAGGCATTACTACCTGTGAAGATGTAGCCTTTGAGTGACACTGAATCCGCCTTACGTGACTGTTCCTAGTACTTTCTACATCCATCGTTCCTTGTGTAGTGACTGTTGTTCACGTGACATTGTTTTATGTACTTTTGTGTAAAGTAGTAAATTGTATAAAAGTATTTGTATTTATCATTTATTGTTAGAATTACTAGGTTTCGTTCAAGTACTATACTTATACTGGTATATATTGGTGATCGCTTCTCGTCCGTCTGTGACAGTTCCCAACATTCTAAATGACCCAATCAATTTAAAGTGTAATGAGGACATAAAGAAGTAAGTAAATTTGCATAATGTGAAGACAAACGCGACAAATTTTCAACTCTATTTCAAGAAATTTTTACGATGTATTTCATATATCATCTGTCCTTTGAACGAGAGGTTTTCTTCCAGAATCTGCATAGTACTCGCACTAATTCAGAAATAATGAGCAACATCAGAGCATCATTAGTTTTAGCTGGATATGACCGCTGTGAAAAGGATGTCAACAATGTTATTCAGATGATGTTGATTGAACATGTTGGAGACATTTTTCATTTTTACTATGATTTAGGCATAAATATCCCGTACCTGACTCTTATATTGCGTAGAATTCAAACAATCATTAGTTTTTTAATGTTTAAGATGACACCGTTTTTTTTACATCTGAGATGATTGTGAGCATCTCTCATGCAAACTCAAAACCTACTTTAAAGTAAATCTAAAAGAAAAACTGAAAACAAAAATCTATGATCCAAAAGCAGCTGGTATTTTAGACATCAGAATTCAGAAATGAAAACAATAATTGTGAGTCTGCGAACAATGTTTTAAAACATTTCATAGGTCTCAATTTTTATTTCAACAAAAACAGCTTTTTTTAGGTTATAAACTGCCCATAATCCAAGTTTATACTTAAAAAAAAACATGTTCGCCCCAGAATGCGGGCTTTTTATTTATGTTTATGTTATTTATGTTTTTATTATGTTTCACATACACAAATACGGAATATAGGTTTATAAAGTCTAAACAAAATACATGTTCGGCCCGGAATGCGGCCATATGAGGTCTCCGAACAAAAGGCAAACTGGGTTTATAAATGGTCTCACATACGAATGGGAATGCTGGCTAATGCTGTAGAAATACATGTTCTGCCCGGATTGCAAGCTTAATTCTAACACTAATGTTCGGCCAAGAACCCGAAATCATCTGTTTGGTATACACATGTTTATATACGTACATATTATATGTACATAGGTTCTTTATTTATTTGTAGAGAGAGAAATTATTATAATATATACTAATTATAACTTTTTATGTGTAATTCAGTAATTACATCTCTTTACAGAATTTCAAAAATGCAATTAAGATATAATTAATAGTATAATTTATGTTGTCTGATGTTGGACACTTCAAAGTGATTTCTGATGTGCAATTAACTAATTACTGCCCTATTGAACGAGAGAAAGGTGTAATTGGATTGAACAATTTAAAGCATTTCTTATTGGGCAACGTTCACAAATGATATGGTTGGAAATATTTACAACGTATATCATTGGATAACATTTTAAAAAGCATTTCATTGGATAAAAATTCTAAAACTATGCATAAAATATGAATTTTACAAGGACCTACCAATCTACATCGCATATCATTTATATCGATTGTATCTTACTCCTTTGGTGAAAACCATTTTGACGTTCTACATATTATATTTGATAGTATTTTTATTTCAAATAATTGCACACATTTTCTTTTTCCAGTTTAAGTAAAATTATGTATTTAAGTAGCGTGTAGCTAAGGATATGGGAAAGATGGACGTCATCGGTCACTCTTTCGTCAGGCGCCTGCAGGATTGCGCGAGGGATTCCGTCGTTCCTCCTGGTAAGTATGGGTCTCCTTTTCAGACGGACTTTGGTCTAGATGGACGCGAGGTACGATTGCTTGGGAGGCTACCAAATGTCAAGAAGCTTGGCCCTGTCGAAAATGCGTTGGAGTTTGTGTCTTCCAATCTATACGAGAGTTACTACATAGATACATCCTATGCAGTCGTTCTCCAGGAAAGTGGGAATGACACGGACAGTCGCAACTTTCACATGGACACCTTTATATTAATCCTGATGCGACTACAAGGTAAGATTTTCAGGATAGTTGGCTGTTCCCTGTTGCAGAGCCGGGACGGAAAGGATTTCTACTTGACCAGGCGAGTGAATGGAAACCATGCTATCCAATCCACGATTTCAGGCGACATATGATTCAAACCTTATTGTTCTTTTTTTTCATACGACCGTCGGTTCACTACACAAGCTGGGATAAGTTTTACCAGAACATGATGGCCATGATGCTAACCAAGTTCATGCCATTTGATCCGGACTTTAACACGAGTGAGATGGACGCAAACGGATGTATGGAGCCACCAGACGTTACAGATCTGAGCCTTAATGAGGATTGTATTTAATTTCAGCGAGCCATAATCTTTCCACAGCCAGATTACATTTTTCTTTCAGTTTTTTTTTCTGTTGGTCTGATTTGTTTCAGTTTCTTCATTTCAGTCAGTCAGTAAGTCATCATTTTCAGTCATCTTCCTTCACCTTCTCCTACAACAAACTTACCCCGTTTAATCTCCACTCCCTGACTGTAGTATCATTCTTAAGTTAAAGTATCTATGTATCATTCTAAAATATTCAGCATCAATCACAATGCAGACAACAGTTTTTGCCGGTCGCCATCTTGGATTCTTATAGTATATAGTAAGAGCAGACCTGGTCGAGAGTGACCTTTATTGAACCCATGTGGCATAACGGCGCTAGGGTATATAAGGAGCTCCGAGCGGCAGATTCATTTACCACCCTGGTCCATTCTGGCGGAAGTGGTGACAGATATACATATTAATGCAGCACAAAATATCATGGCAAAACAGTTTCCACAAGTTTATTCTTATGTTAGTTGGTACCATACAAGAAAGTAAGACTCATTTTTATATAATTTATATTATTTCATATATATTACCAATTATGAAACCATCAAATACATTTCATATGGTATCAGAATGTATTATTATTGAAATGCAGTGTTTTGTGCGACACTATGTTTTTGTGTGTATGAACTAAATTCTTTCTTCCTTCTATTGGTCTCTCCAACATTATCTCTTTCATTTTGTCTAATTTTTTTTTCCAGATTAAACGTTCTACACACCGTCCTGTATTCAGTTTGCACTTGAGGATATAATCACTAACAGATGTGGTATGTGAACTCGAATATTAGAGAAAGACCAGCTTTCACTGCATTTGGTAACTTCAAATACATATTAATATGCATATGTGTACACCATTAAACGATTGAAAAAAAAAACTATTATCTCAATATACTAAATTTTATTATACAAGTTTACCTTTTCCAAATTTTAGAAATCATCTTATATATGAATTCCTACACCCTTATAAAGTTTGGTATAAAATCGAAAACCAGAACTCGGCCAACTCTCAACCATGGCCTCCTCATGCTCTTGTGATAAGTATTGTTTTTTTCTTCCTACAATAAATTATTTAATTCATAAGTTAAATGTAATCCGTATAAAATATAAATTATGACAATTTTTTAAAACCGTAACTGCATTCATTTGTAAGATAGTGGCATGATTATAGCACACCACATTCTTCAGAACATATAGCTCAGGTTGAACTATTATTGGCGGAGTGTGCCTAGGAAGTTCCCTTGTCCATAGAGCTATTGCTCTCAGAAAAACAAATGTACTTTCAGACTTCGTACATTCGTGCTACCGAGAAAATTGATGTTTTTGTTGCTACGCCAATGGATGGGAAGCTAGGAACTTGCCAACTCTGTCGATGGCAAGTGGATCGCCCCACGATCATTTTCGACAATGACATCAATTCTACCAAATAACCGTTCTCGGTTGTTCGGTCGAGTGATAATTCTTGAGAAGTTGTTAGAAAAGAACCCAACTATAAGAGGAAATGCATTAGACTTTTGGAGAAATATTCTAGAGAAGGGCCAAGCTGAGCTCACACCATCACTGAAACCAAATGGGGAATGTTGGCACATACCTATATTCAGGATATACCATCATGAAGCCGAGGAACATGTAAATGGTACTCGTCTCGTCAGCTACATACCAAAATGCGTTTCTGAAGATGCTGCTATCGAGCCCCGATTTGACCAATTATATTATTGGAGTATAACTGCTTTTCCAGCAGATAACACGTGTGACACAGACAGGTCACGATACAGCACTATATAGACAGACAATGGCGTGGGAAAACAAGGTCAGGGCACTGTACCTCAACAGCTTATATAATATATAGAGATGGTGCATGTCACCAGTATGATGGGTGTTCCCGATCACCCTTAAATCACATGGCGCATAGTACGGATAGAGCCACATGGAAAATATTCTATATTATTTCGTATTTTCAGCAAAAAGAACTTCCCATGCGGGGTAAATAACAGAATATAGCCGAACTCACAAAAACCCGAACCCCAGAAATGCCTGCACATGTTGTGAAAAGATATACTCAAAAATCATTTGCATCGCGATACAAATAACAAGATAATGCCGAAATCCTTTGTATACGTAATGTCTCTCTAGTGACTCTTTGGTGGTATCTATTTACACGCCGGTCGTATACCTAAGTGAAACCACTATTTACACGCCAGTCGTGTACCTAAAGCGATACGGCTATTTACACGACCGTTGTGTTACTTGCGTACATTGCCCAAGTAGACGACGGATATATAAGACGAGGTGCCCCTTCTCTCGCAAACAAACGGATTTAGAGAGTAAAAGGCCGAGTATGCCCGAAAAGAAGACTTTTCATTAATCATTCCTGTGATCAATTATTTTATTTAAATGTTTTATACAAAACGAAATCTATTCAATTAGTGATTTTATCATTTTGAACATAAGTTTTCTTTATAAGAATACAGCTGAGTATAAAACCTTGAACAGTGATAAATAATAAAGTAAGAAAAAATACTAGACACAACACCTAGAAATAGGGCAATGAGCTTCAATAACACTCTCCCCCACTTCCAATCTCTATTATTCAGCACATCATTTTAGGTACACGGGTGTAGCTTCTTGAAAATAGCCAAATAAAAATTATTTGTTTGCCGGCTTTACATTTCTTACGTTGAAATACAAGCTCTCCTACGTTTATGTTACAATGTACGCATATATGTAGGACACAAAGTTTCTGTGTCAAACTTCCCAAGCATTCGTTTGCGCACGAGGGACCTAGACAGGGTGTCTGGTACACCGTGACACGTCCGTCGTGTACCTAGTCATATGGCTATTTACACGATCGTAGTGTTACTTACGTTCATTGTAGTTAGTACAAGACGGGTATACAGCCTGTACCTAACTTATACCCCCAAAAAGGTCTTTTTTGACCAGTGCTACAACCCCCCCCCCCCCTTTCCAAACCGACAGTGCAAAACATTTGTCATGGGAGTCTGCAAACCCCTCCCCCTTTTCAACAATTTATAGAACCTCTTATGTACAATAGTGTAACTTCTTGTAAATGGACAAATAAACAATTAATTTGTTGCTGGCTTTACATATGATACGTCGAAATACAATCTTTTTAAAGTTTTTGTTACAAAGTGTTTGTTACAATTTTCGCATAAACCGGGTATATAGGCCACCAAGTTTCTATATCAAACTTCCCCAGCATTCGTTTGGGCACAAGGCCGGGCCTCAACAGGGAGTTAGGTACACCATGACACGTCGTGTAAATAGCCACATCACTTTACGTGGTACACAGCCGTCGTGTATATAGCCATACTATAACACTTTAAGTACACGACCGTCGTGTAAATAGCCATATCACTTTAGGTGGTACACAACCGTCGTGTATATAGCCATACTGTATCACTTTAGACACACGACCGTCGTGTATATAGCCATTGCATACTACTTCAGCTATTTACACGACCGGTTTACGTACACGTGCGAATAGCATCGGCCCATCGGGAACGACACGAAAAACATGTTTCCATTTGTTGTGATCTGCAATCTCAGTGCAAGGTGATACCATAGATTAGAATCAGCAAATATACAAAAAAAAAAAAACCCAGGCTTGTTCGTGTTGTTCCTTATTTCTAATCTATAACGGCACCTGTAATGTCTTTGGTGAATTTAAACAACATATGTAAAGGTTCTCGGCACTAAGTATCTAATACATTACACATCCTGTGAAGTAAAAATACATTTCTAACTATAGAGAGTTTCCTATGGGGAATCCAGTACTATAAATATTATTGTAACGTGTTGTAGATATAGTAAATGCATAAATAAAGCTCCTTCTAATGATAGAAACCTTTAATAGTCTTAATTGGATTGAATTATACAATAACAGTACAGGATTTACAGTGTCTATATAGCATTCTCCTTATATCCCATTAGTGTCCTCTGACCTCAGCAGTTAGCGACATCTGGATGTATTTGCAATAGCCCAATACAGTCAACGTAATCCTAGGTCACACGTGTTACACATACTTAAAAGAAAATACCAGTAGCAGTAGTAGTACAAGTGAGAGAGGATTCAAGATTCTAATATTAAATATTAGAGGGGTAACTGACGAGGTATAACCTGACTCTAAATGAAACCAACCAGGGGCGGATCCCGGGGAGCTCTTTCAATTAAGACGTTTAAGCACTCATTTTCATTTGCGGTCAAATGTGTTTCGACCAGAACGTTCTCTGCCGTGATACATACCTTACACTTAAGGAAGGTTGAAGTTTATATCGACAAAGTATTACAGTCCACACACTAGTGTAAGGCGTTGAGTCGAGGTTGTCTAATAAACAAGAGAGGGTGTATCGTACACAAATGATGGCAAGAATCACCACAGGCGTATATAAAAAATGAGCTCTGAATTTCATCTTTGTGACTTCCTTCTCTTTTGGCACTGTGCATATACCTTACATATTTTATTATGACGCAGTCGGTAAGAATATTTGTTTGTGGGTAGAGATATGGATGGTATATTAGAGCGCATAACTATGGCATCTTCGGCTGTGCGTATTTCTTCAAGTAAGGATGGTAAGGCTTGAGATATTTCCAGTTTTATGGAGGCATGTGTGCGCGACCTTAATTCGGTTCCGTGCCTTTATTTAACGAGGCGAGGCAAGGCTGAATGTATAAGCCGTAGCCAGGTTAGGACAGTTATGTTTTCCAGAGAAGGGGTTAGCTCCTCATCTTCGGCGACTGGTTCTCCATTGTGAGATATACCGCCATCCTTCTTTAGGAGATTATCATCAATAAAGGCTAGGAGTCTCTGACAAAGGTCTGCAGGCTTTTCATCTGAACGCAATTCGATATTATTGAAATCTAAGAAATGAGCACCGGATAGTTGAAACCCTAAATGGAGTCTGATCGTATGCCATATTTGTTCCAAAGACGTTGAGTTACGTACAATGGTGTTGCGTGCAATTACGGGACAAAAATTTGCAATTTGACTCAACATAATGTCGAGTGCCGCTTGTGTTTGTTACTTGTTACGAGCGTTGGCCACCTGTTCACCATCGTCGGCAAAATCACGGATAGGATGTGCTTTCGTTTTCTTGGCTCATTTTGCGTCCGGGGACAGGAATGAACAAAAGTTAGGATCTAATGAGAGGGTATAAATTAAATTTTGTCGCTAGTTTTCGAATGAATTCACTGATTCGTTCCTGGATAGTGACCATTGTTTCGGGGCACGGGCACTGACCATGCTTTACTTTTGTTGCTGGATGCTTATGAATATTTGAGATTATTTCGAAGTGAGTTCACACATGTATATCTTTTTATATACAGAATAGATTGTAGAGTCAGATACGTGGGTGAGGATCCGCTGCCACCACGCCAGAAGGTTAAACTATTCACAAACACTTCTTATTTTAGCGTGGAATATTTATGAGGTAATCACGTACATAACCAGCTAAAACAATTTACATTTTATAAGGTACGCAAGAGCCTTTTCTCTATACGACGGTTTTATTCCAAGGGCCAAACGACTGGCCACTAAGTTGCTGATGCAGGGATATGTTAAAGAACGTCTGAAATCGTCACTGGGGAACATCTACGGTCGCTATGGGGATCTTGTACGAAAATATGATGTGCCTCTTTCTAGAATGATTGATAATATTCTGGGATGCGACTAAATGACCTGTTCAGTGAACACCAGATATACTTTGAATACCAGTTTTGTACTTCCGTATGTACAATTAGGAAACCAAAACTCTTGATTTTGACATGTTTCTTGAGAACTGCTGTGACGGATGATATATGCAGACAGGAGACGCTTACTCCCCTCGGGCACCTGGTCTCGCCTCGGAATTTTTCAGTATTTCGGGGTTCACAACAGTTCCTTTTTGAAACTTGCACGATTTTGTGTTTGTCCTTGGACTTTGAGAATGATTAACGGTTTGGTACTTCTTCGGTATTGATTACTACAAAACTAATTCGCACATAATCATTTCACATAGGGGCGATTAGATTGTCATTGGGGACGGTTTATAGATACTTCACTGCTATAATCTACAGTGACCCATAACACTATGAATATGACACCGGAAAGTTCCATAATAAAGAAATGTCAAGTGCTGAATGCCTTGCATATGTCGGACAAGTGACCATACAAAGTTACATACTGTATAACCTGGCTTCACCATCCATGAAGACCATAACTTAAGACTGTTGATTATACAAGATAATATGTATATAAACATAAAACATCTGTTTTCAAGTATATATTAATTACAAGTATAGACCTACCGGTATACTATACTTTATCAAGCTTATGGTAGCCTAAACTTAATTGTGTTTTGTGTTATTTTGATTATAAATGTACTGAATCGACTACCAATTTAGTAGAAGTATACAATGCGTCTGTATCATGCATACACTATTGATATATATATATATATATATATATATATATATATATATATATATATATATTGAAATATACGACGTAAAACAATAATATATATATCGGGTAACGATCCATAGGTATGCGCTGTGCGCCGCTTTCACACACGTGTTATAAGTGTTTTACTACGATTTCTCCAAAAAAGGCAGTATGCCACATGATCTTAATCATGTTTGGACAAATTCCCCCTGACGTCAAAGGAAATGACCGCCGACAAAGTTTTCAAATTGCCTTCAGACTTTAATGCAGAAATTAAAAATGATGACAAGGATTGTGATGGAATTTTATATTGGATGCATGAAAATAATCGATTTCCAAATGTCATTTCTCTCAGAGAGAAAATGCCTTTGATACTTTGGTTTCTGCCTTGTGCATGATTTTCTAAGTGCACTGCCAATTTAGGAAAAATTGTACCGCAAAATTTGCAAACATGTCTTTTGTGTCATTTTTGTTGACCATTTTCCTATTTGGCAGATAGGGTATGTAAAGCCATTCTTTGAATTGTAATTGCGATGATCATGCTTTTTGGAGTTCGAATTATCACGGTCACTGTAAAACTCAGTGCTTTGAAATTTCATGCAAGATGATTTTGAGTAATATATACCTTTATTCAAAATACGATACAGATGATCTTATATGTATACATCTTCGTTCAGAAACGTTGCAGCATAAAATATTTCTATTTCCATCTCCAAAGTTCTGTCTTTGCACATGCCGCATGTTTGCATTTATTTCTTCGGAATCCTTTCAATTAAGTATCGTTTTCTGGCATTTTTTATCAATCAGAAAGAAGGAAGTAATTAAGTTTGGGAAGTAAACGTACTTTTCTTCACTACCATAAATACTAACCGACATTGCTTTAAATTTAAATTCCATTACCAGCTATTTGTTTGTATGGTTTAGGGATGCCCGAGGAAGTTCGTGAAGCATTCTCACTAAAACAGCAATCATTAAATGATAATCCAAGTTCGTCACATTTCTTAGCTTTCCATTCTTTGGATACAGGAACCAAGTTCCAAGTGTTAAACTCCACCATGTATTTCGATCAAAACAATTGCAGTTGGAATGACTGTCGTTAATATTCTCTACAAAAGCTTTGCAAACTGCATTATAAATGAATGATAAATATCTAACTTCAACAATGTTATTTCAAATGTATTGTAAAAATGAAATGCAAGTTATTTTTGTTTTCAGATTTCTAAGACTGAAAAATTGAAATGGGCAATTATTTGTATGGTATATCAAAGATCATACCGGGTATAAAAATAGCAGCCAGTAAGAAAAATAGTGGAAAATTCAAACTTTTCGCTACGCTTCTGCATCGAGGGAAAATTTTGTGAATTTATTGACATAGTAGTAATTCATTTTGCGTAATTATTGTCATGTAGGTAGCTTACACTTACCAATAAAACTAGGATGTGATTTTTGACAATAAAACTTCAAAACAAAACAAAAAAAAATTTTCTGAAAATTGTTGTATGAAATGAATGTTCATCTATTAATACAGTATAACATTATACAGTTTAAGTACACGATCCCTGTTCAGTAGTATTTCTCAGAAAAAGAGTGGCGCTTCGCTCTTTACAATGGTAGTCCGTTGAGTGCTTGTTCAAAATCACGAAGTTGTAGAGGAAACTTACAGCACTGGTTTCTAGATCTTTCACTCTTCATTCACTGTGACCCCCTCCCCAAAAAATATGTATATGACCACGTTGTCTGAAAAGGTTGATCCCGGAATTGCAACACCTGACAGTTTCCTTATTTACAATATAAACATTTTTTTAATTTCCGGTAATTGAAGTGGCAAAACCAAAACCTTCTCTTTACGAAATCCTTAGTGTCCCAGTGAGGTAAGCGAGAACATTACAAGAAAATAATCCAACACTTAATTATCCCCTGCATCGTAGTTTCGCCGAGACTTTCCAGTCCTTTGAACACTTTAAAACTTTGTTATTGACTCTGATGTTGTACTTACTTTTGTAACAGTTGAATATCAAAACTACTTAAAGATATTTAGCCTTTGTCGTGTAATTACGGACGGAGTCGTCTATTTCATACCGAATTAAAGTTGTATATATCATGACTAAGATTTATAGTATATTATGATTATATTTCATTGCTGTTTTATTGATATAGATTCCACTCATCCAAGTTGCGACTTAAATATAGATTTTGCAACCAGAAATAGCTGGATTTCGCAAAAATGCTATCAATTCCCTGTAACTGGTCCTGTGCAATTTTGTAGGTTTATAAGCTGTCTGTATTTAGACCACTACAATCTCGCTGAAAAAGTGGAGTTTCTCAAAATATCAGCGATTACTGCGATCGGATTATCAATTTTTTTTATCACAACATACCGTAACCGTTCGAGTACAATACACATTTTGAACATATTCAATTCATTGCTTGATTTTTGTTTAACGTCACACTACGAATATTTCACGTATATGGTGACGGCATTTGCGGGGCATACAAATTTTGACCTTTGCAACAGACCAACCCGAAGCAGCGAGGGATCTTTAACGTGCCATCCATACCACGACACGGGGCCTCGGTTTGTACTGTCTCATCCGAAAGACAGAACACCGAACAGAACGGGACTCGAACCCCGGCCTCCGATCAGGAGTCCAGCACGATACCACTAGGCCTCGCCGGCTTGCCATAGCTTACACCCTAGTGACCTATCTAGCCCTGTTACAAACATAACCATATTTCTCAGCTCCTTGATCTTGTCTAAGGAGTTAGTTACAATGATTACAGAATTCCTGAAGTATGTCTGAATAACGTATAATATACTTGACTGCAATCAGTTCTTGTATTAACCTGTGGGGGAAACTGACAGACATTCTGTACATCGAAACATGCTGGTGGCTTACAGTGACCAATTATATCCAATGTATATACAATGCTGGCCATTTAAAGAACAGCGATTCTTTGCCTCTGTGTATCAAAGTAGGGATGTTTATTCATGCGATATACGTCCCAGGTCAAATTGCACTGATAATTGTTATCGTTAGATCCGATGAAGGTAAATTTACTTATTGGCTTAACCTCAGCGAACAAGATTCGAATCCCTCTCAACAATTTAAAGGTAAAAATTGCAATATTTGTTGCATAGTAAATAGATCTATATGTATTGTATATGTTTTCGGAGACATGTGTATATGTCTTTGTATGTATGTATACCTGTATGTATATTGTTGCCCTTATGAGTCGTGAACGATCTTGAACTCGGGAAATTCAATCATACCTATGTTATGATAGCCCGGGGCACTGCATCGTCGGTCTAAATAAATTAAAAATGTAGGTATGTTATCACATCATCTGTCTTGAATGTCATGATGCAGGACGTCAAATTCATTGTGAAACATAAACAGAAAAATTCGTTGGTTTCGTTGTACCTTTTAAAAGGATCCTAAACTAAATGAATGAAGCACATGTATTTTTATAACTGTGCCATACAGAACTGAATATTGGAAAATAGTAAGTGGCCGTAGTAAGCTACAATCCTCTTTTTTTTTTATTGAAACATCTAGATCCGTTCATATGCTTTACAATATCTCGCTGAAATTAAAGGCGAAGTGCCACAATTTTATTCCGATGCCGTCACATGACGAACTGAGGTAAAGCTACTATGCCTGGATTAACCCTTCACCACGTTCGCACCCCGACCCCCTCTCCAAAACTTTCAGTTTAGCCTTTACTCGCAGTCCAGTTCATGAATGAAAATCCTCAACCAATGAAATTCTTCATTTATACACAGATAATGCGATTCAATGATGTAAACTGTCAATCCAGTCGATTAAGTGTCTTTTATACGCTGCAAATTATACAACGCCGCGTAAATGCGTTCGTAATTCACTTCTCTCTGATATACGCCCGATTTGACCTAATACCAGTGATACCGCGTCTTGTCTCGACTTATAATGGCTCACATGCCGCACTTTCTATCTCCCTATCCTCGAAGTTGATGTAAACAAAGCGCGTAGTGATATTTGAAATCACATGCACATAAATTCTTATCTTGTCAAATCTTATCTTTATCGGAAATAATATCTTGTTCAAACCATAAAATGTATTTTACAGTCGGATCAAAACATAAAAATTAAGTAGCCGCAGTCATTTCTGATCATGATTTATGTTTATCAATTCGATTACCAGATAATTGTTCGATCTTTACTGCAGAGGCGAAAGCTATACTCCTAGCTATTGTCCATAGGGAACATAATAAAATTTCTGAAAGCATCATATTGTCAGATTCTTTTTCCTGTCTTCTTGCAATTAATAATTTTTAATTTGAAAAATATGTATATATCTAGAATTGTAGAAAAATTGTATACTCTTCTTTCTTGTACTTACGATATTACGTTTTGTTGGAAGCCGAGTCATGTAGGCCTATCTGGTTACGAACATACGGATAAAGCTGCTAAGGAAGCTTTAGATAAATCAGATTGCTCTGGCAATGTGCTATATATTGATTATAAATCAAGTATTATACAATATTTCAGCGTTTGTCGCAGTAGTTGGGATGATGAGGAACTTTAATGAATTGCGTGAAATTGAACCATTTTTAACCAGAAAGTAAATTATCGTCATACTTGCCGCAAAGATGAAACTGATTACTAGACTCCGCATCGGACACACTTGGATAACTCATTCCTATCTTCTGGAGGAAGAGCCTCCTCCAGAGTGTGTCCCGTGCGGATGTATGTTTACTACTAAACACTTATTGAAAGATTGTGTGGATACCGCACATATCAGAAATGAATATTATAATGTTGATAATCTTGAGGAACTGTTTGAAAGTGTGAACACAAAATATTGGCGTTTTTGAAAGAGATAAATTTATATAATAAAATTTTATTTTATCTATGAAATATGATATATAAACTGATATATTGTTTTTAAATACAATTTCTTAAATGTATATAACATATAGAAAGAAAGCTGGTCTTTCCAAGATTTTTAGTCATTAATTTTAATCACTTTACATAGTTGAATATATGAACTGTAGTATTGTGCAAATATGTTATATATTTAGATCGTCACCATATGAGTGAAATATTCTCTGCGTGACGTTAAACTTAATTATATCTATCTATCGTACCGCTCCAGATCCAGGAGTTAAATTCCGGAAATGTGTCACACATGACTGTTAGTAGTAGTCAAAGTACATGTAAACGTTACAAATTGGACATAGAAATTTATAAAAGCAATAAATAAATTGATAAGTCACAGTTGTCTTAGGGTGACGATATTGGCTAGTTGTGCAATATGCAACGGACAGAGATTTCGCGGGAAACTCCGTCTAGGTGTAACGTCACATGGTGATACAAAGAGCTTCTAACTCATATTCTTACATAAAACATGCAATTTTCAGTGCATAACAAAACACGAAAAACCCTCAATAACACAAAAATCGATTCATTACCTGAAAGCAGCAATGATAATGAATAAACAGATCCTCTTGTGTCATTGAGTACGCAATACATTCACTTTTTAATGAAAGAACCCAATAATATTGCAAAATATAGCCATCTAACTAGACTTCACGGCCGCAGTTTCGGTTGTGCAGTCTGCAATACGTACACACTCAGATCCTTCCGCACATAAGGACAGCAAACAAAACGAGACTGACCCGATAAGCTTTGGTATCTCTTTGACGATGTATCGATACACACATACAGTTCTTCTTCAGGAAAGATCTCGAGTGCCACAATGGAAACCATTGGAAATTTCTCGTCACCGTTGATACACAGATTAGACATCTGGTGAGGTATACCTGGTGTATGGTTAGAACCTTCAAGGTTGTCGACAAACCATGGGTACAGCTATTCACCATCCATGCCTTCCTGGAGTCCGTAGGTCCTGCTGGTATTTGTAATGATGGGGAAGTCAAGAATACTACACAGTGATAAGCGCCTCTGACTGACCATCTGGGTGATTAATGCTTCGTGGCGGACTATGCAGCTGTCACTGAGTAACAGTCCAAGAATTTGATAAACTTTGTCATTACTTGTAGATTTTGGAACTCCAACCTTGTCAGATATTCTTCATTTGTTTCCAACGACGGGCCCACTGACTGCTGTGGTTGTTCCTTTCCCTTGATGTACTTTTTATTTTATATTTGTTCTACATTTCTTGGTGTTGTTATGTCACCGGTATTTAGCGCAATCTCTTGATACACATTTGACAGGTTTCTGTGCTATGCCTCTTGTCCTGCTTGTTCTAAAACATCTGCAGGCGTTCTGATATAATCGCCGTAACGCTTCCTTCTGTTACCATGGTTGCTCAGTCCTGGAAATGTTCGTACATATTCCATAATGCATACTATACACCTGTCTATCTACGAAACCCTACGTTTGTATTCGTTGTCCGTCTTCAACGTGGTGTATCCTCTATTCAAGACCGTTTGTTCTTGCTCTTTTGAATGCCTGGTGGATTTTCATCGTGTGTATGTACTGTTCTATACAGAAAATGTCCTTGCATTTCACAACAAGGAATGTTGTATCGTTTTGGGTTTTTTTTTTTCTTTTCTTTTTTTTAATGATTGTCTTAGGTATTGAGTTTCTGGAGCGGTCCCATGTGCAACAGTCGTCTGTCTCTAATCGCTATAGATGGTAGATGGGTAGTAGAATCTGAGTGGTACTCCTATGACAGCATATAGGAGTTTCGCGTAAGTTTGCAGCGACAACGGAGTCAATAATATTCAGGACAAGATGTAACTCTAATTATGAGAAAAAAACAAACAAAACGTTCCTGTCTTCTTTTCCAAATAAACCAAGGTTCGTGTGGCCTGTCTTTAGTTCATTTGGAGGGAGTTACTTTGCATTTTAAAACCATAAAAGGGCAGCTCTCGGATCTGATGAAACATCACTACCTGGAGATGACCACTAACAACATATCTGAAACAAATTTAAAATACATGTATATACAGTCCTATACTATAGTATGATTGCTTGTATAATTTGTAGATGGTATGAAACTCATGAATATTTCCAAATATTCAGATAAAAAGAAGTAGAAAACTCCGAGTCAGTAACTCTGTCTTATGGGGTGAAAAAACAATGAAGTGAAAATAATAAATAAATAACATAAAATTAGACTACAGGTCTCTATTATCATGATAGATATATATCTATATCTAAGTTTAACCGAAAATATTTCACTTATATGGTGACGATCTCAAAATATAACATATTTGCACAATACATTTAATGATTGATTAATTGAGTTTTGTTTTACGTCACACCACAAATATTTCATGTATATGGTGACGGCATCTGCCTGATGCGGGGCATACAAATTTTGACATTTGCAACGGACCGACTCGAAGCAGTGAGGGATCTTTAACGTGCTACGCATACCACGACACAGTGCCCTGGCTTCCACTGTCTCATCCGAAAGACATGACACCGGCATGTCCAAATCGGAACTCGAACTCCGGTTTCCCGATCAAGAGTCCGACGCGATACCACTAGGCCACGCCGGCTTTTGCGCAATACTACATACATTCAACTACTACATATATTCAACTGTGTAATGTGATTAAATTAATGATAAAAATTTTAGAATCATGCAATCATAAAATTACGTGTGCAGTTGGATTTATATAACTTCTGTACAAGTCCTTAACATTGCTTTCCCAAATTCCCCATTCCTTTCGTGGCAATTCAACTAAAATCTGCCTCCACCAACAGATAAGTTAAGCAGGAAGGTATGTTGGTATCATTTTCATCAACACACCAAGAATATGGATTAAACTGACAGACTCTCTTAAAACTAATGAACTGAGAGGGACATGCAGGGCAGATAGTATTACACTTTATGGATAAAACCAAGTCAAGTGCTTCACTTTTACCTGAACATTGTAAAATGCATACTTAATACAAAGTTTCGTCAAATATTCATCTTGTAAATAGTATCGAATTGGACATAACTTTACCTCGGATAACTCCTAAAATACGAGAGTCTAGAGCAGGTCTGGTGTCCTTTTCTTTCTTTTTTTAATCCATCACGGGAATTTGCCAACTCAGAAACTGTAAAAAAAAATGCGGCAACAATTTCAATGTCAGTGTGAAAGCGACAATGTTTGGTGCACACGTGTCCGCTGCAGCAGTGGTTCGTCTCAAATCCCTTCGTGGTATCTTTAAATCTGCAATTGCAAGCAACTTGACAAAATCTGCAATTAAATTTAAGATACAGTTGTAAACTTGTGTGCTATGTCCTTCAGTACCCAGTCAGTGTAAATAAAGATTAAGTTGCAAATGTAGATTTTCGCTATAAAAAAAATGCAAGAAAATATTTGCTTTATGTACTATATGCTAATCTTAATATTATGTCTAGGTCACTAATCGGGTCATTAAATGAATAAAATTATGTTCTATAAGCAACTGCTATCATTAAAATAGAGTGACAGATATGTCTTATAAATTTTACTTACGTCACTTTCATCAGCTACATTATCTTTTGTGGCTACACTGATTTGGGTTTGCCCATGGTGCTTCTGAGGGGATTTTCTTACAGATGTACTTGACTCTTCTGATATCTGCTGTACATGTAAGGTATTTACGTTTTTCAGAGCATCCAGTGATGAATCGTTTGTAAACATTAGGCTAGGGTTGAATGAAAATGAAGCATTTGATTGTGTCCTGTGCCGATATTTATGTACTATATAAATTCTTGGTACTTGTGTTAAATGTATAATGTTTCTGCGATGGTGATGTTACTGTGTTTGGTAGCCGTGTGGTGGTAAATGTACTCTGTGTGCACGTGTTCCATGATAAAAAAAAAATGCGGCAACAATTTCAATGTCAGCGTGAAAGCGACACTGTTTGGTGCATACTTGTCCGCTGCAGCAGTGGCTCGTCTCAAATCCTTTCGTAGAATCTTTAAATCTGCAGTTGCAAGCAACTTTACAAAATCTGCAATTAAATTTAAGAGACAGTTGTAAACTTGTGTGATATGTCCTTCAGTACCCAGTCAGTGTAAATAAAGATTAAGTTGCAAATGTAGATTTTTGCTATAAACTAAGAAAAAAAAAATGCAAGAAAGGTTTTGCTTTATGTACTATATGCTAATCTTAATATTATATCTAGGACACTATTCGGGCCAATAAATTAATAAAATTATGTTCTCTAAGCAACTGTTATCATTAAAACAGAGTGACACATATGTCTGATAATTTTTACTTACGTCACTTTCATCAGCTACATTATATTTTGTGGCTACACTGATTTGGGTTTGCCCATGGTGCTTGCGAGTATATTTTTGTACAGATGTACTTGACTCTCCTGGTATCTGCTGTACACGCAAGGTATTTGCGTCTTTCAGAGCATCCAGTGATGATTTGTTTATAAACATTAGTTTATGGTTGAATGAAAATGAAGCATCTGATGTGTCCTGTGTTGACATTTCTGTACTATATAAATTCTTAGTACTTGTGTTAAGTGTATAATGTTTCTGCGATGGTGATATTACTGTGTGTGGAAGCCGTGCGGTGGTAGATGTGCTCTGTGTGTACCTGTTCCATGGTGCAGTCGCTGTGTGTTGCATCTATATGTTTTCTGTACCTTGTGAGTGTGTGTTCCATGATGTTACTGTGTGTGGTAAATGTATGGTGTTTGAGATGATGCTGTTTAGTGAATTTGTATTGTCTGTATTCATTCCATATGTGCTCCACAGTGAGAGTGCAGTGTGTGGACAATGTGTTTGTGTCTTGTGGATGAGCCTTACTGTATGATCTGTGTGATTGGTCAGTTGGATGCAAAGCAAGTGTTCAGATGTGGGGTTTCTCGTGTTATGTCTATAACAGTCATGTCATTTTGTGTGTAGTACAAATTGTAAGACTGATCTGATTGTGGTGTTTTCATGTAAGTAAGATCTGTAGAAGTCTGTGCAGGTACATGAAAATGTGGGTTGGAGTCGTCTGAAATACTCATTGATTCATCATCATATCGTCTTTAGTTGCGTGAAAGTAAGATTTGTTAATTAAAGTATTCACATCATACGTTTAAAACACTTTTCTTTCTATTGTTATAATCAGTTTTTGCATCCATATCTTTCAGTAATAGTATACGTACTCACAACAACTTGAGTTCTAGGTAAAACAGTTCAAGTTATACAAAATGTGACTTCTGGATTTAAATTTGTATATTGAAAATAGAATAAAAGTATATTTCAAGTAATGAAAATTGATAAATTGTAGCTACAAGATTTTGAGTAAAGAAATGCATTTTAAATCAATCGAAGAAGTACCAACCCGTTAATCATTCTTAAAGTCCAAGGACAGATACAAAATCGTGTAAGCTTCAAAAAGGAACTGTTGTGAACCCAGAAAAACTGAAAAATTCCGAGGTGAGACCAGGTGCCCGGGGACAGTAAGCGTCTCCTGTCTGCATGCATCACCCGTCAGCAGTTCTGAAGAAACATGAGTTGAAGAGTTTTGGTTTCCTAACTGTACATACAAAAGTACAAATAGATAGGTAGATATATTACTGTTTAACGTCGCACCGGGAATATTACACCCATATGGCGACGATTACAATTTATAAATTAAATTAAAGAAGATAACTTAAAATGTATTGGAGAGTATGGAACGCCGTTACTGTCTTATGTGAGATAGTTTGATTATAGCATGACCCTTCGTCATTATATTATGACAATTTATCATTTTATCGTGACGATTTACCTTTATGTCATGACGTTTTTTCATTATATCGTGGCGATCTAACATTATATCATGATGATTCATCGTTATATTGTGACGATTTCTCATTACATTATGACGATTCGTCATTGTATCGTGGCGATTTATCATTATGTTATGACGATCTACCATTATATCATGACGATATATCATTATTTTACGACGATTTACCATTATATCATGATGATTTATCATTATTGTACGACGATTTACCATTATATCATGGCAATCTATCGTATTATTGTGATGTATATTTATATCATGGCGATATATCAGTATATTATGATGATTCTCCATTATATCATGATGATTTATTATCATATGATAATATATCATTATATCATGACGAGTTATCATTATATTATGATGATTCTCCATTGTATCATGGCGAGTTATCATTATATTATGATGATTCTCCATTATATTATGACGAGTTATCATTATGTCATTATGATTCATCATTATATTATGATGATTCATCATTATATCATGACATTTTATCATTATATCATGACGATTCGTCATTATATCATGACGAGTTATCATTATATTATGATGATTCTCCATTATATTATGACGAGTTATCATTATGTTATTATGATTCATCATTATATTATGATGATTCATCATTATATCATGACATTTTATCATTATATTATTATTATTATTATTATATGTTGTTTAACGTCGCACCGGGAATATTGCACCCATATGGCGACGATTACAATGCTCATATTAACATTATATAAATACAAATAACTTAAAATATTTGAAAAAAAGACCAGCTTTTAATGTATATAATATATACAAATAAAAATGATACTAAAATCATTTTACAAATTCATATTACACATCGATACCATGATAAGAAATACATATATATATATATATATAACCATTCAATATACTATATTTTATTATACAAATTTACTTCTTTTAAAAATTCTATTATGTTCGTTATATTGACCCTCTCAAATAGCTCTTTCATATTATCTGCAGAAAAATAATTAATTCTAATATGTGCAGTATCTGCACAATCACGTAAAATGTGTTTTACACTAAGTAGACATCCGCAAGGGATACACTCTGGAGGGGGTTCTTCCTTTAACAGGTAATAGTGCGTGATCCAAGAGTGTCCAATGCGGAGTCTACTAATAACAACTTCATCTTTTCGACAGTCATGAAAATAATGTATTTTATTTTTAAATATTGGTTTGACCTCGTGAAGCTTATTATTATTTTCAAGATCCCAGGCTTCCTGAGATAAAGTATCGATATAATTTGATATTGAAATCTTAAAATCAGTATAAGGTATTTTTCCTACAACATTTGAATTATTTAAACCATCCTTCGCTGCTTTGTCAGCTTTATCATTACCTACAAGGCCCGTATGGCCAGGCACCCAACAAAATACAATGTCAAATTTCTTAGAGATAAGAAAATCTATCTTCTCCAGTATCCTCAATATATACGGATTGTTAACATTACGATGTTTATAGCTTGGAGACACGACAAAGAATCTGAGAATATTATGCTTTTAGAAATTTTATTCTGTTCAACATGAACAAGTGATAGAAGTATAGCTTTCGATTCTGCTGTAAATATAGAAGCATTATTTGGTAAACTTGATCAGTTTTTCTTTATCAGTTACTGCAGCAGCGGCGACTCTATCATCAACCTTAGAACCATCCGTAAAATATAATTTATGACTTGAATATGAAGACTTGATTTCTGAAAGGAGTTGTTGATATTTAATGGAATTAGTATTTATTTTCTTGTGATCTGATAATGTGAGTATAACTGTAGGTTTTCTCGTCAGCCAAGGCGGTGAAGAAGGTATTTCATAATTTGTTATATCAGATAATGTTATGCCAGCCGGTACAATATGGGGTCTAATACGTAAACCTATATTTTTAATACAATTTTGTTTATTATTGTATAAAACTTCATGTTTAGGTTGAAATACACAGTCAAAAGCAGGATTTAATGGATTTGAATATAGTTTCGTTATGTATTGCAAGGTAAGTTTAAGTCTTCTCTCTTTTAAAGATGGTTCGCCTGCCTCAGCATATAAACTCTGCACAGGTGAGGTCCTGAAAGCACCAAGACATAATCGTAAGCCTTGGTGATGTATGGTGTCCAGAAGCTGTAAATAAGACTTTCTGGCCGAACCATAAACAATACAACCATAGTCCAGCTTTGATCGGACCAGCGATCTATAAAGCTGAAGCAAGGTTGTACTTTCAGCACCCCATTCCGTACTAGATAAAACTTTTAAAATATCCAAGGTTTTAATACACCTAAGTTTCAAATATTTAATATGTGGTAAAAAAGATAAACGATTATCAAATATAATTCCAAGGAACTTCACTTATTTGACTACTTTTATTTGGTCTCCATCTAAGAAAAGCTCAGGGTCATTATGTATACGTTTCATCGGACAAAAATGTACACACGAGGTTTTATTTTTAGAAAATTTAAAACCGTTCTCCACAGACCATTTATATATATATATTATTTAAGCAAAGCTGCAATTTTCGCTCTATCAGATTCATATTTTTTCCACGACAACAAATAAGAAAGTCATCAACATATAATGATCCGTCAATGTCATTTTTCAAAACTTCTGCCAAGCTATTAATTTTTAATATTGAAAAGGGTAACAGAGAGAATACTTCCTTGGGGAACACCCATTTCCTGCTCGAATGTATCGGAAGTATGTGCTCCTAGACGAACATTAAAATGTCTATTTTTAAGAAAATTCGAAATAAAAATTGGCAAATTGCCACGTAAACCCATGGTATTTAAGTCTTTTAATATGCCATACTTCCAAGTGGTATCGTATGCCTTTTCCAGGTCAAAGAATATAGAAACAACATGTTCTTTAGTAATAAATGCATCCCGAATATATGTTTCTAAACGAACAAGATGATCAGCTGTACTCCTTTGCTTCCTAAAACCGCACTGAATAGAAGTGATAAGATTATTATGCTCTAGGAACCAAATAAGTCTCTCATTTATCATTCTTTCTAATGTTTTACAAACACAGCTAGTAAGTGATATAGGCCGATAATTAATTGGATCAGTGTTATCTTTTCCAGGTTTTGGAATAGGAATTATTATAAAATCTTTCCAGGAATCTGGAAAATCTCCAGAACTCCAAATACGATTAAAAATATCGAGCAAAATGTTTAAAGATTGAATGGGAAGATGCTTTATAATCTGATAGTGAATATCGTCTGGACCTACAGCAGTGTCTTTTGATTTTTCCAAGGATGTAATCAATTCATCAATGGAAAATTTCTGGTTATAATCTTCATTGTTAGAAGATTTAAAATTAAGTTGTATTTTTTCGCTTTTCTGTTTTATACGTTTAAATTTTGGAAGGCAGTTATCTGATGAGGAGTTTTTAGAAAAAGTGCGACCTAAACAGTTAGCTATATCATTTTTAGATGTTAAAACATGAGAATTATATTGCAGATGTTTAACATTTTTGGAAGTATCTTTTCCTTTTATCTTCTTTATCATTTTCCATACTTTATTAGTAGGAGTTCGTGTGTTTATTTTAGAGACATATTTTCTCCATGATAATCGTTTACAATGGTTAATAGTACGCTTCGCAATAGCTCTAGTTTTGCGTACATTATTTAGATTTGTATTCAAGGGATGTCTTTTATATAGTTTTTCAGCCCTTTTACGTTCTTTGATGACATTTTTACAATCATCATCAAACCATGGGTTATGTTTGTGTTTTGGAACTGCAGAGGTTTTTGGAATATTCTGTTCACAAATTTCAACCAGAGTATGTGTAAAAGTAAGTATAGGATCAGCTTCTTCTGAAAAGTTCACTGAATTTAGATTTGTAAGACAGTCCGATTGGAATTGGTTCCAGTCTGCTTTGTTAAGCTTCCATTGTGGAATATAATTATCATTAGAAGATATAATACTCTTTAATACAAGTGGAAAGTGGTCACTTCCACATAGATCATCGTGTACCGACCAAACAACATCTGTTAAAAGGGAAGGATCACTTATTGTAAGATCTATTGAAGAATACGTTCCATGTCCTGGATGTAAGTATGTATTAGACCCGTCATTAAAGATACATAAATTGTGTTTTAATATAAGGTCTTCAATTTTTTTACCTTTAGTATCTGTATGGTCACTACCCCAAATTTGATTGTGAGCATTAAAGTCTCCTAATAAAATGAAAGGTTTGGCAACTGATCAATAAGATTATCTAGCTCTGCGGAATTGAAGTTAACACTTGGAGGAATGTATATAGAACAAAACGTGATAGTTTTCTGTAACGTGATACGGACAGCAACAGCTTGAAAATTGGTATTTAGTCGCAAAGAACTGTGTAAAATGGAATTTCGAACTAGAATAGATGAACCACCTTTGGCTCTGTCATCTGAACTATATCATATTTTGCAAAATTCTTTAATTTGAGGGTATTGGTATCTTTTAGATGTGTCTCCTGAAGACAAAATACTGCTGGCGAATATTGCTGATCAAGAAGATGTATTTCATTTATATTTGTTTTTAAACCTCTACAGTTCCACTGGATTATAGAATCAAAACGATTCATGTTGTTTTTAATCTAGGAAGAGAAGTTTTTCGACCCCTTTTGCCTGGGGATACACTGCGATCCCTAGAACGAGATAAAGAGTTTTTAACAAGGGTATCTGAATTATATGAAGTATCTGTATCTATCGGAGGTGTATTTGAATCCTCCATTTCTACCTCAAGTGCATCAAATTTGTTGCTGACAACTACTGCAGAACATGTGCTGGGAATACGTTTGATAGACTTCGTTTTATTCTGTGGTTTATTCTGTTTGTTATTTTGTTTAACTGGAGATAATTTTGTATTTACAACTGGTGTTGTCTGTGATGAAGATGATGACTTTGACAACGATGACGGCTTAGAAGATGATCGTGACGTCTTAGAGAAACCAGATGCATTATCAAGATCTTTTTGCAATCCTGTAATTTCGGTTTGACAAGCTACAGATACAGTTTTTTGGAACTAAGAACATTAGCGTAACTCTGTGATGCGCAAGAACGCAGTTGTTGGCTATTATAAATATTTCTGGCCTCAGGATAGGGAATACGTTTGTCTACTTTTATTTTAATGATTTCAACTTCTTTCTTGTATGCTGGACAATCTTTTGAGGTAGATTTATGATTACCTTTGCAGTTAATACACTGCACAATAGAAGAATCACATGGTTCATCAAAGTGATCATCTTCGTAAGAAGGTCCAGTGTGACCACATCGGTCGCATGTCTGGTGGTTTTTACAGTGTCCTCTTGTGTGTCCAAACTTAAGACAACAAAAACAACGCAGAGGAGAAGGATAATACTGCTCTACGTTGGCCAAAACGTAACCTAGTTTAATTTTTGTATGTACAGTAGGCGTACTAAACGTCAGAAGAAAAGTATGAGATTTAATCTCCTTACCGTCACGCTTAATGATAAAGCGTTTTACAGCTATAACCTTTTGATTCTTTAGACCATCAAGAATAACATCATCAGCCAACAAATGTAAATTTCGGTCCTTGTCCCAGAGTATACCTCTACTAGTATTGAGAATGGAATGCGGTAATACTTTAACGGGTATTTCACCGATATGATCACACGTTTGTAAGTTGAAGGATTGTTGTTTTGATGCACATTCGACTACGAGATTGCCGTTACGTTGTTTAGTGACGTTTTTAACAGTTCCAGCAATAGACGGTATAGTCTTATCCACTAAGAATGGAGAAGCTTTCGATAAAGCGTAGTCCTCAGCAGATATAACTAAATACCTTGACCAGTCGTCATCTTGTTGTTGAGGAGCGTTCTCTATTGTGTCAGCTAAACGCTTACGTTTGGTAATTGTTTGGTGTGGTGTTTGTGTAGAATCCATGAGAAAAGTTGTGATTCATTCTCGCAGCCACCACCCTCCAAGGAGTGTCAATAAGGGCCTGGCAATACACTGTGGATCTCCGACAGCAATGCACTGGAATGACTGCGAGAGGATACTCGGAATATAAAGCAAAGAAACACATTAGGCTGAATATCATGTATTCTCGTGTACCAAACGAGAAAACAACAATACAGTCCTTATCATGCGAATACTCTACATTCATACCCGATTGACCCATAGGCCACCGCCTCCTCGCATTCAATATGTACATATCTATAACTAAGTAATGTAAACAAGGTAACGTATTACAAATATATAGAGAGATAGAAATCTCTAGTGAATGAATACTTCTACATGAATTACGAGGGCTCGGCATGACAAAGCCGATTGATCGAGATCGGGCCCATCCAACCGCCCGTCTAGCAGAAGTAAGGGCCAAAGTAGAGTGTTGAGAATTAGCATATCGCAACATGCCAACCCCCTCAGCTACCAGGATTCCGTCCTCCCAAGACACGGGTCGCATCTTACGGCAACGAAGACGCCTCATTCGGCCTTAACCCCCGACCAGCAAGAGGGTGCTTGGGAATCTCATACGAGAATTCCCCGGGTTCCTCATTTAGTCGCCTCATACGACACGCAAGAGGATACGGAGGCCCTATTCTTATCACCCCGGGGACCCCACGGGGGCATTTTATCATTATATCATGACGATTCGTCATTATATCATGACGAGTTATCATTATATCATGACGAGTTATCATTATATCATGACGAGTTATCGTTATATCATGACGAGTTATTATATCATGAGTTATAATTATATCATGACGAGATATCATTATATCACGACGAGTTATCATTATATTGTGATGATCTATCATTATATTATGACGATTTACCGTTATATCATGACGAGTTATCGCTTTATCATGACGATCCTTAATTATATCTTTATGATTAATCATTATATCATGTCGATCTTTCATTAAATCTGCATTTTCATAAGTTTATGTAGTGGCATCATTCTTACTTTCTGAAAAAATAATAACATTAAGATGGCATCAGAATCAACACGGTCTATAGAGAATGTTTTGGAAAATTTAAACCTAGCAATGCTTTGTGAAAGGTTCCGGACCGAAAATATTTCTATAGATATAATTTGCAAGCTGTCTGCACAGGAAATGCAATCTTTAGGGATCTCCAATACAGCGGACATGATGAGACTGAGGCAAGAATGTGTCAAGTATGGAACTGTCAAACCAAGGAGAGTACAGGCAGACTGTGGTCCTCCAGTCTTTGACATTTCAAAATCAGTATTGGAAACACTGTTAGAAAACGGGTGTACTATTTCATGCATTTCTAATCTGCTCTCTGTATCAGAAAGCACCGTGTACAGGAGAATGGCTCAGTTTGGGTTAAGCAAAAGGGATTTTTCAGATATAAGTGACGAAGATCTGGATGTACAAGTCGGTAAAATCCTGTTAGATTTTCCCCTTTGTGGAGAAAACATCATTGGACAGATGGCGCGTTTAAAAGGAGCAAGGGTTCCAAGATGGTGACTAAGAGAAAGCATACATAGGATGGATACACGCGGTGTTCTTGATAGGAAAGCAGGTAGACTTCACAGGCGCGTGTACAACGTCATGGGACCGAATCACCTGTGGCATATTGACTTGTTCGATGGAGATTCATTGTCGTAGGTGGAATCGATGGCTTTAGCAGGCTGGTTATGTTTCTGAAATGCACAGACAACAATACATCCGAAACTGTTTTACGATGCTTTTTATCTGGTATGGAAAAATATGGCACACCAAATCGCGTTAGATCAGACAAGGGAGTGGAAAATGTTTCTGTTGCCGACTATATGTTATCTACTAAAGGAGAGGGTAGCATGCTGACTGGTAAAAGTACCCATAACCAGAGGATAGAGAGGCTTTGGAGGGACGTTTACGATGGAGTGTTGGTATTCTTTTACAACTTGTTCTATCGTATGGAGGATCAAAACCTACTTGATCCGCTTAATCCCACTCATTTAGCTGTCCTCCACTACATTTTCAGTTCAGAAATCAACAGAAAGCTTGCATTTTGGTGTGATGCATGGGCTGGCCACAGAATGCGCACTGTAAAGTCCTCTCCATTCAAATTGTGGACATCAGGACAGCTTCAGAACCCTGTCGGTTTAGACAGTATTGAAGACCAGCAAAACTATGGGGTTGAAGGATTTGTTGATCAGGACAGTGTTGAAGGAGAAAGACCAATTTTTGAATCTCTCTCTGGCCTGATTAGTGACCAGTGCCGAAATTTGTTAGCCCAAAAATTCAGAAGAAATGACCAAAACTCGAAGATTTTCAAAACTGTTTAGACATTGTTGAGCGGTATAACCAGATAAACGCCTAAATTACAAAGTACTGTTTATGTGCTGTGAGCTTAATAATAAGCTTGATTTATGAAAGTCAGGCATTCAAACTTACTCTACCTATGTCCAAATTAGATATGATTATTTGTCAGTAAAATCCAAATTTGGTACCTTGTTGCTATTCTTGTATGCCATTAGTATGCTGTGCAGTTTTACATGTACTCACTGAATAAGCATATACACTACCTTTCATTGTTTGAATCTTGTTTTCAAGGCATATATCATCAATGTTTAAGAAGTGACCATGACCTTTGACACGTGATCATGACCTTTAACAAGATTTAGCCATTTTTGTTTTGTGCCACAGCCCTGACTGAAGCATCATTATACTATGATGGTTCCGTCTTTACCTTTTTACAAGGATTAATGGTGTTAGGATATGACATAGGTCTTTGACATTAAAGCAATAGAACTCATTTTCTTGTCATAACACGTATGTGTACCAAGTTTGACAGTCTTAAGTTAGTCAAAATTGTCCATCTTTTCTAGCTAAGCGTCTGATTCACTACGCTCATCTTCCCCTTGGCAGATTTAGGCTAATTATCATATATCCGCAGCTGCCCTCTTGTGGTTTAGCCAAGTAATTGCTCTTTGATTTAGTGCATCATCAACCAAACACTTGCCTCCCCTATCCAACATTTGGATGAGGCAAATAATTTGTTTATTCCACCAATTGATTAAGAACTTGGAAAGTAGCACCAAATATTGTTCTGCCATGTGTTTGGGGGCAAATTACTGTGAAAATTCTACTAATGAATTCTGTTATAGGAGCAGCCATTATTGATTCTACATGTATATTCCATTAATTCGTTTTGAAAGACGTGATCTGATTGGTTGTGATAAACTTCACTCGCACAGCGGAACGGGAGTTTTAAATTTATATCTAAATCCACTAAGGAGAAGATGAAAAAATCAAATCGTAGCTTTGGCTAAGGCAGATGAAATTGTCCTGCCTTGATCTTGTTTAAAAGGTTTAACAACAATATTTGGGGAGCTGGTGTGGTGTAGTGGTTAAGCACTTGGTTAGCAGTCCTTGGAAGAGTCCTGGGTTCGATACTCTGCTTCACCACTATGATTAATGGTTATCTCCAGTTTCCATGTCGTGATTAAGAATCCCAAATAACCAACGAACCGATAACAATATTAAGAGCGTGTACGTTTACCTTGAAAAGCAATAAGTGTCATCCTCTTGCCATTTAAAGTATGTGTCCTAAGTTTGTCAATATCTTGTTTTTTATCAAGGTTTAACAACAATGTTTAGCATGTGACCTTGAACTTTGATCTCTGACCTACGAAATTAAGAGGTGTTGTCTTCTTGTCATAAGAAGTATGTGTGCTAAGTTTGACGGTCCTAGCTGAAATAGATCAGTATGTATCATGTTTATAAGCTTTGCCGACAGGCAGACAGACGCCTGCGCCATACCATAATATGACCGACCTTTTTTTGTCAGGTATATAACAATGTGAAAAATCTTCAAAACAAATAAGATTTTCTGGAAATTTCAACCAAAAAAAGTATTTTAATACCTTGAAACATGACTAGAAAGCCATCAATACAGAATGGCCAGATAGCTTTGCAAATTCTTAAACTTTAAAGGAAATGTTAATATCGACTGGCACATAAATGTCAAGATAGAAAAGTTCAAAAGAATCTCCTTCTATGTACTACTTGTACATCATAAGAAATCAGAATTGTAATCTACAATCTGCTCAATAAAGTCCATAAAATGTATTCAAGAATGCATAGTCATAGAATGAAAAAAGCTGCTCATCAGGGGGTAGAGGAATATCCATAGATGGTCTCGGTATTTTCAAACTATTGATACAGATCTAGATCTAGAATGAACTTCTACAAATTCGATCGACGGCTGTAATGTTAAGCCAGGTACAGGTTCCTCGGTTGCCCCTGTTGCAAACTGTAATATATGATTCAATGAAACTGCTCCCCTTCTGCCACCTGAAAATATTTCAAGCAGAAATTAATTGGAGACAAGGGTGAGTGACAAGAGGCCCAAATGGGCCTAATATTGGACAGAGGATAATCATCAGTAGCAGTGCCTTTTTAGTTTAAAAAACAGCTGAGCTCCTATCAAGCATTTTCACCTTTATGCATTCAAAACTTAAATATCAACATTATTTATCTAAATATAGTCAAACTTCAGAAACTCAAACTGCTTACCTTTTAGTCCCATTCAACTGTTTATATCATTTAATCACATAGTGCTCCTTAACTAGAGGTCTCTGTCGAGACCGAAGCTCTACTGGTCTCCTCTTATTAACTTAAAATATAACTTAAGAGAAGAAAAAGAATCAAGTTTTTGGGATCTTGCCCCTTTGTGGGACCCAATGGGGTTCAGACTGGATCAAAATTGCACATGCTAAACTATAATACCTAACTTACAAGATATTATTATGATTAGGTCTATGGGACATATACCATCAGAGATATAGTGGGCACAAGATTTTGAGACTACATCCTTTTATGGGGCCAAAAGGGGTCTGGACTGGACCAAAATGGCACATGCACAACTAAACCATCTACCAAAGAATATGGAACTATAATAAAGTTTCGTTGACCAATAGTCTTGGAGGAGATGTCATAACAATATTTACATAAAGAAAATGACCACACCCCTTTTCTGGGCCCCCAGAAGGAGGATCACCACCAAAATCACACATGCATAACTATAACCCAGGACCAAAAACATGGGAACACAGCTGGGTCTCTGTGACAAATAGTCTCTGAGAAGATGCTAAAACGAAAATCGTTTACAGACAGACAGACAGACAAACAACAGGGTATCGCATAACGTCCATTGGTCTCGACCAGTAGAGATAAAAATTGCATAAAATATGTCAAGATGACAAGGCCCAAACATACGAAAGAAACTGCGCCAAAAATAAGTCTTTGGAATGGAACCGAAAATGATAAAAAGACTGCATCCCAAATGCTTTCAGATCATTGCTATGCATTCTGTTTGTAGCTCAGGTCATCCTTTTTTCTCAAAGGAGTGGCCCCTCAGTGACCTATTTTTGTCCCAAACTGCCCAAAATCAACAACACTTATAAGGGGCCATGAGGACTTCATGTATACCAAGTTTCATCAAAATCCACCTGGCAGTTCTGAAGAAGTTCAGAATGTTAAAAGGTCTATGGACGACAAACAAGGCATTGATAACAATAGGACTCTGGAGTCTTCTGCTCCTGTGCCCTACAAATGAGATTTGCTTCTGAAAAATGGAGTCCCTGGCTGCAACAAAGTTCATATATGGCAAAAAATCTTTGTGCTTTCTGCCTGAGGAACATCTGCAGTAGCCTTGAAAGTGAAGTGTAACTACCAGATTAGTGCAAGTACTTGACAGAGGGATGCATATGCCATATCTGACCCCTATATATTATTTTGCTAAATTCAGAAAGTTACTAGATTCAACTAAAATGATGATATGAGCTAAGCAAGACAATTATCTGATCAAATTTTCCAACCACTTACTTGCCACTGCCCGCAAGTATCTCATGAACAACGCATACACATTGTTTTCAAAGTGTCGACTGTTGGAGCCTTCATCTGAGAAGCTTGGTTTCAACATCTGAACCACTGCTTTCAGAGTCAGAGATTTCTGAGTAGGTCTTAATAAATGAACAAACATCGGTAACACACGTCCAACCTGCAAGAATGCAAGTGAATGCAATAGATTACTGGTAAGTACAAAAGGTCCACTTTAGCCTAATATTGCAAGCCTAAGCAATGATCATTAAGGTATCATTAGCAAGTGTGTGTTAAAATTTTTCAAATGCCAATGCAAAATATAGGGAATAGTATCTCGGAAGGACCATTTAGTGGGGGCAGACTTCGTGTAGTGGTAATGAACTTGGCTTGCGGTGTGGATGACCGGGGTTCAAATCCTGGATTGCGCCACTATGTTTAAGAGGTTGGTAACCTCCTGCTTCCATGTCGTGATATAACTGAGATATTGTTGAAAGCGATGTAAAATCCTCTTCAACCAACCAACCAACCAAAAATGACCATTAAATGGGTGGTCCTTGTCTGTACTTGGTTGGACACGTAAAGGTATTTGATGAGGTAGCCCAATGATAGTTTGCGAGAACCTTCTCCAAATTGTGTAATTACCTATAACTACATGTATGTGCTGCCATAATTATATATGGCTGAAATAGTGTTGATTGTGACGTTAAGCAACAATCAAATGTAGTTGAAAGGGGATATAAAGTCAACTTAACATCCCAGGAGTGCATGTGACCCCAGGAAAAGCATGACAGACAGATAGACAAGCACACAAAGGACAAATTGATCCCTACAAAACTTTTGACAGTGAATCGGATGCCAAGGCAACAATCTTTGCTAACGATTCAGCCTGAAACAAGATGTGTTTGTGAAACACTATGCCCTGAGTGGCAACAAAGTCTTAAAAAGATATTCTTAGCATTTTTTACATTTAAGATATTTTATAGGTCATGATCAAAGTCACAAGGTCATTGGTTTTTTTTTTATTTGAAAGGGCTTTATCAAGTCTTTAACAGTTCAAAAGTTATGGTGAAGGTTAAATTTTACAACAGACAGGCAGGACAAATTCAACATGCCCCTAAACACTCATTCCAAGGGCATATATTTCATAACATAAACTAGTGTCCATGTGGCACCAGCAAACGCAAAGTATGACTTACAATTAGATGCACAGATTGACAGACAGACAATGAAGAAATTGATCCCTAAGTTGTGCTTTGCTTAACAGGCCACACAAAAGCAGGATGTTGAAAGTGTTAAAAGACTGATCAAATATGACGGTGCATTGCCACTATCTACCAAACTTTACACTGTGACTCCAAGTTCACTAAAGCAGGAATTATAATGCTTTTGTTGATTTTTCATTCAAACTCACCTGAACTAGCCCGAGTGAATCCAAGCCCTGTCTTAAATACTTTATACACTCAGATGATGTTTCTGCATTTGAGAAGAGTTCCTCTATGATGACCGGTTCCATAATACATGGAACTTTTCCATTCTGCAGTATGCTCAAACCTTGAGAGGAAAATGTTAAAACCTTAAGAATATACCATACCACAGTTTTTAACCTTTATCTCAAAACATATTTTCTGTCTTTAATTTCTTGACAAGCTACATTAACATAATTCCTCTTGTCAAAATCTCCAACAATGTAAATGAAAAGACGTACATGACCATGACATGGCACCATTGGAAAGATCTTGTAATAGGGGGCATGCATGCAAATTAAATGTATGAATTTCTTACATAGTACATGTAACATTAACACTTCCGAAAATATGGCCCATTTTTTTTAATGAAGAACAGACAGGCCCCAGGTGAAGCGGTATCACATAAGCTCTGTTGATTTACATATACATATAAAACAAGTAGAGTTAATGCAATCTAATACCATGCATTTATTATCCCCTAATAAATAAAAGGTCAAAATGCTTTTCTCATTAAAAACATACTTGTACGAATGTTCCAGTAAAATAGATGCAAGGGCTGTACAATGATGGATAAAATTTACCATTGCATATCCAGATAAGCTTGGGTGGGTTTGGTGATAGTCCACAAAACAATGGAAAATTCAAAAGGAAATCTAGATTTGTACCTGTACAGTTTCACACTTTCCACTCACCTTTGCCAGCTACCTGTGTGAGTGATTGCACACAATACCACCATTTATATGTTTGTGTACAGTTTAGCTTATTCGGGAAGGGGTGAAACACATTTTGTTCCATACAGGATGGAAATGTTGTGAGATCAGTCTCGTTTCCAAAAATATTTGTACAATATGTTTAGTGACCTTGACTTTCAGCTTAAAATTTACAAACCTTTACATGTACATAACAGTTTTACTGTAAACCTGTATCATGTTTAATTGGGCATACCCCCACAAATCTCTGTCAGGCCTTTGAATTCTATTCTCAAGAGGAGAAATTTTTCATGTTTACACAGGCATAACTGTCAAGAATGTAAAAATTTCTCCCAAACTAAATTTACCGCTAGTAATTTCATATTAGTTACATGTATAAAACAAGACAAATTGGAGGCCAGGGCAGTGTAAAACGTAACATCGCCGTGATCCTATCATTTGTCTTGACTTTACATTGATTGGTTTGGTCTATATTGTATTCACAAGGTCAAAGTGTAATGGACAACATTGTGACTTTGACCTTGAAAATCAATAGATATCATCCATTCATCATGGGTAATATGTGTGCCAAGTTTGATAAGATACTCTCAACAATTTGGTCTATATGGTGTTCAAAATGTTATTTTCATATTTGTCTGTTGCGACCTTTGACCTTGAAAATCAATAGGCATTATCCTCTAATCATGGCCAGTTATTGTACCAACTTACTGAATTTGAAAAAGATACATGGAATAATAATTTGGTCTTTGTTGTGTTCACAAAGTGCAGGGACAGACTGACTGACGGACGGACTGAGAGAACCACAGACGCCTTACTATATCATATGTACATGTATATCCCCTCCGCAACACGTTGCGTGGGGATACAATACTGGTACCTTTCATGTACATATTACAAAACTTACTCATAATTTTGCCCACTGTCATGTAATCACTTGCAAGATGCTCTCGGAGTCCATTGTCAAAGTACTTCCTTTTGATTTCTGACATCAGTCTGAAAAATTCTTTCCGCGGGCCTCCATGATCTACTGCAGTCTGTTAATTAACAATACATGTACATTAAGATTGAATTATAATCAATTACTTGTATAACTGATACTAATACATGTACACCATTATATGTAAAGGTCAAAGGTCACTGTCAAGGTCATAATATAAAAAAATTGACATAAGCAAAAAGGTGTTGTCATAAGGAATACACAAATCTGAAATCCCTACCTGTAAAGGTGCATTACATGTGATTAATATTAAAGTTTTTACTGCTGGACAGATAGACAGTGACAGAGTGATTAATATAGGGCACCCACTTATAGAGCAGGGCACTAATACAGCAGAGTCCAGACATACATTGTATCATAATCTTATATTTTTCCACCCACCACAGTGGGCAAGATCCAGGTGTAATTTCAAGAATTATACAATAATCAGTGTAATTAACAAGAGACTTGAATAAGCATAAGTAAATTTCCACCTTGATTTCGACTGTGTTTTCAGGTGTTATTTCCGCTGTGTTTTGTGCATTTTCTCTAAAACACCTGGTCTGTACTGTAACTGTATTATTTATGGATAATAATGGTCAATTAAAATCTCAACGTTAACAAAGTGTTCAGATGTTTCTGAGTGACTATAATTATCAAAATTGACCTTTAGGTCCTAATTAATAAGTGACATTGACCTTTCCAAAATGACCTTGAGTGAAATTTGTCCAAAAGCCCACATACTCTACAACATTCTGAAATGAGTATATTTTGTAAAGTGTGAGTGGATGTTTAAATGGTGAAATCGGTATTTTAAGTGTTAAGTATACTTTGGAGTGGAGTCTAGTGTATAGGAAATCAGCAAGGGAGTAATAGTATAATGGATTTTTATGAATAATACTAAAAGTAAAGTACTTTTTGTCAATAATACTTTGAATTTGGTGTAATGATAATTGAATAGCTTTAGGGGACAACAAAAATGGTGATAATTTCCCTTTTACCAAATCATGAATGTCTAACTTTAAAAGTATTTTCTCTAATCTAGATGAATTTACTTGTTTTATAATAAGTTCTTTGAGTAATGAATTCATGATCTAAAGCATCAAGAGATGAACTCATAAGTTCTGATAAAGCTATTGCATCTCTATGAATTTGTTTAACTGCATTCATTGTATTTTGAAATCTATCATCTACAGGAGAAATAAATGAAGACAAGTGTTTTTCTTGTGTAGCCATTGCTTTGGCAATTTTTATATTATTTCTGTTTAGTGATTGCATGTGTCTTTGTAGTATTGCTATATCACTTGATGTAGCTGTGCCAAATAGAGACTTAGAAATTTGTCCTATGAAGTTAAAGAGACCTCGTTATGATCTTGTTTTTCCAAAATAGGTATTAAGTGGAGGTAATGTTGATTCTGGGATTAATTGATGTATTTGGTGTACTGTAGTATTCACACTGGCCATAGACTGTATTCTTAGAGAGTTGATAGATCTAATGACAAGTTTTGCTCTTTGACAATTAGGAAGATTACACTGTATCTCCTTATACAAATATATTTTCTTTGGGATTGCTATTTCGAAAGTATGAGTCCAGAATTCTCGTCCTAAGAAGATCTGTGACGACCTCTGAAAGGTGATACCGTAGTTCATTCTTTGGATTGTATTGGTGGCGACATTACTTGTAGACACGGAGGAAACAAGAACACACATAGAAGCCAGAATGAGCAGAATCTTTGTCAGTCCCAGGGTATCTAAGAAAAAGTAAGAAAAGAAAGTGATAAGTATGCCATGTATAAGTTGTCAATATTTAGTTTGGCCGAACTAAATAGCACTAAATCAACACAAATGAATATGTTGAATTTTCAACAAACTTCGTACATAACGAGTGAGTGAGTAAGAAACAAAGAGTGTAGGACAGGGTTAGATAAGAGCGGGACAAACAGATTATGGTTTCATTTACTTGTTAAAACATGTCTGCTTTTTGTGTATCTTGCGTGTTGGAACTTTCTGTGTTTTAGTGACATGAAACTGACGAAATATTGCAGGGGGCAGATTTTCTTCTGGTTCCCCCGTGCGTTCACTCAATCCGAGCCATTTGACTTTTAAAGTGTTTCTTGCCATCAATATATTTATATCTAAAAAGTTTTCTACTGGATATCTCTCTTCTGACGAGACTCTGGTGTCGAATTGGTTGTAGATTTGATTGTTATTTCAGATTTAGCTTTATGTTTGGTAGCTGGAACTTTAGTTTTCTGGGGTTTTGTAGTAACTTTTTTCTTTTGAAGGAGTTACCGGTATATTTCCTGTTTGATGACTATTTTGTTTTATTTGTTTTGGGGTTTGTTAAGTGTTGACACTAGGCGGTTGGTTCTTGTCATCACGGTGTTGGTTTGATGATGGCGGATCCATGCTCGGTAGGTTATTAGGATTGTTGTACACTTTTAACCTGTTGGCATGAATATAGGACTTCAATTCCTTACGAGTAGATACCTTACGGATCTTGTATGTGTTATTTGGTCCTACTGCTGTTATGTAGAATGGGCCATCCCATGGGCAGTGAAGTTTGGGAGATAAGCCCAATGGGACTCTGGTTGTATGAAGCATAACCAGTTAACTTACTTGGAATTCTGTCTGTTTTGCTCTCTTGTCATATTGGTTCTTTTGCTTTTTCTGAGCTTTCTTGATGCTTTTACCTGCTATATCCCCGACCAACTTAAGGTGATCCATAAGTTCAGTCACACGAGATTTTGCATCTTTGTTTAAATCATCTTTTGGTACTAGTGAAGTGTCAAATGGCAGGTTCATTTCCTTACCAAAGACCAAATGAAATGGTGACAAATGTGATGACTGAGTAGAGGGACTCATTCTCAAAGCCATCATTACACCAGGGAGGAGGTCAGGCCAAACTAGTCTATATACATTTCCAACATCTGAATTACCAGTTGGAGAATTAGTTACTTGAATTGGACATCATTGTCTTCAAGGCAATAATGTCAAGTTCAAGTATTTAATCATTTATTCGACAAGGTCTGGCAGTAATAACTTCTAGCTGTTCATTCTGCAACGCAGATGTCACATAAAGCATATGTATCAGATTTTTTTAAAATAAGAAATAATTGAAAAGCCCCCCACCATAAGGAAAACCTCAAAACATACAATGTAGGAGTACATATATGTAACAGGCAGAGTGAAATATTGTAACCAGGCCCTGGAATTGAACCCAGAACCCTCTGCTTTTAGAACAGACGCCCTTGCTATTCAGCTTTCCAGGCAGATACTGTGGTATCCTTCACATTAAAGCTCAACTGGTTTCTTTTCATTATATAGAAATGTATTGTTGCGTATTAATGTATTTGAGTGCTTAAGTAGCCTGCTGTTGTACAATATTATAGTACTCACTAAATATGATTGTTCATTAAAATTGGGACTACAAAGACATATTTTTGTGCAATGGCTTAATGAATATCAATCTCAATACAGTGTCCCTTGACAATAATTTTAACGTGAATGTGAGTGAGATTTAAAGACTATAACTGGGAAATTGAAATGTTTCTGCAATTAGTGATCAATCAAGAGGATTCGGGTTTTTTTGGTTTTCAAAGAAACTTTAGGGTGAGTGGTAAAAAGTAGGGTTGGTCAGAAGGCAAAAAACAGGACTAGATTTTCTTTTGGCTTTACTATTATAAAGCAAAGGATTTAACTAAAAAAATTAAAACAAAAACAAAAAAGGAAACGATAGAAAGTCAAACAAAACTTATCTAAATACAGTAACATTTCCAAGATCTGAAAAATGAATCACCAGATGGAAAATTACTGGTTTCAATTGGACATCATTGCCTTCAAGGCAATAATGTCAAGTTCAAGTAAGTAATTTTCCAACTAGTTTATGTCATTCATACAAATTAGAATATCATAAAACATGGTTTCTTGATTACTAAATGTCATAACATAAAGCAAAGGATTAATCTGCAAATAAAAACAAACAAAAATGGAACAGGAATTGATATCAAGTCCTCAAAAAGGAGGTACAAATAAAATGAATAACAAGAACACTCTGTATCCACAAATTTTCGGCCACTTGGCCCCTATGAAGTGGAAATGATTGACAACAAAATCTCTAGGTGCAATCCATGTCTGCTGATGTAACAGTTAAGCAATAAATATCTTATTTATTGCTGAACTGTTATATCAGCAGACATGGATTGTACCCAGAGATTTTGTTGTCAAACATTTCCACTTGATATAGGCCAAGTGACCGAAAATTGGTGGATACAGAGTGTTCTTGTTATTAAAAAATGGAACAATAAAAAGTCAAGTCAAACTATTCTACATATATTTCCAACATGTGAAAAAATTCAAAAATGAATCACCAGTTGGAAAATTACTTGCTTGAATTGGACATCATTGTCTTCAAGGCAATAAGGTCAAGTTCAAGTAAGTAATTTTCCAACTAGTCTATGTCATTCATACAAATTATAATATCATTTTAAAGTTCTAAGACATGGTTTCTTGATTACTAATATTAAAAAGCAAAAGAATGGACGAAGACAAAATTCATCTCTGGACCTGCTTCAGTGTGTCTATGTTCAACATGCAAAAATCTGTGATAAATTTTTGTTCGAAAAGTAAGGTGCATATCTCATGTATGTAAATAATCACTCTGCAAAGTTTGAGAGCTGTAGCCTTAATAGAAGGAACAAGATTTTGGGACCAACTTATGTCATTCATACAAATTATAATATCATTTTAAAGTTCTAAGACATGGTTTCTTGATTACTAATATTAAAAAGCAAAAGAATGGACGAAGACAAAATTCATCTCTGGACCTGCTTCATTGTGTCTATGTTCAACATGCAAAAATCTGTGATAAATTTTTGTTCGAAAAGTAAGGTGCATATCTCATGTATGTAAATAATCACTCTGCAAAGTTTGAGAGCTGTAGCCTTAATAGAAGGAACAAGATTTTGGGACCAACTTTCCCTTTTTGGGGGCCCCAAGGGGTCCAAACTGGACCAAAATTCCACATGCACAACTAGACCACCTACCAAACATTATGAGACCATAATTAGGTCTCTAGGATATATGCCTTCAGAGAAAAAGAGGGAACAAGATTTTGGGACCACGCCCTTTTGTGACCCCCCCCCCCCAAGGGGTCCGAAGTGGACCAAAATTGCACATGCACAACTAGACCAGCTACCCAACAAGAATAACCCATAATAAGGTCTCTTGGATATATACCATCAATAATTGTTTAGACGTCCGTCTGGACGAAGGACCATCGCATGACTCGAGACCAGTAGAGCTAATAACAAAAATAAGGTAAGGCATTTTTTTTTTTTCATTATTTTTCTTTAATGAAATTTGAAATTAATAAATATCAAGATTCCTTTTTTTCTTTAATATTCCTGGGTACTGTAAACATGGTAAATGTATTTTTGTAGTGTCAGGCGGTTTAGTTGACTAAAATAAGGTATCTGCTGAACGGGAATTTATCAACCTGTAAAAAAACAGATTTTGACTAACAGAAAAAAGTTTAGGGCCGGTGGGCTCAGAAGAAGGACAGTCGAGTGAACACATGTTCAAAGATTTTAAGTCAAAATATTATATATGCTAGTATTGTTCAAAGACAAGGAACATTCAACATCTATATAATTGTTCAAGTGTCTCTTGTCATGTTGTGGTGCCAGCAAAAGCAAAGCGGGACGGACGGACAGACGATGGATGAAATGATCCTAATTGACACATCGCTTTTGTTAACAGTAAGGCCTAAATTAAAATATGGTTTGTTTTCCCTTATGCGACAGATCCGACGAAATAGGTTTGACTCGAAATAATTTTAAATTATTTTTCCAAGATAATTATTTTTTCACTGCATTTCTTATTGAGAACTGACATATTTATGCTATTCTAGACATTTTGTGTTTTAAATTAAATAACCTTTTCCTTAATTTTTATATACTTTTATCCCATAGAAATTTTTTTCCTACCTACATAGACACTACTTGCCAATGTGTGCTGCGTAAGGGGATACAAACAATATTTTAAATAAGGCCCAAGAAGCATGACATACTGTTACAATTTCTGCTTCTTATTTCATTTTTTTGCGAGTATAAGTATAAATATGAGTATTTTTTAATAAGGAGGTTATTCGACCGTGTTTGAAAGTCCTTCCGTTGCGGTTCGCTTCACATGTGGTGATTTTATTTTGATTTTGTTCAACTCGCAAAATATGCACATTTTTGTTTTAAAATTTTTTTTTTGCCGAAGTTATAGGTTATTTCATCTACTGTACTTATTTTTCCCGATTGGAAAACTTTTGTTGCTCATTTGGTCTGGCAGCCTAGGGGGTTTTGTCTGACATTTTGAAATAATATCAGATTATTAAGTCTGACGAATTTCGACAGTACTGTGTATATGGAGAACAAGATTTTGGGACCATACCCCGTTTGTGGGCTTTAAGTGGTCATGATCGGATCAAAATTCCAGCTGCACATATACAGCGCCAAATTAAGTGAAATTTAATAGGATTTGCAGTAAAAAATAGGGTCACTTGGAAATGGGAAACATGCATACCTTTTTTTTATGGCCTTGCATATTAATGGAGACCTAATCGTGGTAAAATTCAGTTATTCAAAAATATAACACTGGGCAGGTAACTAATTCACTCGGGGCAGTGTTTGATGTCAGGATGGCAGCTGCAGACAATGCTGACTTAGGTTCAGCATTAAAATTAAGTTTTCTCGTTCTTTGTAAATGTTTTATATTTAGTGAGCACAATGATAAGAACATTTATTATTTTTTTATCAAACTTAAAACTTTGACTACTGGCTGGAAAGGTAGTCCTATATAACATGACATCTCTGACAATCACGAGGTCATATTGGTGGGGTTCAAACTTTGTGGCAAAAGTACTGCAGACAGAAAAATATGAATTTTGCATTTAAGATCAGAATTGAGTTAAAGATTTTTTTAGCGTAGATCTCTATGTTTCTTCGCTACAAAATTGCTGTGAAAGAACTACAAGTAATGGCAGGCACGGCCGGCAGGACTCCGTTCCAAATAGCAAGTAAATAATAAGAACAGAGTCTTGCATTGCAGGACTGGTTGTAAAGGTAAATCTCGACGAAAGAGAAATCCAGACGGTTGATAGTTTGGTTATTTATATATAGACGATTTCCAGCAAATTTAACAATACACAGATGGACAAAACAACATCGTCTAAAATTGTGTTCCAATGTACATTGTAATATTTGATCACTAAATATGATTTTCACGTTTTGTCTTGATTTATTGCTCGTCCGGATTTACCTTGCAGACTAGTAGTACTAGTATACAATTGGTATTGGAAGAAAAAGGGAAACTTAATGGATATTTGTCAAGTAATAAGTTAGACATGGGTTTAGCCTAAGGTTCACCGATGGTACTGGGGACAATTTATGCTTACCGTGATGTATGTACTGTTTGTATCAATCTTTGCAATTTGGGTTATCTGTGCCTGTGGCTGCACAGGCTCCCGATGCTGCTCATCTTTATCAAAGTTTAATTTTCTTTTGAAATCCAATGATTTCAACAGTTCAATAGAAGAGCTTTTTGAAATTTGCATGTCCAGTTTCTCTTTGTTTCTAGAACTGACATAACGAAAGTTTCTGATCTTCACAGGTGTCATGTTTTGCTGCGCATCCAAGAAGACTGTGTTTCTCCGCAACGAACGAAACTATATCGACATCTCTGTGTTGTGTCTGTAGAGTTGCGTTAAAGTATTTATTGTTGTTTCTACTAATCTTAATTGGTAATACATCTAGCAAATACCCTTTTTTCGGTTATTGTGTCGTCCATCTGTGTATGTGACGTGCTCGCCATGTTGATACTCTGTCCAAAATGAAACAAAAGGCGGGAAATGTTCGGAATGCATCAGCTCTCTTCGTTACTAGATCTGTTTACTTTTCGCGCTATTGTAAAGGGTGGTCTAATGAAGCGAAAATCTCATGACAATAATGACAAGAGCTGAGAAATAATAAAAAAAATAAATATGAAACGTAAGAAAAGTAGCAAAAAGACCTATCTAGGTGATTTCTTCATCTATCTCTGCTTGTGACTTAATAGAAGAAGTCATGTTGATATGTTTCGATGGATCCTGTTATTGTTGCTGTACACATTCGGAATGTTTCATAATTTTCTGTTATTAGAAATATGATCTGTTATGGATGGTCTAATGAGGCGGAAGTCTTATGACAAGACGGACAAGAGTTGAGAAATTCTACACATAATTAGAAAACTTGGTGATTCATCCAATATACTGGACCTGAATTTTTAAAATTCAAGGAGTGTGGATTTTTTCTTTTCGCTATCAACTTCTAAATATGAGTAATAAAAGTGGTACACAATTTTTGATACAGAGTGCATACATGTGTATGAAAAAATAATTATTTTCCGTTGTTTTTTGTACACAATAATCAATACATTTTCAGATGATGCAATATAGTAATAATGACTAATGCAATATTTGTTCCTCGTTTAACAATAAGCAGTACTGACATTCTATATATATATATATATATATATATATATATATATATATATATATATATATATATATATATATATATATATATATAAATGCATACACAATTTACTTACATTTCAATAAAACACTTAGAAAAGATAACAATATTATAGAAAATCAATTCATTTCAAAAGACCATTTTGATATATGTAGTTTAATGACACATTTGGCTTAAGAGGCAAAGAATCTACAGAAATGTTGATTAAGCAATATTTAAAAGAAAATCAAATGTTCAATTAAAACATTAAGGCTCCCTGTACGAAATGTTACGCCTGTAAATGAGACGGATAACCAGGCGTCAGACTAGCGTAAACCAGGTGGAACTTACTCTATTACACCCAATACAAGAACCAAGCGGAAAATTAGGCGGAATCCAGGCGTAATTTTGTCCCAAATATGCAAATTAGTCCGCCTGGCTAGAAAACACCAGGCCTATATAGAAATTATTCATGTTCAATGACCAGGCGTAGTTTCTACAAAAAGAGGCATATTAGTGACCAGGCGTAATTTGAAGAAACAGTCTGTAATCTTGCATAAAAGGTTGAAAAGAAACAAAACCACATTTCCTGTTTTGAATTTTATAAAAGAAAGTTAAGAGTAGATGTAAAAGTCATAAAATGCATTTTGTCTTAAACTAAGAAACACTTAATTAATGTGAAAAGTTTCTCATTTTTTCAACTTCTTCCTTGCATGTGACACTTGTACATTAATAGCATTGTTCATTTCACTTTCTCCGGGAATGGGCTTCTCATTCTGTTTACACCTGAGTGGACACAGAAGCCTGCAGATATAATATAAATAGACCATTTAAATGTACATAATGATTTTCTCCAAAAACAATTGCTTTTAGTGCTTGAATATTAAGAATTGATTTCAAAAATTTAGATTTTTCATAAAAAGCTTCTTTAATGTAACAGTTTTCTTACCTTTTACAGATGCAATTTTAGTTTTTTTGACAAAATTGGGAGATTATCTCCTTTCTATTTAGTTAGTCCCTGGTCTCTACTCTAGTATTTGCCATTTCTTTAATGCTGAATACCCCTACTAATAAATTATAGCATAGGGTATATCCTGGTTTGCTAGATTTCCTTGCAGCAGCAGATGAACTTCTAATTTTGTCCAGACTAATGAGAACATCTCATACGTTTTCAGAAGTGGCTCTTTTTGAATCTGCAAATAAAAAAAAAAATTGCTTGCATCAATGTCAAGTTTTGTAAAAACATTACTACTACATTAGTTAACATATTTGGAGACATCATCAGTCTGAACTGTAGTGCACATAAATTTTATAACTGAAAGTCAGACCAATCAGAAGCAGTTAGGGACTGTGATTGATTGATTGATTATTGTTCAACTTCACACTTATGATTAATTAATGCGCGTATTTGGTGATGGCATCTGACTGATGAATTGCATACAAATATTGAATTTTACAAAGGACCCACCCGAAGCAGTAAGGGATCTTTTGTGTACCACACCGACCATGACACAGGGCCTCGGTTTTTACCGTCTGATATTGTCATCAGTGGCTGATTTAGCGGCCCCCCCCCCCCTTTGGTCACATATTTACTGGTAAAAAACAGATTTTGCACCAAAAATGGCCATCAAGTTTGGCTAATACCCATGCAGCCCCCCCCCCCCTTTTTTTTCGGAAATCCTGGATCCGCCACTGGTCATGACCAATGCAGATACAACATGAATCTCCCATACCGCTGGAATACCCCACTCCAGCTCTTTGTAGTTTGGATAATACAGGTGTGGGCCCCCTTTTCGGATAATCCTGGATCCGCCAGTGCGCCATGATACAGTATATGCAGTAACCATAGCCAGCCTTGGGTAAGTAAGGTGGTGCACTGGTGCCAGGTAGCGCACATCATGGCGTTAATATTATCAAACCACAAACTGTATCAGTAATCGAAACTGAGTATAATTCATTAATAAATCAAAGTCGATTCTTTACTTGATAGATTAAATAATGGAAGGCCGTGGAAACGAATTGTTTACAATCCCATGGGCGCAGCCATCATGTTTATCGCGAAGTCTCGTAAAAGTCGGGTGTATGTTTGTCACGTGATAAAAATTCAAATTGCAAGGCTAGATAAAATAAAATATACAATATATGGAATATCTATTTGTAAATTAATTTCATAATTACAATTTGTACGAAGAAACGGCTTAGTCTATAAATTTATCAAAATCAATTTAACAGCATTACTAGTACAAGTATGGAATTGATTCGGACAGGGATGTATATTGTGTTATATACGTCCCTGATTCGGATATACATTATTTTACTCGTCAATGAATTCACAAGTACAAAAAGTTTCTGTCAAGTTAGCTAGAACAAAAATATCAAATGTCGGAAGACACCTGGATTGTTACCATAGTTTAGAATGGAATTTTTAAACTAAAGTATAAATACCTAAAACAACTTACCCTGAACGAACAATGACCCCGTTACATATCTCAGTTCTTTCCCCCATGATATCACTGACACGGTTTCCTTTACTTCGAAGCTGCCGTTTAACACCAATCCCTTGTTGTTTTGTCCAACAACACTTAAAGTTGCATCTTCCATTGAAGTAATTGCAAGCAAACATGGTGCTTCTCAATGTCCGAGTTTTGACGAACTCAAAGCAAAAATTCAAACGAGTAACAGAAGAACTTACGTTATAAGACTGCGCGCCTAATGCAAGCGTAACCTCTGCCGGGAATCCCAGATTTTCATATCATGTTTCAACACCCCATGCTGCTAATGATGAGGCCAACAAGGAGATTTTATTACGCATATGTTAATATAATGGTATTGATATTTTTCATCGAAAAAAGCTTAGTATGTTTATACTGAGTTAATTGAACAATATCAAGTTAAAGAAAATTTTGGGTCATGATTGCTTGATCACGAGAACTACAAATTAATGAGGAATAAACAGATCGATAAATCAGGAACTGACCTATTTGTGCCCTATCTATATTTCTCTGAAGTTTCGAAAAGATTTAGTTGTCAGTTTACGACACACGATGAATACACAAAAACTGAGAAAAAGGTATAATTCTGATTCGAAAAAGGATAATGAAATAGAAGATTTAGATTTTGTCTTTGCTAACGATGATTTGGAATGTGTAGATGAGAAAAGTGATTTAGTTGATCTAAGCATGATTGAAGTGAATAATGAGAATGAAGAAAATGACGATCACTTGCTTACACATTCTGTCTCAGAATCAAAGTGCACCGAATCGGTACGTGAATGGATCGTTATTTATGAATCATGATTCACCTTAAATTTTATAACCATAACCTGACAGTTGAGGAAGCTGATTAAAGTTGTAAACTCTAAAATCTACTCAATTAATTGAATAAATGAAAATGCAGCATGTGCCTAAGTTATCAACTTTGCATTGATTACAATATTTTTGTCTTTTACCTTCGAAAATATTACAATCATGGGAAAATATGTAAAAAAAAAAGAGTTATACAATTTATTCAAATTTTATATAGAGACGTTTGATATATATATATATGTTTCATAAATAACACTTCATTCTCACGTATCAAAATAATGCCTGTTGATGTTGATTTCTCTAAGTTTTTATTCCGCCTTGGTACAGCATTTCCCACTACATAAATTTCTAAGTCCAAATTTCCGTCTGTAGCGAAAATTCGAAGATTAATATTACGCTTGGTCGTTATCATTACGCCTGGTTTCATGAAATTCCGTTTCTGTGTGAGACACGGAATCTTCACAAAATTACGTGTCCTGCTCAATTCCGCCTGGTCAGAGAGGCGTAATGACCACATCCGTCTAGTTTACAGCTGGTATACGCCTCAAAACCAGCCGGATTACGTCTAGTCACTTCGTACGGGTCACAAAGATTTAAACATATGTAATGTTCTCTCAGACTACACTCTTTCTTAGCTTTTGATACATTTGTAAAGTATACATTAGTTTCAGGTCTGATATTAAATTCTAAATAGACAATCTTTCATTGCTGCACTTTACACATTAGATATAATGGATATAGTGGGAATGATATGATAACTGACAGGTATATATAAATAGTACATAACACAAACTTGGTAGAGGCCCTTGAGTACTTGCTTCCTATGAAGTTTGGTGAAATCCTGTGCAACGGTTCTGGAGAAGAAGTCGAAAATGTGTCAACCAATCAAAGCCAATGGTGGCCATCTTGGATACTGGATAAAAACACAAACTTGGTAGAGGACCTTGGGTACTTATACTTCATATGAGGATTGGTAAAATTCTGTGCAGCGGTTCTTGAGAAGAAGTTGAAAATGTAAAAAAGTTAACGACAGATGACAGATGCTGCACTATGACAATAGCTCCCTTGAGCTATGCTCAGGGGAGCGAATAAAAATTGATAAGAACAATTGCTTTTGCCTTTACCCCCTTATATGTAGAAATTCATTTGTGTTTGAGTTGAAGAGGATTTCCACATTTTATGACAAAATTTGTGGTAAAAGATGTGTTAGTGAAACACGAATGCCCCAGGTGGCATCTTTGACAGTAAACACACATATTAAAAAGAAGATTTGACACAATGAGTCCCCATCCCCTTCTCTAACAAACTGAAAATGTGGACGAAGGTCAAGGTAAAATATTTAGAACAAAAAGATGTGTCTTGGCTATATACCATCTGGAACACACGAGTTGGTTCTCTCTGCTACGTAACAGTAACCAGACTTGGAATTGGATGTATGAATACGTTAAAAATGTTCACGTAAATTGCCTGCTATATTTGATGCTGCGTGAAATGGTTGAGAATTAGATCCCATTTAACACATTCATAAATCGAGTATTGCTCACAATACTATAATATTTCATACATCAAATACTAGGATTAGCATATTAATCATTTGCAATGTATGTCATACCATAAAATACAAACAAACATTTTACATGACAGTTGACCTATCTCCGCGATAAAAGAGCGTTCGTGTTCAGGTTTGTGTTTCTATCAAAAGTAACCAACCTGTGTGTTCCGGATGGGCTATATACATACACACTGTAGCTTATCTACTAACAATTTTACAGTCTTAGAGAGACAGATGACCCAAACGCTATATGCCACCCTTGGTAGATGGGGGGGGGGGGGGGGGGCATAGTAAGTCAGGGAGGGGGCTTTTCTGTTCTTCTCCCTGGAGAAAAATCTTAAGTGCCCCTCCTTATTTCTAAATAAACTCCTTCAAACTATAGCAGTGACTACTTTATGATCTGACCAACAACACTCAATTGTTTCTGTAACAATATGTGGTATGTTAGCAAACACTAGGTCAAGAGTAGAATTCATATGAGTAGTTTTCTTGTTTACAAACTGGTTGCAATTAATTGTTTCAGAAAGGAAGCTCAAAACCTCTCGACGACCAGACGAAATATCAAAATTAAAATCATCAAAAATAAGCAAAGACTTTGATAAATCAATATCTGGGAACAAGTTCATCAGGAAAATGTTTCTGAATTCTGAAAAGGTGCATATCGGCGATTTATATACAAGCACCAACTATAAAAGTCCTGCTACTGGATGGGATGTCTGACAAATCATAAATTCTACATTGTCACTACTGTATTTGAATATTTTCTTACATCTTAAACCATCTTTCAAATATAAAACAAGTCCATGACTAGGTCGTCTACCCGCTTGTATGCTTTGATCACATCTGTACATTTTGTATTCGTCGAGTGAATAATTTTCATCTTGATCTATAGAGCATAATCTTGATTCCATTATACCAATTATGTCTGCTGCAGTGACATTTGGGTCAACAGAAATGTCATGGAAGTGCTTGTGATATGATCTTGCATTGTTAAAAGCTACTTTGAATCTGCATGGATCTACTTCATATAAAGGTTTATAACACAATTTCAAGTTTGCTTCCTCTCTTAATCTCCTCGTTTCATCTTTTACCCTTTCACCAGTTGTAAGAGCATCTGTATTAAAATTTAAAATATGAAGATTTTCAAATTTACTTACTCATTGCAACATAATGGATGTGAGGAGTTTTTCTTGTCCTGGTTTGGGATAAATCAGTAGCAAGCTCGTCAACGGTACATCCTTGTGATTTGTGAACAGTTTTTGCTGCAGCTGGTTTGAGTGGAAATTGCGTTCGCTGGAGTGATTTATAATTGTATAGGAAATTGCGACTCACCTCAAAAATTGGCGTCCAGGACAGGTCTATATCTGTGTGATACAAATGTTTGTACTTCTGTCTTGTGTTGGATCCGATGGAAAGATCATTGAAAAGAACCCATGAAATGCTTGGTCTTGTCGTTTGACAAATTCGATTTTCAATAAGCTTTATAGTACAGCTGGAGCCATTTGCTATTCCATCATTAACATCAAGGTTGACAGTGATATCATAAGTCATTCCAACTGCAAGCATTAGTGAACGAGCTAAATTTGCTGTTTTGCTAGAATCGTTTGGAAGGCTTTTCAAAAGTCTATCTTTGTTTGACTTTGGAACATCAGCTATGACAGTATCATGACTTGTAACTTCAACTTTCACTGCAGATAAATTTTGAATGAAGTTGTCTACAAATTTATTTTCAGTGAACAAGTGGATTGCATTCTTTGGGTAATGCTGCTGAGCTGGATTGATGTTGTGTTTCTCAATTTCAGTTTTGTCTTCTGTAGTCAAATCATTTGTTCGTAACCTGTTAAGAAGATTGGCAAATTCTATGTCATCTTTCTGTCTCTTGATTTGTGTTAATTCAAACCTATTGAAATGTTCTTTCCATAAATTTGTAGCAAGAATTTGATATCCATCAGTTAGGTCATCAAAAATCCATGAATCTCCTACAGGTTGCAACTGATAGAGGTCTCCAACAGCAATGATACTTATTCTACCAAATGCTTTATTTGTTGCAGTTAATTGTTGCAATCTATAATCAATGAAACTTAACATTTTTGTCCCAACCATTGATATTTCATCAATGATCACCACAGATAGATTTCTGTATTTCATACGGAAAGTATTGAGTTCATCACTCATTGCCTGATTTGTTTGATTATATTTCTTATGGAACGCAGAAGCAATTGTAACTCCATTAATATTGTAAGCTGCTTTCCCTGTAAACGCACAAAGCAATATTCTTATATCACTTGGATCTTCTCCCTCGTTTGAGTGCAATTGTCTGTGCAAAGCTTGGAATATAGCTTTCATTAATACTGATTTTCCAACACCAGCACCTCCTGATAGAAATGCATAGATTGGCTCATCTTTAGTTTTTATCCAATGGAGGACATGTGTGAAGAATTCTCTTTGTTTAAGATTCAAACTTCTTATCAATTTCCCCCCGTGGGGTCCCCTGGGTGATAAGAATAGGACCTCCGTACCTCTTGCGTGTCGTATGAGGCGACTAAATGAGGCACCCGGGGAATTCTCGCATGAGATTCCCAAGCACCCTCTTGCTGGTCACGGTTATAGACCACATGAGGCATCCTGCTTGCCGTGGGATGCGACCCGTGTCGTTGGAGGACGGGATCCTGGTGACTGAGGATATATTCAAACTGTGGTTTGCTTGTGTCTAACACTTCACTTTGGCCTTTACTTCAACTAGACGGGAGGTCGGATGGACCCAATCCTGATCAATCGGCTTTGTCATGTCGTGCCCTCATGTATTGCTCCGTCCAATATTGTATATTAAATATAACACCTTTGTTGTATTGTATTCGTTTCATTTAATATATCTTCAAAATATGCGTTGTACTTGAGAAGGCGGTGGCTTATAGGTCAATCGATTGTAAATGGAAGGTATTTGCGTGATAATAACTGTTATTAAATGTTTTTCTCGACTGGTTTACGAGTGAACTTTTTAGCAGTTATATGCATTTCTTTTCTTTATGGTCGAGTATACTCTCACAACATCTCCAGTGCATTGCTGTAGGAAAGCCACAGTGTATTGCCTGGTCCTTGTTGACACTCCCTGGAGGGTGGGTTGTTGTGAGAATGAATTCTATATCCTTTCCCATGGCTTCTCCAATACTAAACCACCAAACTTTGAACAAAAGAAAACGTCTTGCGGACACTATTGAAAACACTCTTGAACAACCTGATAACGACTGGTCTCGATTTCTTGTTATTGCATCTGAAGATAGGGCTTTAGCTAAGGCTTCTCCCTTCTTGGTAGATAAAACCACCCAATCAGTTGCCGGTACGGTAAAAAATGTGACCAAACAGAGAAACGGCCAACTTTTAGTTGAATGTGCTAAAAAGCAGCAGTCAATTAATTTGTTAACATTAGACCACATTGATGATATTCCTGTCAAAGTGTCTCCCCATTTCAATTTAAACACATGTCGTGGTATTTTGAGAGACAAAGACAAAAACCTTGCGTTATTGGCAGATGATGTCATTCTTGGCGAACTTAAAAGTCAAAAAGTTGTTGCTGTGCGTCGTTTCATTATTAAAAAAGACGGCAAAGAGATAAAAACTCATACTTTCCTCCTTACATTTTCTACATCATCTGTACCCCAAAAAATAAAATTGGGCCATGTCACAGCAAAAGTCGATTTATACTACCCTTCACCGCTGCTTTGTTTTTATTGCCAGAGATTTGGCCATAGTGTTAAAAATTGCCACAATAGGAAAACTTGCAACCAATGTGGTCATGTTGACACAGGAGTAGATGAATATGATGAGCACTTTGATGGTGACGATCCTTGTTCAGTTGATGCTAAATGCTTCAACTGTAAAGGCAATCATTGTGCTTCATCAAAAGTCTGCCCTGTTTACAAAAAAAGAACAGCAGATTATCAAAATAAAAGTTGAGCAGGGAGTATCCTATCCTGAAGCAAGGAAAATATATGAAAATCATCATTTGCCTGCTACAAATACTAACAGCTACGTGTCTAAAGCTTCAAAGAAAACCGTTTCGATTGCTATTCAAACAGATATATCATGTTTGAAATCTGATATTCCCTCGTTGTCCGTTGTGTCTAAACCTAAAACATCCTCGTCTACTTCGTCTTCCCAAACTGTATCAAATTCGCAAAAAACATTTAACAAATAAGTCGTCATCTCCTGTGAAATCAAAATCGAAAACAAGTTCTAAAACTAAACCGTCGTCTGTACCAGTGAACCCGCACGTGGTTGTTCGAAATAAATTTGATGTTTTAGAAGTAGAGATGGAAGATACATCTCCTTCTGATAGCATTTCGACAGAAATTTCTAATTCATTGAATGATGAAAAAATACAAAAGAGTCTCGTTTGATTAACGTGAGGGGTCGCAGTAAATCCCCAAAGAAAAAAGGTCGCAAGCCTTCTCTTGCCCGACTATCAGATAAATGAATCGTCATGATTCAATTATACAGTGGAATTGTAGAGGTTTAAAAGTTAATTTTAATGAATTAAAACTTCTTGATCAACATTTTTCTCCAGCAATATTATGTTTACAAGAGACCTATCTTAAAGACACAGATTCTTTTCAATTAAAATCTTTTTCGCAATATAATGTTTATAGTAATAAGGATAGAGCTGCAGGTGGCTCATCGATTTTCGTTAGAAATTCTATTTTGCATAGCAGTGTTGCTTTAAACACATCCTTACAAGCTGTAGCTGTTCGTGTAACATTACTAAAAACAATTACGTTTTGTTCAATATATTTTCCTCCGACTTTGAATATAGATCGTAGAGAATTGGACAACTTAGTTAAACAATTACCAAAACCCTTTATTATATTGGGTGATTTTAATGCTCATAATATCTTGTGGGTCAGTGATACTACTGACGCCAAAGGTAATATAATTGAAGATTTTATAGAACAAAATGGTTTATGTGTCTTTAATGATGGGTCTAGTACCTATTTACATCCAGGACAAGGTACTTATACTTCTATTGATCTTACTATAACTGATCCATCGCTTTTTACTGATTTTGTGTGGTCAGTTCATGACGATTTGTGTGGAAGTGATCACTTCCCACTTCTATTAAAAAGTAACGTTGCATCTAGTAATTCATGTATTCCACATTGGAAATTAAATAAAGCTGACTGGAGTCAATTCCAATCTGACTGTCTTACAAATCTTAATAACGTAAATCATTTGAGTAACACTGATCCTATTCTTTCGTTTACAAATACACTTGTTCAGATTTCTGAAAAGAATATCCCAAAAACCTCTACTTTTCATAAAAAGAAATATAATCCTTGGTTTGACGATGCTTGTGAAAGTGTCATCAAAGATCGCAAAAAGGCTGAAAAAATATACAAAAAGCATCCTATTCCTGGTAATTTAAATACACTTCGTCAGCATAGAGCTGCTGCCAGGCGCACAATTAATCATAGCAAACGTCTATCATGGAGAAATTATGTCTCCAAAGTCAATACTCGCACGCCTACTAATAAAGTATGGAAGATGATAAATAAAATTAAAGGCAAAGGTTCTTCAAATACTGTTCAACATCTTGTACATAATTCTGATGTTTTAATATCTAAACACGATATTGCCAATTGTTTAGGCAAGACCTTTTCGAAAAATTCTTCTTCTGATAACTGTCTTCCTCAGTTTCGTCGTATTAAACAAAAATCCGAAAAAAATAAAATTGAAACTTGAATCAAATAATTTAGAGGATTATAACGAGCCTTTTTCTATTGACGAATTACAGTCATCACTTCAGAACTCTAATAATACAGCTACTGGTCCAGACGAAGTGCATTATCAAATATTAAAACATCTTCCTTTGGAATCTTTACACATTCTACTAAATATATTTAATTACATATGGTTGAATGGTGAATTTCCACAATCGTGGAGAGAATCTATTGTTATTCCCATTCCTAAACCCGGAAAGGATCATACTGATCCTATTAATTATCGTCCGATATCTTTAACGAGTTGTATATGCAAGACTTTAGAAAGTATGATTAATGAGCGTCTTGTCTGGTTCCTGGAACACAACAACCTTCTCACTGATATTCAGTGTGGTTTCAGGAAGCAGAGAAGTACGACTGATCATCTTGTGCGCCTTGAAACATATATTCGTGATGCTTTCATAAATAAACAGCATGTAGTTTCTATCTTTTTCGATCTCGAAAAAGCATACGATACAACCTTGAAATATGGTATTTTAAAGGATTTACATGATATGGGGTTAAGAGGCAGTTTGCCAATTTTTATTTCAATTTTTTTGAAAGACAGACGTTTTGATATTCGACTGGGCTCCCATGTTTCTGATTCATTTGAGCAGGAGATGGGCGTCCCTCAAGGGAGTATACTATCTGTTACACTTTTTAGTATAAAAATCAATAGCTTAGCACAAGTATTGAAAAATGATATCGATGGTTCTCTGTATGTTGACGACTTCTTGATATGTTGTCGTGGGAAAAATATGAATATGATAGAACGGAAACTTCAATTGTGTTTAAATAATATATTTCAGTGGTCGATTGAAAACGGTTTTAAATTTTCGAAAAATAAGACTTCTTGTGTGCATTTCTGCCAAAAAAGACGAATGCATAATGACCCTGAACTTTTTATGGACGGTAATAAAATAAATGTTGTAAATGAAGTTAAATTTCTTGGTGTTATATTCGACAAACGACTGTCTTTTATACCACATGTTAAATCGTTAAAAGTAAAATGTTTAAAAGCATTGGATATATTAAAAGTTTTGTCTAGTACGGAGTGGGGTGCTCCAGCTTTACAGATCGCTGGTTCGATCGAAGCTGGACTATGGTTGTATTGTTTATGGTTCGGCCAGAAAGTCCTATTTACAGCTTCTGGACACCATACATCACCAAGGCTTGCGTTTGAGTCTTGGTGCTTTCAGGACCTCACCTGTACAAAGTTTATATGCAGAAGCAGCTGAACCATCTTTGAATATTCGTAGAATTAAATTAACGTTACAGTATATTACTAAATTGCATTCTAATGAATTAAATCCAGCTTTTGGTTGTGTCTTTCGACCACAGCATGAACATTTATATGATAAAAAGCCTAATATAATTAAAAGTATTGGTTTACGTGTAAAACCACATATTCTAGAAGCAGGTATTACACTTGACGACATTGCCGATTTCAAAATAGCTTCATCACCTCCATGGTTGATGGAAAAACCTAAAATTTTATTTCATTTATCTAAAAATAAAAAACAAGAAACTAGTTCTGCAGAATTTCAACAGTTATTTTCAGAAATGAAGTCTTTATATTCTAATTACAAACAATATTTCACAGATGGTTGAAAAGATGATGAAAAAGTAGCGGCTGCTGCAATATGTGAAAACGAGTTTAATTGTTCTATTCGATTACCTAATCATTCTTCGGTTTTTACAGCAGAAGCAAGAGCTATATTATTAGCTCTTTCTCATATTGAGAAAAATCAAAATTTTAAATCAATTATTTTTTTCCGATTCGTTGTCTTGTTTACAAGCCATTCATAATGTAAGAACAAATAACCCATATATTTTAAATATTATTGAAACAGTGAGCCGACTTTTATCTACAGATTTCGATATTGTGTTTTGCTGGCTGCCTTCGCATGTTGGTCTTGTCGGCAATGAAAAGGCTGACAGGACAACCAAGACAGGGTTGAATAAACCAAATGTTATAGGTAAGGTACCTTACTCGGATTTTAAATTATGTATCTTAAACTATGTCAATAATTTGTGTCAAGAGGCTTGGGATCGTGAAGTTAACAATAAACTTCATGATTGCAAGCCTCTTTTTAATAGTAAATATTATAATCATTATACAAACCGTAAAGATGAAATTGTGAGTTGTAGACCCCGCATGGGACACTCCTGGATCACTCATTCATTCCTTTTAAAGGAAGAGCCCCCTCCAGAATGTGTCCCGTGCGGATGTCTATTAAGTATAAAACACATTCTGTTAGAATGTGTAGATACTATGCATATTCGTGAAAAGTATTATACTTGTCAAAATATTAATGATTTGTTTGATCGAATAAGCATCTTTAAAGTATTAGAGTTCTTGAAGGAAATAAACCTATACAGTAAAATTTGACTTTCTGATTGATTGATTGATTTTTGTTTTACGTCACACCACGAATATTTCACGTATATGGTGACGGCATCTGCCTGATGCGGGGCATACAAATTTGGACCTTTGCAACGGACCCACCCGAAGCAGTGAGGGATCTTTAACGTGCCATGCATACCACGACACGGGGCCTCGGTTTTTACTGTCTCATCCGAAAGACAGAACACCGGCATGGCCAGAGCGGGACTCGAACCCCGGCCTCCCGATCAGCAGTCCGACGCGATACCACTAGGCCACGCCGGCTTTGACTTTTTGATGATAACTTGTATATGAAGCTGTGTATCTGGAATGCATGTATTTCGTACAATTGTATGTATTTTAATTTGTGTAAATGAATGGGGTTTTTAAGAAATGTAGTTTATCTGTCTATAACATATACAAAGAGAGCTAGTCTCTCCTATTTTGTTTTAGCTTTACGTTTTATATTTTTGAACATTGTATTAATAATATTAGTATATGTCACCATAAGGGTGAAATATTCCCGATGTGACTTTAAGCACTTATCTATCTATCTATCTAGGTTTGACATGAAATCGGTCGGGAAACCATTAAAACAGACATGTATTTTATTTTGGCCTACTTGCTGTAGCGTAAAAAGGGTCCTTGTCACATCAAAACTATATTATCCCATAACGAATTGCTGTTTTATATACATACGTGGAGGCCGCCATCGCTGTCAGCGTATCACGTGATCGTCTTCTCTGCTGATATTTCACTGGATATTTGGAACAGCCCGAATCGAACAGTTGGAAAAGTAGTGTCACATGATATTCCTATTCCGGAAAGGGCGAATCGCACTGGCCCTCGGTCAGTAATCGGAAGAGTGTCTAACGTTATCCGGACTGAAAATACCAAATAAATGTATTGAAATAATATCAAATCGGTACAATAATTCTATCAGACGTCACGTTTGACACGAAACATGTCAAAAATGGCGATACAAAATTAAATATCAACAATGTAAAAAGTTGGGTCCAGGAGCTCCGTTCAAACGTCTGCCACCAATTGTGGTGAAAGTACAGTGCAAAAGTAAGTTAAACTTACCAATGGTAGAAACTCAACAGGTATAACAAGATAAATATAACAAGTTCAGCAAATGCACTATACGACGTCTGGATTCCTACTTCTGGGCTCTCGTGAATATTTCCGCAGCTCGCTCTCTGCACATGAGGCCCTTTCTGATTGGCTGGTTTTGTCACATGGCAGTTGTTGTGGCCATGTGACATCTGCGTTTCACTACAATACTGTCATACGGAAGATATGTATATATCTCTCGATTTACGTTTGTTCTTTTTGCGCAAATTAATGTTGACTTTCCAACAATTGTAGATGGAAACACTTTTATAAAACAAAAAAACTGAGTTTGTTCGCCAAAGGCCTTATATGGTTAGTCGTTGTTTATGATAAAAAAAAAAGAAAGGAAGAAAACAAACTAACTTTCAAGATTTTATTGATATAAACCTTACATGTTGGCATTATCAATATACAACAGAGTATTCAACTAACATACAATAAATATAGTATGAATAAACAAGATATAATAGAATATCACATACACAGATCTATAATATTTCAGGCATGTAACAGACTGGATATTTACAGTAGAGTTTCAAAGCAGTGATTCAAAACGCATGCATATTACATTTCAGAATAGCAATAGACTAGATACTTTGAGCTTATCAATGATAAAGCAGAAATAGATATCATAGTAAAAGGTAGGCACATTAAGCATTAAAAAGGAAAAAGTAGGAATAGATATCAAAATAATGGTTCACAAAACATGTATTGAATGATGAAGTAACCCAAAACTTAGGTAGTGATCTATAGTACAGGAATTAAGTTCATATATATAACATGGATAATTCAGTTTCTATCAAGACAGGTGAGCATTCCGCCAAAACAGAATTGTATTAAAAGTTCGCAAAACCATAACAAGGAGTATAATGTTTATCATAATGACATCATATATCATGACATATTCTGTTAAAAATATTAAATATGTTGTCAACTACTTGCAAAACATTTAATAGGAAACCAAGGAAATTTCAAGAACAAATAAGAGGAGTAAGTCATGTTGAGACTTAATAAAAGGGTAGAATCAAAGACAGGATAATTATAGATTAATATAGGGTTATTAAGTTATTTGAGATTTTTTTCAAAGCACAGAATTAAAGAATTATTTAAAGTTAGATATAAAAAAAATGTTTGTGGAAATGCCTTTTCTTTCTCTTATACAGGTTTTCCCATTCATTCTAGAGATATTCTATGCACTTGAGAAAAGACGGTCGAATACACCCACTCCTGTTGCCAAGGCTACAGCTGTGCCGTTGTTCGTTCAGTGGAGGTTCCCAAGGTTGCATCTGAGGAAAATGTCGACGTAAAGATGAATAATCACATTGGAATGGCGCCTGACTGCTTCCGGATGCTGGGCAAAGTGTACGTATTGTCGATCAATTCTGTAGAGGCCCAACTCCTGGATCTCTGGTAGCGCTGCCCTAGTAGTTCCGTGGCCGGAGGAGGGGATATTACATGCCTGTTCCACTGGCGTCAGGATGGTGTCCAAGGCTATGTCGATGGAATGGCCGCTGCTGGCTTGCATGTACTGGCCGTCTGACGAAAACCTCCAGGCGCTCCTGCATGGTGCCGGTTATCCATCTGACGTAGTCCGAGTCGAAGTGTTGGAAGTCTTCATAGTATCTGAGGTTCCCCAACCACACCCGTCCACGCGTTGTCATCGGCAGGGAATATTCGCGACGCAGGGCTCGCACGAGACGTCTGGAATCTGATGAAGACTAAAAAAGAAAATGTATCAATGTGTTAGTAAAGTATTGTTATTATTATTTAGTTTAACGTCACATGGAGAATATTTCACTCGTATGGTGACAGTATCATTTATAAGTATATTTGCAAAACAATACAATTCACACATCTACAAGTGTAAAGTGATTCAAACTAATAATATATTTTGGAAAGACGCAAACTTTTAATGTCTAAGGCTTTTAGGCACTTTACTTTTAATGTCTTTATATGCGGTATAAAAGACAGTCGTTTAACATATATAACACCAAGAAATTTAACTTCATTTACAACATTTATTCTATTACCGTCCATAAAAAGTTCAGGGTCATTATGCATTCGTCTATTTTGACAAATGCACACAAGAAATTTTATTGTTCGGAAATTTAAAACCATTTTCAATAGACCACTTAAATATATTATTTAAACACAACTGAAGTTTCCATTCTAGCATATTCATATTTTACCCGCAACAACATATCAAAAAGTCATCAACATATAGAGAACCATCGATATCGTTTTTCAATACCTGTGCCAAACTATTTAATTTAATACTGAAAAGAGTAACAGATAGTATACTTCCTTGTGGAACGACCATCTCCTGTTCAAAAGAATCAGAAGCATGGGACCCCAGTCGAATATTAAAACGTCTATCTTTTAGAAAATTAGAAATGAAAATAGGCAAACTGCCTCTTAAACCCATATCATATAGATCCTTTAAAATACCGTATTTCCAGGTCGTATCATACGCCTTTTCCAGATCAAGAGATAGAAACTACATGTTGTTTATTTATGAAAGCATCACGAATATATGTTTCAAGGCGCACAAGATGATCAGTGGTACTTCTCTGCTTCCTGAACCCACACTGAATATCGGTGAGAAAATCGTTGTGTTCCATAAACCAGACAAGACGCTCATTAACCATACGTTGTAAACCTTTACATATACAACTCGTTAAAGAAATCGGCCTATAATTAATAGGATCAGTATGGTGAGAATCTATTGTTATTCCCATTCCTAAGCCTGGAAAGGACCACGAGTTTGGAAATTCGCCATTCAACCATATGTGATTAAACATATTTAGTAGAATATGTAAAGATTCCAATGGAAGATGCTTTAAAATTTGATAATGCACTTCATCTGGACCAGTTGCAGCATCACTAGAGCACTGTAGCGAATAATGTAATTCTTCGATAGAAAAAGGCTCATTATAATCTTCTTGATAATTTGATTCAAACTTCAATTTTATTTATTTTTTTTTTTTTTTGATTTTTGTTTAATACGACGAAACTGAGGAAGACAGTTATCAGAAGAAGAGTTTTTCGAAAAGGTCTCCCCTAAACAATTAGCAATATCGTGTTTAGATTTTAAAATATCAGACTTATGAACAAGATGCTTAACAGTATTTGAAGTACCTTTGCCTTTAATTTTATTTATCATCTTCCATACCTTATTAGTAGGCGTGCGAATATTTACTTTGGAGGCATAATTTTTCCGTGATAAACGTTTGCTATGATTAATTGTGCGCCTGGCAGCAGCTCTACACTGGCGAACTTTTGAATACCTTTTCGGCCTTTTTACGATCTCTGATAACACTTTTGCAGGTAACGTCAAACCAAGGATTATATTTCTTTTTTTGAAAAGTAGAGTTTTTTTTTTTGGAATATTCTTTTCACACATCTGAACAAGTGTATTTGTAAACGAAAGATTAGGATCAGTTGTACTCAAATGATTTACTTGGTTTAGATTTGTAAGACAATCAGATTGGAATTGACTCCAGTCGGCTTTATTTAGCTTCCAACGCGGAATACATGTATTTACTTGATTGCATATTACTTTTTAATATAAGTGGAAAATGATCACTTCCACACAGTCAGTAAAAAGTGATGGATCAGTTATAGTAAGATCTATTGCAGTATAAGTACTATGTCCTGGGTGTAAATAGGTACTAGACCCGTCATTAAAGACACATAAAGATGTTTTCCTTTAAAATCTTCAATTATATTACCTTTGGCGTCATTACTATCACTGCCCCACAAGATATTGTGAGCATTAAAATCATCCAATATAATAAATGGTTTAGGAAGTTGTTCAATTCTCTACGATCTATATTTAAAGTCGGAGGAAAATATATTGAACAAAACGTTATTGTTTTATGTAATGTAATACGCACAGCGATAGCTTGTAAAGGAGTGTTTATAGAATTTCTAATAAAAATTGACGAGCCACCCGTAGCTCTATCATTATTACTATAGACATTATATCGTGAAAAGTTTTTAAATTGAATAGAATCTGTGTCTCGTGTAAACATAATACTGCTGGAGAGAATTTTTGATCGAGAATTTTCAATTCATTAAAATTAACTTTAAACCTCTACAATTCCACTGAATTATATTATCCGAATTATTTATTTGTCTTTGAGAGGAGCAAGAGAAGGCTTGCCACCTTTTTAGTTGGGGATTTGCTACAATCCCGTGTTTTGACAATGTGAAAATTCTCACTAGCTCGTATATTAGAAGCAGAAGGATGTACTTCATCCTCCTCTCCTAAAACATCAAATCCATTTTTCATAGCTGCGTCTGCAACACACGTATTAGAAGATTGTTTATTTGTGTTACTTTTATATTTTTTTCGATGACTGAATAGGTTTTCTGGGCACAGGTGGTTTTACATGCGAAGATGAAGTCGAGGAATTTTTTCATTGAACGATAGACTTGGTAATTCAGTTTGAATACCGCAAATCTCAGCTTGACAACTAACAGTTGCTGTTTTCTTTGTGAGAACGGCAGCAGCGTAACTATTTGTTGCCAATGAACGAGCATGGGAAGCATCGTACAACGTTCTTGCATCGTAAAAAGAAACACCTCTCTCAACTTTTATAATTTCAACTTCGCGTAAATACGCGGGACATTGTTTCGAGGATGAACAGTGGTTCCCGTTACAATTCACACAAAAGGGTGTACAGTCACAAGGCATTTCAAAATGGGCATCCCCATGATCCATGACTTCACCATCAAATTCATCTACAACTATATTTTCAACTTCTTAATGACCACAACGATGACATATACTTTTTTTGCGATTGCATCTGTACCGTGAATGGCCAAATTTTTGACAAGTAAAACAGCGCAACGGTGATGGATAATATAATTCGACGTTGGCTGTAACGTAGCCTAGCTTTATTTTCGGGGGTACAGAGGGTGTACTGAACGTAAGGAGGAAAGTATTTGTTTTAATGTCTTTACCATCCTTTTTGATTATAAATCGTCGTACACCTACAACTCTCTGGCTCTTCAATTCCGCGAGTATTGCTTCATCTGATAACAAAGTGAGAGTCCTATCCTTGTCTCTCAAAATACCGCGACACGTATTGAGTGTATGATGAACAGACACTTTTACAGGTATGTGACCGATGTGGTCCAATGTTAGTAAATTGGTTGATTGTTGTTTTTTTCAAGCATTCGACTATAAGATGTCCTTTCCTTTGCTTGGTAACGTTTTAACTGTTCCGGCAACAGATTGAATAGTTTTATCAACTAAGAAGGGCGAAGCTTTAGCTAGAGCACCATCTTCAGAAGATATCACCAGAAAACGAGACCAGTCATCATCAGGTATTATCAACAGTATTATCAATATTGTCCAAAAGACGTTTTCGTTTATTCAATGTTTGGTGGTTTTGTGTAGAGGACGCCATGAGAAAAGATTAAAATTCATTCCCACAACCACCCACCCTCCAGGGAGTGTCTACAGGGACCGGGCAATACACTGTGGATCTCCAACAGCAATGCGCTGGAGTGGTTGTGAGAGTATACTCGACCATAAAGTAAAGAAATGCATTTAACTGCAGAAAAAGTAACTCGGGTACCAGTCGAGAAACATTTCATAACAGTCAATGACATGCAAATACTTTAAATTTACAATCGATTGGCCCATAAGCCACCGCCTTCTCAGATGAAAAATAGTAAGATGCAATAAATGGCAAAACTACACAATATGCACAGTACTTCAAGATGGAATAAGCAAGATAGGTGAGGGCTTGGCATGACAAAGCCGATTGATCAGGATCGGGCCCATCCGACCGCCCGTCTAGCTGAAGTAAGGGCCAAAGTGGAGTGTTGGACTCAAACAAACCGCAGTTTGGAAATGCCCTCAGCCACCAGGATCCCGTCCTCCAACGACACGGGTTGCATCCCACGGCAAACAGGATGCCTCATTTGGTCTATAACCGCGCCAGCAAGAGGGTGCTTGGAAATCTTTAATAAGAATTCCCCGGGTGCCTCATTTAGTCGCCTCATACGACACGCAAGAGGTACGGAGGTCCTATTCTTATCACCCCGGGAACCCCACGGGGGGTATTGTAAATATAAGAGGTGTGTAGTTCTTAATTGCAGTATAAGGTGGTATGACGGGCAAAAATTGCTACCTGCCGAGCATGGGGTCTCGGGTTCCTGGTGCTCCTTCTTTTTGTTTTCCTTATGCCTTCATTAACAGTTTGAATCATCGACATTTTCCTCGAAATTTTACTCTTTGAATTTTAGCTGTACAGTGAGCGGGATGCATCAAAGTCATCATTGTGCAACAAAAGATGCATTTTTGTTTTCTTTTCTACTTGTATTACCTATATTTATTGCTTCGTATCAGTATGGAAAACTAATAAAGGTGATTTGGGGTATAAAGTATTATGTATTATTGAACGACTTTAAATCGTGAACATTATATTCAGCGTGAGTCTGCGTACTAAACCCTTACCCTTAAGTAGTCAATAAAGACTGACCTAATATACCTATTTATACGATTAAGGGTGATCCTCAGAACGAAGAGCAGGTACTGATATTGACATCAACAGTGGTCTCAACTGTTGACTTTTGTTTTAATTATAGCTATATATACAATAATAGTCAGGGTTTTAGGTATCCTAAAATATAATTAGCTCCTTATCTTCCACTTCATTAGGGCGTTTCAGGACCCATTTTTGGGCCTAAATGTAGGTAAAATGTTTTATTCTGTGTTCTTAATCACTTGTTGTTAAGTATGCATAGACATTCTATTTCCATGAAGTAATATTTAATAACTCTAGAAGAGATAAAAATAAAAAAAGAAAAAAACAATGATAAAAATCAACGATGATTCTGAGTCTGTGGCACCCCGAACGTAATAATAATTTAGGGGTGGCATACGAATTTAAAAACCAGAGTTTGCCCTATATGGCTTACAATACCTTTAGTCCCATAATTTGTGTTTCACTGTTACAAAATACCGGCTGTAATATGTTCAATGAAAATCTTAACTATTATTTATGTTATGTTTTCTTTGACTTTATTTTAGCGTGTAGGTTTTCATTTTTGCCGGTAGATTACCCAGTGAATTTCAAACCCTGATGTATATTCATAAATATAACACAAGCTATCAGGACTCTCTCATAACAGCGGTCGGGTAAGGTGCAATGAAAGACTAGCATCACCTGCCAACCGATCACACCAGTCATGTATAAACGAGTTAGTATTGTTTGCAGTCACAGAAGTAAGAAACGGCAGAGCCGTAGTCAGCAGCGGTATATGTTATGATGTACCAACAAGACAGTACAATATTCGTAATGCAGACAGTGTAAATACTAAGTCAACATTCCAAACAACGATCTATCATGTGAGCCAAACGGTCTTTATTACGAACGTAAAATTTCCGGAATGTAAACTTAAACCTATTTTGCCTCGATTAGTTAAGGAACGATACTCAAAAAAGGGCGGTGTATACCGAATCATTTGAGACACATCAACACCGTACGCAGGTGATAACGAAAAGTTAACAATGGGGAAACTATAGTCATAACGTTTGTCATAAATTGAATTAGTAAATTTACCATCTCAGTCAGTATCAAGTAGTAATTCTAATTATGTATGACACGAATTGGAAGCTGTATTATCTTTAATTTCCAGTTTATTTGGATATATTGTATGTACATATGTATCAAAATACATGTCATTTAAAGATCGCACATTATCAATATATCTGAATGTAAGGTTAAAGGACAGTGCAAAAAAAGGTTTCTGTTCATGTAATGGAATGCGTTCTTAGTATCGATGAAACGCACTCACGTATGACTGAAGAATGATCAATGCAACTTCTCTTTTTGCGGGAACCGTCCTCTACAACACCATTATCCTCCAACCAGGTAGTGATCCTCTGATATATCAGCATAAATATTACAGGGAATCGATATGAGCATACTCCTCTCTTACTTCGTACGGGTTTGTACCGGGCTTCACGGTTAAGCTTACAAAATTATCCCCCCCCCAGTCCGAACGTACTGCACTTTATTCAAAACAGTATGCGACAATCTAATGAAGCATATCGATACATATATCTTTATGCAGACCCTCCGTAGGGGTTTCTTCCCCGCCGAACTCTTGAAATACTGATACTCTCAAATAATTCATTCATACTTTGTACAGTATAATACTGATTTCGAATGTGTGCAGTGTCTGCACATTCCAACAATATATGTTTAATACTTAATAGACATCCGCAAGGGATACACTCTGGAGGAGGCTCTTCCTTTAAAAGGTAAGAATGCGTTATCCAAGAAGTGAACCTATTCAATAAAATATGATATATTGAAATGTAACGTATTATAATTGTGTATATATGTATATTTTAGTAACATCATTTATATGTAGATACGTTATACAATGAGAGCTGGTCTTTCCTAAATATTTTTAATTGCTCTTTTTAATTTGGTTTATGTTAGCTTGTAACCGTCGCCATATGGGTGAAATATTCCCGGTGCGACGTAAAACAATAATGTATCTATCTATCTATCTTCCCCGCCGATTGCTTTATGTAGTTTGTGTTCATATTATGAGAAGGCAAATATTAGTCAAATGAAATAATAAAATAGCTTTCACAATCATTTTAAAGTTGTTTCTAAATATTGCCGAAGTGAAAATATTTGTGTCAACCTGAGCTGTATAGTGATCAACTTGATCAGCAGTTTTAATAATCTCAAACCGTCCAAACTGTGAAACAATCTTTTACATGGAGGAACCCCTTCTAGGTTCAAAGAACTTTGAAGTAATTTCATCAGCATATATAGCTCCTCTCTGTTGTGTCTCTTTTGACCAACTAATGAAATAGAATAAAACAGATAAACAGTATTTAGGATCTTATTCTTATTTGTGGGAATGGGGCACTATTATTAAATATATGGTTTGACTTGTATGTCAAGCCATAGGTGTCATGGCGTGAAACGTCTTGTCGATATGTTTTTAAAATTTGTTTACATAATTAGGTAACATTCATGAGTAGGGTGAGGCACATAGGTGGATCTAGAAATTTTTGAAAGGGGGGTGGGGCTGAAGTTTCCCATCACCAGTGTTTTGCAGTATTTGATTTGGAAAGGGGTTTGCATCCCTAAAAATGGTCGAAAATGCCGCCCGCCCACCCCGACAATGTGGCAGATCCAGAAGCTCATCTGGGGGGGGGGGGGGGGGGGGTATCCAGGGTGAGGGTTTTTTTAACCAAAATTTTCAAGATACTGCAAATCTTACATAAAGTTAACATTTTTCTCTTTCCCTAAACCCCCTGGATCTGCCACTGTACAGACCTGATGCACTAGTATATAAGATAAGATAATATTCATATAAAATCGATGCATATATAACAGTATAACATTAGCTCTGTAGACAATATAGATGCTGGAAGGCAACACACAGAACAACATAATTTTCTTTATTTTTACCTTATGAGTTTGCGATTGCCATCAATGTGCCGAAAGGATAATGGTGCTGGCACACTGTAAAGTCTTCACCACAGAAAGCTCATCGAAATAAAACATCATCTGGATCTACATTCTGCATAGCCTCTCTTATTCTATACTCCTGCAACTTGATGCCTCGGGACTATAGCATTCCTCTGACCGTTCTGTATCCCACATACGGAAATTCAACAAGAATATCATGCACCATACTGTTAAGTTCGATATCTGTTATTAAACTGTATAGTTGCCTCGAACTAAGCCCATATTCGCTTAATCGTCTTTTAATTGTCTTTTCACTCAGATGGAGAATATGAGCAATATCTTTAACAGTGAAATCACTTTCAAGCAAGGACTTCAATATTGATGAGGAAATATCGAATTTTGGTGCCCCCTTTGGTCCTTGCACTGGCTTGTGGCTTGGTGATGAAGTTTTGTTGCTTTCGGACGACTCTGCAAGCAACGCGTATGCTTCACCGACAAGATTTAAGCATTCGCCGACTGGGGTCATTTGGTCTAACTGTGCTAACATACTAACAGTACCTTCAATGTCATTCAAAATGTAATTTGTCCTACCCTGTCTTATAGCATTGCTACTGCTGAGCAATTTATCGTACAACATTTCCTTGATTTTATCCCTTTCTCAACGTTCATTTACATTCAAATTCTGTTTTTACTTTCGATTTCCCTTGTGTATGGACCGTCTAAGAAGTTTCGTAATCTCGCTCAGAACGCCGCCTGTTTTCAAAATGCGAACCTATATTCGTACAAGTGCTTGTTGCTGTGCTAACTAACAGGTTGGGAACACTCTCTGATATGAAAGAAAGTCTCTGTTTTCCGGTACTGTCTCTCAAAAGCGGGAATAAACAGTCTAGCGTTTCAGTAATTGCACGTACGTTTGAGCATTATAGCATCGTTTTTGGAGGAAATTCGACTGTTCGCGTCATGTCCAACACAGTGGTGAGTACAATGCAGCTACTACTTCACGTTCAGAAGAGGAAAATTAAATTTCATGTAGAATTAATTCACAATTGCATAGTTTTCTTATACATGCAAACACTTGCAATGTCATTCCTTCGTTTCAATATGAAATTAAAACTGAAAACGACTTACATTTTACTTTCCAACCCCTCTGCCACTTTATGTCATGACACGGAAATTTCATTATCATCACTGACTTGTAATCTTTTTGATTAACCAATCAAATTATATTGTACAAAGGTCGTCGTTGATATATTCAAATAGAGTTATCTGCTCTTGCTTGCACTATCGGTTTAAAGTATGGAAGAACAGCTACGTGATACGTAAAATTTATGACTCAATAACTTACATATCGTTTTATTTTATTGTTATCTTTCATTTGTCTTTGAAGTGATAATAAATTAATTATTCAGTTCAAAACCAGTAAATCAGGTATCGTAACGAAGGATATCGCCGATCAATTTAGGAAGGATCCTCCGAAAAGCAAGAAAAGGGTTAATATTAACAAGGCGTTTAGCAGAAAAGAGACACTCCTAACGAAGGTGAATTTAAATATTATATTCAAACAATGAACATACATATTGTATTTTGCTGGGGAGTAGGACACTTTAGAGGTTGTAAGGGCCGCCACATGAAATTAAGGTGTGTGGCTTTTCTTCTTGGGGGGGGGGGGGGGGGGGGGGGGCGCTTTAGAGTGTGTATGAATTATATAAATACATGATTTTTATATAATATAAAAAAAATTCCGTATAATATTCTAAATCTCATAAGGTAATATGTTATCATTACATGATATCATATAGTATATATCATATAACTTAACCTGCATGTCAAGCTTAATTGTACATCAACATAATGTTTACATATAATTTACATTAATAACTGGCTGTCCTCGAGTTCTTTCAAGAAGGTGATGACATTTGCTTTTGCCTTCCCTTTAACTTTTCGCCGCCTTGATCTTAGAATATAACTTTGCCCGTACTCCTTTTCTAATTTTGATATTTTTTCTTCTATTAAAGCAATTAAATTATCTTTGGTTCAATTTTCAATGGCAAAATATGATTTTCTTTCCGAATTATTGATGAAGACCGGTTCAAGTTTTACTTGATGACATTTTTCTTTCTTTTATAAATTCCAAATACGAATGAAAATTTTCTATACATTTTGCAGAGAAATTTACGAGTTCTGTGTCTAATTCTAGACCACAAAAACTCATGGCTGCAGATTCGCCGCCCGATTTTAAATATTTATCAAGTCGTATGGATTGCCTGCAAATAGATAAATAAAAATCTTCTAAACGTGGATTTTAATAATTATTTTCTCATGAAAACGACTTTAAAAGGTCATGGAATCAATTTAGTTTAAACATATTTATTGCTCAACATAGCATAGGATTGGCGAAAAGTTTTAACTTGTGTAACGCCTTTCCTAGAACACACATACAATTATAATGGAATACATACGTCGAATAAACATAAATAAATATACTTACATACAAATATACATTCACATACATACACATATATATATTTACCGTAATTTGTGAATTTCTTCGGACAGGTCTACTGTATAGGAATAGTCACCGTCATCATTCGTGACGCTCATGATGCGGCTGAAATTTTCTTTTATCTTAAAAAGACATACAATAAAAGCCGATGCAATAATGATAAAAATAACAACAATACAAAATATCATTATTAATGTAATTTTGTTGTCATAATATCGTATTTGTTATTGAAAAAATAAATAAATATTACTTGACACCGTAAATATGTTATGATGCAGGCATGCGATCTACACAAAGCGACGGGGGCAGAGGTCCGAGTGACAATTAAAAATTTGTTTGGGAATACATATAAATATAATTCCTAGGCGGAGGTATACAATACTTCTATTTAATTCATTTGGTTTACATGAATTAATCTAGATGTATGATAAAAATGTAGTCCATTGATTATAAATCAAGATAAGAGGTGCATAAATAACATTAACAATTAACTTACAAAATGGACTTAATTTATCATATGAATTATTTCCATGTGTTGGAAAAAGTACTTCATATACTTCATATTTACTTCTACATTTTATTTATTTATATTTTCACTTTCTTTATATTTGGTTAAACAATAGTTACCTTTGTGTTCATAAGTTTAACCCGCTTGCTATTTAGTTCCGTGCTTTCATATTTAAGTTATTTTTCATTTATTTCTTCAACATACGTTCTCTTTTATTCTATTTTACTTTTTTATTTCATTTTATTTTGTTAAATTTATATTAATTTCCAAGGATTCTCAGACAACTGCTCCATCTGAGCCCCAGACCGAACCCGAGACCGAGTCCAAAAGGAATCGGATAGTGGTGACAATGACTTTCCTTCGCCCCAGCGACGAAGAAAGATTATGAAAGTAGAAAAAAATACACAAACAACCGAAAGTAGTTTTACAGCTATGCAAGACGAGTCCCTTTGCCGAATATGCGGCGAGGGGAAGCTTAACACCAGAGCTTTATGGCTAGGTTGTGACAAATTAATTAAACCACCAAGAGTAAAGTGTGAATATCGGGTTCCCTGTAAATGCTTTGGTATCTAGCACGCACTCAGGCCGCTTGTAAGATAGTCATCTTATACCGCTACCTGGATCCGCCTCGTAACGTGGATGTGACCCGGTAAACGGACAGACTGTTTATCTGAACTCCGAAACTACGACGTTGCATTCCAAACCTACTCATTGAACTTTTCACCGGAGTCATCTCTTCCTGGAGGGATGTGAAAAACTTAAGAGGGACACGAAAAACTTATAAAAATCCAAAATTGAACTTTTCACGGAGGTTATCGCCACTTAGCGGGACAAGATAACTTATTTAATAGATTTTTACTATTGTAGCAATATTAAAAGTCACTTCAAACTATGAAAACTAATAGATTTGTACTATTGTGGTAATAAAAATTGTCTTAAATTAAGTACCGCTCGTAAATAGAGAGGGGATTTCGTATAAAAGATCCAGCGGTCGGTCAGATCCCGACTTGGACCCAAACTGCGGCACTCGACCATCACGTAAGAAACTTTGACTTGGGGATCTCGCTTTCTATTGGCTCTATTTATTATCACATCTCTACAGATAAAACTTATTGTTGTAATTTGTAAATTTACTTATTTCTTTAATTATAAATTATAGCTGTATAGTTGATATTGGGTTTAGATTATTAAAAGTTAATCTATGAGATTCGTTGTTATTTATTGTTAGTTAACTTCACTTTTTAGTTGTTTCTTTTTACAAATGTTTAACCATCAGACTCTTTACAGAACCGTGTGTTATCTAACATACAGACTTGTTATTTTGGTGCCGTGACCTGGATAGGACTCTGGTTGGTGGAAGAGAAATCGCTGAAAAGTAAGTTGACTTTGTGTTTCCCTTAGGTTATCATTTTATACAGGCTTATTTTCGTTATTATCATCAATTCCTATAATTAAAGAAAATGGCAGAACTACAAGAACTAATTAATGCATTAGGTCATCAAATGCAGGGAATTCAACATAAGTAAAGGCCACATAAGATGGGAAATAAAAACGTATAGAGGGGAGAGGACAAAGTTTCGCTAGTGGATAAAAGACATTGAAAAATATGCCACTATCAATAATTAAGAAGACTCAGAAATGTTAGGGCTCGCATATCAAACGACAAAAGGTACCTTAAACGATTTTATTGGGAAGGTGTTTAAGACACAGGGATATAGGTGGAATAGACTTAAAAGCGAACTAGCTTTTAGGTCGCGTAGGTTAGTGACGAGCAACATGCGCAAGTCTTGTTACGAAATTTAAAACAAAGAAAAAATGAAGAGTTGGCCGCTTTCGGCGATCGGATAATGGAACTTGCGGAGATCGCATATGAAGATCTCACGGGGATTGGAACTCGCGAGAATTTGGTCAATTTTTTTTTCACGGACGGGTTGCTATACGACTACCTGAAAGTTAGGGTCATGAGAGAGAACCCACGAGACTTGCAACAGGCTATAATTGTAGCCATGACGGAAGAAAATTTCCGTAAGCGGGTCAGTTTAAAGATCTGGTACCCGAACTTCAGTAGAGAAAATTTTCCGATAAATGAAGAAGGCCACGTTCCTATGGAAATTGATCATTCTCGACCCCAGCAAAGGTCAAATACTTGGTGCTGTTATTGTAAATGTAGCAATCACAATTCGGCGACAATCAATTCGGCGAATTGTCGCCGTCGATACAGAGTAAACGAAGTCCCCAGTTCAAGCAAGAATAATAAAGGGACCCACATGCAGAATATGTGTGCTATTTCTGTAAAAAGAAAGGTCACAAAACGTGATTGTTTTGCGTATTTAAATCAACAGGGAAACGAGTAGACGCCCCTTCTGTAAGGACCAACGGGGGGAGGCTTAAAAAGGTCACAAAAGGACGGGTAATTAATTTGGGGGGTAGTCCAAACTCATGTTTGGATAACAAAAATATAGGTCTTTAGTTGACACTGGTGCAGAAGTTTCTTTAATTCATAGCCGTGTGTTTGAAGGGATTAAAGATCCACCACAATTACTTAAACGAAGGATAGCGTTACAATCAGTAAATGGGAAAGAATTAAAAATAGATGGATTAATCAATTTAGAAATTATCATAGGAGGGAATAAAATTGTTCAAGCATTCTATGTTACTCCAATTATGAATAGAAATGTCATATTAGGAAGGGATTTTCTAACAACTCATGGTGCACGCATTTATTTTGATCTAGGCTCTATGCGCATTAGTAAAACTTGTGTTCCTTTGGAAGAGGATATTCATATCAGTAGTTTAGTACGTTTTAATAGGAAGGTTAAAATTAAGCAAAATACTGTTACTATATGCATGACAAAAACAAAACAATATATTCCTATTGGTGAAATGGTAGAAATCTCTCCTTCCGACAAGGGTTTCGTTGATTCAGAACCTAACTTAGTGACACGGCCTTCCGTATTGACTCTGAACGATAGACGACATATACCTGTTATGTTGACAAACCCGATTGGCAAAATGCTACAATTAAGGCGCGGAACTGTAGTCGGAAAAATTGAGACTACAGGTTACAAGGTTAATGAAGTTTTTGAGGTCTACAACCAACCGACGTCCGACAAATTTGATTTAACGGACATTATTACGGACGACCAATTTCCTGTACAGATTGAACAATTAGTAAGTAAAAATAGAAACATTTTCGCCCTGACAGACAGCGAATAGGGACGCACTAAGACCGTAAAGATGACAATCGACACAGGTGACCACAAACCCATAAAATTAAGACCGTATGGCGTGCCACTACAGCACCGAAAAACCGTAGATCGTGCAATAAACGAGATGCTAGACGCGGATATAATCACTCGTTCGCAATCCCCCTGGGCTTTTCCGTTAGTGATCGTATCGAAGAAGGACGGTTCTTCTCGCATGTGCGTTGACTTTAGAAAACTGAATAAAATAACTAAACCAATTTCATACCCGCTCCCTTTGATAGATATTTTGGCTCAATTAGGTGATGCTAAGTATTTTAGTAAATTAGATCTAAAATCTGGGTATTTGCAGGTAGCCATGGACCCCAAGGATAAAGAGAAAACTGCTTTCATTGTCATAAAGGTTTGTTCCAGTTTTACGTTTTACCTTTTGGATTAATGGGAGGTCCCGGTGTATTTCAACAATTAATGTCAATAGTCTTAGAGGGATACGAAGACTTCAGCCTTGCTTATTTAGATGATGTAATAATTTGGTCAAAATCAGAAGAAGAACACTTTTCTCACATTCAAAAAGTATTTGACAGACTAAAACAACATAATTTGAAATTAAAACTGAAGAAATGTTCATTCTCTAAAAAGGAAACGGATTATTTGGGGTTTGTTATAAACAAAAATAGAATCAAACCGGACCCGGAAAAGGTGAAGGCCATTCGAACTTTACCAGCTCCCACTAATGTTAAGGAAGTCAGAAGTTTTATTGGCATGTGTAGTTATTACCGTAGATTTATCCCAAATTTTTCAAAAATAGCCGAACCTTTGATAGCGTTAACCAGAAAATATTCACGTTTCAGTTGGGATTCGAACTGACAGAAAGTATTAGACTTCCTGAAGGACAGTTTAACAGTGGTTCCCTTATTAGCATGTCCCGATGTAAACAAACAGTATACTCTGTATACTGACGCGAGTGACACGTGTATCGGCGCGTGTCTGACACCGCCGTGTGCTGATTCGGCAGATGAGATCCCAAACGTAGTCAATGAGAAACCTATTTATTACCCGAGTCATAAACTTAGTCCTACTCAATCTAAATAGTCAACGGTCGAGAAGGAGGCATACGCGATCAATTATAGCCTCCAGCGTTTGGATACGTACTTGCACAACGCGAAATTTACGATCAAAACAGACCATAAGCCGTTACAATACATCTTAGAAACATCTATGCAAAATAAAAATATACAGTTATGGGCGATGAATTTAATGGCTTATGACTGTAATGTGGAGTATATCTCTGGCAGAGATAATATTTGTGCGGACTTGCCATCGAGGATGCCTACAAACTGCAATCATATTCCACACGGAGATGTGAAGGTTACAGATACAGACGTACATAAGAATACGTTTGAGGTAGGTGCTTTGGATTCGAACCACTTTGATCCTATAGACTTTGCAAGTTGCACAGTCAACGAAACTGACATAGAAAAACCTGATGTACCGGAAGTACGAGACGTAAACATGGCACAGGAGCAAGACAAGGATGAAAGCGTTGCCAAGTTGAAGACTCAAATTAAACTTGGTGATGCCCTATCATCAGACTTAAAGAGATACATAGTCGATGATAATGTCTTGTATTTGTTTCGAACCTTGATGATGATCCTGTTTTACGGTTGTACATTCCTTCTCACATGAGAGAACAGGTATTGAAGCAATATCATGATGATATGGGCCATTTTGGTGTAGAAAGGTCATTTTTCAACATCAAGAGCAAATATTATTGGCCTGGGTTATATAAACATCCTAATGAATACATGAAGAAGTGTGTTACATGTCAAACAAGAAATTTGACAAAGGTCAAGGCTCCACTAATGGCTACGGACATTTCCCCGTACGCCTAGGCCAAAGTTGGACTCGATCTGTCGGGACCATACCCTACATCGTTGTCGGAAAATAAATATATTGTCGCGTTCGTCGATCTCTACTCAGGTTATCCGGAAGCCTCTGCGGTGAAAGACAAAACGGCAGACACTATAGTTAATCTGATGATTAATGAAATATTTCCACGATACGGGTCAGTACTTCAAATAGTAACGGATAATGGGACGGAAAACGTAAATCAGAAAATGAAGGACACTTTAGAGACCTTGAATATTCACCACGTAACAACGTCATTTTACCATCCTCAAGGCAATGCCAAGGTCGAACGTCTTCACCGAACTTTACATGATGTAATGTCTAAACTGCTACGTGACGGACATTCAGTATGGGACTTGTATCTGAATCAAACTCTGGCTGCTATTCGGTTTAGTATTAGTGATTCCACTAAATTCTCTCCTTTCTTCCTTCTATATAACCGTAATGTAGTTCTTCCACTTGATACCATACTAAAACCACGAAGAAAATATCTCGGTGAAGACGAATACAAGATCGCTCTACAAATACAACACCAAGCTTTTCGTGCCGTCCACAGAAATTTGAAGAAGGCTAAGAAAACACAAGCCAAATATGCTGACCGTAATGCCAAGGACACACCTTTCAAGATAGGAGACCCCGTATTTTATCGGAACTTCGACCGGAAGAACAAGTTTGATGTGAGATGGCGGCCATATTTCCGCATCATTGAACAAACAACTTTCAAGATAAAAAATCAGTTGACTGAAGGCATAACCAAGGCCCATGCGGAACAACTCCGAATGTCACATATAGAAGAATGGGAAGTACCCCAAGACGCGACCGGAAACAGAATACGCCGTGCACAATACGTGGTGCCACCAGAAGATGAATCTTCTGAGGCTGAGTCAATGGATTCAAACCCAAGACCAGACCACGAAGGAACGTTGGCCCGTAAAATCAATTACATGATTTAAGATCAAGACCAATAGCGATCCTTGGTAACCATACAATGTGAAAAAAAAAATTTACATGTGTATGCTGTCAAGTTATGTATAAAACATGGGGTTAAACAAAGATGCAAAATGTTTTTTTCGATGTTGAAAGCTGCCTTTAAAGAGGTCGAAAGACAGATTACAGGTCGTCAATTGGATTTATTGCTTTCCATTTAAAGTTGTCCAGGGGTAGTTGAGGTTGTTTTTGATGTTCAGATAACCGTGAATTTTGAGCCCTGTGCTATGAAATGATACTGTTGTTTTTTACCGTCTCTTCTAAAAAGCAACAATCTCTTAGCTTTATAATTGAGTGCTCATTTCAGTATTCGTAAATATCTTTAATTTCTATTGCAACTTCCACATGAATGATATTTAAGTACAATACTTTCCTTTCTGTTTCCATGGAATTTCAGATAGTCTTATGATAATGTTATTTATATTAAAGGCATTGTAAATCCAATTCCAATACAAAACCTATGATATACATTTTTCAATATTGCAATAGGTAATATTGATGTTTCAGTTTTTAAAATTACAAAAAAAAAAATTTATTTAATTTATTATGGAAACCTGTACTATAATATTTTCATAAAATTCCTTTTCATTTTTTCCCTGTAGAGGCACATCATCATCATTTCAATTGAAGATCTGGAAATACTGTACCCGACAAGGGAATTCCATCCCATACATGTGTCTGGTACTAAGTATGTTTGTGATATCAAACGCATGTAAGTAGGATGGAAATAAATGGAATCTTTCTCAGAGGTAGACAGATGGCTAACTAGTAGATACCTAACTCAACAGATTGTGTCATGCATCAGTCTTATAGGAAAAGATATGGTAGGGAATACTGCCTTATATCTCTTTGTATATGTCTGTAGTCTTTTTTTATATGCCTGCCATAGATTTTACATATTATGGTATGACGCTGTCCTTCTGTCTTTCTATCCTTTAACTATGGGGTGCGATGAATTCATTAAGTGACAGTGTTTTTTATGAAACTTGTTAAAAAATCTTTACTTACATAGGGAAAGAGATTATGAAAAAATTAGAATTGTCATTAGCAGTGAATGGAATAAAAACTTTGACATTGATAGAGTTATGCACGTGGTTTTCATTCAACTTGTACAAAATGCTTAAGTAATGTAGAGAAAGAAAGATTTTGAAAATATCTATTGTCTCATTACAGAGTTATGGAACTTCATTTTTTCCCATGGATAGAATAATTTGAATCGGTTTTTTTGTTTGTCCTGGTCAAGCATATGTCTCATTGAGTAGAGTTACCAATTAAGACGGATTGTACATTAACACAAAAAAACGCCGACACTTTTGTCCAAGATATACGCTGATGGAGATACAGCGGGAGCCACAGAAAAGATGCCAAAATTATAAAACGACAATGCAGAGAGGACAGACGACATGCACGTCACAAAAGAAATATTTTTTTTTTCAATGTGCAGAGTATTAGACACGATATGTCAGAACTCAATGCAGATACAGGATTTCACAATTCTGATATTATATGCCTCACTGAAACCTGGCAACATAACGACGAAGCACTAGATGCACTACATCTGCAAAATTATGACTTCCACCACCGAACAAGAATGCAGTCACGACGAATTAACCACACTTAACTGCAAAAAACAACAATTGCAGGTTCATGGAACATTGTTATTTGATCCCCGCTATTTGACGACGTTATGGTCCGCGTACTGGGAGGGGCATAACAAAAAGTACAAAAATAGAGACATGTAGACTACCATGGTTATTGGGTGAAGCCAATGGCTACATGGTTAACGGCAATAAAGCCATCATTTCTTGAATCCAAATTTTATCTACATCATATTCTCACGATTCCATGGGAAATAAATGGTCATGCATATGATAGGATATATATGGTATGGATGGAGCAAAAATACTAATAAACAAAGAAATAGAAAAAAGAGAGGGGGTGTGTGTGTATGGGTTTTCAAAGGAAGTACCATTTATTTCATGGAAATAAAGATTAAATAATTCTTCAATCCCGCTGGTAATCATTAACTGTGATTACTGTGAATATTTATGTTATCATTTAATGCCGCTATTAAACTCATAATCAATGCAAAACTCCTTGGAATTCACATGAATAAAACTATTTAACAAGGTCAAATCACATATATAACTGATTGTACATGAATATTATTAAACACGAGAAGTATCATTTATAGCAAGTATAGTAATACAATACTAAATACTCAAACCATTTTTATATATTTTCGTTTAATAAATGATTTTTAAAGAAATTTTACAAAGATCTTTAGTTTTATCTAAATATAAACGTAAAATTAATTTAAAGACAGAAGGTCTTCTATAAAAATAAGGTTTCAAAAATTGCATTCTCAAGTCATTATATGTAGGACATTTCAGTATAAAATGAAATTCATCTTCTATATCAGTATTACATGATGAACAAATACGTCTTTGTAAGGGAATGTTCTTGTATGTACCGGTCTCAACTGTTAAGCAATGTGAAGAGAGACGTATCTTAATGATAAGTTTCCTATATTTATCATATATAGGTTTTGTTAAATATGATTGTAGCGTGACTCTATCAATTAGGTGCTTATACAAAAAAAACCTTTTGATGATGCATTACTTTCTGACATAAGTGATTGTTTATGAATATCAATTAATCTTTCTTTTACAGTAGATAAAATATAGTTGTCCTCAAGTGTTTCATGATTCATCCAAATACCTAAATATTCTTAGCATTAATTTTAATACCTCGACCGTCGGAAGGGTCGCAAATTAATACATTTTAATGACACAAGGTGTGATAATTCATCCTGTCAATTAGCCCGTGGTCGTAATATTACGCAATACTATAGACAAGTACTTGGTCGATAATCTACTCTCAACCATTCCGTTCAGTTTTGTTCATTTATTTCTTTATGTCATTTGGCACATTAGATATTACAAATATAAAGTAATAATTTAACTTCAAGATGAACAAAATATATATTATACATAAATTGACAAACATTTATCTGAATTTTTAAACTTCACCCAGAACGTATATGGACCCTCCTTATGTTGTAAATATGCCCAACAATTACAAAATGATTCGGTTCCATGTTTAAATCCTTGCTGAAATGTTGCCAATTCACAAAGATATTTTATTTTCCGTTTTTATTTTACATCGACGCAGTTATTTAATATTCTTAAACATAAGTATTAAAAATTATGTCTAGTATTTATCATATATTCCTTTGTAATTCATATGGTTTCTTTATTTGTTTATTGTATGTATATATACTTGATGTAAAATAAAACTAATTTTTTTTTTATAAATATAAAAAGTCAACTATAAAATTTTATATTATTTATTTATCGAAGATATACATACATCGAAAAATTGTTGGTTTTTAAATTATTATTGTAGGACATGTAAAGGATTTATTTATTTACAAAGCAAAAGTGCATTACAGTCTAAAATGTATTTGAAACAAATAATAATAATAACTTGCGAAATATATACCTATTATAACATATAAGGATTACTTTTTACAGATATTTCTTACTTGTTTTTACAAAATAACTTTCCGTATACGTTTTGATTACTTTTATACGTTTCCGTATCATTGGCTTTATGAAAACCCAAAATTTCACATCCGTAACTCAAAACACTGTTAACATATGTATCAAAAACTGCACACTTGCTTTTGATGTAAAAATGATAATTTTTTAATTTACTGTTAACAGCAAAAAGGGAAGGTATAGCCATTACAACTATATAGAAAGTTTTGTATTATCAATTATAGATTTAAAATTTTAAACACAGATAATTGTATTATCAAAATATTCTATGCTTGTCTGTTTAATAACATTGATGTTTACCAACGTTGATTGAGTAGAGTAAGAGATTTGTTACTACATACAACCCATTGATGACAGAATTTTGTAATTATACAGGTTGCTGACTCCGAACGTCTGGTGCAGGCTTTGCGCCACGAGGCATCCTTGCCTATGTCATCCCATGGTTGGGTGAGGATCGAGGATCTGCAGACGATACAAGGATTCCACCATTTCTCCCCTATCTACGTCCGGTTCCTCGCAGACACGATGGAGAAATCCAGACTTCAGATCTCTGACGATGGGCACCAGGTCCGAGCCAGTAGCGGCCTTTCCATAGAGGTAGATTTGAGAACCCTAACGCCAATCCGAGATCCCGAGGACGTCAGTTATTGTGCCCGTGGTACCACCCTGTCTGCCATGCCATCCATCAAGGAGTACGGCCTTTATCGGATGAATAAACAATACATTCATTTTGCCCAGCATCCCTCCGCCGCTACTCCCACATCCTAATTCATCTGGACGTTGAGAAATACATGAGATCGATTCCTGGTAGCCTCTTCTGGACCAGCAACGGGACTATAGTGACATTAGGCAACAAGAATGGACTGGTGTGGCAAGGCTTTTTTAAAATTCATTGAGTATATTTATTAAATACTTTTTCTTTCTTTTGGCCAACTTAGTTGCTATTAATCATTTTTGGTGTATTTTATTTTGATTATTTCATTCTCCAATTTTGAATTTTCTGTAAATTTTTATTTTCCTTATTATTATTATTATTATTAAATTTGTATGTCAACAATTTTGTTTAAAATTCTACTTTATTCTATTATTTTTAGTATTATTATTCTTAAATTTTTCAATGGCTCTTAAAGAGGTGGCCTCCACGTGGCAAGAGCTGGAAACGTTGTATCTAAATTAATTATTGCACCGTATTTTGATGGTTTAGATACAACGGCTCACAACCTCAGTTTAAGTACATTAATTCATTGAATAAACATGTCTTTTGTGATATCTTAGCACGAAACATGTATATATAAACACGTAATATGAATATCTCCTATAAATATAGTTAGATCGTAATTTTGAAACGTCCATTTGTAATATTTATATCTTCATCCAGTTGTAATATTTTCAACTTGACTTGTATTGACTTGATATATTTGAAACCTGCAAATAAAATGACATTAAATAATTAAATTCATATTCATGTAATTTGGTTAATGTAAATTAAGCTTTGTACACAAGTTCATATTCCCGAATCATACCACTAAGAAACTATATATATATGTATGTATGTAAAAAGTATGGAACTTTAATAGAAAGATGTAAAGATGAGATTATACAGTAATATCGGCATCTACATGTAGGTCAGGGTAATGTTCACTGTCAAGGTGAAATTTTATTAACAGTGATGTATACTAAATCTATAGTTATATCTAACTTTACAATTAAAACTCAAGATAATTTATTATTCCCTGAAACCATCTTTTGCATATATGCAGGTGATAGAAACAATTTTCAAGTGTCTTAAGATTTCTGTTTGTATTTTTAGATTACGTGAAGTATGCAGTCATGTAGCTGCTTTATTGTTTAAAGTGGAAATGGGGGTGAAGATGGGACTAACAACAACCAGCTCAACAGCAGGGCATATCAGTGGAAATCAGCATTTCGCAAGGAGGTAACATGGTTTTTATACATTTTCAGTTGAATAGTGAAGTAGTGAAAGTACACATCACACGTGTAACATGCTTTAATTGATAATCTGTCTCTGAGGACTATCACATACTAAAATTTATATTCACTGTATTTGTACATTGTATATATATAACTATATATGTTTATAATTTTGTTTCTCTTTTAAAGGTTATACCAGCAACTATGGTGGAAATTTGTCAACAAATTACAGGCAAGGGAAACAGTCCTTGAAACAATGCAAGCAACAGGTTCAGCTCCCATGCCAGTTGAGTATGTTTTGAAAGAACTTCACTCACTAGTACCCAATGCTGCTTTTTTCACAACAATTGCAACTATGACCAATGCCATTCCAGCAGCTGCACCCATTACAGATCGCTTTCCACCACTACATACAGAAGCCCTCTGTGAGAGCATTTCAAATGTAAACGAAAAGTGTACAAATTTCATATATGATTACTGATGAAGTCAACCTTGAGACGATGGGCGCATAACAGCTTCGAAGGCTCATGGTGTGTTGACTTTAAGGCCAACTACTTCGCCAGAAACCTTAGTGAAACGTATTTTAGGGTACAAATCATATGAACTTTTCAAAGAAGGATGCTGTGAAATGGGGTCTAGATCATGAGGGAGAGTACACGGTAACAGTGCACACTGACTTTGAGTGTCGGCCGAGCGGGTTCAAAGTCAACAGACATCATCCTTTCTTGGGAGCCAGTCCTGATGGTATAACAAAGTGCAAATGTTGTGGAGTTGGAACTTTAGAGATCAAGTGTCCGTTTAAGCACAGAAATGTTACCATATCAGAGGCTGCTTCAAATGATAGTGCCTTTTGCCTTGATACTTCTTTACAATTCAAAACTAACCACAGATACTATACACAAGTACAGTTTCAGATGTTTATAGCCAATGTTGACCATTGTGACTTTATTGTATTTACAAAATGCGAGCCACCTAGTATGGTTATTGTGCGGATCATTAGGGACAATGACCTTTGTTCACAACTTGTGTCAAAGTGCAACACATTTGTCAAGGAACACATTGTGCATGAACTCATTACAAAGGAATTGGAAAATGAACCTATCACTTCTGTTGTAGGTGATATGAACAATAATGAACCTGAAACATGGTGCCTGTGTGAACAGCCGGAATATGGCTGCATGATAAAATGTGACAATGATGATTGTTCATTCACTTGGTTTCATTATCGATGCGTCAACATAAAGAGGAAGCCCAGGGGAAAGTGGTTTGTGATAGATGTATAGTGTAGCAGTAGATGCCATTATGTATATTTTGGCTTTCCTCTGTTTATTGTAAAAGTCAGGGACAATACACCGTGTTCATTGTGCTGAAACATTTATTTTGTTGTTAAATCATGGCGTTGAAAATGATTAACAATATTGTTATAAATATACTGAACTCCAATTACAGAAATACAGCACCACATACATGCTTATAGGAGCACAAAGACATGAGTTGAATAAATTATTAAATAGATATCAATAAATAGATAACAATGTGCAAACAAGTACTACGTTCGTGATGTTGTTAAAATATACTTATAGCATTATTATATTAAGTGGACATGCTGTACCATAAACATGACTAATGATTGCAAAGGGCAGATAACTTCATGTTAAATAAAAATTATGAATATTTACATATTGACATTTACTGATTTAGTTCTATGATACAAGCTTTGGCTGCAGATTACATATAGCTGTACACATTGTTGCTATACTATCGGCGTGCAGTACCAGGTACATGCTCATTGTTGAACTCAACACTTTAAAATTCTTCATACGTTGAATGGAACGTTCAACATGTATTCGGACTCTGGCAATCTTACGAGTGTGTCCCACATCACGTGCACTCGGCTGGGCTTTACCCTTTGTAAATGCAGGTATCACTAGTGTTGCATGATGGGCAGAAACATTTTCGGTTATTAGAAATCCTGTATCTGCTAAAATAACGTCCCCATATTCTAACGTATCTAAGTAGCCACTGCGCTGAGTTATCACTTTGTCTGACACCAAATGCTCTCGAAAGAAATGAAATGGCACCCGTTGGAGTTATTTAAACTAGAAATTTATGGTGTTGTGGTGCTTGTAATTGGACCAAGTCTATGGTCTCATTGTCAGATGTCCAGGACGTTGGATAAACACCTCAAAGCAGTCAATTTCGGATACAATTGTTTAAATATAGGTGGCATATGTAGCAACAGGTTTTTTTTCTGGATGGCAACTGAACGAGAAATGAAAGTTTCAAAGCAACCTTTGGTATGCACTGGTTCATTATTTCTGATATGGTAGTGATGGATACGTTGAATCTGTAAGCTAGGTCCTGGTGCTGAAGATTGAGTCGAAGTTTCATTAGAACACAGAGAAGCACTGATTTAGGTGGTAACGAATTAAAGTTTGGCAACAAAGCTGAATAGTATGTCACTAGCCAAAGAAACAGAATGAGTGGCAACACCAGTATAGAAGGCAGTTTTCTGGTCTGTCGAAACAAATTCCTCAGAAAAAGTCACTAAGTCACTAAGTTCTTTCTTGAGCATAGTGTTCTCTTCCTGAAGGCTCACTAGCTCTGTATGGAGCTCAGAATTTTCTTCTTGGAGATTTTTCATGGTTCTTGTGGAATGGGTTCCTGGGAATTGTCAATTTCGGGAAGTGAACACTGCAATTCAAGAAGAGATTCTGCAGTTTCCAGAGTGTCTCTTTGAAGAGTGCGTTTTTCTTGCATAACGTTGGCCATCATCTGTTTTGCTGTTGGTGTAGTCGAGGTTGACAAAAGGTATGTAATCAATGTCGTTCTTGTTTGTCACTCTTCTTGCCTAAAAATAGAAAAATAGTATTGTCATTAAAATTCTTTAAAAATTTCGTAATATGAATTGATTATAGAAATTATTTAATCCATGTAAAAAATATATCTATAACAATCATTATAACGAAATGAAATTTAAGTGTAAAAACTATAATAACAGGTATGTCTTAATTACAATCCTGATTTCACATGTCGGTCAAAATTATAGAAAAGATAAATTTGCATTAACATGACCCCCCCCCCCCCCCCCCCCCCCATTCCCTTCAGTCTGGATACTCGTGTTATAAATATGATACAAAATAATTAACTTTGACAAAACTTGATTGACCACGTGCCAGATACAAAATGAAGAGAACAGACTGTCATGGTCAGTTGGAACCCATGGGGCGCCGTTAGATAATTGCAATCTTTTAATGGCGGACACCCATTGGCTTCTTCTTTCATGATTCTTGGGGATTCTATAAAAACTCTTCAGGTTGTCTTTATTACATCGATCAGAGCAGTCAATCACACAGCACGATACAACCATGTTTAGATAATATAAGGTACAAAATAGAGTACATTCAAAATAACTTTTATGGTACTGCCTATCGACGCGACGCCTTTCCCTGCCAACCGTTTTTGCCAACCAGCCTCGTTCTCGCGAGATCAGTGAAGTCACGGCGAAAATTCCTATATTATAATGATACATCATGTGTCAGTTCTGCTAAGCTGAAGCCACGCTGTTTTAGATCGACCTTTGAAAATTGCTGTCCACCCGCGAGCGCAGCAAAAATGTCTTCAATACGCAGCAACGGATACTGGTCAACTTCTAGCTGCGGGTTCACAGTTACTTTAAAATCTCCGCAAATGCGCACTGAACCATCCTTCTTAGGAATCGGCACTATCGGAGTGGCCCACTCGCTATAGTTAACTTTCTCTAGTACACCATCTTGCACGAGTTTATCGAGTTCGGCGTGACATGTTCCTTCAACGCATGCACGACAGGTCTTGCCTTCACAAATTTCGGTTTCGCATCCGGTTTTAGACTCAATTTAGCCTTAATGTCCTTCATAGTACCCCAATGGTCACCGAACACAGATTTGTGTCTGTCTAACACGTCTTGGACCTTGGTTTTTGCGGTTTTCGAAGGCGAAACATGTATCTTACAGATCTCGGCCCAATTCAACTGAACTCGTGACAACCAATCGCGACCTATCAAAATCGACTTTCCTTTCGGCACCACATACAGTTTCAGGGTGTAAGTCTGATCATCATACTTCACATTCATCCACGCGTATCCCTCAATTTGTAACGCTTCGCCTGAATATGTATGCAAGTCAATATCAGGAGGCCATATCTTCACGTTCCCAAATTTAGCGCGAAATTCTCTTTTCGGAATAACAGATACAGTGGCACATGTGTCCAACTCCATATCAATCGGTTAACCGTTAAGATTTACGGGTACGGTGTAAACCTTACTACGTCCATGCAGTTCCTTAATATTAGCCACTTTCACTTTCCTTCTGTTCCCGTTTATGAAACCTAAATCTTTCTGCGATTACTAATGGTTACGGACTCAAATGCGACCTTAATTTACCAACCAAGTCTGCAAATGTCTCTTCTGACGGCTTTTTAGGGGCTGTGAGATTACGTAACAGTGTATACGTGTTACTACCTATAAGAGTTACAAGCACAGAAACTTTCTTCGTTTCGGGCACCTCATTACATACAAAATACTGCTCCAGTCTCTCTTCGTATGCATCCCACGTATCTAGGGAGCTATCAAAAGGTTCGATACGACCTATACGACCGGACATGCGAGGTAAATTGGCATTATCACCGTGATTTTCCTCACCCATCATGCGAGTTTACTCTGACCAACAGTGACAGTGAATCGGAATGCAGAATACTGGTACACAATAAACGAATCACGACCAATATAGTTCACCTGTATGCGCTACTTTGCATGTATTTCATGCAAAAGGTCATCCTCGTCGCCAATGTTGAGTCTGACAACTCAAAGGAAAAACAGCGTGGTTCGGTTAACTTTTACTTTATAGAACAGGCTCGAACAACTCATGAATAACACATAGAACCAAACACGGATTCGCAGATCCGGAAATACACAACAATTTAGTATGCGAGTAATTTTTACTCAAACACTAAATTAAAATCCTTTTATATATTTAAATTAGAATCGCTATAATATAAAAAGTGGCAGTCTTCACGCGCAGCTAATTTCGATGATGTACCGGCTAATTTTTCACTTCACTACTTTAAACAATCATTATGGAGCAAAATAAAGCTTCAGTAGTACTATAAGCAACCCCAACACGCCCCGCTTACGATCGGGAATTCCGAGAAAAATCAAAACCTCACATTTTAAAATAATCTTTTCAAACACAAAAACAAGTCCAATCTGAGTCATTTTTATACCTATGTATAGGCTATACATTATATTTTCAAGATATATAAATGTTTTGTTTTGTTATTTAATATCACTGTCGATTTTGACATGTTTATTGCAAACAACAAAAATTGGGTTGACCCGATCTCGGCCAGAAAATTAAGCCCTCTCATTACGTATGCTTCACGTGAGTGCAAATGCGTAGGGTCAATCCTGTATAAATAAATATGAAATTTTCCAGCCAATCAGGTGAGAAATTTACCTTCATTTCCGGTGTACGCCAAATTAAAATCCGACAAGTACAAACGACATCATCGATAGCCAAATATTCTTCTACGTTTTTACGAATTCCATTCAGTAATGGAATTCATATTGGCATTAACCATCGTAAAGTAGATAAATTTACTTTTGTTTTGATATAAATATTATGCATATTGATGACGATTAATGCAGAGTATTTGGTGTCAAAGTTCACGTTCATTGATAAACACGACCGGCGTTCTCGCACACTGGTAAACAAAGCCGGTGCCATATTGGATTAGTAATCGGCATCGTAAACGAAACAATATAGACGATTTTACTCAATAAATGTGAACTAATAAACCTTTTGAACATTGTTTTGTGTATGAATCGGTTTAAATGAGACGAAAAAAAATTATTAAACCATTATAAACAGTCCGATCTGATGTGGATTGTACCGATGTTGAAACTGAGTGAACAAAATGAGGAGAAGTTAACAATTCCTTAGAGTACTTACAAGAGCTATTACATGATCAAATAATTAAAACCAAATATTCTGATGGGACATACACAGATCAAGTCCGCTTAAGCGTAACGGAGCCTAGAGTTGGCAACAGAGAAAGTGTCACCTGTAATTCAAGCTGTTGGGAAGCACTTGCTAGGCCTTGAAAAGAATGAACTACCAAATAGTACCACAGTACAAAATATTGTAGACGAAGGCTTACATTTCGCAGATATTAGATGATGCTGGGGACTTATTCGTGATGGGACCTCCAGACAAAAGAAAAAGCTGCTTGGCAGATCATTAACATTATCTAGCGGTGAAATAATTATACTTGGGTTTACGAGAGTGGCTCATGAGAATGCCCAAACAGTCAACAGTGTAACTCGGTAACATTTAGAAGAGCTTGCCAAGCTTAATACAATCAAGAAAGGTGATACAGATGCATCACAAGAGGGAGAGAGAGCTTCATAGTGAGAGCTCTCGAAAAACTATCTTTCAGGCTATGCAGTTCCAGAATTCAGCAACTCCGTACCTAGACAACCTGACCAGCAACTTGCAGCAGAGGTTCGACCGGGACTCCATTGGCATACTGCAACAACTCAACTCAATACTCAATCCAGCCAACATGTCTGCTGACCACTCAATCCTTACATACGGCGAGGAGGTCCTCGACTCACTGATCAACAACCCAACCCACCTACCTACCAACTTCACAGAACTTCAGAAGGACTTCGTGGAGATGAAAATGCTATTGCGCCAGAAGTCCCTTACTCTACAGCAGGCCTGCAAGGACATTCTACAGAACAACGCAGACCAGTTTCTAGCCTACACACCCCTATTCGTTCTACTGGTGGTGTCACCTCTGAGAGGGGGTTTTCCTGCCAGACACTGGCCAAGCTGATGCGGATCCAGCAAGCCGGACCACCACTGTGAATTCAACAGCGAGAAATCCTTGAATTAGTTCATGGACACGCGTAGCCATAGGAAGTAAACAATGTGCTATGATACGATGTGATTTGATTATTATCTGTATACAATGTATAATATAATGTATGATAGTGCTTGATTTTCCATTTTTTATTTGTAGTGCTTAGAACTTATAACTTCTTTTGCTATATATGATACAGCGCTTGACAGTTTATAACATGATAAATAAATTAGCATTGTATGTGATTGTTACAAATAAATAAATAAACAAAGGAATCTTTTCATTTTATGCTTAGTGCTTAGCAGTCTGTTAGGGTAGTGTCACAGTTGAAGTTAACCGAAGAGATATTGCAGAACACATTGAGTTTTGAACACATCATATGTATATTATCTGCTTTTCATGCTTAATCAACAAAACTATCAAATTTATTGACATTTAATTCACATAATTAGCACGAAGGACAGATAATATGCACATAAACCTATCAAGACACACAAAAATTATATATATTGACGTTTTGGGACTCATCATTTTTAGATTGGGGCTCACCAAATTGTGGTAGGACTTACCATTTCAGAACCCCAGTGAGAACTCTGTTTCACAATGAGCGATAGGGCCGGCAGCCTCAGAGGGACAATATTTTGAAAAATTGCTCAGAAAATTAATGATACAGAGCTTTCACTGCATGGCACACGTTTTACTTGGCTTTCGTCAATATACTAGCAGAGAGACGAAGGATTTAGAGAAGAGTCTTACAAATGATCATGGGTCATTAGGTAAGAAAAATTACCAATTTTCAAATTCTGGAGCAAGGCCGAGAGTATCGTTTATCAGTTATCGGCAATTACAAAGATAACCGCTTTAACGCATTATTTCAAACTGCGACAGAAATCTCTATACATTGAAAAGACTTCCTTCGAGTAATATAAAACACCAAAAACCAAACAAGAAGTTACAATCCGTTCAGTCTGGTTATGGTTACTTCAGGAAAATTTCCGTCTTTTCAACTCTATCTATATATGCAAAGCCTTTCAACTTTTTTAACGAAATGCGTTGAGGAACCAGCAAACATATTTCATTCAGAGGACCAGTGGATGCCAGAGGAACCACATGGATTCAATTCACTACCCCACGTGACAGTTTTTCAAGATCTGCTTACTATTCAGGATGAGCATAGAGATGTTTTGTAAGAAGCAATCAAATTATATGTAGTGCCATGTCCAAGACTGAAAAAAAAAAAACAATTGATAAATTTTCTGGAGGGAGAAAAATATGCAAGTCGGCCCACAAATATAGAACTAGAAGGAACTAGATTTTCTCAGGTTGCGAATCTTGGATGCGAGCATCACTTTGGCGACCTAGACTCGAGCCAACGACGAGGGCCAAATTCATATCTCTACCACCATTCTAGTATACAGATGCTTAAACGAAATAGAAAGGGACTTGTGCAATGGATACATAATAAATATCCAGAGTCAGAGATGATGAATGTTATGAAAGTGACGAGGAAAGAGGGAAAATGCTTCGACATTTACAGTCAGAAGGAGAAAAATGTTTTGACAGAAATTCAAAACGATATACAAAATGCATCGGTTGAACCACAGAAACGACCAAGAGGACAAACACTGTACAACCAGACACCACAACAAAGGATTATTCTGAAACTGAACAATTTCTGTTAGCTGATGAAATAACCAGATTCACTGCAAAAAAACCCAAGTTTCCGTTTGCGGAAACCTGGCGGAAACCCTGCGGAAACATGAAGTTTCCGCCAGGTTTCAGGTGGCGGAAACTTGCTGGAAATGTCCCAGTTACTGCAGGTTTCCGCAAGGTTTCCGCGCGGAAACCTTCCGGAAACTTGATGTTTCCGCAACTGAAACCTTGCGGAAACCTGCAGTAACTGGGACATTTCCAGCAAGTTTCCGCCATCGGAAACTGGCGGAAACCAGGACATTTAAGGAAATGTACATAAATGAAACCAGCTGAACTCAGAACATATCCTCCATATAAACTAGAAAATTAAATTTTTTCTGTAACCAGCTGGAGACCAAAGGAGGTTTCCGCTACGGAAACTGGCGGAAACCTGCTGAAACTAGGACATTTTGTAATAAATGAAATATCTAATTATGTAGTAAAGATGCCAAGAGATGTTGTTTCCCCGGAAGTAATGGTAGAAATCAACCTCTTGCAATTCAATAAAAACTGACAGCTAATTTTGTATCTTGAAATCTAATATATCTACTGTATAGGCCATCACATTTTCAGAGACAAAAAAAAAAAAAATACACAAACAAAAGAAATACAATAATAATTCACAATTGTTTAATAGTATTCAGTATATGTTCAAACTTGCACATACAACACTCACAAAGTAACTGACAAACAAAGCTTTTTAAATTCCTGTGTTTTGAAAATGTTTACAGCGTTTCATTTCGCCACTTCAAGATTAAACAAAACCAGAGCAAATGAATGAAATCAATGTTCTGTCCTTGTAATCAAACTATCTGAATTTTCACAAATACGTGTTCCTGTAAGAATTTGAAACTTGCGACGTTGTGTACATTGAGAATTGCATTCTTTAATGTCCTCTCATTGATATTCTGTCACTGATCTTCTGTCATCTTAATCCTGCTTCTGAAACAAGAGATGTAAATTAAAAACTACACATACATGTACATAAGAGACTAAATCAGAAATTTAACTTGGAACTACATGTCCATACAATTAAGTGCTTTAACAGAACAATTCTGAATAAGCTTCCCTAAACAATACACCAAAAATTACGATTTTATTTTTTAATTCCATGCATAGATCTACCTCAAATGTCAACAAATCTAAATAGATTCCAGTGGCAAAATATAACAGTACTTGCAATCGTGCATAACAAGGACAAATACTTTTACTAAATTTAGTAGAAAACTGACAGTCATTAGGGGCCAAATGGATGCCTGTCACCATGACCTTGACTATAATTTTGTATCAATGCAAAGGTCTTGTCACAAGGAACACAGATGCTAAATACTAAAGCCCTACTTCTAATAATTCAATAGTTACAGTCAGTGTTCAAGTTTTTCAAATGCAGGTCAAAGGTCAATGTCAAGGCCCCATAATATCAAAAGAAATGTCTTTTCATAAGGAACACACATGCCAAATATGAAAGCCCTACTTCTTACGGTTCCACAGTTATGGTCAATGTTAAAGTTTTTCAAATGCCGGTCAAAGGTCGATGTCAAAGCCACATGATCAAAAATCTTGATACCAACTGAAAGGTCTTGTTATAAGGAACATATATGCAAAATATGAAAGCTCTACCTGTGACAGCGTAAGAGATGAGGCCAATGTTTAAGTTTAGTTGACAGACGGACAGACAGAGTGATTACTACAGTATAGGGCACTCACTTATGAAGCAGGGCCTAAATAAAGAAAATATAGGAGAAAGTGAATCGTTAATTGATAGATGTATAATGGGAAAAAAAATAATCTTACACATGTTTGCTGGCTTTACTTAGAAAAGCTACATTGATGATAAGAAATAACTCTGCAATTTCTTACTAAAACAATATACATATATATTTATCACATGTTTGCTGTTTATGCAGTGAAATATCCCTATGTCATAAATTAATTTATGACATAGCTGACGTCATAGCGTGGATAAGAATTTTGTCAAGGCTGTGTTTATGAAATAAACACATTTAAACTGAGTGTAAACATGTGATAAAAAGATTCATTTCATATGGTATTAATGAAACTCATTGTGTGTTTTATATCCCCTCGCCAAGGTTCGGGGATATAAAACAAACAACTCGCTTCATAGATACCGTATGAAATGAAAATTCATTCAAGATCATTTATAATTTATGACATTTTATCACATTTTTCTTCCTCCCTCAACCCTTTTAGCTTTCTACAATATTATATATGAATATCAAATAAACTAAGTAGCATATTACCATATCACTAGTGAAAATTACTTCTAGTACTTGTATATGTATAAGCAAAATTATACTGTATAGTACAGAATGTATGCATATTTTTTTACATTGTTAGTAGTTCCACATATGTCAGTTTAATATATGATTCAGCTTAGTTCAATTTGTTCGGAGCTTAGCTATTAGATTGAAATGTCTCAAGTTCAAATACCACTGGTAGCTATTCGGTGTCATATGTTTCATGTCATGTTATGTGGCACGTCAATGATCCCTCACTGCTTCACATAGGTTTGTTGCATATGTCTAAATTTCTGTGTAAATTAAAGAAGACTGAAGAATCAAGCAAACAAAACTACAGTACAATAAATATTTTGTTTATCGTTTAATAAACAAAGACCTTAATTAACTTCCCTTGGTATATATTGACAAGGAGAGAAGGACCGAGGGATTCAAACCCAGAACTGACTGAAGTCACAGGTCATAGAAGCTATAACCCCGTGTCCCCTCTGTGTATAATATGCTATTAGCATATGTTTTAGTATATTATACAGAGAGGGGCACAAGGTCAAGCTTGCATCTACGACCTGTAACGCAAGTGAATGGGAGACTATGTGAATTACATGTATTTCCATCACATACATATAGCTTTATTTTAGACCACTCACCCAAAAAGGCCCTAATGTGCTAATGTTAACAGTGGGATAGAGAAGTATGATAATCAAACCCTCAATCACTACTTAAAATTAGATAATAGTACTTGAAACAATGTAAAAGTCTCTAACCTCCAAAATGTATCTCTGCATTTCACATGCTGAATTTGATTTTTCCTCTATTTCTTCTTTACAAGATCATCTTATATATTGTGATTTTCTGAGATTTTTTCTGCATCTGCAATTGAGCAACAATTCATTCTGACAGCAATAAAATTTTATAAATCATAATTACTATATACTCACACTAAGGCTTAATAATGAATTGTGCTAAAAGAATTATAGTACGTTTATTAGTAGACTTCCAAGCATAATCAGTAGCCCCTATTTTTAGCATATATTTAATATAATAATGGTGATAGGGGCTAGCTATCAAGCACGCTTGGTCTCTAAGGATAAAAATAGCAGCTTTATAAAGAGTTTTTTTTTTATGAAAAGCTAATTCTTGATCTGAATATTAATCAATTTAATTCAATACTTTTATTTAATGTTGATTTTTTATATATACATGTAGCATTTAACATGATTATCAAAAAATACTGATACTCCTTTTTAAAAAATCAATGATAATAATGATCAATACAATATCCATTCATTGATTCAACTTCAAGAGGTCCCTTGGCAGTGAAAGGCAAATGTTGCTTTTTAGGGTCACTGCCTGAAAAAAGAAGGGGCACCCCTTACATTTGCCATTAGAAGAGTACATCATTACATATATCAACATCTTTATATCAAAAATACTACATTACGTTTATGCACACAGTATATACATCTACATGTCGATGGATAGAATTTCAGCACATGAAGTAATTAACCATAATTTAACACACCCCCACACCCCCTTTTCCCTTATACTTTATTTTTTAATTGATAAATCCAATAGGGTAAGATATAACATTTCAAGTTAAACATCAACTGTTTCGTACATACATGCAACATTTCATGTCTTTATCAATGAAATCACGCTGTAGCTGTATGTACACTTACTGTACAGTACTGGCTACTGCATCATGTACGCGTCAGATCGGGATCACTCGAACATGAATTAAAAATCAATGAACTGTAAACTAGTTGATGAATAGATTATGAATTTGGATATACATACCTTGCGTATTTAACTTTAAATACAGATCTTCTGTAAAGGACTTCTAGATGATTGGAAAAAAACCTTCTTCTCGAGAGCTTCTGTCATGTTTGTTTTGATTTCGATCCGCGGGAGAGCTGTATGTTTTGAGCATTCTGATTGGTCAATTTAAATATTTGTTTAAAAATCCATAAATTTATATTCTAATTTTAAGATTACTATAATAACGATCTTTGTGAGAGTTGTCTCAGGATAGTCGCGGGAATCAATGCAGAATAAAATACAATTATATCATTTTTTTCGTCTGCATTTCCTCTGATTGATAAAAAAGAGGGGGGGGGGGGATTTTTATTGGTTCAAATCCGTGTTTGGTTTGATTTATACTACGACTTATAAACAACTTGCTTATAAGTCTTTGATTTATATTAAAGAAAATCCGGCCCATTACAAAAAAATTATCTTTAACCACATCCAGGGACGTATATAACGCACGTCCCTCCCACATCAAAATCCATACAGTGTCAGTTCATTGGCTTTCCATCGATCATTTCAAATGTTTTTACAGAGACATCTTTTTGTGAACTCAGAAAGATTTCTTTAAGAGAGGGCAGATCATGGAGATTATAATAAACTAAGAAATGCCAAATTGTCACGCGTACCGTACGCGCCAATGATTCCCCGGGGTAACGTACCGGCCCGGACCCCTATGCCGGCTCGAGCGGGACCGGCCACTCCAGGCTTGGATGGAAGTCTACAGGCGCCAAGTCTACATCCTTGTCACACATGCCTCTGGGTCCGCCACTGGCACACTTTACACAGTTTTGATATTTATTTTCCCTCTTCACGGATTATCTTGATACGACTCTGGCAAGGATTTAGAAACAAAGTTTTGGTTTCAAAATCTCACATGCTATTCCAAGGACTTATATGTGTAGATATACAAGTCCTTGGCTATTCTTATGCCGGCGCAGGACTTTATTAATTAATAGCATATGGAAAAAAAAAAAACCCGTTTCCCCATTCTCCGCTAAAAAGTACTGAACAACTTCGTGTGCCCCTGTAGGCCTATACGCGGGGACTTCGCTTCGAATTTTACATATATTTGAAATGATCTGTTAATAGCCTAGTCATTCAATATTCAGCAGCATGGTATAAATGTACGTATATAATATGAATATACTGTGTAATGTCACAATGCATATAACATATACCTGGTAACGGTAAAGTTTATTGGAGAACAATAGACCGGATAGAAAGGTGTGAAAAGATGGGCGCAAGGATGGAGCTTAAGGAAGTTACTCAAATTGCAAATTGTTAAATATGCAGGAAATGAAATTAATTCTTTTTTTCTGATACATTTTTACAAATTCCACACACATCAATGTTTAAAACTTAATTGATCAAAAATTTTACCAAGGAATTGATTTAGCAAAACACGCTCCATTTTTAAATAAAATTGTGCACCCCCCCCCCCCCCCCCCCCCCCCCCTTTGCCAGGTAATCGAGGTTTTCTTTGAAGTTCTTCATACTTTTACATACATGTGCTCTATTTTTCACTGTATCTTGGTAGGTTTAGTCTCAGTGGTAACTGAGATTGATTTTTTTTTGCCTTTTCTCACATGGGATTAACTAAATCTCTCTCTCCGAGGCTTTCTCTCTCTGTCTCTCTCTCTGTCTCTCTCTGAGCAGTGAATGCCACTGCCTCCGTACAGTTATTATGCTGTTACAGAATTTTAGAAGTTGATATTAACAAGGACTTATAAACAACTTGTTTATAAATCCTTGATATTCAGTAATAAATAACATTACAATAAAAGATTTTATCTTTATTTTCAAATTGTGCAGAGAATTTTGTATATAATTTATTTCAGTAGATGTTCGATACATCCATCAATGAGCAAGTAGGGAAAAATGCTCCCGCCTCGCTTTCCTATCGCCCTAATCCCTTGTTCATATCTATATACATGTATGTATAATATATATTCTTGGGGTTTTTTATATATATATAGTTATACTTTTAATCACAGGGCTTTCGGATCGTTGCCCCCTTATATATATTGGTATAATTGAAGGGGGGGGGGGGGGGGGGGCAACGAGCCGAGAGCCATGTGCTTTTAATATACAGTAAGTACTTTCCACCAGGTATTGCCGTGACTTGACTTGGATCGAAATAAAAATCAGTCGAGATGAACGTGTAAACATTGAGATGCCTGTTGAACTAGGAGTACATTTTTATTAAAAATTATTAAACATTAGTGAAACAATAGTATGCACATTATTCTGACTTGTAATATATATGTATGGGTAAATTTTGTTTGTTCATACTTTGAAGTTCAGTTTGAATTTTCTCTGTCTGTAGTCTGTTGGCACCACTACAGTACAGTACATGTATCAATTAGGCCTGTATAAATTAATGGCTTTGATACTAAACCTGGTTACAAAAATGGCCTTTGACCAGAGACATATAAAGTATATATGTCTCTGCCTTTGACTTTGTAATCAATATTATGTTTAGTGTAAGTTCTTGGTTATCTTTATCAATATTACTATTAGGTTGCTCATCTAACTTGATTGATTTAGTATCATCATGTACTAAATCTAAGAGTAAGATACATAAATATATTTGAATTTGAAACAAAAATATAGTTTGAAATAGATATACTGTATCCCATGTAAAGTCTAATTATAGGAAATGTCAAGATATTTAAAGAAGAACTTGTGAAGTATATAATTATACATTGCATTTCTAGCTTCTAGCAATATATTGATTTGCCTTTTTTTTATTATGATTACTTATCCAATACATTTCAGTTAATTACCATTTTCTTTTAAATGAGAAATTGCTTAATTTATTTACTTAGACAGTGGAGTACATTCTGAATGTGATATTTAAGTGTTTAAGTAATATACAGAAAAGAGCTTTTACATGAAAATGAGATAACAATTTTCAGATTATATGAGAAATGATTTTATCAAAATATCATAGGATTATATATACCGTTATGAACCAGTCTACCTCTAGTAAAACTAGATTATCATATATCTCATTTAACTTGAACAAACAAAATCACAATGCATATAGTAGACTTTTGGGTTTAGAAAAATTTTAAAAGGTATAATTTCTATCAGCTTTATGTCTTTATATTTAATAAAAAATTGACAGTCATCTGTAGTCTGCTTAACTTTATTATTAAGCTTTATGACATTTCACTTCTCTCAGCATTTGTAAAAAGAACATACACATATTATTGAAACGATTAAAAAATAAAAGTTAAATCTTAATTGACATAAAGTTCCTGTAGAACTCAGATTGTTAAGTTTTGAATATTAGTTTCCATTAAGTTTTCGCCTTGCAGAAACCTGTAGAAGTGTTTGTGAGAAGTTTCAATTATGCAAGTTTCCGCAGGTTTCCGTTGCAGAAACCTTCCGGAAACTTGATGTCCAAGTGTACTCTTAGCATTTTTAAGAAGACCATACACATATTATTGAACTGATGGAAAAAAAAAGTTGAATCTTGATATAAATTTTCTGTAGAAATCAGGTTGTTAAGTTTTGAATATAAGTTTCCATTAAGTTTTCGCCTTGCGGAAACCTGCGGAAACTTTAAGCCAAAAGTTTCCACCAAGTTTCCGCAAAACTGAAACCTGCGGAAACTTCACATGCAAGTTTCCGCAGGTTTCCATTGCGGAAACCTTCCGGAAACTTGATGTCCCAGTTTCCGCAAGGTTTCCGGAGTTGCGGAAACTTGGTTTTTTTTGCAGTGATTACTACCAAACAAATGCTTTAAAGAAAATACATATAGCTATATGCCTACCAGGATAATAGGGGTAGTTTTAAAGAAGTTAAACGATAGTGCGAAAGTGAAATATCTAGTGCCCTGACACAAAGATGGTCTGTTCAAGTGACCAGCAAGAGAAGAAACTCAGGAAGTGGATAATGAATTTGTAATAAGAACTAATATTTATGTGCAACATGTTTCATACTGACATCTCCATACTCTGAATATGTATTAATTATAACGCCATATTCCCATCAATTATGTATTAACGTACAATATGATACAGAATGCTGGAATATAATATCCATTAAATTGGTCATTACCCTCTGCAAGATAATTATATAAAGAATTTTAAAAATTGTAGCTCAATTCATTATTTTCATAACTTCTTTGAACATTTGTAATAAGTATATGTTGCTGAAAAATTGAACAAACTTGAAAAAATACTAACAAACCAATTTATCCATTATGAGAATAGCCTTAAAGAGTAAATGAAGTTAAGAAGAATGAAGATTTATGCACTTTGTGTCTAATTTGCATTTATTGCTATATATTGGTTCAGTTAAAATCTATATGTAATAATGTATACATATTTATAATCACAATGATATTTTAAAATAGTCATGTGTCTGTAAAAGCAATGACTTGTTTTCTTTGAAAATGTGAATAAACTTTTAATTTTTTTGTTACAAAATTGTCTCTTTGTCAGTAACAGAGGTGAGATACACCAGAAATGGAAAGAGCATGAAATATTCCAAAATTGTGCCATGTTTGATAGAAATCAAACGAAAATTGAAAAGAGTTATGTAAATTTAAGTGACATTTGATGTCGCGACGGGTCCGTCGCCGTGATGGTTATTAGATGGGAATATTTAAAAAATTCCATGAAAAGTCCCAAAGTTGACTCTCAAAAGAGATTTAATCACTTTGAAATTTTCACTTGGGGTTGCTACACGTCATTTTGAGATGCGACAATAAAGTGGGGTTTGATGTATTGAAGAGCCGATACCGTTAAAAATCGTATAGAAAACGTTATCTTAGCGACGTGCGCGTTAAGCGGTGTAGTGTACAATAGTTAATTAGCATGTATTGAGGAACTTATAAGCAACTGTTCAACTTGCCCAGTGTTCTCAAACAAACAAACTGCTGAACAATTACAACCAACCCCTATACCACATCTTGCGTACTGTCACATAGGGCACGACATATTTGAGTTCAACAACAAGAAATATCATGTTTTATATCATTAGTTAACCTTTCAGTTTTAGATAGTATGGAACGCCATAGCTGCCTTAAGTGTATAAAAGGAAAAAGAGGAGTTACTGGCTCAGTTATGTGGCAGAAGTCACCATGGAGCTATACAATATATGAATATAAATAATATACTAGCACATATAACACATTACACACATATCTGATTGTAGTGCAATTACGATACCAACTTAGGACGGTCATTTAATTTGACAAAAGCCAAACAAATGGTGTGTTTTACAGATTTACGGGCCCACCTTCCCACTCACCGTAACAGCAGAACAATCGAAGGATGTACATTAAAAAATTTATAAATAATCCTCCGCGCACAGAACAAGGTACAACAGGTATCGCATATTGAGAGGTCATAAAAATATAAACACGTAAGGTATTGTAAAACACATAATGATATAAAGATATATGCGACATCAACATGATAAACCGTGCTCTGACAGTCTGAAAGCGAGCCAAGACCCTAGATCTGTAGGAGTCCCGACTAACAGTCAGAGTGGACGAGGTTCAGGACCATGTCTCTAAAAGAGGTTTGGACAAATTATGTCATATAATCCCCACCGCCCTGTTAGTCATCGTGCAGCGTTCAAGTAAAAGTCTGCATAGGCTGTAGAGAGGCCAAGTACAAGACCTACCGTCCTTTTGATGATCTCAATGTCATATTGTCTATTTAGAAGACGTTTGCTATTTTATTACATGATAAAACAACGTTATCGGAGCCTTTTACGTTCAAAAGCATTTTATTATGCGCTTTCATCACTATATGCTGTGTTTACTTCATTATATGGTTTGGTTATATCATTATATGATGTATTTTCGACATTATATGATGTAGTTTCTACGTGATATGATGTACTTTCAGCATTATATGATGTACTTTAAACGTGATATGATGTACTTTCAACATTATATGGTGTATTTTCAGCATTATATGATGTACTGAAATCATTATACGTGGTACATACGACATTATATGATGTAATTGATTGATTGATTGATTATTGTTTTACGTCACTCCACGATTATTTCACGTATATGGTGACGGCATCTGCCTGATGCATTGCATACAAATTTAGACCTTTGCAACGGACCCACCCGAAGCAGTGAGGGATCTTTTACGTGCCACGCCTACTGTGACACGGGACCTCGGTTTTTACTGTCTCATCCTAAAGACAGAACACCGGTGTGCCCCGGACGGGAGTCAAACCCGCGAGCTCTCGATCACGAGCCGAGCACCTTATTCACTAGGCCACACCGGCTTTATATGATGTACATTCGACATTATATAATATACTTTCAATATTATATGATGTACTTTCAACATTATAAGGTGTACTTTCAGCATTATATGATGTACTGAAATCATTATATGTGGTACATACGACATTATATGATGTACATTCGACATTATATGATATACTTTCAACATTATATGGTGTACTTTCAACATTATATGATGTACTGAAATCATAATATGTGGTATGTACATTATATGATGTATTTTCACCATTATATGGTGTACTTTTACCATTATATGATGTACATTCAACATTATATGATGCACTTTTAACAATATATGATGTACAGACATCATTATATGATGTCCTTTCCACGTGATACGATATACTTTCAACATTATATGATTGATTGATTGATTGATTTTTGTTTTACGTCACACCACGAACATTTCACGTATATGGTGACGGCATCTGCCTGATGCGGAGCATACAAATTTTGACCTTTGCAACGGACCCACCCGAAGCAGTGAGGGATCTTTAACGTGCCATGCATACCACGACACGGGGCCTCGGTTTTTACTGTCTCGTCCGAAAGACATGACACCGGCATGACCAGAGCGGGACTCTAACCCCGGCCTCCCGATCAGGAGTCCGACGCGATACCACTAGGCCACGCCGGCTTTTCAACATTATATGAGGTATATTCGTCATAATATGATGTACTTTCAACATTATATGATGTGCCTAAAACATTATAATGATACTTCGGAACTCTTTGAATATCGGTAGTGTACATGCAAGAAATAAAACGTACGCGCAAATTCCGGTAAACGAATACTTTGAAAATTCCTTTTTACATAGTCTAAAATAATTTACATACAAGTGTCTGTTCTTTTGTCTGTTGATATTATGGTTTATTTTACTTTTTCGTACAATTAACATTACGCATTCAGAGGGAGAGGAGAATCTGTTTCCGGACACGGATTATGAGGCCCGTGACCGATTCTATTTCTAATGTAACACTGTGGCGTTATGGTGCTATTAACTGAAATTTTTGGCGAGTTAGGTCTGCAATCAATCGTAGAAAATTCTGAGAAAGAGGGGATCGACTTAGACACTGTTTTCAAATTAGATGAGAATGAATTGATCAGGTCAGGAGTCTCTCGAAGGAATAAGGCTTGTTGACAAGGCGCGAGGGGTCAATGACAACGGCCGTCGCAATTCTTCTGCTACTCAGTCACCTGCTTATAGCTCCATGCCTTGTTCTTCAGGTACTGACGTATTATCGCTAAGAAATCAGGAGCCCGTTTTACTCAACTTCGTAAGTTACGATGAATATTTCATACTTAAGAATTTCTTACGAATATTCGTAAGAAGATAAGAAAAAAGTATTTTACTAACGTGTTCGTAAGAATTTGTCGTAACTTAAGAAAATTCGTAACTTACGAAAATTCGTTAAGTTGTGAGTTTGGAAATCTTTTTTGATGAAGTACGAATTATTCTTAGAAATAGCATTGTGGCATGTGCAATCAGTATTTTCGTTTTCACTTTTAACTATGGAGACAAAATGTTAACAATGCGTAATGTGTAACGTAAAGACTAAAGTGACGTATATTACGTAAGCATGTCGTATTTTACTATTTATCGTCTGTCTGATTGTCTCAACTTCTTCTCTTCATTCTACTTGCAGTGTGTGGTTTGTCTTTACCTTTTAACATTTATAAAATATGGAAAGTAAGAAAAGTAAATCGAGCGGGGGGGAGGGGGGGGGGCTTATTTCCCTTGCTGAGGTACTCGCCTCGACACTTAGCTGGAATTCAATGCGTCCGCTTCGAGTTTATCATAGTGCCTAATTCTTTTATGAGAACAGATTCCGAATGTGATGTGTTATGACTTACGACTGATTGATTGATTGATTTTTGTTTTACGTCACACCACGAATATTTCACGTATATGGTGACGACATCTGCCTGATGCGGGGCATACAAATTTTGGCCTTTACAACTGACCCACCCGAAGCAGTGAGGCTTCTTATGGATTTGGCTTTATCGTAAGCGATATTGCAAATTTTCCATCATATATTATTAAAATTATTGTAAATATATCAATATCAGCATTTGAATTTACTGGAGGAGCGTACACAGATGAAATATTTTTAATTAATTTCTCGCTTTTAGCAATAGTTATCGTAAAACAAAAAAATCGAAAAATAAAATTTTACTTAAAACCTGCAGATAAATCCCAAAGGGTGTACCCAATTCAGAGACACTTTTCTTAAATATCTCAGCGGGTTTTTTTTTTAATTTACACTTTCTTCATTTTACAACCATTAAGGAACACGTTAACAATTTACATAAATCTTGCTCGTTGGCACGGATCTTTGATATGAATATACATTAAGCTGAGCAGCCTCATTTCTCCAAATGTTACTTTTATTATTATGTTGGATGTTCCGGGAAAGAGGAATCCGTTATAGGTTTCTTAAATATATGAAGTAATAACATGTCCGGTAGCTGAAAAGTCTCACAGTGACGAGTTGATTATTTTACGTGAATATGTGTAGAAATCGGATGACTCCTCTTAGATTTTGGAGAAACATCTCTTACCACAAAATCACAGATATGTAGGGTTATTTCTCTTGAAAATGATACCTCTATGTAAGTTCCTCCTCTCGCATCGCACGGTCTCGAAAAACGTTCATGAATGACATTTCCTTTGACTTAACATATATTTGAAAAATTTTCATAAACGAAGGTGAATAGCGCAGCGATTTGTAACTCTTGGGTAGAAATTAGTACTTTAAGAATTCCTTGACTTACGATAATCTTAAGTTACGACAGCCCCAAGGTTGTCGTAAGGTACGAAAGAATTTATTCGTAACTTACGAACTTTTTTGTTCAGTAAGACGCATTTTCTTCGTATCTTAAGATAAGAATGACTTACGTACAAGTTCTTAACTTACAAAGTTTAGTAAAACGGACTCTAGTTTTTTAGCAGTAATCGGCGAAATAATCTACCATCGAGGCATAGGTCGTGTCCACCAAACAAAGGAGACAACAAACTTGGACATGCACAGTTGTATGCTTATCTAACACAAACTCTTCTCGTGTACCTACTGCATCAGAAAACGAAAGACTTTTAAAAGCTGGATTAGGGTATAAAAATCCAATTTGATTTAGAGGATGAAGTTGCCGACAGATTAACCTCTGGTGAAAAGAATGGAAAAGAAACTGCTGGATTTCCAATGTTGAAAAAAATGTAGAGGATTTGAACTGTTAAAAGGCTTGAGAAGCTGTCGGGAACTGGCAGCCATAAATTGTGCCTGGAGAGCAAAAACGTGCGAAGAGTGGTTGGTCAGCAAGGAAAGATATATGTACGACATATACAAAAGAACATTGACACAGATAACATTATGTTACACTCTGAGATACCGCCGGAAAGCAAGTTAGAAGAAAGATGTGTGAAATGTAACAAGAAGTACTCTTTTCAAAGTCTCCGAGAACAGATTTTGAATTGCACTGATACATGTACTAGTGAGAAAGGATGATTTAGGCAGTACAATTCAAACAGCTCCAAGTCCAACAATTGACTCACAAAATAACAAAATGGACAATGAGGATACTAGTACGAGCAAAGAGACAAATACAGAACCAACAAATCAAGGACAGGGAGGAGCAGACTTAGAGATGCGAAATCTTCGTCCTACATGTACAATGATTCATCAAATTGTTGATAAGGCCGTTGAGAATCTACTTGAAAATAACATAGACGACTCTGTTGAGATATTACATTACCTTCAAAGTCAAATTGTTTGTGGCAGAGGGCTAGGCATTTAAGATAACAGTTCATTCTCTGACGACAATCCAGATACAGAAACAAATTTTATTATGATAGATAGAAATCAGGTTATAACAAATGCATTTGATGAAATTGGTTCTTTTGAAGACCTACGCAAGACACTAAGAGTGCAATTTCATGGAGAGGTGGGTATACCCTATGTTACTAATGTTCAGTACATTCATATTTGGTACATATTATTGAAAACTTAAAAGATTTGACAATTATCGATCTGTGTTTTCACTTAACCTTCCTACATGTGCATGTGCCCTATTATTAACTGATTACATTGTACCTTAAAACAGTGTTTCTTGTTTCCTAAGTATTTGTATACGCCTGGCATTGTGTTATAGCGCTGTTCGTCTGACTGTCAGTCCATACTTTTTCCAGACCTTTGTTCTGCAGTTTTAATTAAACTTTTCATACACACCTTTATATCAATGAGCACACCGGTAACTATGAGTTAAACAGTGGAGTTTCATGATGATTGATCTACTTTGGATAGAGTGATGGCCCTTGAAACTAGAAAGTTTCACCAATTACAGTTTTCCAGACATTTTCTACAGACTTTGAAGCCATTAAATCAACATTTGGTAGATAAATTTATGATCTCAATAAAATACAATTTGAGTTTGAGTATTTGGAATGACTGACCTATTTTTTATAGCGTAATGGCTCTAGGACTTTGAAAATGTCATGAATTGTACACTAAAGTGTTCTGGGCTTTTTTCTCTTTAAGCTATTGAATTGACAAGAGCAACGATTAGAGTGGTTTAATACGCCTGTCACTTAGTTTATAGGGGAAGAATTCCCTTCTTCGCTATCTACTAGACACTCGAATTAATACATGCATCAACGGGCTCTTCCAGTGATGCATGAGAGTATTTTGTACAAGTTTCACCTAAATCCCATGGTGTTCCATATATCATATTGGCATACCCACCTTTTTACTTAAAAAATTAAAATCCCATTTCTCCGTGACAAAAAAGAATTTTGCTCAAAATCAAAAGGCAGCAGCTGCTACTATATTTAAATACTCTTTACCAGTTTCATGAAAAACAGCTGACGTTTGCTAAAGTTAACCCGTTCCATAGTGGTTTTCATACATGTAGTAAATATATCCCCCCCCCTCCCTTTTCTTTATACAAATTTTAAAATCATTTCAATTAAAAATGTAACTTTGTGTTGGCTAGTAAAGCCAACATACTGTGCTGTCGTGCAGCTTGTGGAAGTTGCAGGCGGACAGCTACTCATTAAAACTTTGGGGTTATTCGACATAACTGCATTGTAAATTTCGAAATATTTTTCGTTTGTTTTCAAAACTCCCGTATGAATATATACCATTGTCAGACAACTAATCAACTTCTCGTTCGATCCCGTTACTCATATTCGCATCTAACTTTTCCAAAGACTTACAAAATTACAAAACGTCCGACTATCTCAATAGAGAAAAAGAACGATATTCGTAGGATGATGTTATTTATGCCTGAGGTAGACCGACAATACTGCGATGCATTATTTCAGCAGAAAACAAAGCGCACAGCGTCCAACGTACAAAATAAGAACTCAAAAAAAAAGGATAAAACAAAAAACGCTTCATTTGCAAAATAGACTGAATTGATGAAGGTTGAAGCTAACTCTGCTCTTGAGTTTTTGAAAACTGTTATAGTAACTGTTGTTTCTTATTATTTCCTTTTGTAGCAAAGTATGATTGAATTCCAAAGGTTTGAAGTTGTCGGTTATCATCGTTTTTATTGTTAAAGTGTTTGTTTCCATTTTTTATGTTAGTGAAAATACTTATGATTGAAAGATGTTAAAAATAAGGGGTTTTTTCAGGTTTGTTTCGCATGTTATTTTATTGTTAAATGTATTTACAAGCAAGGAATGCTTAAAATGACTTTTGTTTCAATTTGTTTTAGATTTAATAAAGTTGAATAGTGTTCTGTTTCCCTGTAATAATTATAAGATTAACGAAAAGTGATAAATTCTGAATTGTCCGATGTCCAAAATTTTGAAACTGATTAATGCTTTGTATACAGAAACTGTAGCGTTAAATGGGTCGAAACATTACATAAATATATGTCTTGGTGTATTAATTATAATAGAAATGTGTTTTTTGTGTTCACATTTTAAATAACATATTACACATACCACATACTAAAAATTTCTAAGTCCATTTTCTCGAAAAGTGCAAAGATGTAGTTAGAACACTACAAGAATGAGTGCGCGTTTGGGTGATATCAATGCCTTAAAACTAAAAGAAGCAATGTCGTTTGCTAATGTAATGGGTGCATGAATCCGACTGAACAAAGGAACCCACAGAAAGGATTCGAGTCCCAGACTCCGAGTAAGAAGAGGACCCCCAGTCCCAGAATCCTATTGAGCAGAGGATTAGAAGTACAATTTACTAATCAAAGTACTGAAAGACGGGGTCAAAAGCTGCATTAATGGTGCATTTGATGTTCTGTTTATGCAAGAAGATCCCAAACCTTCAAGTTTGGACAGACGTGTCAGGATTTGATGTTTGAACTTGCATACAACATGTCTGTACTTCTGTACTCATTTATGAAGTAGAAGAAATGTTCAAAATCTTAATTTTTCATTTAATGTTCATTCCTTTTTTTAATATCTACGACTGCATGACTATAATACTGACATTCTTGTGCACTTTCCTCTTAAACTGTTGATGGCTCAATCACATTTTGTCATTGTCATGTAAATCATGATATACTATGATAGTAAAGTAATAAAAGGAAATACAGATGAAAGTACAATCTCCAAAGCAGAGTTACGGTCCTTACACTCCCTTTAATCTCTGCCAACTACTGTAGTAGTCCCTAGTCAAAAGGCAGAAAATATATGTTTTGCGTGTTTTGGGAAAAAATGTTATCGTATTCAAGTTATCGGGGCAAATATTAGACAATGAGGTGCAAATGACAGTGTTATTGACAAACTGTATTACATAAACACTGTGTATTGCAAATTTTCGGCCTCACGACCTTTATCAAGCAATTTTTCAGATGACAAATGAAGCTTATGTATCTTTCAGACGTAAACATGGATTTTACTTAGCTTTGTATTTGTCATCTGAAAAATTGCTTGATAAAGGTCGTGAGGCCGAAAATTTGCAATACACAGTGTTTGTGTTCTTTTACATTTTATGTACCGGACTTCCCTTTGGAGGACTTCTTCGAATCTGTATTACACAAGTTCGCTGATTTGTACGCCGAGAAAAAATAGTGCGGTATAAATTCGGGGTTTATTTCTTGTAGAAGCCCGAGTAATACTCAATGTAACATGGTAAATGCTTTAAATTTAACTAATAAAGCCATTGAAGACCAGTCATATCGTCTATAGGCAAAACTCTGATTTTACAAGAATCTTGTAAAACCTGAGACGTTGGCAGAGGTGTGTGTGTGGACTGTAAAGGAACGACAACTCTGCTTTGGAGATTGATGAAAGTAAATAACATAGTTCAATATGTAAACATAGCAAAAAGATAAAACATGGTAGTTTGGGTGGAATTTTTAACAATGAATATTTCTCAGGAATGACACCAATGAAAGCAATTGTCGTAAAGGGATCACAAAATATTTTGGAATTGCAGTGAAATCATGATCTAACTAGGAATTCACAACAAAATCTTTTAATATCACAGGAAATGTTAGAAAATAAAACTGACATACAAACACTCTATTCCTTCTGTAAACAAAAAAAAAAATTGTAATGATCAGAATTAACTATAAATATGTACATTCATAGTTAAACGAAGCTGATTAAATGGTAATGTTATAATTTGGAATAAAGGTTTCATACTCATTAAAATAGTTATAAGCAACAGCCCAATATAAACAAGTTATCCGTTTTTTAAAGAGTGGAACAATATCAGAATGATATGAAAACTTTTATATTCTACTGGTAAATTTGAATGGTCGTGAAACCAAATGCCTTAAATGTCATAAAGACATCGATAAACAAGCAAATTCAGAGAATTGTGGTTCCCCGCTTTCGGGGTTCTATCAGTAATGGTGCAGTGATCTGTGACATATTGTCATGGCTGTGCATGCATAATATGTTAACTATACAGACAAATTCATGTCATAGACAAGTTTTTGCAATGTTCTTAAAGCATTGTGAGAAACCATGGGGCATTTTCCAGAAATTTTATTTTTAATTTCATTGACACCTCTGAAATTTTGAATTTCATTTGTAATATGGCATATAGCATGTATACGCACAGAGTAGCGCATAAATAAATAATTTTTCAAATATCAATATAACTATTTTTTCTAAGATTATACCATTATAAGCTATATATTTTTAGAATCGAAAGATCCTTTTTACCAAAATATCAAAATTTTTTTTTCAATTTTTACCACGTATATCGAAATAAAATCTTGTTTTCTTTTGTGTATAACTGTTTTCTGTAGTATTCTTTACTTAGATGTACCGGGAAAAGGATATCCAGGATAAAATGATAATTTTCTAAGTTCAGAGGGTGTAACAGTTTTAGGTTGCGGACCGATATCTAACGATCTTTCTGCGTCTGATCTAATATGATAAAGGGACTAAACCGGTTTTTGTCCGAAATCTCTTGTCCGAAACCTCTCCCGTCCGAACAAGTTTTTGTCCGAAAATCTCTATCAACCTAGCAGTGGCGGATTTAGAGCCCCCCTTTCGCCACATATTTACATGTAAAAGTCCAGATATGGGACTAAAAACGGCCGAGTAGTTAGACTAATACACATGTGCCCCCCCCCCCCTTTCGAAATTCTGGATCCGCCATTGTCTAGTACGACCTCCATCGCTCCACTTTTTTTTCACAATACCATATTATCAGGGACATATATACGTCCCTAATATTATTAAAAATATTACCATTACAGTACCTCATATAATAATATATCCACAACAACCCGTATGTAACAGTATTTGTAGGAAACTTTTGGTTTATTTTTAGAACCATTTCGTGTTATTTATAGCACAGGCGGTAAAGGCAGATAACAAGCAGTACACGTTGCGTGTAGATTTGATTCGTCGTCTACAACAGCAGATGTAAATGAGAGGCCCGCGATGTTTAGCCTAGATAATTCTGTCAATAGTTGTTGATTCAAGATTAAATTAATAAATCAAAACCGAGATCCAGTGAGAGGAAAATAACCGTTAATGCATCACTTGAACTTAGATCAGTAACTTCATGAATTAGTGGTGACAGGTATTACCAGCCTATCTGGGTGCATTCCATACAAAGGTCGGATGTTAACAGTGCAAGAATATGCGCTTTAAACAAGAACACTGATTAGTTATTTGTTTGTTTCTATAAAGACATTTTTAAATGAAGTTTGGAAGTCATAAAAACGTTTAATACACGTTTTATTCAAAATATTGACTCAAATTTATCTGATGAGTTAGACGCACTCTTTTTATATGCGGAGATTTAAAGCTGTATACCCTATGTTCGCTAGTAGAATGCATATTATGGGTTGATTTATTCTAAATTGTTTTGAATATATAAATAAGCCTAAAACATATTAAAAAAGGACCCTTGCAAATATTGGGATCAAATTCGTCGTATTAAGTGAGATATGGCTGTCTAAAACACGATGTTTGTAAACAGAATGTTTACAACCAACTTATCACGTGATCTAATTCAGAAGCCGCCGCATCACGGACACTGGTGGTGGGCGAGGTAAATAAACTTGACGAGTAACTTTAAAAATCTGTATTCAAGTCTGCTAAAGTTAGTATTTACTGAAATCGTTTTCTTTTGGAGTCTCCCTTCATCGTATTTGTTTTAAGTAAACTGCGCATGTGCGAAGTCAGGTCATGGTTGTATTTATGGAATACCCACTTTATTTACGATGTATTTTCTTCTTATTTTGATATCTCCGAGGGTTTGAAGCAAAAAAGATGTTATCAACGCAAAGTTAATAACTTCAGCCATACGAGAAAAATACAGTTTTTGATTTCCGTGCGCTAATTTTTGAAATTATACTGAATTGTAGGGTATACAACTTTAAATGATGTGTTATACGCGCGGCTTCCGCTTGAGGCCTCGACTGACAGTAAACCTATAAGCGTGGTCCCGTAACCCCGTCTAAAAATACGATATTCATTTATTTCTTATACACTATGTAATTTTCCAACATTTTTTATTAATATAATTTTTGCATCTATTTGAATATAGATATTTTATATCAGATGATATAAATGACCCTCAAAGTCAAAGAGTTTCATTGTTAAACAATTTGAATAAAACATAATCTTGCTAATTATTGTGAAATATAGGGTGTCTTGTTACTATATATATCCTATACTCGGACTCGTTACGTGATAAAAAGTTATTGATTGTCGAGTTAAAATAAGAGGGATTTTCCATTCTTATAGCATATCATTCATATTGGTAGTTGACCCCCGAACGACATAAACGTACGTTGACTCTGCCTGTCTGTCCTACAGGTTGTTTCCCTTATTTGCGCGATCAATGCCCCGAGACTCTGTAATAGACTATAAAAGTAAAAATATTCATTTATTAGACAGACGAGTAACGACACGGACGTCTTCGTCATGAGTATACATGCAAGGTAAATATTAAAAAAGACATTATATAACTCTATCTAGAGGATAGAACGATAAATGCCATGCCGATGGTATACCCCCTCTCCTCTCCATTTTATCTTGTATAAATACATATTGTCCTGGTTATGGATAATTTAGTGTAATGATTATGTGCTCATTCTTTGTAATTAATTATATATCATCAGCTCTGCTCCTGTTAGGTGGTCGACGGATCTCTCTACGCATTGCAACTATATTACGCGGGAAATCAAATTTCACTTTACTAGGAATAGATTTTGATGTAAACTTGGTTATTATATGTGAATTAAATTATAGAAAGATAGATAGATATATTATTGTTTTACGTCGCACCGGGAATATTTCACCCATATGGCGACCGTCACAAGTTAAAAAAAATCACACCAAATTAAAAAGAGCAATATTTAGATGTTTAGGAAAGACCAGCTCTCATTGTATATCGTATCTACATATAAATGATATTACTAAAATATACATATATACACAATTATAATACGTTACATTTCAATATATTTATAGAAAGAAAATGATAAAGATGCAAGCCATTTTGAAACAGTGGGATAAAAGAAATATATCTGTAATAGGACGTATTTCTATTATCAACTCGCTTTTAATATCACAATTTAATCATTTATTTATTTCATTGCCAAATCCTGACAATGGCTTTCTGAAGAGTTTGAACTTATCTCTTTTTAACTTTCTTTGGAATTCAAAAAATGATAAGATTAAAGGAGATATAATAGTTAAGGATATAGAAGAGGGGGGGGGGGGGGGTTAAAATATGATTGATTTAAAAGCTTATATAATGGCATTAAAGTTAACATGGATTCGAAGAATTTTAAACTCGGAGGGTATATGGCAAAATCTGATATTACAAAACGTAAATATAAAATTTCTGTTACAATGTAGAGATAGATTGATTATTGTTTCACGTCACTCCACGATTATTTCACGTATATGGTGACGGCATCTGCCTGATGCACTACTTACAAATTTAGACCTATGCAACGGACCCACCAGAAGCAGTGAGAGATCTTTTACGGTAGGCGTGGCACGGGACCTCGGTTTTTACTGTCTCATCCGAAAGACAGAACATATCTTACTGAATTGATTAATTCAGGAAAAAAACAAATTATGGAAAAATACATTTACTGCTTGGAAAGAAATGCTAGATAAACAAAATAATAAAACTCAAGATACATACAACTTAGCTGAGAGTCCGTTGTGGATGAATAATAATGTCAAGATTAATGGAGAATGTGTATTTTACAAACATTGGTCCGAAAAAGGAATATATATATAAATGACATGATTGATCAAAATGATAAATTTTATTTTTATAACAAAATTTATAGAGAAATATGATATTAGTTGGTTGATTGGTGTTTACGTAGCTTTCGACAATATTTCAGTTATATTATGGTATTAGAACAAATTTTCTAAAATATAATGTAGTGATTGCAATTAAAGATGGTGTGAAAAATTTGAAAGAAAAAGATTAGATAAAGTGTATGGACCGTGGATACCATATAATATTTTCAACATTATTAAATCAAACAAAGGGTCAAAAGATATGTATAATATTTTAAAAACAAACGTAATTATAAAATCCCAGCAAAAATGGCATACTGAATTCACAGAACTTAGCTGGAAAATAATTAACCAATCATTAAAGTTAATAAAAGATCCAAAATTACAATGGTGTCAATACAGAATAAATCACTATATTTTGACAACAAAAAATCCGTTTAAAATGGGACTTACTGATAACCCACAATGTACATTTTGTGATCTTGAAATAGAGACAATTCATCATCTTCTCTGGGATTGTGATATAATTAAAGCTTTACTGGTTAAAATTCAAAGTGAATTTGAAAAGCACTCTCTTGAAATGGATTTGACTAAACAAAACTTTTTGTTAGGACCTATCTATAACTCAGCAGATAGTTGTGTATTGTTGAATATAAAATATAAAACAGCTACCAACTTTAACGGGATTAAAAATATACGTAAAGAATGTTTATCATGTATTTAGATTAATATTTATTACAAAGGGAAAATATGATAAATTTGTAACTGTATGGAATAAATTTATACCAGTTCTTGACATAAATTGAGTTGCACTTCAGCCTATGATAATGATAATAACTGCTTTTTATTATACTAATTTTGAAAAAGGTTACTAATATGTATAACTACAGTATAAATAAAGATATATTGATAATTGGTACATGCTTTTAAGTATTAGATAAGGCTAATTGGGATGTAATGTATTTCAATATAAAAATCATTCTCAAAGTTGTCACACTTTAATCATATATATTTCTGCTTATGTACATGGATACTTAAGATAGATTTTAAGATAGGGTTTTTGTGTATATGTGAATACTGTGTGTGTAATTGTATATCATTTAGCTTAATCTTTGGTAGATAAACAAAACATAATTGTTATTTTGTAATTCTATAAAAATAGTTCTTAAGAGATTTATTGTCTTCCAGTGTATTGACTTAATTACTTGACAAAACCTTTATATACAAACATTGTTTTACATACATTGATTGATTTTTGTTTTACGTCACACCATGAATATTTCACGTATATGGTGACGACATCTGCCTGATGCGGGGCATACAAATTTTGACCTTTGCAACGGACCCACCCGAAGCAATAAGGGATCTTTAACGTGCCATACATACCACGACTAAATGAGGCACCCGGGGAATTCTTATGAAAGATTCCCAAGCACCCTCTTGCTGGTCGCGGTTATAGACCATATGAGGCATTCTGTTTGCCGTGGGATGCAACCCGTGTCGTTGGAGGACGGGATCCTGGTGGCTGAGGTTATATTCAAACTGCGGTTTGTTTATGTCCAACACTCCACTTTGGCCCTTACTTCAACTAGACGGGCGGTCGGATGGGCCCGATCCTGATCAATCGGCTTTGTCATGCCAAGCCCTCATTTATCTTGCTTATTACATCTTGAAATACTATCTATATTGTCTAGTTTTATGTTTTGTATGTCATACATAGCATTTTCCAACTTTTCATTTGAGAAGGCGGTGGCTAATGGGCCAATCGATTGTAAATGGAAAGTATTTGCATGACATTGACTGTTCTGAAATGTACTCTCGACTGGTACCCGAGTTATCTTTTCTGCAGTTAAATGCATTTCTTTTCTTTATGGTCGAGTATACTCTCTCAACCACTCCAGTGCATTGCTGTTGGAGATCCACAGTGTATTGCCCGGTCCCTATAGACACTCCCTGGAGGGTGGGTGGTTGTGAGACTGAATTATTTTCTTTTCTCATGGATCCACAAACAAACCACCAAACAATAATCAAACGCAAGCGATTAGCTGACAATACTGACATCACGGAAAGAGATGACGATTGGTCTAGATATTTGGTTATATCTTCAGAAGATACTGCGTTGTCAAAAGCTAACCCTTTCTTGGTCGACAAAACCATTCAGTCGATTGCAGGAACAGTTAAAAATGTCACGAAACAACGCAATGGTCAGTTATTGGTTGAGTGTTTCAAGAAACAACAGTCCATAAACTTGTTGCAATGTGACCACATCGGTGACATACCAGTAAAGGTTACTCCGCATGTAGCCCTTAATACCAGCAAGGGAATACTGCGTGACAAAGATCGCAATTTAGCTTTACTAGCTGATGATGTTATTTTAGACGGATTAAGAAGTCAAAAAGTAATTGCTGTTCGTCGTTTTGTTATCAAAAAAGATGGGAAAGAAATTAAAACGCGTACTTTTTTACTTACATTTAGTACGCCAACTGTACCATCGAAAATAAAACTAGGATATGTCAATGCTAAGGTTGACTTGTATTATCCTTCACCATTGCGCTGTTTTCGTTGCCAGAAATTTGGCCATAGTTTGAGTACATGTAGAAATAAGAAAACGTGTGATCGATGTGGTCATGTTGACATCTGTTCTGATGAATTCGATGAACATTTTGCTGGTTCCCAGCCATGTTGTGCAGCTGCCAAGTGTGCGAACTGCAATGGATGCCATTCTGCTTCTTCAAAAGAATGCCCTGTCTATAAAAGAGAAATGGACATCATCAAGATCAAAATTGAGAAAGGTATTTCTTATCCTGAAGCTAGGAAAATATATGAAAGTCATCAAGTACCTGCAGTGAGTACTAATAGTTATGCTTCGAAAGCTTCAAAGAAAATGGTATCTATTGCGGTTCAAACTGACATAGCAGGTTTGAAGACTAACCTCACTTCGCTGTCTAGTCTTTCAAATCCTAAACTATCATCATCAACTTCATCACAGACTACATCTAAATCTTCTGAAAAAATCGTTCACAGTAAATCGTCATCTGCGAGTTCAAAATCAAACAAGTCTGATACTAGAGCTAAATCATCTAGACAGTCATCTGCGAATGTTCCAACAAATTCTGAAGTGGCTGTTCGTAATAAATTTGATGTATTAGAGGTGGAGATGGAGGAGAGCTCTCCGTCTGATACAAATAATCCGAATTCATCAAATGACGAGACAATTATTAAAGATACTCTCAAAGTCAATGATAGGGGTCGTAGTAAATCCTCCCCAAAAAAGGGTCGTAAACCCTCTCTTGCAAGACTTGCAGATACATGAATCGTTCTGATTCCATATTACAGTGGAATTGTAGAGGTTTAAAGGTTAATTTGAATGAATTTTATCCTTTAGATCATATTTTTTCTCCAGCGGTTTTCTGTATTCAGGAGACCCATCTTAAGGATACAGATGTTCTTAAACTAAAAAAATTCTCTCAATATAATTTATTTAGTACAAATGAAAGAGCTAAAGGAGGTTCTTCCATATTTATTAGAAATTCAGTTTTACATAGTAATATTTCTTTGAATACAAATTTGCAAGCTATCGCTGTGCGTGTAACATTACATAAAACTATAACGTTCTGTTCGGTGTACATTCCACTAAATTCTAACTTGAATCTAAGTGAGTTAGATAATCTTGTTGATCAATTACCCAGGCCATATATTCTATTGGGTGACTTTAACGCTCACAACCCTCTGTGGGGCAGTAGTAATATAGATAATAAGGGTAAGATCATTGAGGATTTTATTGCAAAACGTAATTTATGTGTCTTCAATGATGGATCAAGTACCTACTTACATCCAGGGCATGGTACATATACTTCGATTGATCTTACAATAACAGATCCTTCGTTGTTTACTGACTTTGTATGGTCAGTCCATGATGATTTGTGTGGAAGTGATCACTTTCCAGTTGTTTTAAAAAGTAATTTTGCGTCTAGTGATGATAGACCTCCGCGCTGGAAATTATGTAAAGCTGATTGGATTCAGTTTCAAACCGATTGTTATGATATGCTTAATACAGTAAATTATGATAATGAAGCTGATCCTGTACTTACTTTTACAAATAAATTAATTCATATTTGTGAGAAAAATATACCAAAAACCTCTACATTACCATATCATAAATACAATCCATGGTTTAATGACGATTGTAAAACTGCCATTAAAGAGCGCAAGAAGGCCGAAAAACTTTTTAAAAGGCATCCTCTTAACTCTAATCTAAACAAAGTTCGCAAATACAGGGCTATAGCCAGAAGAACTATTAATCACAGTAAACGCTTATCTTGGAGAAATTATGTTTCCAAAATTAATACGCATACGCCAACTAATAAAGTATGGAAGATGCTCCAGAAAATACAAGGTAAAAAGATGTCATCTAATGTAAAACACTTACAACAAAATGATAATATTTTAACTTCAAAAGATGATATTGCTAACTGTCTAGGTCAAACTTTTTCAAAAAATTCTTCTTCAACAAATTGTGTTCCTGAATTTCAAAAAATTAAAACAAGAACAGAAAAATTGAAACTAAACTTTCAATCTAACAATGACGAGGATTATAATAAACCGTTTTCAATTGAAGAACTAAAATTGTCTTTGGCCGAAACCCATGATACAGCCACTGGTCCAGACGATATACATTATCAAATTCTGAAACATCTTCCAATCGAATCCCTCAACATTTTACTCAATATTTTTAATCAGATTTGGTTTAAAGGTGAATTTCCACAGTCTTGGAGAGATTCTATAATCATTCCAATTCCAAAGCCCGGAAAAGACCATACCAATCCAACAAATTATAGACCGATATCGTTAACTAGCTGCGTATGCAAAACTTTAGAGCGGATGATTAATGATAGGCTTGTGTGGTTTCTTGAACACAATAAGTTACTTACTAATATTCAGTGTGGCTTTAGAAAACACAGGAGTACTGTTGATCATCTTGTTCGTTTAGAAACATACATTCGTGATGCGTTTATTAACAAGGAACATGTTGTATCTATATTTTTTGATTTAGAGAAAGCCTATGATACAACCTGGAAATACGGTATTTTAAACGACCTGTATAATATGGGCTTAAAGGCAATCTGCCGATTTTTATATCTAATTTTCTAAAAGATCGATCTTTTAATGTTCGACTAGGATCTCATACTTCTGATTCTTTTGAACAGGAGATGGGTGTTCCACAAGGTAGTATTCTATCTGTTACTCTTTTTAGTATAAAAATCAATAGTTTGGCTAAAGTTCTTAATAAGGATATTGATGGATCTTTATATGTTGATGATTTTCTTATTTGTTGTCGTGGTAAAAATATGCGTACTATAGAGAGGAAGCTTCAGCTATGTTTAAATCATATATTGAAATGGTCTATCGAAAACGGTTTCAAATTTTCCAAAAGCAAAACTGCCTGTGTACATTTTTGTCAGCTTCGTCGGGCTCATCAAGATCCTGAACTTTATTTAGATAATAATCTTATAAAAGTAGAGAAGGAAACTAAGTTTTTAGGCTTAATATTTGATAATAAATTATCTTTTCTACCACATATAAAAGCACTTAAATTAAGATGTCTCAAGGCGTTAGATATTCTAAAAGTTTTATCCAATACAGAGTGGGGTGCTGAAAGTACAACCCTGCTCCAGCTTTATAGGTCGCTGGTACGATCGAAGTTGGACTATGGTTGTATTGTTTATGGGTCGGCCAGAAAGTCCTATTTACAGCTTCTGGACACCATACATCACCAGGGCTTGCGCTTAAGTCTTGGTGCTTTCAGAACCTCACCTGTAAAGAGTCTGTATGCTGAAGCTGGGGAACCATCTTTAAATGAAAGGAGACTGAAACTTACTTTGCAATATGTAATTAAACTGTATTCAAATTCTTCGAATCCCGCTTTTGACTGCGTTTTTAAACCAAAACATGAAATTTTATACAATAATAAACCCAATAGTATTAAAAATATTGGATTACGGGTTCGACCACATATAGAAGAAGCTGGAATTAGATTATCTGATATAGCAAATTATGAAATACCTTCTTCACCGCCTTGGTTGATGAAAAAATCGAACGTTATATTGAAATTATCATATCATAAGAAAATTGATACTAATTCTTTGAAATATCAACAAATGTTTTCAGAAATAACATCTTTGTATTCGGAATATAAATCATACTATACTGATGGTTCCAAGCATGATGGCAGAGTGGCAGCTGCTGCAGTAACTGATACCGATATTTCTTTATCAATATGTTTACCAAATAATTGTTCTATATTTACAGCTGAAGCTAAGGCTATACTTTTAGCACTTGTTCATATTGAAAAAAATAAACACTTTAAGAGTATCGTTTTTTCTGACTCTTTATCATGTCTTCAAGCTATCAAAAATTTCAATACTAGTAACCCCTACAACTTGAGGATTTTAGAAAAGGTAAATTCTTTGTTGTCAAATAATTTTGACATTGTATTTTGTTGGCTTCCTGGACACACGGGATTCGTAGGTAATGTTAAAGCTGACAAAGCAGCAAAAGAAGGATTAAATAGACTAGATATCGTAGGTAAAATACCTTATACAGATGTTAAATCATCTATATTGAATTATATTGATGCTTTGTCACAAGAAAACTGGGACCATGAAAATAATAATAAACTTCATGATCTGAAGCCGATTTTTAAATATAGAATAAATTATCATCATTCTTGTCGTAGAGATGAAATTGTTACTTGTAGACTCCGCATTGGGCACTCTTGGATAACGCATTCTTACCTTTTAAAGGAAGAGCCTCCTCCAGAGTGTATCCCATGTGGATGTCTATTAAGTATTAAACATATATTGTTGGAATGTGCAGACACTGCACTCATTCGAAATCAGTATTATACTGTACAAAGTATGAATGAATTATTTGAGAGTATCAGTATTTCGAGAGTTCTAGATTTTTTGAAAGAAGTGAACCTATTTAATAAAATATGATATATTGAAATGTAACGTATTATAATTGTGTATATATGTATATTTTAGTAATATCATTTATATGTAGATACGATATACAATGAGAGCTGATCTTTCCTAAATATTTTTAATTGCTCTTTTTAATTTGGTTTGATTTATGTTAACTTGTAACCGTCGCTATATGGGTGAAATATTCCCGGTGCGACGTAAAACAATAATGTATCTATCTATCTATCTATCATACCACGACACGGGGCCTCGGCTTTTACTGCCTCATCCGAAAGACATGGCACCGGCATGACCAGAGCGGGACTCGAACCCCGGCCTCCCGATCAGGAGTCCGACGCGATACCACTAGGCCACGCCGGCTTGTTTTACGTCGTTTTCAACAATATCTCAGTTATATCGCGACATGGAAGCAGGAGGTTACCAACCTCTTAAACATAGTGGCGCAACCCGGGAATCGAACCTGGATCGTCGGCGCCGCAAGTCAAGCGCTTAACCACTACACCAAGCCTGCCCCTCATACATAATTTGTAATATCACTAGATTGTAAAGGTATGTATATATGAAAAATAATAATGTTTCAAGTTATAGAATTCTTGCAATGCATATGAAATACTTGCATCTTTTGATCAACTCTATTGTTATGTAAATGATATACATGTATTTAGTTGTATTGAAGTAAATCATAGAGAATCACGCGTTTCTAGAGGAAAATGAGATTCTCCAGCCGTCCAGTAGTGTATTTCAGTTCACAAAAAAAAAAATCCATTTAAGTTAATATCATTTGGTGTTTTCTTGGTGGTATTCATGAATATTATCATATTCAGGAACAGATACTTTGCTCGTGCTTCATTGCTTCTTTATAAATAAGAGATGAAGGTAGCTTTTTTGGCAAGTTTATATGTCCGTAATTTAGGGAGTTTGGCGTCTCTAAGGCCTTCTCCCTTTGACGCTCGATTCTTTGGGAGATGGGGAATGAAGGCTAGGCGGCCTGATGGCGGTCTGTTTTGCGCACGGGAACGCGGCCGTCTCTAAGTTCCGGATATGTCTCATGGTCGCTTTATTAAGGTGAACAGGGGGCTTACCCGGAAAGTAGATGGAATTTTCGAGGGATGCGTTCTCACTGCCCCCATCCGATATCCGGAGAAATACTGTGCATTATGGGCATCTATGGTTAATTACTTCAGTTCACTTTAGATTTATTTTGCACTGGGTCCACAATATTTTCAATGTTAATACCAGAACCTACATTATTTTTTGTAATACTTGGGTACCAGTTGGATTCTATATATATATCAATTTTCGTTACATTATTTCTATTTCGTGCAGTTTAACTCTTTTCCCCCTATAGCAGTTTGTCGGCTTCCCCCCTCATGACGCGTTTTGACGACTCCGCGCTCACCCCTAAAGACATTTGACGCGTCTATTTTTAACACTGTAGTGTCCTCTCTTCTATTCTGGGAAAGTCTATTTTAAATGTCCAATCAAATCATGGGAATGTGAAGTAATGTTTCTAAATTTGGAAAATCTCGCATCTCGCGTGATTTCTATGAGTATTATGGGATAGCGCATCTGGTTTAAAAAACTTAAAATGGCGACGTTCTCGGATACCAACAGTGACGATTACGACTCAGATTATGACCGCGCGATATTTGAAGATTCTTCTGATTCAGAGTTTTCAGGCTTTGGAAGTGACGATGTTATGTGTGTTTCTGATAACGATAATCACAGAAATCACAATTGGAACTCTCAAAACGAAATTGGTGAAAATGCAAATAGCGAAAACCCCGGTGACGACATAATTGAGGATGAAACTCCAAGGTATTTGCTTCGTCCTGGGTCTAAATTACCAGACGATTTTGATGTCGACACTACCGTGCCTTTGGATTATTTTAGTTTATTTTTCCAGAAGGATTTTTATGATGAAATTGCACAGGAAACAAACAAATATGCTGAATTATGTCAGCGAGACGACGGAAATGACAAAAACTGGATCAGCACTACAGGTACCGAAATACGTGCTGACTTTGGACTAAATATTTTAATGGGTGTCACTCCTCGCCATAGTAATGAAGATTATTGGAAGGATGACGATTTTCTTGGATGTGTGGGGTTCCGAAATACAATGACTAGAGACAGGTATGCAAAACTAACCCAGTATCTTCACCTGAATGCCACAGCGGCGAAAGAACAAAGGACTGACCCCACCTATCACCCTTTGAACCGTGTGAGGCCAATTTATGATGCAGTGAAATCAAATTTCAAATCTTTTTATCAACATTCAACAGAAATTTCTATAGATGAAGCTATGAAGGGATTTAGAGGAAGGACAGAACTTAGACAATACATGCCTTCTAAACCTGAGAAATTTTAGATAAAGTTTGGGGCAAGGTGTGACGGCAGGACGTCATTTATGACAGACTTTGAACTTTACATAGGGAAAAAGGAGAGAAGTGAAACGCAGCTGAGAAATGGTCTTGGCTATCGTGTGATTCATGATATGACTAGGGACCTTGTAGGTATAAACCACCATATCTACCATGATAGGTTTTTACAGGTGTGAAATTAGCCCAGGACTTAGTGAGTGATGACATTTTCACCTGTGGTACAGTTCACCCGAGCAGGAAAGGCTTACCACCACCCTCCGTCAGAAAAAATCAGCAGTGAAGAAAATGATACCAAATATAGGGGATAAAGTTGCCTATGAGAAGCATGGACTGTCTGTCATTGCATGGAATGACAATATCATTGTTGTAGTTTTACACAACAGCAGTAGTGACCCAGTTGGGTGTGAAAGACAGGTGGGCAGAAATAAAGTCATGGTTCCACAACCGAAGGCCTTACCTGATTACATTAACTTCGTGAATGGGGTAGACCTTCACGATCAAATCAGAAAAAAAGTATGCTGGTGGCCGCCCTGTTAGAAATACTGGAAATATGTTATGTGGTTCCTGATAGACTGTTGTGTGAATAGTTACCTGGTGTACCAAGAGGCGTCGTCAAGGACTTCACGGAAAAAAGGGTACACACACCTGGACTTTGTGAGCGAGTTAGGGAAGGGACTCTTAGGGAACTTTTGTGGGAGAAAGAGACTGTGCACAAGAGAAATTCTAAGCCCAGTGACAGTGGATGCCCCATGTCCATGTAAGAATGGACGGGAAGCGCAGGAGATGCAAATACTGCTACATGAAAGGTGTGCGCAAAGAAGTTGTAAAGGGATGTTGTGTGTGCAATTTGCACGTGTTTCTTGGAAAAACAATAACTTTGTGTAAGAAAAAATGACAAAAAGACACCCATACTATGAAAAACATGGTAAAAATATAAATTACAGGTAAATTTTCCTTTATTTTTTATTGACGATGACTAAGTTCACATGATATGACTTCACAAAGTTTATTTATTGCTGAGTGTTTTGATATGCAATATGTTATGCTTTATGATTAAATAGTGTTGTATTTAAACTGATGAAAACTTGTCTGTTGTACCTTTTCATTTACTCTTAAAAACCCTTAGGGGGAGGCCTAGGGAAACACCAAGGGAGATAGCCAGTGCGGTCAATTCAACGGCGTTTGGGAATTTTACTAATGATTGTTATAAAGTTGTTCTGATTGGCTAATAGTTAAGAAACATTTTCAATCCTTTTAGATGTGTTTAGATGTTATAATTCGTGTTATCCTGCTACCCTATTCATTGCTTTTTCATAAATAAAAGATGAAGGTAGCTGTATTTGGAAGTTCATATGTCCGTAATTTGGGAAGTTTGGTGTCTTTTAGGCCTTCTCTTCCCATTGAAGTTCGATTCTTTGGGAGATGGGAAATGACGACTAGTAGGCCTGATGAGGGTCTGCTTGCGTCAATGAAGGCATGGGCTCCCGACCATGTTATTTTTCATTATTGGTGGAAATGACATAGTAAATGGATTCCTGTCGGCCTTACGTCAGTCGGTACGGTGTCTGAAAGAACGGATGGAGCAGTGGGAAAGTGTAACTCATTGGTTTTGCGTACGGGAACGCGGCCGTTTCAGAGTTCCGGATATGTATCATGGTCGCTTTATTAAGGTGGCCAGGGGGCTTAACCGGAAAATAGATGGAATTTTCTAGGAATGCGTTCTCCCTGCCCCCATGCGATATCCGGAGGACTACTGTGTCGACCTGGTGCATTTCAACCGACAGGGGAACATTAAATAATGGGCATCTGTGGTGAATTACTTCAATTCACTAGATTTATGTTGTTCTGGGTCCATTTTGGCCTTAATATTTTCAATGTTAATATCAGAACCTACACACTCTACGACGTAACTGGAAAGAAACTCTACACAACCCCCTATTATAAGGCTAAGTTTTCAAAGAGCCTATTGTTTTTAGGCGAGATTACTTACTGGTCTCCAGGTAAATTTCTTAACCCCGTAAAACAAAACAAGAACACTCGTACGATTTTTCTCAGTAAATGTTAATATTTTGATGCATTTCTGCGATTGAAACTTAATGCAAGACTTAAGGGTAATTATGTATTTTTTTTTACTTCCGATCTCTCTAAACTAATTCAGGCATCCATGTAAATTCAATCTTAAAAACTCTCAAGACTACTTCTCTTCTTTGCGGTACTACTTCAAGACAGCCTGCACGTTATATCTTGACCTTCAGCGCTTACTCACTTGTAGTTCTACCGTTAGTATGGAAGTTAGAAATAGTGTTCGATAGTAGTTTAATAAATTGTTCACTTGTAATTTGATGAATAAATTTTATCATAGATAAAACACTTTATAAGCAAACTATGTTTCCTTACATTTATGTTAAATTCTGTATCATGATTTTTTTTATAGTTATTATGTTCGGGTTTGAAAGCTGTATTTAAGGAAATCCTTCTTGGCTGACTTACAAATCAGCCAATCAAATTCCTTTCTATTCTTAGACGCTTTTGGAAAAGACGCTATTATCGAGAATGATGTAAACAAAAGAAATTTGCTAACTTTTCGAGAATTAATTGGATTTAAGTGCACCTATATGTACATATACAATTGACAATTTATTATACCAATTCAGGTTAGTTAAACATTGGCTTTTTCATCAATATCAACGAAATATTTATTTGGCGTCGTTGACCTACTTTCATTGTTCATTGTTTACAAATTGTAAACAATGCCTAGAATTCAGCATGGAGGATCAGCAACCAGTAGTTTTGATGGGACATTCGTTTATTAGACGTTTAGGTGAATATATGCAAAAGAAGAAAGAAGACGCTTATTTACGATTAAACAAAAACAGTTTCCAAGTAATCGTCCGAGCTAGAGGAGGTTTAACAACAACACAGCTAGCTCGTGCATCAACCAGGGAACTTAATTTCTCGGCCGACAATGCAATCGTGTTTCTACAGATAGGCGGTAACGATATAAGAGCGAACTGTGGCATAAGGAATATTGTAAATGCAATTACATCGTTTGCAGAATACCTTATTCATGTCAAGAACGTTAGAGTCGTTCTGATTGGACAACTATTGTGGCGTAATCCGGACAGAGTTGGTACCTCCTATAATACTCATATAGTTGAAATCAACAAAGCATTAGATCAATGGTGTGGTCGCTCAGCCTTCCCATTAAAGTTTTGGAAACAGAGGATTCTGGAACTCCAGCTTACACCATTTGGCCAGCGATGGTGTGCATCTCAACAGAGTGCATATACACAAGTACTTGCAGAGCTTAAAGAGTGCTGTCCTCCATGCTTCTCGGCAGTATTAAAAGAGGTGTAATCTCAATTTGAGATCTTCTGTATTTGGAGATAAGTATCTATAGATGAAATTTGATATGTCAATAAGTTTTATAAAAATATTATATCAGACTAAATCACTAATTAATCATTATTGCAGTGGCGGAGTTGGTTGCAAATTGCAAACCATTAGCTCAATATACATGTCCACATGATGATATTTAATGCCGGAGAGCATACTTACTGAGATTCTGATATTCATGAATTAAATTATCAATATATTAACTTTGGCTATAAGTATAATCATAATTATAATACGGCTAGGCTGTCTAAGGCTACGTTCATAGTTCATTGATAAATTATCTAATACTAGCTTGAATTTTGTGTGCGATTTTAGGTACATATACAATGTATTGTACAATTAACAACGAACAATAATGACACCCATGCATGTGGGTATTGTCTTGTTTTGCATTTATTTGGCCATCAACCCTAATCACGCTGCATCATCAAGAGGGTGTGCCAATTGTACATATTGTACAATTTTTTACTAATATGATGATTGCTAAATTTATCATAATACATATTATATTACATAATCACTCATGCTAGGTACAGATTCAGGTGCATGTACATATTGTATTTTATTTTTATAATAATAATTAATGTCACACCAAATTAGTAAGACATCTTTACATATTGTACAAACTAATATTTATTACCATACATGTAGCTAATTTATAGCATCACCAGATTGGTGAGGCCACAGTACACATTGTACGAATTATTATTACCATACCCATTGCTTGACATCACCAGATTGGTGAGGCCACAGTACATATTGTACAAATTATTATTACCATACCTATTGCTTGACATCACCAGATTGGTGAGGTCACAGTACACATTGTACAAATTATTATTACCATACCTATTGCTTGGCATCACCATATTGGTGAGGCCACAGTACACATTGTACAAATGAATATTACCATACCTATAACATGGTATTTCCACATTGATGAGGCAGTTGTACACACAGTACAAACTATTATTATGCACAGTTTTACATAATGTTCAAAATCATTACATGTATTACCATTCATGTAGCTAATGCATGGCATCACCAGATGGGTGAGGCATAGGTACAGATTGTACAAATTATTACTATCATGCATGTAGCAATTGCATTGCATCAATTTATTAGATTACTTGGGTATTTGTACATATTGTACAAACTATTGCCTTGTCTCAGAATATTTCAACAGCTCAATATGGGTATTATGGCAAGGTTCATACTGAACATATGGTATTAATACTATTATTAGTAAACTATATAAACCATTTTCAGAATGCCACCCAGGAAAAGAAAAAATCAGTCAGAGGTTGCATCAGAGGAAGTGCCTCAAGCTTCTGCAGCCAAACAGAGATCACAACCAAAGATAGTTAACAATGATGTGCAGAATGACTTTGATTACGATAAACTTGCAGAAGCATTGCTGCGACAACAAGAGTTAAAAAACTATAGGCATAGCGTAAACAATCAAGATACATGTATTGATGTTCCTGAGCCATCACTAAATGTCACTCCAGGAGTGAATCTAAATACAATTTCATCAACCATTCAGACAGAACAACAACCTTCCACTTCAAGCCATGAGGGCAATCCAATGCCATCCCTGGGCACGTTTATTGATAATCTATTCTCAGGTGAGTCGGTGGTTACATCCCCTGCAAATATGCAAACCACTCCCTTGTCAATTAGTAATGGTATACCCTTAGGAGCCACTGTACCATTACGGTTAAAAAATAAGATTTGGGGGGATCAATTTATTGAAATGAAGTCCTTGCTACCCAATCAGAAAGAGAGCTCTATTGCCATCCAGATTGAGAACAACTCAATCTCATTCAATAGCCAAGCTGGAGTAGCATCATCCATTTCCTTGCACCAGTGGACAAATGTATTTTTTATATTTATGAGCATTTATGTAGAAAAGTTTCCGAATGAAGCTACCAATCTACTAAGTGTGGTTTTATTGTTCGTGAGTTAGGATCAACTCACGGTGACGCCGCATGGCGTTATTACGATGAAAACTTTCGAAAACTTAGGCAATCTAGCCTAGTACCATGGCAAATACCCATATCAGAATACATGGTTAAAGCCAGTACTTTATCTTCTCCTTTTCGTGGCCAAAGCAAATCAAAGCAGCCCACAAAATTTTGCTATAATTACAACAATGGGTCAAAATGTCAAACGTACCCATGCCCATACAAACATGCTTGCCAGAATTATAAACAAAATCACCCCAGAAGCAAATGCCGCTCCCAGTCCCAGCAAAGGGAAGATCCAAAGAAATTTACACAGCCTCCAACCAGTAAGCCAAAAACTGCCAACCCCAGTCAAAAGTAATTGTTTAAGGAAAGAACTTGAAGGCTATGATTCTGAAATCTCCCATTATCTTGTATCAGGGTTTACACACGGTTTCAAACTAGGTAGTTCTATTCCAGTCAATTCTTTTTGTGAAAGGAACCATTCATCAATTTTCAAAAACCCAAAAATTGTACAGTCAAAATTAAACAAAGAATTAACCTTAAATCGCATTTCTGGCCCTCATACCGTGAAACCGTTCTCTAATTTCGTATGTTCTCCATTGGGATTGATACCAAAGAAATCCTTGGGGGAATATAGGCTCATTCATGATTTATCATTTCCTAATGGCCATTTGGTTAAAGAAAGTATCCCTTTCGAGTTTTGTACAGATCAATATGATAATATAGAGACTGTAAGGGGGTTGATGAAAAAATTTGGGAAATTGGCTTTAATGGCAAAAACAGATATAGAAGATGGTTTCAGAAATCTCCCTTTACACCCATCTGACTATCACCTATTGGGATTTAAATGGCAAGGTCACTATTATTATGCCAATGGGGGCAAGTAGCTCATGCCAAATGTTTGAAAAATTGAGCACAGCATTACAATGGGTAATGACCAACAAATATGAAGCTGCAGGTATGTCTCATTTAATAGATGATTTTTTCTTCATTGGCCCTCCTGGCTCGAACAAATGCTATCAAGATCTCACCCAGTTTGAAAACCTATGTCAGACAATTGGAATTCCCTTAAAAAGGAAAGAAACTGTTTTACCTTCAACAAAACTCACTATTTATGGGTTAGAAGTGGATTCTGGAAAATGGTTTCTAGACTGCCTTTGGATAAACTTGAAAAGCTTAGAGACCTTTTAAGAAATACAATGTGTAGAAAGAAAATACAACTAAAAGAACTTCAATCACTTATTGGTTTATTAAACTTCGCTTGCTTAGTTGTAACACCTGGTCGAGCTTTCCTACGTAGATTGATCGATTTGACCTGTAATGTGAAAAAGCCCTATCATTATGTCAAGTTAAATACAGAAGCAAGAGCGGATCTAACAGTCTGGCAACATTTTATTAAAAATTTCAATGGAAAATCCTTGTTTCTAGAAGATGAATGGTTATCATCTGAAAAGCTGTTCATGTACACAGACGCATCTGGTTCATTAGGTTATTCTGCTGTTTTTGGGTCAAAATGGTTTGCTTATCCATGGTTAGATGAACATGCTGCCTTTCACATCACAATTAAAGAATTATTTCCAATAGTTCTTATTTTAGAAGTCTGGGGCCAAGCCCTTTCAAATAAGAAAATCATTTTCTTTTCAGACAATATGGCAGTTCAAATTATTAACAAGCAATCATGTAAAGACAAGATTTTAATGAAACTGCTTAGACGTTTAGTAGTTGCTTCATTAAAAAATAATATCCTGTTTAAAGCCAAACACATCCCAGGTAAACTCAATGTTATTGCTGATCACCTGTCACGATTTAATTTTCAGGCAGCAAGACAAACGGCTCCTTGGCTAGATGCTCTTCCCACAACAGTACAACAAGCTTTAATCTACATTTAACTAAAACCTCTAGACATTTACTTGAAGCTGCACTTTCCCCTACTTCTCGCCTAGCTTATAATAGAAGTTGGAGGACGTTTATTGAATTCTGCAATGTATCAAACATACAAGTTCTATTCCCTTGTTCACAAAGTTCCATTTGTAATTTTATAGGACATCTATTTGAAAAGGATATAAAACCATCAACAATTCTTTCGCATATTTCAGCATTAAGTTATGTACACAAATTGTTGGATGTGGCTGACCCTACACACTCATTCATTGTGCGAAAAATTTTACAAGGAACTCAAAAACTAGGAAGGTCTGTCGATTCAAGATTACCAATAACTAAACCCATTCTTCTGAAATTACTTGACGCACTAAAATTTACAGTGGAAAATCTGAAAGACAGAATTCTTTTGAAAACAATTTTTCTTCTTGCGTTTCATGCATTTTTGCGCTTAGGTGAGCTCATTCCCCGATCCACTGAATTTCATTCAAAAGTGCTGCAAAAACAAGATGTTATTTTTGCAGACAACCACTCTGTTCATATAACACATTTTAAAAACATGAAAGATAACTTGCCAGTTACAATTATCCTTTCTTCAAATTCAGATGTTAGCCTATGTCCAGTTACAGCTCTAAGAAATTATTATCAATCATTTCCAATTTCATCAGGTCCACTTTTTTGCTTCTCATCTGGGGTGCCTGTATCACACAGGTGTGTTACTTCAAACCTCAAACAGGCTATTGAATTTATTGGGTTAAATCTTGCACAATATTTAGGTCACAGTTTTCGAATTGGTGCAGCAACCGAAGCAGCAAACAATGGGATGTCAGAAAATGCCATACAAAAGTTAGGACGTTGGCAATCTAATGCTGTTCAAAGATACATTCGCATCAATACGTTTAACTTAAATTCATCATAAACATCCAAACCCAAAGTGTTACTGTAACCACCGACTCATGATATTTTGTCCATATTTAAATACATTTATAGAGGTCAGCATATGGCTGCTCTTTATCTGAGTTAGAATTATTACCAGTGACAAGGGGTTCAGCATGTGGCTGCCCTTGGGTGCACAGACTGTATTATGGCTCTTAGGTGAAGAGTTCAGCATTTGGCTGCTCATCATTTTATGTGTGAAGTTGTTTTCAGGGGTTCAGTATATGGCTGCCTCTATTTTCATGTAGTGCATATTCAAGGTATAGCCAAACAATGTGTAACTAAATATTATTGCGTTGAATACTTTGTTATTAATACAGGTTTAGTTAGGGTTCAGCGTATGGCTGCTCTTTATTTCCTTGTGTTGTTCTGCAGGAGTTAAGGATATGCCTTTTATGCATATCATTGAACAATATTACACGGTATAGCTTTGTAACTTTGTACATGAGACAGCATCTTGATAATTCAATTTTCATGAATATAGTAGCTTTACAGTTTGTATTAAGAGTTCAGTTATGAAAGCTTTTATCTATGAACATGTATTTTATAAGATTTATGTATGGATTTATGTATGGTTGTTATCTGTTTGAATTATTGATACTCAAATTCTGTATCGGTAATGCTACATAGTTCCATTTTGAACTACTATTTACTGACTGATTGTATTGCATTGTGGAACCACTTAATGCTTTAAATTTACACTAGAGTTATTGCATATTGTAGCCTTTCCTTGTATGGCGCTCATCAACTGTCTTGTCAGTTGATTGTGGCCTTATTTTGTGCGCCATCTTCTCGCTGTACCTATTGTCTCTGGTTATCTAGTCATTGTGAAGCGAGTTTTTTGATTTGCTAGTCATTTATTGTTTTTTGATATTTTAGTAGTTTTTAGAATTACAGTCGAACTTCGATAACTCGAAAACCCCCTGAAACTCGAAGTTATCTTGCGGTCCCGAGAACATTTCGAATATTTTAACTTTATTTACCTTCTCAAACTCCAATTTCTGAAACTCGAATACACCCGAAAACTCGAAGTAATTTTCAGGTCCCGATGACAATTTTACACTAAATTCACCTTCGAAAACTCGAAGCAAATGACACGATCGGAAACTAATTGGTTTGTTTACACAGCGATTAAAATTTCATAGCCGTGTGCGTTCAAGCTTGACGATTAACTGACCACTTGTTGCGCAATCGATCGTTAAGGTTAACTGCTGTAATTATGACCAAATGCGATTTTTAATTGCTAATGGTGAAAATTGTCGCCGATTATACAAGTTTTTAACAGTTATCGACATTAATGAATTTACGCATAAATAAAACATCTAAGGTATTGTACCATGTGCTATGATTTTATGTTTTGTTCTGACCTGAATTTAAAATAAATTGAGAGTATTACTTCTCCTTCATGTTGTTTTTCACGACTACTACTAGTATTACAGTGAGACTTAGTTAAAAGTACATGAGTTGTTTTAAAGTTCGATCTTTCACTTTCGATTTGGCGGGAATTTTCTTACCTTCGATAAGTCGAACCTTCCGAAACTCGAAGTAATTTCGTTGGTCCCGAGGACTTCGAGTTATTGAAGTTCGACTGTATACATTCGTCATTTATCATATCAATAAATGACATTACCTCAAACTTAGAAGTGTTGTTCATTATTCAGGATATAATGAGGTACTTGCTCAAACGAGCTGCAGAAAGGCAACAGTTGAATGATTATACATAGTTGTGATGATAAATAAATTTTATCATAGATAAAACACTTTATAAGCAAACTATGTTTCCTTACTTTTATGTTAAATTCTGTATCATGATTTTTTTATAGTTATTATGTTCGGGTTCGAAAGCTGTATTTAAGGAAATCCTACTTGGCTGACTTACAAATCAGCCAATCAAATTCCTTTCTATTCTTAGACGCTTTTGGAAAAGACGCTATTATCGAGAATGATGTAAACAAAAGAAACCAACCACTTCCCCTCCTACCAACCCTTCTTGATCAATACTCACTAATTATAAGCAATTGGACCCATTTCTTCGTGTTAATTTTGTGTTCAAATGTTTCTATCAAATCCTTGCTTATGTTATTCACTTGTAATGTTTTTCATGCTTACATGAATAGATTTGTATTGCTAACTGTTTACGTTGTATGATTTATGCCTTATTTTGTGCGCCATCTTCTCGCTGTACCTATTGTCTCTGATTATCTAGTCATTGTGAAGCGAGTTTTTTGATTTGCTAGTCATTTATTGTTTTTTTGATATTTTAGTAGTTTTTAGAATTATACATTCTGTTGTATATTGGGAATTTGGTAACCGTTATGGATTTGTATGTTATAAAATATACATGCGTATTGATACAATAAATAGTTCCAAGATGTCAGCCACCATGTTCTCCATGTGTTGCCTCTAAGGCTTAGGTCGATCCTATTAGTAAACATAACATAATTGGCGACGAAGGTAAAAATTGGCGTAAATGACTTAAATATGGCCGCGATTGGAAAAATCGGCAACTTCGATGAAGGTATCGAAACTTGGGAGTCATATTCCGAACGTTTGGCACAATATTTCATTGCCAACGAAGTGAAAGATGAAAAAAAAGTAGCAGCTTTGTTGAGTTTGGTCGGTGCTAAAACGTACGCACTTCTCAAGAACCTACTAGCTCCCGCAAAACCCTCGGATAAATCATATGATGACTTGGTCGGTCTATTAAACAAACATTTAAACCCAAAACCGCTTGTGATTGGTGAGAGGTTCAGATTTCACATGCGTAACCAAAAGCCTGGAGAAAGTATCTTACAGTACATTGCCGAGCTGCGTAGATTGGCATTGCATTGCAATTTTGGGGACACACTTAGTGACACTATCAGAGATCAGTTTGTGTGTGGATTGCGTGCGGAAAACGTACAAAAACGGCTGTTAACTGAAGCTGAATTAACACTCGATAAAGCGAACACAATCGCTGTTGCAATGGAGACCGCAGCGAGTGATGCTGTCGAATTACAAGGTCAACGGAACCAGTCTCAAGCAGTAAATAGATTCGACTCGAAAACTAGTCATAAACAAAGCAAGCGTCGCGAAGCTAAAACGAAATGCTATCGTTGTAACGGAGATCACCGCCCCGACCAGTGTCGATATAGTAATGCAACTTGTAACTACTGTTCCAAAACAGGGCACATTGAACCAGCATGCTTGATAAAGAAACGTGATAAGAATCGCTCAAGCGCTAGTAACCGTCCATCCGGTCGTGGGAAGAAAGGTAAAAATCCTAAGGTGCACAACCTAGACTTCACAGACTCGGACTCTGACCATGATGATGTTTCATGCGAACACATTTTACAATTAAAAGTCAACAATATCAATGGAAGTCATTGTGACCCAATTGTGGTGACACCTAACATTGCGGGAAAAGCCATGAACATGGAACTCGACACAGGAACAGCCCTTTCCATAATATCTGAAAAAGACTACAAGTCTCATTTTAGGAATCAGAAGTTATATCCGTGTCGTAAAACACTTCGAAGCTATTCGGGTCACACACTTAATCCCCTTGGGAAGTTACATCTGCCGGTCCATGTTAACGAGAGTCATGCCGACCTTGACCTCTATGTGGTATCACAAAGGGGACCGTCCCTTTTCGGTCGAGATTGGTTAGAACAACTTAAATTGGATTGGGTAGAAATAAAGGCACTTCGACTTCACCCAAATGGTAGTCAACCACAGAATCTACAATCATTGCTTGATAAACATAAAGCCGTGTTTGATCCGAGCATAGGAAAGCTTAAAGACATTAAGGCCCATCTTAACCTCAAAGAAGATGCTAACCCTAAATTCTTAAAAGCACGAAATGTTCCTTTTTCGATGCGTCCCAAAATTGAGAAAGAACTTGAACACTTACAATCGGAGGGCATAATCCAGCCTATTTCAACGAGTGATTGGGCGACCCCAATTGTGCCGACTGTAAAAAGAAATGGAGACATACGCATTTGTGGAGATTATCGTATCACAGTCAATCCTATGCTTAACGTCGAACAGTACCCCCTGCCCCGCATTGATGACATTTTTGCGAATTTATCGGGAGGTAAAAAGTTTACGAAAATTGACTTAGCACAAGCGTACCACCAAATGGAACTTGATGAAGCATCAAAGAAGTTACTCGTCATAAACACTCACAAAGGCTTATTTATGTATAACCGACTTGTTTTTGGAATTGCGTCATCACCCGCAATATGGCAACGTGCCATTGAACAGGTTCTCCAGGGTATTCCGTATACTCAATGCGTCCTTGATGACATCATTATAACCGGAACTTCTGATGATGATCACCTGAAGAATCTCAGCAAAGTTCTCAGTCGATTGGATGAATATGGCTTGCACGTGAACTTAGGAAAATGCGAATTTTTTAAAGACCGTGTCAGTTACTGTGGGCATGAAATCGATGAATCGGGACTACACAAATCTCAGGACAAGGTGAATGCTGTAGTCGAAGCACCCAGACCTGAAAACATCACCCAGCTCAGATCATTCTTAGGTCTTGTCAACTACTATCACAAGTTCATACCAAACTATTCTACCGTAGTTGCTCCGTTGAATGACTTACTTCAGGACAAAGTAAAGTGGGACTGAACCGATTCACATGAACTTGCATTTACAAAGATCAAAGACATCTTAGCCTCTGATCAAGTGCTCTGTCATTATAACCCGGATATGCCACTGAAACTAGCGTGTGATGCCTCACCGTATGGCATCGGATGTGTGCTATCTCATACTTTTCGAGACGGAAGTGAACGACCGATAGCATTTGCCTCACGTACGCTCAAGAAAGCTGAACGTGGATACTCGCAGATAGACAAAGAAGCGCTATCACTCTACTGGGGTATACAGAAATTCAATACCTACCTATATGGAAAACACTTCACGTTAGTAACGGACCACAAGCCCTTGCTTAGTATATTTAGTCCATCAAAGGCATTACCAGGAATGACAGCTGCACGTTTACAGCGATACGCAGTTTTCCTAGCAGGACATTCATATGACATTGTTTATAAAATACAACTAGTCATGCAAATGCAGATGCATTTTCCCGCCTGCCATTGAAACTTCAAAAAGAAAACGAGGAGGATGAGACTGACGAACTAAATATGTTCTACAATTCTCAGTTCGACCCTTTACCTGTGACATCCGAACAAATTCGGAATGCGACTAGACGAGATCCGGAGCTATCCGTAATACTCGACTGTGTCACAACTGGAAATTTCCCAGAAAGTATAAATCTTAATCTAAAGCCATACATACAACGTAAGGAGGAACTATCATTACACCAAGGATGTTTATTGTGGGGAAATCGTGTCGTAGTTCCCGAACTACTCCGCAGTAAAGTGCTAGACGAAATACATTCTGGAATATTCTGGAATAGTCCGAATGAAAGCACAGGCTCGTTCCTATGTATGTTGGCCTAACATAGACAGTGACCTGGAACAAACTTGCCGTTCGTGTTCAGGTTGCACCGCGGCGCGACATCAACCTACAGCTGCTCCAGTACATCCATGGAATTGGCCGGATACCCCTTGGTATCGTGTGCACATAGACTTCGCAGGCCCGTTTAAGAACGCGATGTACTTGATTCTCATTCAAAGTGGCCAGAGATCTTTATTATGAATTCTACCACTGCGTCCGCGACTGTAAGAGTTTTGCGAAATTTATTCACGAGACAAGGCGTTCCAAGTGAAGTTGTGTCCGATAATGGGCCGCAGTTCATATCAGAAGAATTCAAGCAGTTTATGACCGTAAACGGGATTCGACACATTCGCAGTGCACCTTATCACCCTCGCACTAATGGCCAAGCAGAACGTTTTGTGCAAACCTTTAAACGTGCGTTAAAGAGTGCCGGTAAGCATTCAAATCTGCATCAGGAATTGTGTGCGTTTCTTCTGAAATACTGAATGACGCCACATGCGACAACCAACGAAACGCCATCTATGCGTCTATACGGCAGAAATATTCGTACAAGACTTGATCTCATAAAACCAGACACTACCGATGTAGTTAAACGAAAACAACACATACCGCCTAAACACAACGGTACCAAAATCCGTGAATTCGGACTAGGACAGAAAGTTGCTGTTCGTGATTATCGAGAAGGGAGAAAATGGGCATCTGGTGTTATAAGTGAACAAACTGGCCCACTTTCATACAAGGTAAACATGGGAAATGGAAATGTTTGGCGTAGACATGTCGATCAAATGTGTAGCACTAGCGCAACCGTACAGGAAGCAGAACCATCCATATCTATCAATATTCCGCAAAGTTTGTCCGACAGTCAGACACCCGATGACGGTAGAGCTAAACAGTCAAAATCACCTGACACTGCTAACGTATCCAATCAACAACCAGCATCTATTCCCGCGCAGCAAATCCCGCAACAACAGCATCGTAGATATCCACAAAGGATCCGTAAACCACCGAACCGCATGGACCTATAGTGAGCTTGTTTTATGAATCCGGTGAATGGTTGCTAGTGTAGGGCATAATAATCCCTTGGCACCATTTAGGAACCTCTGACGGTTCCAGTGTATATGTGTTCATTTGTTGTTCAGTATTCTTTATTGTGTTTCTAGTCTAAGTAGATGGTAGCAAGTGTTACAGGGCATAATACTCCCTCTGCACCATCAAGAAGCCCTGGGTTCTATATAAGTTGATATGAAATGTTTCTCTTGTTTTATATACTTGATATCATTTAAATGTGTTCAGATTAAGGAAATCTTTATTTTTTGTTTCACAGCTAATGACAGGGGAGGAGAGGGAGCTATGTGCAGGACCTGACAATCAAAAAGTGGATTTAGACAGGTAGAAGTTCACATGGTCAATAAGACTCTGTATACGAGTAGTATGAGAGGTCCGTGTAGCCGTGAAGCTCTATCAAAATGGAGGTTCATATGGTCACTTTAATGATTATATTAGACTCTGTATACGAGTAGTATGAGAGGTCCGTGTAGCCGTGTAGCTCTATCAAAATGGAGGTTCATATGGTCACTTTAATGATTATATTAGACTCTGTATACGAGTAGTATGGGAGGTCCGTGTGGGGCACACATGGTTCTATTGTATAGGACTAACAAAATGACGGTTCACATGGTCACTTAAATGACTATATTAGACTCTGTATACGAGTAGCATGAGTGACCCGTTTTTGACGGTGGTACAGTTTTTAATTGTCGTGGGATGATGAACGAGAACCGTATAAATTTGGCGAAAGTACACACCTGTACATTATGATTAAGCATACCTTTTCTGGTTTTTTTTTCCAGAATTGAGAATTTATCTGCTAGTCAACGAGAGTTATACAAGGAGATCGACGATCTGGACGATTCTACCTTCGAACCCATGGACATTGCAGATGATCTAATTACGACTCACACGTGTTCTTTGTGTCCCAACTATACCTTCAGTTCAGCCGAAGCACTCAAACAACACATGGCTGTTCACGAGGAGTTATCTGATATTGTGAAAAGTATGGGAGAAACGATATTCATGTGTGCACTCTGTTCCGGTTATACCTTTACGTCAGCAGAAGCACTCAAAGACCACATGAAGTTACATGATGACCTTTCAAATATAGTAAAGAGTATAGGACCAGATGCACTCCTGTCTCCCGATAGAGCACACGACATCGATGCGGTAGAGATGGACGTAGACGAACACGATGTTGACGCTACGTCAAACTTTCCTTCCTCTACTGTGGATTTTACGGACATCGCTGACGTCGAGTTCATGGAGGCTGCGATGCAGAACCCCTTTCAAATCGGTGGTGGTAGCGTCACAGACTATGACATTAAAATCATTAAAGAAAAACGACTAAAAAAGATGGGAGTCGTCGATGTTACTTATCGATTGACATTTCCCGATGATATGTTTACCAAAAAAAAAAGAAGATGTCGGAAGTGCAAGATATCTTGAAACAAGCCTTTCGAGCCATGATCGATAAAGTGAAGCAAGATTTACACCCGGACGACATCATGAGGGCGGCGATTCACAATCAAGAGTTAGACACACCGGTATTTGTCCCTACTCGAACTGCATCCAAGATGGATGCCGATGTCATGTTGGAAAGTCTCATGCTGTTCTGAACAGTAACGAAGACATTCCATTCGATTCCTCCTGTGTCATCGACATAGGAGCCATTAAATATCCGAGGGGTGGTACGAAGTTCTCCACCATTAAGGATACGATCCAATGTAAGAGATCTATCGTGCAAATACGCAACACCGATAATACGTGTCTGATTCGTGCCGTACTGGTGGGATATGCCAAATCCTGCATCGTATCAAATCAAGACTATGTGAAAGTCAAAGAACAGAATCCCGACAACAATCCTTGGGAAAATCTTCTGAACCACTGTAGTTGTTCTTTACGTTATTATAAAGATATCTGCGACCATAGAACGACATATCTTTCTTTTCTGGTGGATTATGTATGCCGTGCCTTACACATCGACGTGTCACAGCCCTTGTCGTATACATGCATACCTTTACTAGAAAATTACTTGGGTATCGGGATCTACGTCGTCAGTTCGGAGTTGAACAACGAGTTTTCCTACGTCAGCAGTACGCAAGCCACGGCCGTGACAAAAGTGTTCGTGTACCACGTCGACGACCATTTCCACAGTATCGTAAACATCACGGGATTTTTTAATACTTCCTATTTCTGCCAGTATTGTTTGAAACCTTACACAAACAGGGATAAACATGCCTGCAAGGATCATTGCAACGTGTGCTGTACTAATCCATGTTTGAAGGAAAGACAGATAGAATGTAAGGATTGTCACCGTACATGCAGGTCTAAGGAATGTTTCGATAGACATAAGATCGACTACGAAAAGGGAAAGTCCTTATGTCAGAAATGGCATAGGTGTCCAACCTGTCACAAGACGTTCAAGACCGACGACGTAGCTCCGGAAAAACACGTGTGTGGTCATTACACCTGCAAGAGTTGCCAACAGTACGTCGCTCCCGATCATCTCTGTTTTGCACGCAGTGGCATGACGGAAGCTAAAGTAAATGAAAAATACATTTTCGCGGACATAGAGACATCCCAAAAGGACGAAATGTTACAGTGTGACTGGGGTTATCTTAAACAACCGGAACCCAACTGTAGGGAATGTCGGGACGGGACGTGTCCACGTTGTAAAATCTGTCGTCACTGTTTTAAATCGTCATGCGGACAGATGAAACATACCGTGGTCCTAGCGGTGACTCAGACGAGCTGTGACGATTGCGAGGAAAAGAAACTCACGCCCGAGGCTAGATGCAACACCTGTGGCGATCGCTGTAAAATCTGTTCGAAGAGGGACAAGAAAAAGCAGTACATTAAACCACCTTGCAAAGACACGTGCGGACATCGGGAATGTATCTTTAAGACTCTAGAGGAGTTTGGGGAGTGGTTGTTTAGTGACAAACACACGGGTTACACCGTATTCTTCCACAACCTATCTTACGACGGCTCGTTCCTGATACAATATCTGCTATCCCAGAATCTGAGACCCTCCATCATTTACCGGGGCAGCAAGATACAGATGTTCACCGTATCGCACCTGCACATACGGGTCATCGATTCATTCAACTTTATACCCATGGCTCTTGCCAGACTCCCCAAAGCGTTCCAATTGGACTCGTTAGCCAAAGGGTATTTCCCACATTTCTTTACCTGTAAAGAAAACGATGCTTACGTGGGACCTTACCCCCCAATAGAAACCTATGGACCCGATGCCATGTCGATAGAAAACCGTGCTTCGTTTCTCTCATGGTACCAACAGAGGATAAACAATGGTGACGTTTTCGACTTTCAGACGGAAATCGTGAAATACTGTAGGAGTGACGTCGATATTCTGAGAAGGGCATGTTTGAAGTTCAAGAATCTGCTCTTAGAAGTCACGGGTCAAAATGAAGGTCTTCAAATCGATGCATACGGCAGTTGCAGTATCGCCTCCTTATGCCTGCGCATCTTTAAGCAGAAATGCCTGGAAGAAACCTGGCGAATACGAGTCAGAGATCCCGAGAAAGGCCCAGAAGGAGACGTTTGGTTGGAGGGTAGACAGTGTGATGGTGCATTAAGCATACAGTTGAATGGAGTATGGATGTCTGAAAAGGATGTGATAAAGTCCGGACTCAAAACAATGGACAAAGAGTTTGTGAAATCCCCCATCGCACGTCCCCCACCCAATGGTTATCACTCCCGGATCAAATACAGCAAAAAATCTATTCAGTGGCTGGAACTGTTACGGCACCGGGCAGCTCGAGACGGTCAAGTGTTGGACATTCAACATGCCTTGACTGGAAGAGGGGAGTTCAAAGTACCTGGGAGCCATTACTCCTTAGACGGCTACCTCACACCAGACGAGTGTCGTCCCGGAGGAGTGGCTTACGAATTCCAGTTAATAAATATACATTAACTAGAGATCAATTGGTTCGATTTCAAACTCTATCATTGCCCACGATTTCAAAAGTCTATTAGTCATGGTTATAATACTCAACTATTAATTCTGTAGAGATGTCGATACCACGGATGTCCTGAATGCTTTAAGCAGACAGACAGCATCTTGAACCCTAACACGGGTCAGACGGCGGGTGAACTACTGGTCATCACCCGCCGTAAAATAAGGGAGCTCAGAAGCATGGGGATGAAGGTAGTCACCATATGGGAACACCAGTTTGACGACATGCTAGCTAAAGATACCGAAGCCAAAGCATTCGTAGACGGATTGGACATCGTGGATCGTTTAGACCCTCGGAATAGCCTCATGGGTGGACGTACCAATGGTTGCGTCTTATACAAGAAGATGCCCCAGGGTACCAAGAGCAAATACGTCGATTTTACCCGGTAATCTCTTGTTTTCATCGAATATATTTCTGATGTCGTTTTATGGGTTTGGTTGTTATCATACCCTTGGTAATGTTTGCCAGCTTGGTCTCCTGCTTTCCGTGTTCATGTCAAACTCATTTAACTTATTTTCCTTTACAGTCTGTATCCCTACGTCAACAAGACATGTAGGTATCCAGTCGGTCATCCGCAGATTGTGAACAGAGATTTCGGGGATATTACCCAATACTTTGGATTGGCCAAGATTAAAATCTTGCCACCGCGTGCCTTGTTTCACCCCGTACTGGGGTACAGGAGTGATGTTTTTGTTTGTTGTTGTGTGGATGTATGTACGTGTGAGGGTGAGGATGTATGTGTGTGTGATTAACAATACATTATCATATACTTAAATCTGTACACTTGATTCTTTAATCTGATGGTCTTGGTGTTTGAACATAAATGTTTATATGACTCAATATCATCACATAATCCTCCTTCGACGATGATGTCTTTATATATATAGGTAGAAATAATCTCTTATCTGGCATGAAACAATTAATGTAGCGTTCACGGGAGGGGGACAGATTACGGTATCCCGACATCGAATAAATGCCGTATGACGTCGGCAAAAATCACACCCTAATATCATAGGTAGAAAACTCAATAAGAGAAGCAGTTGCATGATTTCGTAATGCAGTAGCAAATGAAATCGAGGGAGAGAGAGAAAGAGAAATGTGCATACGACCCTTTATATATGTCTTATCCAAATGACCCTTTGATCTGATCTTGTTTGAATATGGACTCTTGAGAGATAACTACTCCACGTTAATTAAGATATCTTAGAACCATTAGCTCATTAAGTAGAAGTTTTTATTGTGTAAATCAGGTTTAATGCATCTCTAGTGATATGCCATAGAGGGTTCAAAGAGCATGTATGGTAAAATGATACTCATTAAATACCTACTGGGTCATTTATCTAAGTAGGGATAGCTGGTTATGTGTATTAGTATAATTAATGTTATTTTAACATCCAACATATCATGATGGAAAAATTAGGTATGACATGGCAGGTAATCTTTATATGATGTTGTGTTACTTGTATATTTAGGTTAGGGTACCTTATCCCTATACCATCATCTATACCGGACTAATTGATGGTATATTTATACATATGATCTATCGTACTAGGTGTAAAGATGTCCACCTTCTACTAGGGGTGTATGATGGTAAAGATTACCCAATTGCCAAAATAATGTATTCAAGATATTGTTGATAAAATGGTATATATACTGAAAAACTACCCCACTGACATTGCTACAAAATGACTGCTAACGTAAATTGTAGCTGTGAAAAGTAAGTATTGTAATGGGGGTTTTTTCTGTTAAAAAATTTAGGAGTTTTAGCGAGATCAATTTATTGATATTAATAATGGATGATATCTATTATAGATGCTGTCAAATCAATATGGTGCAGCATATGCTGATGAATACGTCAAAGAGCTTGGACTTACTTAAATGTAAGTCCCATAATATGCAACCAATCAGGTTGTCATTGTAAGTATACATTACATATATTTACATTAATGTTATATATTAAAAAGATTGTGTATAATATATATTCATTCAATATATGATTTAATGTTATATAAATAATCTGATATATTTTTATATGTCTTATTTTCCTTTTCCAGCTCCACTCCATCTAGACGGTATGTATAATTTATTTTCTTATAAAATAAAGAAATTAATTTAATATATTATAGATTCCATATATTCATTCAATATATGATTTAATGTTATATAAATAATCTGATATATTTTTATGATATGTCTTATTTTCCTTTTCCAGCTCCACTCCATCTAGACGGTATGTATAATTCATTTTCTTATAAAATAAAGAAATTAATTTAATACATTATAGATTCCATATATTCATTCAATATATGATTTATTGTTATATAAATAATCTGATATATTTTTATGAAATGTCCTATTTTCCTTTTCCAGCTCCACTCCATCTAGACGGTATGTATAATTTATGTTCTTATAAAATAAAGAAATTATTTTAATATATTATATATTCCATATATTCATTCAATATATGATTTATTGTTATATAAATAATCTGATATATTTTTATGAAATGTCTTATTTTTACTTTTGTAGCTCCTCTCCATCCAGGGGGTATGTATAATTCATTTTCTTATGAAATATTTTTTTTAAATAAAATATCAATCTGTTTAATAAATTATCAAACTGTTTAATAAATTACCAATCTGTTTAATAAATTATCAATCTGTTTTTAATAGTGTTATACTCTCATATATACTACATATTACAGAATAAAGACACGACAGGTGACTGTTTTCTTTTTTCTTTTTCAGCTACGACTATGAAGATTGGTCATGGATGGCAGGTGTCTTTAAGTAAGTATACATAATTCTATTACGGTAATTCCATGTTTGTAATTTATCTGTAGGATAACATCTCCTTCCTTCCAGTATTTATTTATTAATCGATTTTCAATTACTCAGACATGAGAATCATGGAAGAAACTTAGATTGTTGAAATAAACATCTTCAACATAACTTGTAATATTTCTGACTTTTCTCTTTGTAGTTCACCTTTGTCTATATCAGGGATTACTCCCCTGGCTACATGTAGCTCACCCATAGAAATCAGTTCAACGTAAGTAATTTCAATAAACAGTATTAGTCGTGTCTTTATTTATACGAATCAATATATGTTTTACAAATCATTGTTTCCAAAATTTTGAGCAATTTTCTTTTTATTGTAGGGAGAACTCAGAGAAAAAGTGAGTAAATCAAAACATATAATATAATCTTTGATTATCGTTTAATTTAAAAAAAAACTTTAAGATATATTAAATGAGTGTGATATACATAATCTAGTTTAATACAATGATTGTGATGTATAGTACTGTATTATCATATTTTTTGAAAGACACTCTATCATTTATCATTGAATATATGAAATCATATGCATATTATTGATATATTTTTCTTAATTTACTTTTTAGCGAAGAGGAGAAGAAAGACGTGTAAGTATTGTTTTTGGATATATTTTGTTCTTAAACATGAATGCTTTTTTTTTTATGTAGCGATCGGAATGTAACATAATTTTAAAGTTGATACACGTATTTAAATATGTCTCATACGTGTATCTAGTGTAAAAGTATTGGTAAGTTTTTTTCTTAATTTTCTTTTTAGCGAAGAAAAGAAAGACGTGTAAGTATTGTTTTTGAATATATCTTGTTTTTTAAAGTAATAAATATGAGTGGTTTTTGATGTAGCGATCGGAATGTAACATAATTTTAAAGTTGATATATGCATTTAAATATTTCATGTCTCATACATTCAGGGGCAGAGTTGGTGTAGTGGTTAAGCACTTGGCTTGTGGTGCAGACGACCCGGGTTCGATCCCCGGGTTGCGCCACTATGTTTAAGAGGTTGGTATCCTCCTGCTTCCATATCGCGATATAACTGCAATATAGTTGAAAGCGACGTAAAATCCTATTCAACCAACCAACCATACATGTATTTAAAGTTAAAATACGCGTTTCAGTATTTTATGTCTCTTTTCCCGATGTTATCGATACATGTATCTAATCTCTTTGTTATTTTTGTTAATAGTAAAAGAAAGTGGGAAAGTGGGGAGGATCGTCTGGTGACCCATACACCAGACGGGTTACAAATCAAAATCTTTAAAAAGTAAGAATTTTATTATAGGATAGTGTTTTTTGTGATATTTGTTTCAATATCAAAATTTATCGAGGATGTTAAAAATAAAGCGTTTGATACAACACACATGATACATATGTTTACATATAACTTCCTTTCTTTTCAGATAATATTAAGAGAAGAAAAAGAAACCCAATAAAGGTAAGTAATATGTATGTGTGTGTATACATGTTTAAATAAGTTTTATGTGATGACAGCAGTCAATTGATTTATTTCGTTATTTATTTCCTAATTTCGTTAATTTAACTATGTATTCTTTTTTCTTTCAGAGAACAGAACAAAGCTGTGATGGTGGTGTCTATGTGTGTGGGGGAGGAGGGGATTGGGTTATACGATTAAAAATTGGAAAATTATATCTGCGTTGTTTGTTTATTTGGAATAAATATGTATGGATATTAACGTGATGTCGATGTAATCACGTTTGGATTTATGTACAAAGATAACTGTGAGTATTTGATTTTCTTAATACTTCATGGATTATCAACGAATATAGAACACTGGTTAAGAATGCTGGTATTCTAAATGGGTCGAACCCCGTTTCCATCTCATGTATCATGTCGACACTATCGTCATGAAGTAATAAACAAGAATGTTTATACATCACGGACGATCACTGTACAGTATATTACTGACTTAGAACGGTAATGAACTAAGGATTCGAACTGACGATCCCATCTCTCGTATCATATACATCACGTACGAACACTATGTAATAGAATATTGACTTAAAACGGTAAAGTTCTAAGGGTTCGAACTCCCAATTCCATCTCACATGTATCATGTCGATACTGCCGTCTTGAAGTAACAAACAAGAATGACATGATCCTTTTATAGATTCATTCTTTTAAATACACATAATCTTGATACACATGTGAATACATAACACAATCCAAGAAACAAATATTTATATTCATGTATGTAATATACACGAGTCAACTGTGATTCATGAGGAGTTACATATGCAATCATATTGGTCTAGTTTGACAAAGTCACGCATTATGAGCATACATGATTTTAAATTGTCCCACATCCTAGCATTTAAGGGTATGCCCCTCTTCGTTGGTATCAAATCGTCCCGATTAACCGACAGTCTTGTAGCTACATAACCTAGATCCTCTGTCTCCATGTATTTACGTATGTCGACTGTAGGGTATTGGTTATTGATCGACACCATTACGTTGAAACTGAGTGACCAACGACGTTCGGATGTCAAAGTCTCTCGTCTTTGAAATACTTCATCAATTTCCTCTCGTAATAAGTTGAGAGTAATCCAGTCGTAGACGGACAAGACGACACCGATCTGTGTCGGATACAGATTCCCTTTTTCTGTGTATCGATGATATTTTCTTAGATGAAACGCAATGTTATTGTTTTGAATGACAGTTGGGTAGAAGCCTTTCCCTATGTCTAATTGGCAAAGTTGATTTGATTGAATGCCGGAGTCGAATACGGGTTTGGGCATCTGTCGAACGAATGTCTCAGACATATGGAATATTCTATGTAATCGCAACGGATGTATGAAATGTGCTAAGACTGCGGGTCGGCACCAAGCTAATTCGTTTATCAATGCTGTCGCCTGGTCCGAGCCTGAGTTCTCGTTTAATATCTTTGTCTTTTGGTCCGTAGATAGAATGCCAAACTGCAATAATACTTCTATGACTTTAGTCACCAACATGACTCGACAGAGAATGTCCTTATCTCTCAGGATTATTTCATACATGGTACACATATTGGATTTCTCAACGTATCTATACTCTATATGGTATATAGTACTATGATCGGTGTGGCTTTATATGATACTTCAATAAGATTGTGACGTATTACGCTATAAATTTTGCTTTTGTTCGCTATAATCCAAGGAATGTGAGGCATTCCTAGCTTTAGGGTATTGTGACGTATTACGCTATAATTTTTTGATGGTTTGCTGCTATAATCCAATCTTCGGTACATAGGAATGTGAGGCATTCCTAGCTTTAGGGTATTGTGACGTATTACGTTATAACTTTGGTATGTTATAATTCATTGTTTGGGATAACTTTAGGGTATTGTGACGTATTACGCTATAATTTTTGGGGGGAATTTCCATGACGTAAGGGAATTTCCATAGCCTCGGGGATACGCCATACCGGCATATATACTACTACTGTGTAGTAGAATACTGACTTAGAACGGTAAAGTTCTAAGGGTTCGAACTCCCAATTCCATCTCACAGGTATCATAGATACATGTACATGTACTACCGTCTTGAAGTAACAAACAAGAATGACATGATCTTTTTATAGATTTATTCTTTTAAATACACATAATCTTGATACACATGTGAATACATAATACAAGCCAAGAAACAAATATTTATATTTATGTATCTAATATACACGAATCAAATATGATTCACGAGGAGTTACATATGCAATCATATTGGTCTAGTTTGACAAAGTCGCGCATTATGAGCATACATGATTTTAAATTGTCCCACATTCTAGCATTTAAGGGTATGCCCCTCTTCGTTGGTATCAAATCGTCCCGATTAACCAACAGTCTTGTAGCTATATAGCCCAGATCCTCTGTCTCCATGTATTTACGTATGTCGACTGTAGGGTATTGGTTATTGATCGACACCATTACGTGGAACTGAGTGACCAACGACGTTCGGATGTCAAAGTCTCTCGTCTTTGAAATACTTCATCAATTTCCTCTCGTAGTAAATTTAGAGTAATCCAGTCGTAGACGGACAAGACGACACCGATCTGTGTTGGATACAGATTCCCTTTTTTCTGTGTATCGATGATACTTTCTTATATGAAACGCAATGTTCTTGTTTTGAATGACCGTTAGGTAGAAGCCTTTCCCTATGTCTAATTGACAAAGTTGATTTGATTGAATGCTGGAGTCGAATACGGGTTTGGGCATCTGTCTAACGAATGTCTCAGACATATGGAATATCCTATGTAATCGCAGCGCATGTATGAAATGCGCGAAGACTGCAGGTCGGCACCAAGCTAATTCATTTATCAATGATGTCGCCTGGTCCGATCCTGAGTTCTCGTTTAATATCTTTGTCTTTTGGTCGGCAGATAGAATGCCAAACTGTGATAATACTTCTATGACTTTAGTCACCAACATGACTCGACAGAGAATGTCTTTATCTCTCAGGATTATTTCATACATGGAACACATATTGGATTTCTCAACGTATCTATACTCTAAATGGTATATAGTACTATGGTCGGTGTGACTTTATATGATACTTCAATAAGATTGTGACGTATTACGCTATAAATTTTGCTTTTGTTCGCTATAATTCATTGCTCGGGGAACCGTGACGGTTTGCTACTATACTCCATTGTTTGGTATATAGGAATGTGAAGCATCACACTCATAGCTTTAGGGTATTGCGACGTATTACGCTATATTTTTGTGTTGTTTTGCTATTATGATTCATTGTTTGGATAGCTTTAGGGTATTGTGATGTCTTACGCTATAACTTTTACTTTTGTTCGGTTATACAATGCATTTGGGAATTTCCTCCATGACGTGGGGAATTTCCATAACCTGGGGGAATACCCATGACGTCAAAAACGTCATACGCCATACCGGCCATCTTACTACTTAAACCCTATTTTCCCAGTAAACCTCAGTAAGCTTTGTGTTTTGGCACTATTTACAAAGAATCGTATCAAAGAGAGTTGTAAAACTGTAATTTATCCCAATGCTTATCTACCCATGGCAAGGTATATCGCTGACGGACACTATGCCATTACGACCCGGAAATACATTGCATTTTCACAGGTCTGTAAACATACGTCACAAACAAAACCACTCCATATTAAACCTCCATTGGGAATTGTAAAACTTAAACGATTTTGCTTTGCATCTAGTGAATCTATATTGTTGCCTGCATACTTTCACGCGGGAAGTCATTATAATGTTTCAGGCCTGCTGGAAAAGTTTGATCTGAACTTTAATACTTCGAAAATTCAATTTTGGGAGCCTGTGAAGCGCTCTATGCGTAACCTTACCTTACCTGAATTGCCAAAAGCGTTAGAAACCATTCAAGAAATGCCTGTTGACACATTTATTAAAACGTTAAATGACCTTAAACCAATTGAAGAAGAATTTGAGTTTCCTAGTTGGGCTTATGCATTTATCACTTTTATATGGGCTTTTGTAATTGGGTTTGTTGTTTTCTGTGTTGTAAATATAGATGTAAGAATAAATTTTTGAGAGCCTGTTGTCGTAAAGGAAAACGCAAAAGCTCAGCTGATGTATTAGAGAATAATGATACGAAAAAGTACTTATCTGATACTTTAACTAATCATGAATTAAGTTTGTTAATAAAGCCACCAATAGGTCACCCAATGCCCCGCCCATGCCATTAGAGCAACAGAGACAGGACGTCAAGGATGGTCAAAACAAAATCGCTATGTATCCATTGCTGCAAGTTACGCCAGCAACATCTTAACAGAGGGATCTAATTACTAGGGTCGAGAGTGAGACGACGTTCTTTGCAAGATTGTACCTTTTCCTGTACACGTAACAGTACAATATTCGACGTTCTTGTCAAGGAAAAAAAAAACAGTGTAATTCAACAACAGATTGGATGAGGAAACACCCCGATAAAGATTCAATTCTAACGCGGTGTGCCGATCCGTTGTAGTGTTTTTATTAGAGAGGACAGTACTAATGGATCATAATAAAACCCGTCCTTCTCTAAAGTACACATAGTGCTTTGTACAGAGGTTATATGGTGTTTTAATCTATAATTGTTGATGATACATGTATGAATTTTTAATGTTTTATATATAGACAATGAATCTCATGCTGTGACGACGCCAGCATCCATGGAGCAGACGTCACTTCCTGGAGATAGGTGTCGAAACACCATGAAGGAACATATAGAAATCTCCTTCGTATATTTCTACTGGTTGTGGGAGGAGTGTAAGATAGCCATCTTATACCGCCATCTTATACCGATATTGGATACACCTAGATCCGCCGGCCAATGGACATATGTCGTATACACCTGGATCTGCCGGACAACGGACACACCATTCCCACGAATATATACTTAAATATGTTGTCTTAAACTTTTCAAGAGAGCCCAAAACTACCTAGAGCTACAAATTATGATGGGACACATCGTTCTCACGAGTGGACATGTTATTTTAAAACTTGAAGCTAAATCTACCTAGAGCGACAGTTCCCACGAGTAGACGTTATCTTGAACTTGTCACTGGGGTGGATTCCGTATATAAGCCTCAATGGTCAGTAGGCAGGGCAGATCCCGATTTGGACCGAAACCACTGCACTCGACCAGCACGTACGAGACTTTGACTTGAGAATCTCGCTCTCTATTGGCTTTATTTTCTCTTTGCAAAATTAGTCTTCTTGATGTAAATTTGAACATGTTATCAATTCATTTAATACTAAGTTGTAACTATTTAATCTAGAGTGAATCTAGTCTATTAACAGTCAATCTATGTAATTTGTTGTTATTCATTTAAAGTTAACTTCACTTTGGTTTGTCTTTTGTTATTAATTAATCACCAGACTCTTACAAAGAACCGTATTATCTAAAACCGAGAATTGAAGGCCGTGTTCGGGTGGAAAACGGTAGCAATCCATATGCTAGCGGAAAGCCACCACCCGGAGTTGCCTGTGTGTCGGTTAACTCGACACCAGCCCTCGCTGCTGGGGATGATCTACCAGCAGCAACCTCATTAGACAGTATCTCCATTGATGTTCATACTGTATAAACATAATAGATATAACGAATGTAAATAAATTACTTAAATTTAGTATTTTTGTACTGAGGTGTTTCAATCTTTCTCGTAGGTGTGGAATCGCCTGTTTGTATTTCTCGTGTGGCTGCCAGTGACCATGACTTCTCTTATACTCCGACAGAACACCATTGTTCAAAAGCTTGATGTAGTGTCGACGACTGACGCTAGGTGGTTAGTAACTTTTGTCATAGACTTTCAAACCTTTGAAGATTTTCTACGACAATTAGACAGCCGCAAAGAATACATATCTTGCCGTTCTCGCTTTAAAGAAACATTATAATGACACCGATATGATACCGTATATAAAAGTATCGGAGGGATTGCTGAAAGAAATAGAAAAACTAAGAGACATCCATGACGGAATTCAAGCACAATATAGAGATATTGTGTCGGTGAACCGCAAGAGGCGAGCGCTCATATCTATCATAGGTAAAGCGTTAAGTTTTCTATTCGGGACTGTGTCAGAAGATGACCTCAGTACTATATGGTCTAATGTCAATTAGTTGTCCAGGAATCAACAGACCATAACTCATGTCGTTAAGGAGAGTTTAACTATAATTAACAATACTAGATCTCATGTCATGGAAAATAGACAAGTGATTAACAGTCTAATGGATTCACTATCTGAAATTACTCAGAAAATGAGTACCATGCAAGTAAAATCAGAAAAAAACAACTTTAGAATATTTCACAACGTCAGTGAATCAAATTCAGTTAAATTTAAATGAACTTAGACAAGTAACTAATCAAGCTAACTTTTATATCGAAACATTGTTATTACAGTTAAACATGCTCAGTTTGGGACACCTTAGTCCGTCAATTAATACCCCGTCAAACTTAAAAACGACTCTCCTAGATATCAAGAGTCGTTTACCTCCAACACTTCATTTGTCACATGATCCGAATGAAGAACAATGGAAATATTACAAATTTTTAACGTGTGTTACTGTAATGGAAAACAAGAAGGCGTACGTTGTCATGTCACTACCTTTAGTTTATATCAATGATGAATTCAAAATACATTGTGTTCATGGTTTACCTATAGTAATGCCTAGTGAAGTATGGAATATCTCTCAGTAGGTTACTATAGCTGCGAACTACGCTATAGAAAGTGACTATCTAGCAATTAATCCTAAACGAACCCGTTTCTTTCTATTAACTCATGAGGTTCTACGCGGTGCAGCTTACTTTAAAGTAGGTCAGTACCAGCAGTGTCATCTTTTTACATTTGCATTGACCCAAATTGATAAATATCGATATAGATCTACTTTAAATCCAATGTTTATAATATATTCAATCTGGTCGTCGTCTCTCCCTCCCTATCGTTTATTCCATCTTAACACTGATCACAAATGCAACAATACAAACTGTATTTGAGCCATTCAAAGTCTATGGTCAAAGAAATTATTGGTATACTGTGCATTACATATCAATTCACTGTTTCCCCTTATTGATTATCATTTGAATATTATACTGCATTTCAACATGTTTTAACATGTTTTAAACATTCCTATCTAACAAACAGGCGTCCATACGTCTCGTCTTAGTAGTCTGACCATAATGATTCAGAACGATTTGCTGATATGGGCGTGGCGTCCTTATGTCACGTCGACTGTAGACTTCCACAGAAAACAAGGTTATTTCACAGTAATGTTTCGATGCCTGCGACTGGCAAAAGGTCACAGTACACCACTACTCCTTATTAATCGCTTACTGTGTAATACAGTATACTACACTTCAAGTTCAAGCTAAAGTAACATCTGTCCACTACATGGCGACCTGGTCATCTGCTGTTAGATCAAAGGTCACGATAAGCTATACGCATGATTAACAGGGGCTCCGTGAGGGGTCACATTACAGGAGTTTACGATACAGAAGCATTTTGCTCTAAATAAATAAGATGCAGCAGTCTAAAAATGTCTTTATAATGTAAAAGAAAGTAAGTAATACAACTAAACAGTTAAAATATAATTTTTACCAGAAACAAATATGTTGACCCACTAACGTCGCGACATCTATGGTGTATTTGCATTGACCCACATCTCTAGCGTCCCTTTGTTTAATACCTTGTATTGACACGGATTAACATTAATTTCCACGCAACACACTCAGTAATGTGACTGACCAGATTTTAAGGTAACATCATCACCCCAGGTGATTATCGTCTGCAGAATATTGCTACAAGCATTTTAAGTCTAATGTACCGACTAACTCCTTGTGTGAAATAACGGAGCAACCATTTGATTTTTAGGGGGGGGGGGACAGGAAGACTTTGCAGAAAAAAAAGCCCGGGCGGGCAAAAAAAAATACCAATAATTGTCAATAAATAAATAAAAAAGTAATCCGGCTCTGAAATTTGGCCAAAAAATATTCAAGCCGGTGAAAGTCTTCCTGCTCACCCCCATTAAAATCAAATGGTTGCCCCCTAAGACGCGTTTTACAGATTAACAATTAAAAAAAACCCCATCAGTAGTATTATAATTTCAAACACAATCATTTACGATCTACAAAATTCTACATCCAACAAAACAATACTCTCCAGTCCAAAACGATGCCTCTATTTATATTCTCTGACTCGCCACTACGAGGAGTGACTCCCAAATACGGGGAGTCATTTTTGTGACTTCCCAGTATAGGGAGCCTTCATTACAGATAATTAACATAACAATATGTAATACAGACATACAAATTAACATTATCAAGATGTATAGCAAAAACTATAGAACATATATACCTTTTAATTTAGTGCACCATATGCGCATTTCGACAACTTATGTCTCTTCAGTGATGCTCGTGGCCAAATGATTGGAATTCTCAAACTATATAAATATTTGAAGAGCAGTGTTGAAACCAAAACGACCGAAAGGTGAACCAACGAATCTATCTAAGGACAGAGCTATGCATGAGGGAGATACTCCTTAGTTTTGTGGTATTAAAACTATGTTACAACTCTCTCCACCAAAGCGTTTGACTCCGTTCAAATTAAACATATACTGTTATCAAATATGAAAAATATATCAAACACATCAAAACATTAAATGTGAATGACTAGAAGGATACAAATAAAGTCAAATTTTCAAACAAATACATGTATCATAAATTAGTTCAAACAATAAAGCAAAGCCTCTTTCTTTGACAAATGTTTTACATGTAACAGTTTATCTGTTTAACAGTTTTAAAAGTTTATCTAACAGTATTTGAACTATTTCTGTTCGTCGCCTTGGCATTGCCCTGGTCTGTCAGTACTCCTGGAATCCTTCCTGAGTAATACGGGGATTTCGATGCGTCCGTACTACTTTATTTCCTCAGTTTCAAGAGATCCATCAGTTCTCTAGTCCAGCGAAAAATCAGCTAGGTTTTGAATTCTACCATAGCTAGGAATGTGGTCTGGTTATAATAAATCCTAAAATAAGTAATATCATGAAATGTATTACATACATAGAACGGTGGGGTTTTTTTTATGTTGCAAACATTAAGAATTTTGAGTTTAAAACTAGCTTACATCACAAGTAGTAATCACAGTAGACATTGCATTTCCTTTGCATGTTTGGATACAAAATACCATACATGTTCTTTTCATACAAAGTACAATGTAAATAATATTGCACAAATGATGACACACTTTCATATTGTCTTGGTCTAACAGTTTTGATCAATTTTTCCCAGGTGATGTCCAAAGAAATCTGTACATATGTCTGGGTCCATGGAAGGTCTTGGGGTTTCATTTGTGGAGGATTCTGCGGTAGTTAGTGTCTCATGTATTGTCTGGGATGATTGACTGGCAGTCTCTGTAGAATGAACATATACAGTTGTCCGAGACTGCAGGTGTTGTTCCTCCTGCCGGAGTTGGCTATTCATATTCTCCACAACCTCTGTTCGCTTGTCATCTAGTAATCAAGATAAAAAAGAACAATATATATGTATAGCCCACTTTAATGTGGATAATAAACAAGACGATGCAATATTTGTAAATAATTTTGATGCAATAAAAAGAAAATTTTATAAGAAGGAATAATATTTACATTTCACTAACAATTTTCGTTGAGACCTGAACGCCAATGTGGTCGGCAGATAGGTGTCGGCACAAAGGATACATTAGCTGTCAGAGAGGCAGTTAATTGCACAGGGGATTTACTGGTTGTATCAGAATAAAGTATTGGTACAGTGACCTCAATGTACTTCCTTATTCTCATCCTGGTCTTCTGGTTTGCAGCCCTGAGAAATATTACAAGTATGTATATTCATATTTAAGAATACAAAAAGGCATATATCAGCAATTAAGTGAAGCAGTATACATTTTTGTGTAAGGTTTTAAAAGTTTTGGATGGAGTCTATCAAAGACTACCTACAGGTTGATAAAGCCAATACAAGGATTGGATTTATATGGACACGATGATCTTGACCAATTTGTGTCTACGGTTTGTAGCAATCCTAATGACTTAAGGCCTTATAACTGAAATACCTGATGCTGTTGCTGGGTTTTAAATTTTACTTCAATTCCTGCTTATTTATATACATGTATTCTATACAAAAGAAATCATTTAGTTACCTTGGTGGTTTCCGGGTGGGTTATATACGTGAAATAACTATGGTGTGACGTTGTGTGTGTGTGTGTGTGTTGATTTGTTTCCACCAAACATAAATTTTCCAGTTGAAATTGATTTCGTTGCAAATATGAACTTCTGATTAATTGTTTGGTATACACCACAATCACTTGAATCAATAATTAAATCCTCAGTCGACCGATTTTAGCTGAATAGACAATCTGATGGTTTCCACTGCAACACTAGGCATAAGTAACAAGATTTGAACAGCGTCCACAACATCTAAATCTATTCTTCGTTTGTGTAACCTTCTAAATATTTGTTCTCGATCAGCACTAATAGAGATGTCTGAGTCGTGATTGAGAAAAGGTGTCAAAAATAGGTAGCACAGTTTGCCTTGGGTGTCAGCACAGTTGTGAACGATCTCATTTTATCTCAACATTTTATTATTTCCTCTTTTTCATCAAAGAATGGATCGTTTTTCACGTTATGCAATGTTCTCTCTAATGCATACGCGAATGCTGTAGTAAAACTGTTTTCATCGAACACTGCATTATTAGGTCTCATCGTATTTTCATGGTCAGTTTTGCAATTGGTCGCCTTCACATTTACATCATGTTGCTTTTGTACATGTCCCCTGAATCCAGATATGGTTTTTATTTGTTTCTTGCACACTGGGCAATTATACATTGTTCGTCCTTTCAACGTATTTTCAGACTGTTTTTGTTTTGTCTTCTGAAAATTTTCATCGTCAATACTGTCCTCAGGATCATAATCTGTATATTCTCCCAAAATACTATCAGGATCAATATCATTATCCCATGATAAAAAATCAGATTTTGCCATTTTATGATTATCCTTACTTGTCGAAAACACATCCCAAATTTATGCTTTAACTCGGGTTACAGCGCACATCTAGCTGAGATAAAGGTGTGAATCGCCAATTAAATTATAATCGCCAATTAACAAAATTTCACCGTGGCCATCGCAAGAAGTTATAGGGTAGATTACCTGTAAGTCCTTGGCCGACAATACCTTCCGCCGGTCGGCTTACTTTAAAAGAACTGCCAGACGGGGAAACAACCGGTAGAAATAGAAGTAGAAGGTAGGCTATCCGGGAAATGAGATTTCTGGCTTAATCTTTCACAAGTCTGTTACTTTTTTTTTCTTTTATCTAATTTATCGATCATTTATTGTAAATGTAAATTAAATATTAAAAAACATAACTACAATAACTGGTTATGAGAAACTACTATACTCATTTCATAGACTAAATGGAAATAAATCATACAAAATTGCTGTATTTTCCAGTTGTTATGGACGCATTGTTCGAAATTCTCGGTACTTATCCATTACGCGAGGTTATCTTACGATATGTTCCGAATAGCGCGAGACTTGAGATTTGAAACAATAGCGATCGCGTGATCTGAGCGGGAATATACGAGATTCTTATCCTTCTACATATAAGTCCTTAAGCATAGCTAATGATAGCACGCGACATGGTCACTCGTTCTTTTGTATACAGCAAAAATGTATAAAGTGACTGGTAGATATATGTCATATTTGCTGTTTAGTTGGATCATTTTGTCTCCACATATGAAATCAATAAAAGAAAGTTATCGGCGTGGTGTCCTCAATTGTGGTTTTCGAAAGAAAAAGGAGTTACTGGCTCAGTTATGTGGCAGAAATCACAATGGAGCTATACAGTACATGAATATAAATAATATACTAGCACAGATAACACATTACAAAAATATTTGCTTGAAGTGCAATTACGATACCGACTTAGGTCGGTCATTTAATTTGACAAAAGCCAAACAAATGGTGTGGTTAACCGGTTTACGGGCCCATCTCCCCACTCACCGTAATAGCAGAACAATCAAAGGACGTACATTTAAAAATAATCTTCCATGTAAAGAACAAGGGTCAACAGGTATCGCACATTGAGAGGTCATGAAAATATAAACACGTAAGGTATTGTAAAACACATAATGATATAAAAATATATGCGACATCAACATGCTAAACCGCGCTCTGCCAGTAGAAAAACAAACTTTTGGTTAATGCAAATACAGAAGATGTCGCCACCTTCCCAGATAGCAGACATACGTTGGCCCAACGTTGGAAAGTGGTTGGCATGGTCGGCCAACGTTGGCGTTGGATGTAATATGTTGGGCCAACGTTGGGCCAACCTTGCACTTTAGTATAAATAACCGTCTGTGATATCGCTGGCACTTGTTCGTTGGGCCAACATCGGGCCAACATTGGAGTGTATAAACAATATATATATACATGTATATACTCCGGTACACATGTATAATTAGCCAGTACTAGTAGTGTTACTGAGCATGGGTGGATATATGGGGTGGGTGGGTGGGGTCATTTTTTGGACTTCTGTATACCTCCTGGATAAATTCACTGAAATAAATCTGTCTCGAACCCCGTCGGTTTCGAATTTTAACGCTAGCTGGTGCCAATGAAAAACTTTGAAGATCAACCTTTTTAAATCAGTTGAATTAGAAATATTGTTTCAATTTATCCAATCTTGTATACATAAAAATTATTTATTAATATTATGTCATTAATTTCTAAAACCCTTTTTATTTTTTGAAAAAAAAAACTTTTTTTATAAATAATATTCCGTTATATATACTAGATCTATATATCCTGCCTAATCGAAGAAGGGGAAACACGATGTAATATTTCGAGCGATGGAAACGCCATTATGTAAGAGAATCTTAGTGTACATTTAAGACCGCATATTTTGTTGATAAGGTGCTTAAGAAGTAGGTCAGTCAAAATCACAGCAGAAAATCTGGCCAGTTACCGTAGCAACCGGGAATCTGATACTCGGGGATGGTCAGCAGAGAGATTAAATTATAGTTGCCACACATTGTGAACTAAGCACACCATCTTGCCGGTATTAATTTTAATTGCTGTTGGTCATTTAATAATGTAAGTATTTTTTGTTTTGTTTTTTTTTTAATTTACACTGATGTAATGTTTTAAATCTTTATACGTGTCAGAGACATCATAGTACCATATATCTGTATATTTTTGCGGTCTGGAATTATTATCAGGTAAATTGTGTCATTAAGAAGAAAACTGCAGTAAATATTCTCCCGTTCTATATTAGTTATCAAACATGAGAAGAAAATGCAGATCGTACGAAATTTATATATATTTGTGACTCCTTGTAAAGCGCGCTCAGGGAGTCATTTAACCATCACGTGATAAAGTCACATGACTCCAAATGGCAGACAGACGTATTTCTTCAAGGCATAGGTTTTCTTGTATATTTACAGGTAGCACATGCGTTACATCATTGCATACAAATTATCATTTTGTTATTCTTAGAAAATGATGACGATCAAATTTTAGTTACTATTTTTGTACACATTAATTGACCTGGTTTTCACGAGTTTTTGGTATTTTAGAGTATAAAACTTAAAAGCTAGGTAGAACGTTAGGGAATAATTTACCGTTGCCGGCAGGATTGCAGTCAGTCACATAGTATTAAATCATAGTTACGATATGGCAGAAGGTGCGTCTTATTGGACAATAAGACGGCGGGTTCGAGCTAATGTATCTAGACAGCTTGCAAACTTGGAAGAAGGTTTCATGACTTCATCTGATCGTTCTGAATTATTTGTGAGTGAACCTCCGATTAGTAATAATGTCATTAATGATGACATTGATGATTCTGGCCCATCTCAATGTGCAGTCACTGAATCTGATAGTGATACTAGTGCTACCACTGCTGAGATGAGCAAGATTTCTGACGAAGAAAATGATCAAATAAATTTTGAACAATACTTTGATAATCGTCATCTTTTTGATAACTCTGATAGTGACATGAGTTCTGATGATGGTCATGAAAATTTTGATTTACGTGAGCAAATCAGGGAATGGGCAGTTAAAAACCAGATTCCAAATATGTCTCTGTCAGAATTACTTGCTATTCTCCGGACTTTACATCCAGATCTTCCTAAAGACCCAAGAACTCTCTTACGAACAAAAACTACATATGATATACAAGAAATATGTGGGGGCCAATATTATCACTTTGGTATTATGAACTGTGTGACTAAACAGCTAGAACACTGCATAAACAAAGTTCCTGTGGACTTCTGTTTGAAAATGCAGATCAATATTGATGGGCTTCCTTTATTTAAAAGTTCAAGCCATCAGTTCTGGCCAATTTTAGGAATGATACAAAATATAGAGAACAAAGAACCCTTTGTTATTGGCCTGTTTTCAGGTGTAAGCAAACCTGGGGATTTAAATGAGTATCTAAGACATTTTCTAGATGAATATAGACAAATACAAGTGAACGGACTGGACTGTTTTGAGAAGCATCTACATCTTGTTATTGACTCTATCATTTGTGATGCCCCAGCGAGAGCTTTTGTCAAAAACGTAAAATCATACTCCGGTTATCATGGATGTGATAAATGTATTCAAGAAGGTGTTTGGGTCAATAAGATGACATTCCCAGAAACAAATGCCCCTCTACGAACAGATGCCTCTTTTGATGAGATGAGAGATGAAGACCACCATAAAGGGGTGTCTCCATTAAGTCAAATTAACCTTGGCATGGTTTCACAAATCCCGATAGATTATATGCACCTTGTGTGTTTAGGGGTAATGAAACGAATTCTTCTTCTTTGGATGAAAGGTCCTGTAAGATGTAGGCTTAGTACAAGAAGTATTCAAAGGATTTCCGATCATTTAGTGCAATTAAAAGATAACATACCTACAGAATTTGCCCGAAAACCCAGGTCACTGTTTGATGTTGATCGATGGAAAGCAACAGAATTTAGACAGTTTCTTCTATACACTGGACCCCTTGTACTCTGTGATGAAATTCATCCAAACATATTTGGAAATTTTCTGCTGTTATTTGTAGGTTTACATATCTTGCTCAATGAAAGACTAAGTCGTACCTTTAGTGCATTTGCCCATGACTTGTTGGTAGCTTTTGTTGGCCATTTCTATCAAATTTATGGAAATGATGTAGCTGTTTATAATGTTCATGGTTTGGTTCACCTTGCGGCTGAAGCTGAGCGATATGGAAGTCTAGACAATATCTCTGCATTTCCTTTTGAAAACTGTATGTCTCAATTGATACGAATGGTTCGTAAACCCATATTTCCGTTGCCCCAAGTTATCAGAAAATTGTCGGAGCAAAACAATGTAACATTTAAAAGAAACATATATCCAGTTTTGAAACAGAATCATAGATTTGGCCCTGTGCCAGATGCACTTTTAACTGGCACACAGTTTCAGAAAGTAAAAACTGAAAAATACCAATTTAAACTTAATACCAAAGATAACTTTGTCAGAATTGGGGGGAAAGTATGCCTTGTGAGAAACATTATATGTGATGATGGAAATATCTCTATTGTTTATCAGAAGTTTACTACTATGGACAATTTTTTTACCCCACCATTAGAATCTAGCTTACTGGGAATAGTTGTATCAGACTTGGAAAATAATTTGAATACTGCAAAATTATCTGATATCGAAGCAAAATGTGTATTATTGCCTTACAAGGAAAAACAAGTAGCAATTCCATTTACCGACTCGTGTGGTAAATAATTGTGGTGTGCATTATGCTGTTTACGATTGTTAAATGACATGTCAAAAGTTGTCTGGTGTCATCATTTGTTGTATTTATTTGTTGTGTTGATCGTTTAATGGCCCGATGGCTTTTACCGTTTAGTGTACCAGCCCTGCAAGGAATGTCTAGGTCAATTAATGTTCTATTCCAAAATGCAATGTCATAATTGAAATTTTAAAGATTTTTGGCGTAAACAAAATTTATGAAATGTTTAGGTCAGTGGAGTATGCAGTGGTGTTGTTCACTGAAACAAACGAAGTTGAGGTTGTGCCAGTCGTATGGTTGAATGACAAATTAACGAAGTGCCTATGGCCCAGTTTCAAGAGTACAGTGAAGATTAATTTAGCAGTAAAAAATGCTGTAGCACCATCAAAGGATTTCAAAGCCCATGACATTAGGATACTGTACAAAGGTATAAATTTTCATATTCTCACGTTAATGATAAAATGAGCTTCATTTACACCAATGTGGAAATCAATGACAGTTAGGGATACCAACATTAGAAATATAAAGTATGGGTTACAGCATAATGTGTAAATATATATGTGTGTGTGTGTGTGTATATATATATATATGTGTGTGTGATTGGTGGTTAATTTTGGGGTTTAATACTCTATACCTGTCTATTTAAATTAAGGTGACTACGAGCATGCAAGGAAGCGACTGTCAAAAGCAGAAACAACTTCAGACCTGCAAACGGATGGAGAAGAAATGCAGCCATCTGAAAATGTAACCAAACGGAAAAAAATTTTCTGATCACATGGCCCATAAAGGAGTTTTTGCTATCCCATTGGAAGGGGGAGGGCCTTGACCTTCTGAAAATGCTAAGACACCCACTTTAGAGGGAAACTAGCGACCCCTTGACCCTGTGATTCTGATAGAACCTGAGTCAAGCCATATGATGAATGAATTTCATTCTTGATATATTTAGTACATATATAATATGAGAAGGATATCCCTCAAATGTAAGGTCTCATCATACCATACAGAATTTTCTCTTATTAAGAAATGCTAGTATTTCCCATGAAAACAACAGTTAAAAGACAAAGGCAATGTCCTACATCTTAACCCCACCCTTTCCCTGGGGGTCACATATAAACTGAGATGATATTGCAGACTGATAAACATACATGTATGACCCAAATGCTATATGCACAGATCTCTCAGACATGAGGCTTATAATGATACATAAAATTATATAAAATATGTGTTCAGTGAGAGTTATGTCTCTTTGGAATTTGTTGCCTTTAGTACCTTGAAAAAAGGAAGAAAAATAATCATCTCCGTTGTTTTTAAGATTTATACAATTTAGAATATAATGATATGGCATAAGTGAAATACACATTACTTGGTACACATTTGTGTATTGCTTTCTCAGAAAAAATCCACGATATGAAAGCAGTGACACAGAGGATGATGGCGAAGAACAAGAAGACGAAAGACCTCTCCCAAGGATGTCTCCTAGAAAGAAAAATCAACAAAGAATCCCTGATGTTCCATATGTCTGTCCACCTCTAGCAAGTCCCTCTGAACAGCTTTCCTCTGCACAGAAGTCCTCTGCACAGAAATCCTCTGCACAGAAGTCCTCTGCACCGTCTGATAGTACTAACCAAACATCCTTTTCTACACCTTCACGTCTATCTTCAACGCTGTTTGACCATGTTCACGACGTTGATGAAGCAACATACAGGTCACCAAAGCCAAATACTGCAGGTATTTTGATTTATCATTAGAATTTAGATATTGTGGTTGGCTTATTTTCGTGGTTACAATTACAAAACACCTAGTCTGTACTGTATCATGTCATATATATACTTATTGTTCACTTTTTATTTTATTATATTGATTAGAATAATATAGTATCAATGTTTTGCAATTTGCTTCATGAGTTATAGAGATATATTGTACTTATATATATTGTGTGTACCAGTAATTGCGATTAGTCAACTAAATATTTTTAGGGATGGAGAAGTTGTTACTCACAACTTTGGAAGAGGTCAAGGAAGTTGTTAACATCAATAAAAAACTCCTGCAAACTATGTTGAGGAAGTTGGACAGTTTGTGCACACCGGTCGAAGATGCTGATTTGGTAATTCCAGAAAAGATGTTCCCTTTGAATACTAGGGAAGATATTCAACAAATGGAAGAACGCTTAGAAAATGAAGATGCAATGAAGAATATGGTACTTATAATTCTTTTTTATTGTTACAAGTGTAAATATTTTAATTAAATTTTTTTTATTAATTTGCATCTTTCATTTTGTATCATTGAATCTACTGTAGACAGCATATACATAATTCTTGCATGCTTGTGAAGCATTCCTCTATACTTTACAAACATATTGTGAGATACAATAATAATGATTGTTATAATTTGTTATACTTGTTTACCATGAATTTCTTTTTATTGTCAAATTTTAGGCTAAGGCCCTAAGCACAATAGGAGGCGAAAACCTAAAAATGACAGTTAGACGATTGCTGGCCTTTATGTTTACCAACCATCTCGCACGCAGTATCAACTGGATGGGAAAAGGCAACAAGCTTGCCTTTTCCTCCCTGCGGTTAAAAGAGGTTGTAATAAGTAAGGAAAACTCTACCATATTATTATATATAAAAAAATAATTATACCTAGGTAGCATCCCTTGGAAAGCCAACCATTTTACATATTCCCAATGTGACCTTGACCTTTGACCATGTTAATTGATGACCTTGAAAAGTAGTTCATTAAGAAGGTGTGATTGTTTAAGTTTTTATGTTCCTTTTTGTAAACTTTGTCCTTAACTTTTGAATCAGTAAACATACAGCTTTAATTTTAATATTTCATATATGTATTACTTGTGACAAGACCTTTCCTCTTCCAATTTTACCTCTTGGCCGTGACTTTGAAATTTGGTGTTCTTTTGAAAAAAAACACCTTTGACCTGGGCCATAACTTTTGAACCTGTAGAAATAGGGCATTCGTGTTTCTTATATGTTCTTTTTGTAACAAGACCCTTCACACGATACCTATTTGTTGACCTGTTGTTTTTTAACTTTTGACCCACTTTTCATATCCACTCATTGGTGGAGGAGCAGGCGTGGTGTAGTGGTTAAGCGCTTGGCTTGCGGCGCCGACGATCCGGGTTCGATTCCCGGGTTGCACCACTATGTTTAAGAGGTTGGTAACCTCCTGCTTCCATGTCGCGATATAACTGAAATATTGTTGAAAGCGACGTAAAACACCAATCAACCAACCAACCAACTCATTGGTGGTTGCTACTTAAACATGGTTTCTGTAGGCAAGCTTTGTTGTTGTTCTAACAACTCTTGTTTGTATATGCATGATGTACAAAGAAATGTATGTAGCTGTAAAACACTTAACAATAGTGTTTTGGTTACACAAATATTTACATTTAAAATAACTCTAATAGATATAAACTATATACTTTTTTTAAATTAATTATTTTTAGGAGCAGTGCGAAGAAACCGGCTCTGCGCTGGTACAACAGACCAGGAAATTACCAGTGTGGTAAAAGATTGGTTTAGATTTTCTGGTGATCGAGAGGGGGGAAGAAAGAAGCGAGAAGAGAAGAGGAAGCAAAAAGAGGACGAGAGAAATAGCCAGGAGTTGACCGAGTTGCCAGAAGATGACTAGTGATAATTGACCGTGACTTTGGAGCTAAAAAAAGCTGCCTAGACTTTGTTGCCGCCGGGGCATTTGAATATTGTTTTCCTTGCTATGAATACATTACGGAAATGCTTAATCTTAATTTGTTTTGAATAAAGAAGATATAATTATAATTCTTTGTTTTATTTTCTACTTAATACCTTACTTAAGTCGGATAAAGTCGAATTTTAGAGAATGCAACAGCACCAATAGGAAATACAATCCACTTTCAAGTGATATTGTTTATCATGATGTTGGCCAACCCATTAAAGCCCACTGTCTTCGTTGGCCCAACATTGAACCAACGTTCAGCCAACAATAATTATTCGTCCTGATGTTGGGCCAACACAATGAAGCCATCTGCCTTCGTTGGCCCAACGTAGAACCAACACGTTGGACCAACGGTGCACCGATGAGCAACATTACGTTGGCCCAACGTCATTTGCCAATGTTGGACCAACGTAACTGATATCATTGGCCCAACGTTGGGCCAACGTAAGCTTGCTATCTGGGTATATATATACACGTACACGTGAATATTTCAACGTCAGACGCATTTTCTTCACTCATGGCATTTTCCCTCATCAAAGACTGTTTCACCTGTAAACAAACTGAAGGGAAGTTTATTCCAAATTAAGTTGTCAAATATTTTATCTAAACTCCGTTTATCCTGTCAAGAAACTTGGAGTTATCGCTCTTTACGTATTGAGCGCAAAAGAGGAATTTCTAGCCATTGGTATAGTCTATTACAAGGTGGAATTTGAAAAAAAGTCATCTATTATATATAACTATCACCCTTCTACCCATATCATGTCAAATAAGAACAATTTCCTAACTTTGAGTAATTTCGATAATTAATGAGTAATTTTGGTAACTCCGAGTAATTTCGGTTAGTAAAACTGGCTTGTGAGGGGTCATAGAATATCATTACTCTTTATTAGCAATATGCTGTGTGACGGAAGGCATTGATTAACTCCACTTTATCGTATTTCATTCCAATTAGTCCATGTAATGATGTTTTATTGTAACTCATAATCTCTCGCGATCTCGCCATCTATTTGTTTGTGAGCCAAACGACATTTCAACTTCCGGTTGATTAACATATTTCGAGTTATCTTTCTTTGGCTGTGTACTCAATTCAAGTTAAAACTGACTGCAAGAGTTATTTTTCGTTGTTTCAGTAACACTCTATTAAAGTCAATACACATCAGTTGTTTTTCTTTAATAAAACATAGGTTTGTGGTAGGTTGCATTGTCATTAAACGTTTTTATTTACAGAAAGTTAAATTAAGTTATAAATAATAATAATAAACATTTATATTTTTGATAAATATTTACAATATTTACATTGTTATGAGATACAAAACTAAATATTATTTTTGTATTCGTATTTACACCTGTGAAAAAGTGAAGTGGTCAAAATCTTTTATTGCCACGTTTCACTTATTTAAATTGCTCTGCGCCCTAGGAGGTCAAAGAAAGTATGGCTTATCTAATCTCCTAGTTGTTTTTTTGTTTTGGGTTTATCTTTGGAAACATGCTAAAATTCCGTTAAAGTGCAAATTTTCTTTACAATCATGTGATTTACAAAGTTTTGGCTATTTACAATATTTACAGTTGCTCATGTTTATTTTGGTCTCTTTGCTTGCTTGCTCATTATTTGTTGAAATGTACATTATTCATTTTAATTAAAAATCAAAACTTTAAACTGACTCCTGTCTTCATTTCTGTATATTGCCAAGCCATAACCTCATTGCAGGAAAAGAACCAGGGTTGCAATAATTATTAAGGTTTTCTGCTCTCTCTGATCCCGGATCGGGGGTGGTAACATTCAAGGGAGTTACCGTCTCTGGTTCGAGACAGACAGACAGTTCTGTCATTGGCGCTTCGCCTGTCACATATAAATTTGGTGCCGTGACACTGTCTTGAGGGGAAGCCATGGCAAGGCAATATATAGATTTTGAAGAAGGTGTAAATAGACATGTAAATTTTTCTGAAAATGACATGAGTGAGGAGCCCCTTTTGTCCTCGTCTAACAGTAGTGAAAATGAAGATGAGGAAGTTGCTTATGGGCTTAATCCTTTCATGACTAGTACTCCAAAGCCTACTAAACAAGGTTACAGTAGATTGGGTAAGAATAGGCATAACAATGATGTTTCACCTACTAGAAATCAAAGCAGACAGAAAGACAAGAGTAAGCAAAATCTATTACCTACATCTGCACCTTCAAGTAAGTCCCAAACTTCACAGACTTTAAATTCAAACAATTTTGAGGATTTAAACCCTTTTGCTACATCAAAATGGCAAGATACAACACATTCTTTCAATCCCTTAAACACTCACACTTGAATCAAATGCACATCTGAAAAATGTTCCTCAGGAAATGCAAGGTACCACAACCTCCTAAGAGCATAACCAAACTCATCAATAGACTCACTGGGTTTCTTTTTCCTAGAATAAAATTCAGTTGCATAAGCAGACTTTCTCTCAGGGGGGCAAAATCTATTTGTCAAAATTTCCTTCAAAGCATGATAATTTGTAAGTTTGTAAAACTCAACATGCCCTAGCATTTTTCTTGCTTCACCACTTAAACTCATTGTCAACTGCTGAGCCATTTCTAAACTTGACCACTCATTCCATAGTGCAATCTGTTCAAACTGAACAATATAATCCCTAAAATCTATATTCACACCATCAAACTTATCTGGATCTTTCTGTTTCCTAAACTTGGAAGCCTTTACTAATGGGTTATGTGATTCTGAGATGAAGAAGCATATTAGTCGCTAGACTTTTTCGTCCCGTCAAGTCCGATATTTCTATGGAAAAATCTAATCGCCCTTTCATCAAAATTAAATTTGCAAATAAAGGCATTGATTATTTAAATTTCGGCCAAATTTTAAATCATAAGTCTGTTGTAGAGAAAATACCTCCATATTTCAAAAACAAAGATCCGCCATGTATTTCCTATAGCTACACGCCATCAGTTGCATCCAAAATTTATAATTACAAAGGGTTTCTACAGTGTCTTGATCTTAGCAACTCTGCATGCCATTCTCAACCGTGTGCATGTTCCTCATCTAATTTCGTATATTCTCCTTGTGGTCATGTCATTACTGGTGATCTCGATATAGTTAAAAACACTAAATTAAGAGAACTTTTACTTAAAGGTCCAAAATACAGAGAACCCACATCATTCACATGGAGCCAAAATTTTGAGAATATTATGAACTGCTGCGAGGAATATGCCACACGATGGGCAAAAAGAGAGGAAGTACAAGTCGATACTCTTTCGGAATGGATAAAATCTATTGCAGTACTGCTGAGATCAAAAATTAGAAAATTACAAGGTTCTGTAAACACCAGATTCGAATCTATTTTTAAAGATCCTGATGTTGTCAGAGAACTTACCTTCCTCCAAGAACATTATATCATTACACCAGCAGATAAAGCATCTAATAATTATACATTTACTTGTAAGAAATATTACTTTGACAGCCTAGTGAAAGAATTAGGATTAAATTCAACTTATACTCTCACGAACTTTTCGGTTTCGGAAGTACTCGAGAATCATAAATCTGTCCTCAATACGTTTGGTATTGACTCAAATAAATTGAATTTAGAACTTCCATATTTGTACTGTATTCCAAAAATGCACAAAACTCCGTACAAACAACGCTTTATCGCTGGTTCCTCGAAGTGTTCCACAAAATCTGTATCGATGCTACTCACAAAAATATTATCAGAAATTAAATCTGGCCTTCATAGATATTGCGAAACAGTATATTCCAGAAGTGGAATTAATCAAATGTGGATCCTTAAAAATTCAAAAGAGTTGTTAGAACATCTAAAATCAAAAAGTTTTACTAAAATTCACTCCATCAAGTCTTTTGACTTTTCGACTCTGTACACAACGATCCCTCATCAGAAATTAAAAGACAGATTAGCGGAAATTATTCAAAATGCATTTACTAGTAAAAACGGAAGCCGCAAATTCAAATATATAGTAATAGGCCACGATAAAAACTTACTTTGTTAGGGAAAATTCTGATTCCAAAAATAAATACACTGAAACAGCTGTCATTCAGATGTTGAACTTTCTTATCGATAACATTTTTGTGGTGTTTGGAGGTAAGGTTTTTCAACAAACTGTCGGCATTCCAATGGGCACTAACTGTGCTCCGCTTCTGGCTGACATATTCCTTTATTCATACGAAGCTGAGTTCATTCAGTCTTTGCTTTCGCAAGGAAAAAAACAATTGGCTCTTGGCTTCAATTTTACTTACAGATATATAGATGACTTGCTTTCAATTAATAATCCTTCATTCGCGGATTACCTTAGCATCATCTATCCAAGTGAACTGGAGGTCAAAGAAACCACAGAAACTAGTAATTCTACTTCGTATTTAGATATTATGTTGTCTTTCGACATTAATGGTCAATTGAACACCTCACTCTATGACAAACGTGACGATTTCAATTTCGCTATCACAAACTTTCCTTTCATAAGTAGCAACATTCCATCATCGCCCGCATACGGCGTATTCATATCTCAGTTAATTCGTTATTCCAGAGCATGTTCAAATTACAATGACTTTGTTCTCAGGGCTAGGCGACTTTCAGTTAAGCTGCTCAACCAGGGTTATATATGTGCTAGACTAGCATCGTCACTGAGGAAGTTCTACGGTCGTTACGAGACTCTTATTACTCCATATGATATCTCGTTATCCAGACTTTTAAATGATATTCTGGACTGAGACCGATTCCGATCACTTTACACAGATTTGTGGTTTGGATTTATCCATCATCTTTACACTGCTACATTAGAGGCTGCTATAGGTCTTGCTATTGAATATGTTTGTTGCACTCCTATAGTCCCAGATAGTACCACTAGTATCAAGGTTCAGGCTGTTAAGCATAACTCAGAGTCAACAAGCAAAACATCAGAAGTAGAAAGTTTGACCCAGGCTATTGAAAAGTGTTTTTCAAATTTATCAAAACAGCTTAATAAAAGAAGGTCAAATAAGAAAGTAGTCTGCTATGCTTGTGGGGAAGAAGGTCATATTGCTCCCAGGTGTCCTAATAATAATGTACTTCAAAATGGTGGGGAAAGTAATCAGGGCAGTACTCAAGAGGCAAAGCAAACCCCTGGAGATTCTTTAAACGGATAGGAGCTGCATTAAGGGTCGAAAATGTAGCTCTCGAATCTGAAAATGGGCCTACGATTATTATTAGTCCTGTGAAGGATACTTGTCTTTTTGCTACAGCTGTGTTTTCACATTATTCTACTAGTCTTTCAGTTGACACAGGTTCAGCAGTGAGTCTTTTGTCTAAATGTGTGAGTCAACAAATAGGGATAGATCTGAGTAAGCTGAATGATTTTTCTATGAATTTATCTACAGCCAATGGTAGTGCTCTCAAGATTTTTGGTTCAGTAGATCTTGAATTTGTATTGGAAGATGGATTGTATTCTCATACCTTTATTATAGTAGATTTAGTAGAAATCCCAGGCATTTTGGGTATGGATTTCTTAGAAAAATTTGAAGTGAATATTCAATTGTCAAAGCTTTGTATGGAAATAGGAGGGCATACAGTACAACTTCAGAAGTCTAGAAACACTAGTTGTTGTCGTGTTAAGTTGACTAAACAAGTAGTTATACCTCCCTGCTCTGAGATGCTGATTGATGGTTTGATTGAGGGTGGAAAACCAAGTTTTGTGGAGGCTTTAGTTGAACCAGCAGTAATTCTAGGCACAGGTCTTTTGTGTGCACGTACTTTAGTTAACTCTAGTACATCAGTTGTTACAGTGTCAGTTATTAACACCAATTCAAAACCTATCACCCTTCCTCAAAACAAAACAATAGGTACAATACAATCTGTACAGAAAATTCATGCAATCAAAACTACCTCCAACACAGGTGAATCAAATCAAATATCATTGCCAAAGCATTTACAGATCTTATTAGAGAATTGTTCAGACACACTAACAGTAAAGCAAAACAAACAAATAGAACAGCTTTTGTACAATTATCAGGATATTTTTGTGGGCCCTGAGAATACTTTGAGAAGAACTACATTAGTACAACATAAGATCGATACAGGGGATACAGTACCTTTTAAGCTTCCTATGAGAAGGCAACCCTTAAGTCAAAAGCCCGTTATTGAGAATGAACTCAAGAAAATGTTAGAACAAGATGTTATAGAGCCAAGTGATAGTCCATGGTCAAGTCCTATTTTGTTAGTGACTAAAAAGGATGGGTCTATTAGGTTCTGTATAGATTTTAGAAGATTAAATTCAGTTACTAAAAAGGATGCATATCCATTACCCAGAATAGATGAGTCTTTAGAATCATTAGGAGGGTCAAGGTGGTTTTCAACACTAGATCTAGCATCTGGTTATTGGCAATGTGAAGTGGCAAAGGAGGACAGGCCAAAAACTGCTTTTTCTACACACAAGGGCCTTTTTCAGTTCAAAGTAATGCCTTTTGGATTATGCAATGCTCCCGCCTGCTTTGAGAGATTAATGGATCTCGTGTTGAGAGGCTTATTATGGGAAAAATGCCTATGCTATTTAGATGATATCATTGTCATTGGTCAGACATTTGAGGTTGCATTGCAGAATCTAGAAGAAATTTTTACAAGATTTAGAGAAGCAAACTTGAAACTTAAGCCCAAAAAATGTGCTCTTTTTCAAACAGAGGTCTTATTCCTCGGTCATAAAGTTTCAAAAGAGGGAATTTCTACAGACCCTAGTAAAGTTGAAAATGTGAAAAATTGGCCAGTTCCTACCTCTGTGAATGAAGTCAAGAGGATTAGTTGGGTACTATAGACGATTCATTCCAGATTTTAGTGAAATAGCTGCCCCTCTTACAAGATTGACTAGAAAATCAATGAAGTTTTACTGGTCTGAAGAGTGTGACAAGTCATTTGAAATTTTGAAGGAGAAATTAGTGTCAGTCCCAATATTGTCTTTTCCTCAAGGTGAGGGTCAATTTATTCTTGATACTGATGCAAGTTTAAATGGAATTGGTGCAGTTCTGTCACAAATTCAAAATGGTGAAGAAAAAGTCATAGCTTTTGCTAGTAAAACTATGAACAAAGCTCAAAGAAATTATTGTGTCACATACAAGGAACTTTTGTCATTAGTATTTTTTTGTAAGACAGTTTCGTCATTATCTATGGGGTAGACCGTTTATGGTCAGAACCGACCATGCATCATTGTTGTGGGTTAAAAGATTCAAGAATCCAGAGGGAATTTTAGCACGTTGGTTGTCTATTTTGTCTACCTATGATTTCACTTTAGAACACAGAAAAGGATGTCTTCATACAAATGCAGACACAATGCCTAGAAAACCATTTAACCGGTGTAAGAGAGATGATTGCTCTCAGTGTAAAAAGATATTGTCAGCATTGGATGAAAATTGTGACGATGGGAATTAAGGTTTAGAAAATGAGTCGTCAAGCCGACTCTGGTCTATCCTCCCTGACTCTAAAGAGGCCTCTATAGATCCTCAACCCATTCAGAAAATGTTGAATAATGTCGTCTTATCAGTCAATGAAAATACAGAAACATCTATTCAAAGCAATTTGCTTTCATTTTGGACTAATGAAGACATCAAAATCTTGCAAGAGAATGACAAAGAACTTGCAGAAATCTTGAAAGTTAAAGTGGAATCAAATCAAAAACCAGACAAATCTAGCTTTATGCGCTTGTCAGACACAGTAAAATATTTCCTAAGTCACTGGGATAGTTTAGAGGAAAGAAATGGTATTTTATTTATCAGAAGAGAGAGTGAAAATCTATCCCTCAATACTGTTGTTTTAGTTGCACCTAAGTCAATTAGAAAAACGATTTTTGAAAATCTACATTCAAAGAAAACTGCAGGTCATTTAGGTCGGGATAAAACTATTTTTTCTGTCCAAAAGAGATTTTTCTGGCCTGGTATGACATCAGATATCAGAAGGTGGATACATCAGTGTGATCTTTGTAGTCAAAGCAAACCTGGGCCTGGGATTGGTAGGTCACCCTTACAACAGAACCATGTGGGTGCACCTCTTGACAAAATTGCTATTGATATAGTGGGACCATGTCCAATAACAGAGAGTGGGAATGAATACATTATAGTTGTCTGTGATTATTTCACTAAGTGGGTGGAAGCTTATGCAGTAGTAAATCATACAGCTTTAACAGTAGCAGACAAGTTATGCACAGAATTCATTACACGATTTGGAACTCCCATTCAAATTCATACAGAACAAGGTCGAGAGTTCGAATCCGAATTATTTCAGGAAGTATGCAAAAACTTAGACATAGAGAAAACTAGATGTACACCATATCGCCCTAATTCTGATGGTCTTGTAGAAAGATTTAATAAGACTTTGCAGCAGATGTTAAAGGTTTTTGTAAATGACAAAAGAAATGACTGGGATGATTATTTACCCTATCTTCTCATGGCCTATCGTAGTACAATTCAAGAAAGTACAGGGTGTTCTCCTAATTTAATGATGTTGGGGAGAGAAATTGCTATCCCCTTAGATCTTATGGTTGGGATACCCCCATTATCCAATGAAGATTTTTGTTCTGTAGAGTATGTAGAATGGCTCAAACATAGTATGGAAACCTGTTTTGAATTTGCAAATCACAATTTACATACAGCAGCTCAAAGACAAAAGAAACATTACGATAAGAACATAAAACACAGAGAATATGAGCCCAGTGAATTTGTGTGGCGATGGTATCCGCCAACCGCAGGTATAAAACTTGGTTTGGGTTGGATTGGGCCATATAAAGTAATTCAAAAATGTTCTGAGGTTACCTACAGAATACAAAAATTACCAAACACTACACCTGTAGTGATTGTAGTGATACACGTGGACCATTTGAAGCCGTATTCTGGTGTATTACCCCCTAAAAATTGGGAGTTGAATCCTTTAAATGAAACCCAGGAATCTTTTGTTACATCTGATGATCCAAATTTGTCTAAGTATTCAGCCGGCAATGAGTCTGACGCTAATGACTCTTTTGAGTTCATTGAAATGCAGGAGACTCAGGATGAAATTCAAACCACTCCCAAGAAGTCTCGTTGTGGGAGAGAAATACGTAAACCACAAAAATACTCTCCGTGATCCTGAAGAAACCCGTTGTAAATATGTCCCGTTTCACTGATGTCTTTGTACATAGTCTGTTGTGTTTTATCTGTTATGTTTTCTTCTCTGAAAAATATAAGTAGGAGATAGAAATCATACTAAGTAAAAATTAAGTATTAGCAATTTGTAGCAAAAAGTTTGTGTTAGGTTAGGGTAGCTTTATGGTTACTATTGTAGGTTATTTTTATATGTACCTTTTATTTTGATAATTTTGATAATTATATGATTATAAGGTAGATCAGTAGTGTTTTTGATATGAAACCTTTCTGGAATTCGGAATTATATAAAATGGTTGGACCATGGGGTGTTTTGAGTCAGTCAGAGAGAGTTCAATGTTTTAGTCCTGGAAGGAAAAGCGGCGATTCCTGCGTCTTACAGACCCGCGATGTAGGCATTGTGTCCTGCAAGTAAGATGCTGTGTCCAGTAAAACTATTGCATTAAACTGTAACAGTACTTGTACATGGCGCACATGATACTAGGTTTGGGTATTATAACTATTTTATATCGCCAGAATTGTGATAAGGTTTTCATTCTTTTAGATAGTTAGAAAGTATATTTAGTGTAGTTCTACCTTAATAATCGCTGTCCAGATTTCTATGTTTTAGTCCTGGAGGGAAAGGCGGCGATTCCCGCGTCTTACAGGCCCGCAATGTAGGCATGGTGTCCTGCAAGTAAGATGCTGTGTTCAGTACAACTTTAACATATGAAATATTGTTTGATATTGTTTTCATTATTATGACAATTTCAGGTATAGGTACCTTTAGCCTGCATTGGGGACATGAAGTTATTACGAATCCTGGACGAGCTGCCATGTTACAGATATTTTGCTTATTTTACTGATATTTGTCATACAATTTACATTGCAGCATTAACCAATACTTGTTGTACCTTTTATTTCAATGGAGCCTTGGTGCCAGAGTGATGTCCTTGAACTGGAAGACGATGGAAACCCATACTTCTCAGTGGAGGATCGTCCGTTGTGGCCGGAGGGTGGAATGGTCTGCGATGTTGAGGGCTGCCATGGACCATTCCTCCGGAAGTTCTCGAATTACCGGGCTCACTGGAACAAATTCCACAATCGGTACACCATTCTGTTCAGGTGTTCAGTGACAGAGTGCACTATGAAGTCCACTAATAGGAAGGATGTGATCCGACATCTAGCCGACAAACATTCGAAATCTGAACCAGTGGCTTTCGTTCGTAAAGAGAAGGTGGTGAATTCAAAATTCATTGACCCGCAAGGAGTGTTCCCTCGTCGGTTGGGTGGAACTGGGAGAATTTTAGACACTTGCGCCAGAGATGTGGCTGCCGCCGAGTGCCGAGCTAAAATCCCGACAGTACCAATTAAGTTTGATAACTCCTCATGCACCTTCGAGGAGACGGTGACTGTAGCCAGGGATGAGGAAGTCGTGGTTGACCTCGATGATCCGTCCATATTTCTAGTGAAAAAGAAATTTAAAAAACATTAAAATTTGTGTTACTTTATTCTAACTTTAAAGCATCAAAATTCATTCAAAAATTCCAGTACTTAATTGCATTTATATTACTTTCATTATTATTCTATTTACAGGTTATTTACAAAGGTTGTCTGTTGAAATTTTACTTACTTTTTCATTTTTTTGTGAAATTCTACGCCATTTTGTTGTTATATTTATTTTGTCATTTTTGACATTGTTAAATTTTTCGTCAGTCTCCGGTCGTCAGATCTTTTTGTTGACCTCAGCATTTCGGTCTTGAGGTGGGGGATGTGTGACGGAAGGCATTGGTTAGCTCCACTTTATCGTATTTCATTCCAATCAGTCCATGTAATGATGTTTTATTGTAACTCATAATCTCTCGCGATCTCGCCGTCTATTTGTTTGTGAGCCAAACGACATTTCAACTTCCGGTTGATTAACATATTTCGAGTTATCTTTCTTTGACTGTGTACTCAATTCAAGTTAAAACTGACTGCAAGAGTTATCTTTCGTTGTTTCAGTAACACTCTATTAAAGTCAATACACATCAGTTGTCTTTCTTTAATAAAACATAAGTTTGTGGTAGGTTGCAATGTTTATTGTCATTAAACGTTTTTATTTACAGAAAGTTAAATTAAGTTATAAATAATAATAATAAACATTTATATTTTTGATAAATAATTACAATATTTACATTGTTATGAGATACAAAACTAAATATTATTTTTGTATTCGTATTTACACCTGTGAAAAAGTGAAGTGGTCAAAATCTTTTATTGCCACGTTTCACTTATGTAAATTGCTCTGCGCCCTAGGAGGTCATCTAATCTCCTAGTTGTTTTTGTTTTGGGTTTATCTTTGGAAACATGCTAAAATTCCGTTAAAGTGCAAATTTTCTTTAAAGACATGTGATTTACAAAGTTTTGGCTATTTACAATATTTACAGTTGCTCATGTTTATTTTGGTCTCTTTGCTTGCTTGCTCATTATTTGTTGAAATGTACATTATTCGTGTTAATTAAAAATCAAAACTTTAAACTGACTCCTGTCTTCATTTCTGTATATTGCCAAGCCATAACCTCATTGCAGCAAAAGAACCAGGGTTGCAATAGTTATTAAGGTTTTCTGCTCTCTCTGATACCGGATCGGGGGTGGTAACATTCAAGGGAGTTACCGTCTCTGGTTCGAGACAGACAGACAGTTCTGTCATTGGCGCTTCGCCTGTCACACAGGGGATTCATTCCTACAAACATTATCGCAGTGGTTATAGACATAGTAAATGCATACAGATCATTCGCATCATTGACGTCATCTTTTTATTCATACCAATTATACCTATTATGTATACACATATATACATATATGAAGTAATTAATATGGTCGATAACATATCCCGGTAGTAGCCTTTGAACTGAAACTAGAAGCGTCATCTGGTGGTGTTTGCATCGACCCTTCGCTGTCTGTTAGTGTTGGGTAATCTTGAAGTCTGTCAGGACCGCTGTGGTCATATAATTGGCTGTTCTTTAAATCATGCATGCCTCAAAGTAACCATTAATGATAAAACTGAACAGCGTACACGGACTTCATTATTAATCATAATTTTGGATTGAGTCACTCAAACAAACAAAACGAGTACATCAAATTACTTGATTTATAAACATAAAATTTATCAGAAATCGGGTGCTACTAAATGAAGTCCGGAAGAAAAGTACAAGGGTTGGGGGTTGTAAAGGGCATCCGGAGATAGATTGTGATAATATCCAATACATATCCAAGTTTCATCCAAATATATTGAGTAGTTTTTATTTTATAGGCTCACAAAGTTTCCCGGTGAATTCCAATTACTGAGCGACGCCATATTGGATTGGGATCCGTAGTGTGGTTATACTTATACATGTATACATGGTGAAATGTAAAGTCGTTGACAATTTGACATTAATATTTATGAATCAGAGCATTGGCGGATCTAGGGGGAGGGTTGCAACCCCCTTTGGACAGAAAAAATGTAATTTTCGGCCATGTTTACTTTTTAGGGGTCATACTAAAAACAGCCCGGAGCAGCCCGGAAAATAGGTACGCCCGAGAGATTGTGTGTTGGTTTTTATTGTTATATATATGACTTTATTAATTGATTCAATAGTATTTGTATCCTATCAGTATGGATATTTCCATGTTTGATCACGAATTACTAAACCTAATGTAAATGTATTTGTGAAACCGTTATTAGTTATTGGGAATAATGTTGCTCTTTTGAATATATACATTTATACGTACACTTGTAATGACCTTAACAAACCGAAAGCAATTAAATTGTTGTTTGAAATGTAGAAAATTTTCTAGTAGATGCACATGTGACGTCACTGATATGTAGAGCAACACGTAAATATACATGTACATGAAGGGACGCCCCTTCTGTACAACTGCAATTGTATGCAGCCGATTATGAAGTCAAAGAAACATATTGATATAATTTATATTGCATTATTTGTTTTTAAAAATGTTCATTCTCAAATTTATTAAAACCTATCCTATTCCCAAAAAAACCAGCACTGTAACATCATGAATTCATTCATCAGTACGTTTATTTATTTATTTATTTTTTGGTCATTCCTGATTAAATAGTATAAATATTGTTAAAATTCATACCCAATAGGATACAAAAAATATCAAATCAATTAATAGTCATATATAGCCATTAAACCCACACACAAACCCCGGGCGTAGTATTCCTTCCCCGAGCTGCCCCAGGCTGCTTTAGCATGACTGCTGTTGAGTGATGCGACATCACCCCTGTCCGGTCCTAATAGTGGAAAGCATTAGATATAGGAGACTATACCCCCCCCCCCCCTTTCAAAAACTTCTATACCCACCTATGCAGAGGTTGTCGGCCGTTGTTGAGAAAAAAATTTCTATTTTGTTCTCAGCAACGTTACCAGCTCTTGCCACGTGGAGGCCACCTCTATAAGAGCCAAAAAAAAAAAATCAATCAATAAAAATTAAAAAAAAAAAAACTAATAAAATAAACTAAAAATAGAAAGAAGGAATAAAACATGAAAACAGAAATAAAATGAAGAAAAATTAAGATATATGAAATTTACAATTAATTTTGAAGATACTTAATAAAGGAATTAAAAATAAAATACTGGAAAGAAGGTTATGATTTAAATGTCATTCACATTAATCCAAACGATAAATTAACATGTAAAAATTACAAATTGAGATGGGGGATAATAAATAAATCCAAAATTTAAAGAAAATAAGCAGACAAATGAATACATTCTTAATGAATGATTAAATGAATGAGAGACTGAATTGAATGAGAAAGGAATAAAAATTCGACAACATTGACATATCTTCTTCAAAATACTGTATACAAAAAGGACTAAAATTATAAAGAAAAAATGAATGTCATGAATATTGATTAGAAAATAAGTCTTTAAATAAAAGTAAACTCACGCATTTCATTATATAAAAAACCTGAAATAAATTTGAAAGTTATGGGAAAAAATAATACTAAAAGTAACAAAGTACATAAAAAAATAAAAGCCAAACAAAAACATTTAAGTTATGAAGTAACAATGTACAGGGACAAAATGATAAAACAATCAAACCCAATAACATGCAAGCTACCGGTCAGGTGCAAACTTCGTCCATGCATTGGCAGAGATTACTATCAAACAAAAGCAAAAGGAGAATTAAACTTTGGCATATCTCCGTGCAACTTAAGGGTTTGCCCCTGAAGTTTTAATGTAGGGAACGACAAGCCTGCATTTCAGGCCGAACATAATGCATATTACACGGCACGGCAAGCCTGCATTTCAGGCCGAACATGATGTATATCTTACGGAACGGCAAGCCTGCATTTCAGGCCGAACATGATGCATATTATAAGGAACGGCAAGCCTGCATTTCAGGCCGAACATGATGCACATCTTACGGAACGGCAAGCCTGCATTTCAGGCCGAACATGATGTATATCTTACGAAACGGCAAGCCTGCATTTCAGGCCGAACATGATGTATATCTTACGGAACGGCAAGCCTGCATTTCAGGCCGAACTTGTTGCAAGTATGGGTTGAAAAGTATGAGAACAGTGTAACACGTTTCAATATGTTTAACTGTGCAGAAACGATAAGTGAAAGTAGTATGTCTGATATGTAACGAGAAAAGATCCAAAAACTACAATTGTTTCAAAAACAATTTTTTCGAACTTATACTACTATTCGTCGGAGTCATCGTCCAAAAGTTTTTTGGCGTTTGGATTGAATTGTTGTTGTTTTACTATTTTTTCCCCGTTTTCTTTGTCCGGGTTTTTTTTTTTTTTTTTTTGTTTTTTTGCAAATTTGGCAACTTTTGGTACTTTTAATCTACCATCTGTAGAAGTTGTATAGTTATGTTCTGATGGCACTAGATTTTAAAGTCTAAGTAATCTCGAGTACTGTTTCGATTCCGTAAGGTTCCCCCAGGTCTTGTTTGAAACCCGCAACACCGATGCCGTTTCGGTGAGCTCATAGTTACCCTTTCCATACAGAGCCCCTCTAAGTTCTCCTACCTGTTCTCTCTCAAAAGATTCTAATAGGTCTATCAAATCTGGAGTTCTTAAAATTGTCCAGTCCGTGGCTTGTTTCATTTTGTCGTTATACGACTCGTTGTTGTTATTTGTCCAGAGCTTGGGGATGTTCGGACATTTGAGTCTGGGTTCGAACACTCTTGACCTAAGTGTAGGTAGCAATGTGTCGGTCAGGTATGAACATGTGAATTCCTGCGTGAGTTCCGTTTCCTTTTCGTCGTATATAATTTTGTCCGTCGTACTTAAAAGGCCATTGTTGGGATGGAAGATTTTGTCAACAATAAGCTCGACAACGGGGCTTGGAAAGGTCTTCCGTAAATTGAAACGGGTATTGTCTTTAAGGTGCTTTGTGCAATGCGTTTGCACAGCTGGTGGAAAACAAGCATTGATTGCATTTACCAAGTGACATTCACCGTCAGTGCCAAAAATCACCTTGCCAAAAGAAACATCCAGATGTCGTTCTTTCACAGATGGCAATTTGACTAATAAGGTTTGCAGGTGGGACATGAATCGCTGGTATGTTTAGAATTTCCCACCCCAGTGTAAAAATATGGGTCCTAACATGATTGGGGAATTCTGCGTACGTTTTTGTACAACGTTTGGGTTTTTGAAACATAGAGTGGTCAGAAAAGGGGATCTTTTCTTTCGAGTGATGAGTTATGGTTTTTGCAAACACCATTGAAGTCACTGGTTCTGGGATGATTTTGGGTCCTCTTGCTGTATGCCACTGCTGGGTCATACTAGTACAGGCTAGCTCAGAAGGAACATCAGTCAATTCTAGGTTTTTGTAGTGGTTTGTGGTATATACTATAGACTGCATGGGAGCATGAACCGGATATACTTATAAATTATTATGTACATTGTACTATCCATTTTTTCTTAAATCTTAAAATCATAAAAGTCATGATGATTTTTTTTTATTGTGTAGCTGATGGCTATGTGTATGTGATCTGATTGGGTCATTGGCCAGTATTTCAGTTTGTAGAGCAGCTGCTTGGAATGTGAGAAGCACACATTCAAGTCCCCTGCCTAGCCATATCTTCAGAGGAAGTTACTATGTGCAGACACTTAAAATGTTATTTGATAAATTAAAATTCCCTTGACTGCCCTGTTAAAGAGTAAACAAGAGCAATTTGTGCAAAAACTTCTACCAGTCATCATGATCATTCGAAATTTCCCAACGCCACCAAAGAAAAGGGTGGTTACTGGCTGAAAATGCTGTAGCCTGTAATATATACGGGTCTTGTAAACAGAGTCCTGTTATAAAATTGAAGAAGCTCCATATCTACAGGCACGTAAAATGCATAGCTGTATCCCGTTCCATGAAAACGATATGCGATTTCACGCATAGATAGACGGACGGGTGAATGTGTGTGTGGAAAGATGGGGGGTGTTAAGGTACGTACATGTACGGTGCTGTACGTGGAAAAAAACGTGTGTGTTTGCGTGTATATATATTTATTTAACTTCATAGTGCTTACCCAGCTTTGCAGTAATATCTGCAATATATTTGTGTATATAGTGGCTACCTGTAATATATTTCTCTGTGGTCTCTATCTTCATATTTATTTGCTGTGGGGTCTCATTTTTCTTCACAGACCTGTACATTTTGCCAAAACATCGACCAATATCTCACTGGCTTTGTAAGGTCTTAAGGCATGTGCGTAGCTATTTATGAAAAAAAAATGTATCCCCGTTCCCCCGAACGTTTAGTTAATTCAGCACAACGAAAACAAGAATCGAAAGAAACGTCTGGTAGCAAACCTAAACATGTTTACTTTCTTTGTCCGACCTCGATTGTTGTTAGGCAGGTCGTTAAGGTGGGCGGAGCGTATGGATCAAATCTGGATCGGTGTATTTCAAACACTCTATTAATAATGTTTCAGATATTACATTCAAACATGTCGTGTATCCATGAAATTTTTTCAACCTATATCTAAAGTTTAACAAATTACAGATCAATATTTTTCTTCGTGAAGAAGGAATTTTGGCAACGCAAATTAAATGCGACGGTATGTGTTCTTTGCGCACATATTGCAGGTCAGCTGCTGTAGAAAAAAAATCGATGCAAAAAAAGGGCAACTACAAGTGTTTTGGCACTCAAATGTACATTTTCGAGAGATAAAAATTAGACATTGCTGATATTATTCTATTTATTATTTCATATCTTGAAAATATGACATTGAAACAATGCGCATACCGTGCATGTATTGACTACTCAAATACGTCAGTGTAATGGGCGAGCTATATCTGGGAAGTGATGGTCCTATACCATCATGATGTGATCAAAACCACGGTCCTGAAAGGGAACGTCGAATTAGATGAACCTGTATGTAGACGCAAGTCCAAGTACCACAGAGGGGCCACCAAGGTGAGGTGAGGTAAATTTTATACTTCCGGCCACCCCATTTAAACTAGTCGGAACACTAGATGTAATATTTATATTTGTTGTTTTACAACTTACCTATCTGCTAAATGACAGTCAAGTAAAAGTGGACAAAAGGGAACTGAAAAAGGCAGTTTCCTTGTCTAAAAAGGCAAATAACCCTGGGTATGTTTCGTGCCTTAAACTCCTCCTCTTTTGTTCACAACTGAAGAATTGGTAAGTTCCCCGGGGCAGGGGCTAGTCAGAGCCAGGGAAGGGACTATAGGATTCCCTTGGACAAAGTCAAAATCCAGACTACGAAGGGTAACTTTTAAAGCTGATACTCAATGTCAATGACAGTTCTGCTAACACAACGTACCGTGATGCTAATACCAAATAACTGTACATGTAACTAGCTTTGAGAATGGAAGTGAATCGATGAATATAATATGAAACAATCTATTAATTAATTTTCAAACAAGCATTATAACTCTTCAATTATTCAACAACTGCTTATCAGATATAAGTAGGAATAATATGCTGATACTAGCACACTTATAATATGAAGCCACGCCTCCATTTGTATAGTGATCGTATACAGATATGTACCAGAAGGCTGTTATACATCAGCATTGGAAGGCACAATCTCATTATAATATAAAGGACACACCTTCTTTAATGGAAACTATACAGATATGTAAGTAAGTCAGAGGGCTTCTATACTTAAACATTGGAAGATATCTCATTATAATATGAGTGACACACCTTCATTTAAAGTATTTATGCAGATATGTGATTAAGTCAGAAGGCTCATATACATCAGCATTGGAAGGTTCAATCCCATTATAATGAGTGGTATGCATTTTCCAAAGGAATATTTACAGATATATAAATGACAAAGAAGAATCCTTTGTATCAGCATTGGATGGCTCAGCATTGGAAGGCTCAATCTCATTTTAATATGTCAGAGTGACGCTCTTTCTATAGCGTTTTATTGATTTAGGCATTTTGTAGACATTCTTCAAATAAGGTATAAGAAAATATTATCAAAAAATATTTTTATTAACAATCAGAAATACAATATACATGCATTTGGCAAGAAAATACAGAAATATGAGTAATATGTAAATCACACTGGATCTAAAATATATATGATAAAAACAAATCACATGTAAAATAAATTTAAAACCAATACGATATGAGATAGACTGACTGTCATCACTTGAAATATATGAAAGCAAAAAGTGACCTTAGGGTAGATTCAGACAAAAAAAGAGTATTTTTTGCAAATGACAGAATTGTACAAACTAAAAACTAATTAACAAGCATTTGCAACAAAATACTGTGCACATGTGGTAGTAAAGAAGAACTGGTAAATTGTTTGATGTATTGATTCAAAAATCAGACTTAAATATTTACAAGCATGAGTGGAATGAGGTTAAAAAAAACAACAGAAAATTTAAAACATACAGATATGCATCTAGCATATTCAAATATATATAAGATAGAAACAATGGACATATTGTTTGATATGTTGATTCAAAATGAACATGAATTATTTACATGCATTTAGCACATAAGATTATCTAGATTGATAACCTCTTCAACTTCACACTAAAATATCTACTGATTAAACAAAACTTTGTTCTACACAAATATATATAAACTCTACAGGAATTCTATAGGTTAGATGGAGAAAAGCTATGACAAGCAAAGTGAACAAATATATATTAACTCTACAGGTATTCCATAGGCTAGATGGAGAAAAGCTTTGACAATCAAAGGAACTAGCAAACAACGATGCATAAATTTAATACTAACTAAACTAATACTACATCATAAATTTTTAGAGACTCTTATTCTCTATTCGTTCGTATATTTACTCTTATGGGCCTTATTCTAACCCGTTCTGATCTTACCAATTTTGTTTTTAATCTCATCAACGTAATTTTTGTTTTTAATCTCCTGTTTCATGAAATTGTATATATGATCAAATATTTGTCTCAGATTTACAATTATATTTCCTACTGTTGTTAAAAAGGCCGTTATCAATGTTGCAATACCTGTAAAAGAGAAAAAAGATATTACAGTTCACTATCTAGAGTGTCTAAAATGTCATGCATTGCATCAAAATGCGGTTTCACCCTTGATACTCTATAGGGTAATTGGGATTTTCTAACATGTCGTTTACGAATACATCGAACAATCAAAATGATGGATGCCGTCATGATGCTCAACACTGACAATACTCTGTAATGATTGATGAAGCTAAAAGCATAAATAAATGAAGCAAGATTATTTTAATAGTAAGCATGGACAGCTGAGTTATGTGTATGCATATGGTCAATACGTTAGTTCTTTCTATAGGAATGATAAAATAAAATACAAAACCATAGGCTCTACAATGGATTAAAGTTAGTAACATGATTTTTTTTCAAGAAACTTTATATATACATCACATTTGCTATTTGTGTGTACAGAAAGGTGTTGCATTATTGTTTTAGCATGCTGCAATAATACTAGAAATGGATTATAAAGAATATTGCTGTAAATGAATAATATTGTTTCTTCTTTTTTTTAATATACTGCGTAATGCATACTACTATAGTTGCTCCAGATGATATTGTTGATATGATAAACACAACTACAATATAGAAAAAATATCTAGAAGGCAACTTCATCATAAACTGGTTCAATCGGTCTTAAATATCCCTCTGAATCCACCAAAGATAGAGTTGAGCCAGTGTATATGCTGCTCTCATTCCTACGAATCTTTTTATTAAGACATACAATTTCAGTATTATTGATAACATGCATAGTGTTATCACTAAAAAAGCAATAAAAATGATAGTAGATAGATTGATAAAGAATTATATTTACTTAGAAGTATAGTCATGCTCTTTTCACCCACTCCAGTACTGCTTTCTGATGTCTTCAGATTCTGAGAAATGTAGGAGAACCTATAATTACTACATGCATTGAAACAGCTCATTTTTATGCATACATTGAGGACTTTAATGTTGTAGTGTCTAGCTACCCCACACACATTTTACCTATATTCATGTAATGAAATAAAGCATTACAATAGAATCTGAAATACAAATTGTGTGTTTAGTCATTTACAGCGAGTATAATACCACAATAGTGTTAGTTACAAGCAGTTCAACACCTTACTAAATAGGTTTTACGTAAATCTAATGCTAACTTACTTGGTTTTGTTCCATTGGATAATAAGAATGGATACCATCAGATTCTTTAAGAAAGGAGGTACAAAATATAAAGAGCTTACTGAATCTTGATGTGTAGATGATTGTTCCGCACTGTCTGCTGTAGGAATGGATGAATCATGATGTGTAGATGATTGTTCCACACTGTCTGCTGTAGGAATGGATGAATCTTGATGTGTAGATGATTGTTCCACACTGTCTGCTGTAGGAATGGATGAATCATGATGTGTAGATGATCGTTCCACACTGTCTGCTGTAGGAATGACATCATTGGTAACGAGTTTGTCGATCGATACTGGTGGAGTGTTGTACATATACATTACATTCGGCACCTTTTGGAAAATACAATTATCATTTGTCAGGTCAATTGAGTCATGAGTAATTCTATCATAATAGATTTGTAACAAATGGGAGGGAGAGATGAGTAGTCGGATGGGATTCGAACACAAGACCTCTGAACTCTAGACAGAGACTCGACCAGTTGTGCTGTCCGAGTTGATAACCTGCTCCCTCAAAGATTCATAAAAAATATTATCGATATGACAATTTACTAACATAGTGTACAAGTATGTATATATATATATATGCAAACTACACAAGTTAGTAGGGTGTTGTTCATCCTTTTATGCCATGCAATATTGCAATAATTACATCAATGGTATTAGCACTCGAACGTGAAGAGGAAGAAGAAAAACTAGTTTATATTTACTTACACATATTCGACGTCTTAGCATCACATTCATTTTACGATGTAGTGGTGGCAAGATGAAATCGCAGGATTGTGCATCGGTGTTCTATGTAGTTAATAAAGTGGTTTTTGTACATTGCAGATCCAACACAGTTGTCGTACCAGCACTCACAAAAAATCTATCGAATGTCAAATGTTTATTTTGAATCGCACATCATCCAGAGTACAACCCTGCACCCTTCCATTCACATTTGCCATTTATACTGCAAACATTGTTTAAGTTTATGCTCTGCACACTACACACCAGTGTCAATAAAAGAGTTGGAAACTTCAGCTAACTTGGAGAACACACGTTTTTATACAGTACTGCAGTAGAACTAACGATCCCGAAATTTTTTGTTTTCGTGCAAAGAATACAGAAATATTAGTACTATATTCAGAAGTGTCTACATTATTTTTACATTTCAAACACTCAATTGTAAATTATCTATGCATGGGTATGATATATTTCAATTTAGCTTTATTTATCTTGACATTTATTCGATATTTTAGGGGCAAATCTTGTTGAGAGTCATCATTTTTCAATATATTTTTATCGCATAATCCTTATCCAAATTTATTGAAGAACATTCACCTCAAAGTTGTTTACTCAAAAATGTAATAGAAATTTATATGGGAAGAGTCACCTGACGTCAAGGTTGCAAACATTAATTAAAACATAGTACAGTCGAGACTGCCTTATGTGACCCTTCAAGGGACCTCGATAAAAAGGTCACATAAGACAGGGGGTCTCTTAATACAGTCTCTTAGCAATGACCAATTGGAAATGCTACCACTTATCATATAGAATGAATGCATTGCATGTATTCAATAATTTATTATACAACTATGCTAATAAAACGTACATACATGTACATGTACATGTATGTGTACTGCATTGTTAAAATTAATAAAATATGTTAGCTCGTTTATTTCTTCATTTCCGGTTAAATGGCGTCGTCTTTTTGAGGTTCCCGGCACATTGTTCTCATAGTCCCTCAAGATGTCTGCCTTCCGTTTACGCAACGGTTGTATCTGCGTCTTACCCACTCCTAACTCACTTGCTATTTTATATGCCGGTTCCCCCTTATCTAACCGATCTATGGCAGATATTTTGGCTTCCAAAGTTAACACCGTTCGCTTTTGCTTCGTCGACGCCATTGTTTACAACAACTGACTGAAATCTCGTCGGTGCGAGAACAAACAATCATCACTATGACTACAAGGTAATATTCTCGCGGGATCTTGGGTCGTCTCAAAAGTCGCTTAATACAGTACAAATTGTCCATCGGGACTGAAAAATTACGGTCGCTTGTCACGTAAGACAGGGAGTCGCTTAATACAGCCCTATTATATAGAAAATAACGTTGGGCGGGATTTTTCACAGTCGCATAAGACAGGGAGTCGCTTTATACAAGGGGTCGCTAAGGCAGTCTAGACTGTATTGTGGTACTTTAGAATGGGAATGTGAAATTGACAGAGGTGTGAAATTAAGGTAGAATGATAGAATGAAAGGGGGGGGGGCTTTCACATAGAAATATCATATAAATATACACAGAATCGAATTTAAAAGTATTATGTATGTACTTGAAAATAATTATTGTGATTTTCCACTTGACTTTATAAGCCCTCCCCCCTTTTTTTTCCTATCGAATTCAACAATTATAGATAATAACCAACCTTAAGATGACCTTTAGTAGTTGAAAACAAGTTCATGAACCAAAACAGGTTTCCTATTGTTCCATTATCAGGTATCTTCAGTAGTGGACTCAGAACTAAAGTCTGTGTGGTCATACAGACACTAACTAAAGTCTGTGTGGTCATACACTCTTACCCCAAACTTACATCCGCCACATCTTTTCATGCTGAAAACTACCCTCAATATGAACTCTGGTATCGTGAAAAATAAAAGTTTCAAATTTGTTTTGATGTCAACATGAGTTCATCATGGAGAGTGGGTGTATAAAAAGTAATTTTCTTCAATACTTTGATATAAAACGCTTACCACCATCACCACCACATGTCAGTTAATATAAATTTCAAAAAAATGGAGACCATCTCTAAAAGGAATGAAGAAATTTATGACTGCAGGTAACACAGCTGCCTACAGTTACAACTGTACACTCAGTTTCCTCCAAGGGCGTGCCTGGGTACATTTGCAAGGTATGTGATTTTTTAAAAATCTTGCGATCAAAGAAAAATGCAATAGTAAAGTCATTTCCTTATTTCTTTAAATTATCATACAAAATATGAATAAGTGTAGAACAGTTAATATTGCACTTTTATTTCCAGATAATCGTCAGGAGAAGCAAGTTTCCCCGTGAAAGAGGCCCTGGAGGGGCTTTTTCGTATATACTATAAAATAGAAGACGGAATAAAAAGGTGGAGGAGACAGGAAAGGGGGAGGTACCACCTATTCCATCTTTGGTCGGTTTTTTTTTTCTTACGTATCCACATGGTTTTTTTGTTATTTTTTTTTCTCATTTTATAGATCTTCTTTCTTTCCTTAATAACCTTTTTTTTCTTTACAGTTTCATACCCAAAGAAGACACGTTGAAGAGGAGGAAGAAGAACTTCCCAATGTAAGTTTAATTTTGATTACACCCAATCTATAATTAATGCAATTATATAAAATTTATCGCTTTTAAAAAATTAAAAGTGCTTACAGTTCTCTTTTCCCTTTCCTTAACAGTTGCGAATAACACCTCCTCGCAAGAGAAAAGTACAACTGATAAAGGACGATGATGACATAGATGTTTTGTAGATTTTTTTGTAAAACATCTCAAGACATATATCATTCATTAAATATATTGTAGATAAACATATTTGACGAGGTGATGGCGCAATTTACATTTCAAAATAAATCTATTCCAATCAATCCTTTTTTCTTTAAATTCTCTCCCGTTGTTAATTTTTCAGTAGAAAAGGATTTTTATCACTCTTTCACACATCACGGATTACGATACTTTCAAAATTATCAATAAAAGTCTAAAGAAACGTGTAAAACTTCCCGCCTCTAAAGATGTGTTGTTAGATTTTATTATACTAATGGATTATCTTAATATCTCTGTAAAAAGTTTTTTCACTATATACCATAGCGTGTTATATTCAATCATATATTGAAATTCATATCTTTGATTTACTCTTTCCGAGTCTACAATTTCAATAAAATGTACGATTTTGTATTGATACGTTTAATGTACCCCCTAGAGTATCACCACTCTTTTTACAAATTTAAAAAGTTCATTCAATATCATGAACACATATATGTCAAATCTATGCAACGGAATTACTCCTGGTATTCTCAGTTCTTTGGTGAGAAACTTCTAGCTCAAACAGACAGGGTTCTTCATACAGCTCCTCCACCATGGTGTTAGGTTCTGATAAGAATTAAACAAAGTCGAAATATCCTTTTTCAAAAACTTTTCATTAAATTCATATCAATTTTAGTAATTTAACCAAGGATATAAATTACTTTGTCTGATTAAAAAAAAATGCGAAGCTTTATATATATATAAATATATATGTAGAAAACATATTTGAAAGGGGTGAAGTGTTTCCATGGGATAACTAGAGAAAATTATAAGGGAAGGAGTTGAAAGGGTTACATTTTTGATATTCGCATTTTTTTTTATTTGGTGACTATGTGAAATTATAAAACATGTTTTTGGTTCAAGGTCATATGCCTGTCAAAACTATTGTTTTATATTCCACCTTGTGATCATTGTACTAAAGCTTTATACATCTATGTCTTGAGATGATATATATTATATGTTACCACGTATACAAAACTTTTGAAAAAACATTTGAAAATGATTTATTACATTTTGTCAATATTCTATCATGTACAACTTATTTTGACATTAGAAATTAGAGGTTTTTTTTTCAATAAAATGATTTTAATTATATTTGTCACTCACAAACTAAATATGTAATTGTGTAAAGCAGAATTAAACGTTGGCTATATAGGCACTACGATTAGTCGACAAATTTATATTTGTGTTATATATATATATATATATATATATATATATATATATATATATATATAAATGCTTAAATGAATAGAACAAAAGTCATTTATTGATTCGACAATCTCCATATGCATAAGTATTTATGCCATCGTCACACACCCAGCGTTTGTCATCATAAGGAGAAAATGTCACTTTGTTGATGGCTTTTAAATATACTATGTGTTTATTGCCTCTGATGCTCTCCATCACATGACGATTTTTCTATTTTTTGAACAAGCACCCGATGTAAGCTTGATGGCCAATGTCCTGATCCCTCACAGGTCTGGATACACCTTTAGCTTTGCGTACACTCATTCTATATTTGGTTTGAAAAGAGTACATTTTGGCTCTCAATCCAACGAGGTCGTTACTGGATCACCTGAATAAAATTAAACTAATACTCATCGGTTATTATCTTTTATGATTATAATGTAAAATACAGAAGTAACTATCGTCATGACTTGTCGTTATAACAACAAATTATAATGTTTAATAGAAGAAAATAGAGAAGAAGGGTATCCATCTCAATTGTATTTTCAATCTGGAATTGCAATGTCATTATATTACAATGCGGTATACGAAACTTACCATTTGTTTCATCTTTCATTTTACCAACAACTTTTTTGTTCGTCTCTGAATACAAAAAGTGACCCTTTGGATAGTCTGATGTGTCAAACAGTCCCATGCATTGTTGAATATCTTTGTACAAATCTTCCGTTTCTATACTGTAAAACAAAGAGTCCGTGTCTGTCATGAGTAGTCGTGCCTTGTCCTCATATTTCACCTTGATGTAATCATAGTGAAACTGACACATGAATAATTTTGAAAGCTCCAATACACACATGCCCGTGTTTATCGGTTTATTTAATAAAAGTTTCACTCGACGATTCTTTACACCCACTAGATGTTCATAAAAAATGGTCATTCTCTCAAAGCTCGGCTTACTGGTCAAGCGTAGAAGTCCTTTCTTGGTATTGACTAATTTAAAGTTCATATGAAGATGTGTATTCTCTATTGTTTTCCTGAAAAAAAAAAAACAACAAACAAATGAAAATATATCTTTATATCAACTTTTCTGTATACTCTTCTATAGCAATTGGAGTAATTTTGATTATTGAAAATAAGCATATTTAACTTACCCGAAGACAATATTATTGCAGGCTTTATGTAGTTGGACATCGAACTTGTTCGTAGCTTTTTTCCTCATTTTAGTGTTATAATCAATGTATGGTTTCAACCATTGCTCTTGTGTAAAGGCTAATACTCGATGGATTTTCTTCAGAATTAATCCTTGTTTGGGGTAGTATTGTAAATTTCTGTAGTGAACCACGTATTCATTTTTGTCTCGTAACGTATTTTGCTCAATGAGCTTGAAATGTCAACATCGTATGATGAACTTAACACATCAGGAGAGAGTAATGTGGAAAAAACATCTGACTGAACTTTTATCTGCCTTTCAGACGTATGGACGAGAGGTGTTGAATATAAATGAGAAGAGGAAAGTTGAGATTTCGCGATGGGAGTAGATTCAATAACAGACACATGATCCGAAGGTAAATTATAGGAACTAGAAAATGTTGATAACATAGGGGCGATGGGAGGCTTTATCTTGGAATAATTACTTAACATATAGATTGATGACATATTCACACGCGTTATCGTTTCAAGTGAAGGGGTTGTGGTATGTTCATATAAAGTTACGTGACCAGACATTACATCATAAGAGGTTTGTAAGACGGATTCAATCGTCGACATTGTTGATCCTGTAGAATAAAAGTAACGATTTTATATGTTTAATTTGAAAAATTTATCTGGATAAATTGTATTGTACAACAATAATTCTGTCATCGAAACCTATATCACTGACGTTAATTACAACCCCCCTCCCCCGCCCCCTCCTTTTATTATTATTATTATAAAGATACACAGACATGGTTCCAGAGTGGAGGGGAAGGGGGCTTCGTAGGGTTGGAAACACCCTTTGACAATTTCTGGATCCGTGCATTATGTACATCGTTTAAGTAGTAAAAAATGTTAGGTCAAGTAACAGTAACAAAAATATATTTTACATTAAAAAAAACAAGATTGACTTACTTATCCACGATGTAGATGTAACATCAGGCATCTTGTCTTGACCTATTGAAAAAAAAAAGCCCAACGAAATGATACATAAATCATTGTTAAAAGGCAGAATGAATCCTAGTATTAATATCATGTAAATTTTGTCTAAGGGATAAATACTACAAAGTTACTTACAATTATTGATTATTTTACCGTCGTTAAGAGTAAGACAATCCATGTTTAATAAAGGATGGGAAAAAGACTAGTGATGTAATGTCTGTATTGTTTACTTTTCATTGGATGATTCTATTGACTATATTTGGGATTTTACCCAGGTCGACTAGCGGTTGTCTGATTCACACGGTCAAATTAGATGTCGTTGGTTTCTATTTAGATTTTATTATAATTTGTTGGAATGAATTAGTTTAGTTATTTATAACCATATGTATAATTGCTTTTGTTTGTTGTTGTTTGGTGTGCGAATGTATGTATGTGTGAGGGCGAGGATGTATGTGTGTGTGTGATTAAAAATAAATTATCATATACTTACATCTGTGCACTTGATTCTTTAATCTGATGGTCTTGGTGTTTGAACATAAATGTTTATATGACTCAATATCATCACATAATCCTTCGACGATGATGTCTTTATATATATAGGTAGAAATAATCTCTTTTATCTGGCATGAAACAATTAATATAGCGTTCACGGGAGGGGGCAAATTACGGTATCCAGACATTGAATAAATGGCGTATGACGCCGACATAACTCACACCCTAATATCATAGGTAGAAAACACAAGAGATGCAGTTGCATGGTTTCGTAATGAAGTAGCAAATGAAATCGAGAGAGAGAGAGAGATGTGCATACGACTCTTTATATATGTCTTATCCAGATGACCCTTTGATTTGATCTTGTTTGAACAGGGACTCTTGAGAGATAACTACTCAACGTTAAGATATCTTAAAACCATTAGCTCATTAAGTAGAAGTTTTTAATTGTGTAAATGAGGTTTAATGCATCTCTAGTGATATGATTTAGAGGGTTCAAAGAGTATGCATAGTAAAATCATACTCATTAAACACCTGCTAGGTCATTTATCTAAGTAGGGGTAGCCGGCTATGTATATTATTACAATTTATGTTATTTTAACATCCAACATATCATGATGGAAAAATTAGATTGAGTGATAGGAGAGGTCACCTTCATGCGATGTTGTGTTACTTGTATGTCTATGTCAGGGTGCCTGTATCCCTATATCACCACCCTTACCGGTATGGGTACTGATTGATGGTATACTTACATATCTTCTATCGTATCATGTTTATTAATATCCATACTGTTTTTATCCCATTTAGATAAAGATTCCCTTCCATTAGGGGTGTATGATGGTAAAGGTTACCCGAATGTCAAAATAATGTATTCAAGATAGTATTGATAAAATGGTATATATACTGAAAAACTACCCCCCTGACATTGCTACATGATGGCTACTGCGAATTGCAAATGCTCAAAGTAAGTATTGTAATGAGTTTTTTTCTGTTAAAAATTTAGAAGTTTTGGCGAGATCAGATTATTTGGTATTAATAATGGATATCTTTTATAGATGTGCACAAATCAGCATTGTCCAAGAAATACTCACCAATGCATCAAGGACATTGGATCTTATTAGGTGTCAGGATAAAAACAGCGGGTGTCAACCGACACGATTATTGTAAGTATACATCACATATATTTTCTTTCATAATATTATATACTTAAATGATCGTGTATAACATATATTCAATCAATATCTGATTTCATGTTATATAAATAATTGGATATCTTTTTATGAAATATCTTAGTCTCCTTTTCCAGCTCAACTCCATCCAGATGGCATGTATAATTTATTTTCTTTTAAAATAAAAATAAAAATAATTTAATTTATTATATGTTCTACATATACCCGGATAAAGGTACGGTAGATGATTGTTTTCTTCCCTTTTTTCAGCCAGGAAGAGTCAAATAACTGGTCTTTATCTGCTTTATTCAAGTAAGTATACATATTTCTATTACGGTAATTCTATGCTTGTAATTTATTTGTATAATAAACCATCTCTTCCCTTCCAATATTTATTTATTATTCGATTTCCAATAACTAAGACATGAAAATCATTGAAGAGACTTAGATTGTTGAAATACACATATGATGTACATCGAATTCTAATATGTTGTGATATGTATAACAAAATAATAGTTCAACATATAACTTATATAATATTTTTAACTTTTCTCTTTGTAGCTCGCCTTTTTCTATGTCGGGATTACTCCCCTAACTACTGCTATGAGTCCAATAGTAATCAGCTCGACGGAAGTAATTTCAATAAACAGTATTAGTTGTGTCTTTATCTATATGAATCAGTGCATGATATAAAATGTCATATGAGTCAAATATACAAATCATCGTTCCTGATGTTTTGGGACTTTAACAATTTTCTTTTCATTGTAGGGAGAACTCAGAGAAAAAGTGAGTAAAACAAAATATATAATATAATCTTTGATTATCGTATAATTGAAAAACTCGAAGTGTATTAAATAAGTTGAGTGCGATATACATAATCTAGTTTAATACAGTGATTGTGATGTATAGTACTGCATTATCATATTTTTTGAAAGACACTTACAATTTATCATTAAAAATATATGAAATCCTGTGTATATTATTGATACATTTTTCTTAATTTACCTTTTAGCGAAGAGGAGAGGAAAGAGATGTATTGTTTTTTTTTAACATATATTGTTTTTAAAGTAATAAATATGATTACTTTTGATGTAGCGATCGGAATGTAATATAATTTTAAGGTTGATATACGCGTTTAAATATTTTATGTCTCTTCTCCGATGTTTGTCGATACATGTATCTAATCTCTTTGTTATTTTTGTTAATGGTAAAAGAAAATGGGGAAGCGGAACTAAAGTGGACCGCCTGGTGTCCCACACACCAGGCGGGGTTCAAATTAGATGCAACAGTAAGAATTCATTATAGGATAGCGTTTTTTTTTCTGGATTTGTTTCAATATTGATGTTTATCGAGAATGTTCAAAATAAAGTGTTTGATACAATATATATGTTTACATATTTCTTTCTTTTCAGATGATGTCAAGAGAATGAAAAACATTTAATAAAGGTAAGTATTATGTATGTGTATGTGTGTGTGTGTTTAAATAAGTTTTATATGATAACAGCAATAAATTGATTTATTTCGTTATTTATTTCGTAATTTCGTTAATTTAATTATGTATTTTTTTTCTTTCAGAGAACAGAACAGACTTTTATGTTTTGTAAAGGGTAAATAAAATTAAAAAGTGAAGATTATGTGCGTGTTATTCGTATATTTAGTGTGTTTAGAATTAGTGTGTATGGAAATTAACATGGCGTTGATGTATATGTACAAAGATAACTGTGAGTATTTGGTTTTCTTATTACTTCATACGTAATCACCGAGGGAAAGAACACTGGCTTAGCAAGCTAGTGTTCGTTTCTAAGGGTTCGAACCCCGTTCCCATCTCGTGTATCATGTGGATACTATCGTCATGATGTAACAAACAAGAATGATTATACATCATGGATAATCATTGTGCAATAGATTACTGCCTTAGAACAGTGATGTTCTAAGGGTTCGAACCCCGATCCCATCTTATGTCGATACTATCGTCTTGAAGTAACAAAAAAAAAAAAGAATGATATGATCTTTTATAGATTTATTCTTTTAAATACATATCATCTTGATACACATGTGAATACATAGTACACGTCAAGAAACAGGCATTGACATTAATGTGTATACATGAGTAAACTATCATTCATGAGGAGTTACATACGCAATCATATTGGTCTAGTTTGACAAAGTCATGCATTACGAGCATACACGATTTTAAATTATCCCACATTCTGTCATTTAACGGTACACCCCTCTTCGTTGGTATCAAATCGTCCCAATTAACTGACAGTCTTGTAGCTATATAGCCTTGATCCTCTGTCTCCATGTATTTACGTATGTCGACTGTAGGGTATTTGTTATTGACCGACACCATCACGTTGAAACTGAGTGACCAACGATGTTCGGATGTCAAAGTCTCTCGTCGTTGAAATACTTCATCAATTTCCTCTCGTAATAAATTTAAAGTAATCCAGTCGTAGACGGACAGAACGACACCGATCTGTGTTGGATACAGCTTTCCTTTCTCAGTGTATCGATGATACTTTCTTAGATGAAACGCGATGTTCTTGTTTTGAATTACCGTTAGGTAGAAGCCTTTCCCTATGTCTCATTGACAAAGTTGATTTGATTGAATGCTGGAGTCGAATACGGGTTTGGGCATCTGTCTAACGAATGTTTCAGACATATGGAATATCCTATGTAGTCGCAGCGCATGTATGAAATGCGCGCAAACTGCGGGTCGGCACCAAGCTAGTTCGTTTATCAATGCTGTCACCTGATCCGATACTGAATTCTCGTTTAATATCTTTGTCTTTTGGTCTGCAGATAGAATGCCATACTGTAATAATACTTCCATGACTTTAGCCACCAACATGACTCGATTGAGAATGTCCTTATCTCTCACGATTATTTCGTACATAGAAGACATACTGGATTTCTCAAAAATCTTACAAGTTGCAACGTATCTATACTGGCATATGTATACCTGTATTGTAACCGATATGACTTTATATGATGGTACTTCAATAAGATTGTTACGTTTTGCTGCTATAACTTTGTGACGTTTTGCTGCTATAATCCATTGTTCGGGGAACCGTGACGTTTTGCTGCTATAAATTTTGCTTTTGTTCGGTTATACAATGAATTCGGGAATTTCCATGACCTTGGGGATTTTCCGAAACGTCATTCTACTGATATTAATCATATTGTTATTCAGATTAATCCCCATTGTTATTTGCTGCCATACCAACATATATACTACTAATGACACCGATACGATACCGAATTTAAAAGTATCGGAGGGATTGCTGCAAGAAATAGAAAAACTAAGAGAAATCCATGATGGAATTCAAGCATAACATAGAGATATTGTGTCGGTGAACCGCAAGGGGCGAGCACTCATACCCATCATAGTAAAAGCGTTAAGTTTTTTATTCGGGACTGTCAGAAGATGACCTCAGTACCATACGGTCTAATGTCAATAAGTTGTCCAGGAATCAACAGACCATAACTCATGTCGTTAAGGAGAGTTTAACTATAATTAACAATACTAGATTTCATGTCATAGAAAATAGACAAATGATTAACAGTCTAGTGGTTTCATTATCTAAAAATACTCAGAAAATGATTACCATGCAAGTAAAATCAGAAAAAAAAAAACAACTTGCGAAACTAGAATATTTCACAACGTCAGTGAATCAAATTCAGTTAAATTTAAATGAACTTAAACAAGTAACTAATCAAGCGAACTTTTTATCGAAACATTGTTATTGCAGTTAAACATGCTCAGTTTGGGACATCTTAGTCCATCAATTATTACCACGTCAAATTTAAAGAACGCCTCTCCTAGAATCAAGGGCCGTTTACCTACAACACTTCATTTGTCACATGATCCGAATGAAGAACAGTGGAGATATTACAAATTTTTAACGTGTGTTACTGTAATAGAAGACAAAAAGGCGTACGTTGTCATGCCACTACCTTTCGTTTATATCAATGATGAATTCGAAATATATCTTGCTCATAGTTTACCTATTGAAATACCTTGTGAAGTATGCAATATCTCTCAGTAAGTTACTATAGCTGCTAATTACGCTATAGAAAGTGACTATCTAGCAATTAATCCGAAACGAACACGCTTCTTGATATTAACTCATAAGGGTTCTACGCGGTGCAGCTCACTCTAAAGTAGGTCAGAAGCAGCAGCGTCATCTTTTTACATTTGCATTGACCCAAATTGGTAAATATCGATATAGTTCTACTTTAAAACTAATGTTTATAATAAATTCAATCTGGTCTTCGTCTCTCCTTCTTTACAGTTCATTCCATCTTAACTCTGATCACAAATGAAACGATACAAACTATATTTTAACCATTCAAAATCTATGATCAAAGAAATTATTGGTATACTGTGCATTACATATCATTTCACTGTTTCCCCTTATTGATTATCATTTAAATATTATACTGCATTTGGACATGTTTTAAACATTCCTATCTAACAAACAGGCGTTCATACGTCTCGTTTTAGTAGTCTGAGCATAATGATACAGAACGATTCGCTGATATTCGTCCTTATGTCACATCGACTGTAGACTTCCACAGAAAACAAGGTTATTTCACAGTAATGTATCGATGCCTGCGACTGGCAAGAGATCACAGTACACCATTACTCCTTATTAATCGCTTACTGTGTAATACAGTATACTCAGAGACATATATACACAGAGACTGGAAACTCCCATTGAAAGCTATATAGCTCCCTGACATAAGTAACATTTCCCGACAGGCATCTCGATAAGCCGGAAGTCCGCCATATTGTTCTCGGCATTCATTCGCTTGAAAGCATTAAGCTTGCAAAGAAGAGGAATTTTCATCGCTTTTTAAACAAAGGTAGTTCAGATAAGCAAAAAAAGCAATATACTAATCATTTGAATCATAAAACATTTCATATATGATCTATTCAATGTGTAGACATAACCCCGATCAGAAGCCATTAGTTGTGATAGACCTCTGAAAACATTCACTTGGGTTTATGCAAAACATTTACACAATACTGAAGCACATGACACCATTTTTCGTTTATAGCACCATCAATGTTTATTATAGTCATAGTGCTTTAATTTTCATATGAACTATCTGTAAATCATGCATAATTACCCGGTCGTATTTGAGGACCTCGCGACATTTTTCTCCTCACTACCGAACCCGCTGAGAAACGACAACAGCAAGAAAAATTGTTAAAACAACAAAACTTAATGTCCTTTACATGACTAAACTCACACGTGTGTGTAAAGAAAGGTTTCAGACACATTTTATATCATTGGGTGTAGAAGACTTTATTCGTTATTTGATTTTAATCCAATTTTATCTACGCGGTAAATATTCAATCGTTTTTAACAAGAAAACCGATACCATACAATATAGAGCAAAATAATCATATGACCTGTCGATATATATATTGTTTTTATATTGAAAGTCATACTATAATCATCAAAGAAGTCAGAGTTGTTATTGTAGTAAGAACTGAAGCAGTTATAAACACGTAAGGGGACATCTTGCAATGCAAATTTTCTGTGGTCGGCGGGTCGCCATTTTGTTTTTGTTGTTTGTGTAGTTTTTTCTTCTTCTTCTTTACAAAGGAGTAAATCTTGTTTCGTATCACTTGAAGTGTGCACAACAGGCACAGAAATTATTTTGTTTTATGATTTACCATCTGAACATTAAAATAAACATTAAATTGTTATTTACTACCTTCCTAGATGCATTGATTGCTAAGCCTTATAAGATAAATATAAACAACTCCTATAAAATGACAACAAGTGCTGTTTAGAAAATAAAATAGATAAATAAATAAAAACAATAAGTGCGGGGGGGGGGGGGGGGGGGGGCCAGAACCAATAAAAAATTAAAGTTGCCATTTAAGTACGAATTGAAGAAGTTATCAACACGTAATTGGACTGTAATGCGAAATTTCTTCAGACGCCTGGATCGCCATTTTCTTTTTACTTCTTTACATAGGAGGGAGTAAAACAGCTCATACCACGTCAACAGTGCAAAATACATTATTTTGTTTGCTATTTACCATCTGAATTTTCAAATAAACAAAACATTGTTATTTACTGCCCATGAATGACAAAGACAGACGCTGGAGCTTCCCCTGGGGTGGTGAACAAACAATAGTAAAGGCAGGGGCATTGATTGCATATATCAACAACTCGTAAATGGCAACAAACGCTGTTTAAAATGAATAAATATATAAATAGAAATAATTATTTTAAAAAAGCAGGAAATGAAGGCGTCTCAGTAAAAATCTTGGTTTTGAAAATATTTTTTATAATGATTAATGATACAAGTTTGTCTCGATTTTGTTAGAAAGAAAAAAGAGAATATTATTTCTACACATCGATAGAATTAACAAAAAAAAATATATAAAAGAAGAAAAAAATAATAAGTGCCCGTAGAATTTGAACTGAAGTGCGTCGGCAGGAAAAGACCAACTGCGCTATACGTCCCCGGGCGATACCCGACGGTTAAAATCGGTGTATTGTAGAGCGCGGTCACCTAATTAGCATAACAAAAGGACGGGCATCATATGCCGGACGAAGCGGCGAGTTTCCAGTCTCTGTGTATATATGTCTCTGAGTATACTACACTTCAATTTCAGGCTAAAGTAACATCTGTCCACTATGGCGACCTGGTCATCTTCTGTGTTAGATCAAAGGTCACGATAAGCTATTCGCATGATTAACAGGGGCTCCGTGAGGGGTCACATTACAGGAGTTTACGATACAGAAGCATTTTGCTCTAAATAAATAAGATGCAGCAGTCTAAAAAATGTCTTTATAATACAAAAGAAAGTAATACAACTAAACAGTTAAAATATAATTTATACCAGAAACAAATATGTTGACCCACTAACGTCGCGACATCTATGGTGTATTTGCATTGACCCACATCTCTAGCGTCCCTTTGTTTAATACCTTGTATTGACACGGATTGATATTAATTTCCACGCAATACACTCAGTAATGTGACTTACCAGATTTTAAGGTAACACCATCACCCCAGCTGATTATCGTCTGCATTACGGTGATTACCGACTAACTCCTTGTGTGAAATAAGGGAGCAACCATTTGATTTTTAGGTGGAGGGGGGGGGGGGGGCAGGAAGACTTTGCAGAAAAAAAGCCCGGGCGTCCAAAAAAAAAAATACCAATAATTGTCAATAAATAAATAAAAAAGTAATCCGGCTCTGAAATTTGGCCAAAAAATATTCAAGCCGGTGAAAGTCTTCCTGCCCCCCCCCCCCCCCCCCCCCCCCCCCCAATTAAAATCAAATGGTTGCCCCCTAAGACGCGTTTTACAGATTAACAATTAAAAAAAAACCATCAGTAGTATTATAATTTCAAACACAATCATTTACGATCTACAAATTTCTACATCCAACAAAACAATACTCTCCAGTCCAAAACGATGCCTCTATTTATATTCTCTGACTCCCCACTACGAGGAGTGACTCCCAAATACGGGGAGTCATTTTTGTGACTTCCCAGGATAGGGAGCTTTCATTACAGACAATTAACATAACAATATGTAATACAGACATACAAATTAACATTATCAAGATATATAGCAAAAAATATAGAACATACATACCTTTTAATTTAGTGCACCATATGCGCATTTCGACAACTTGCGTCTCTTCAGTGGTGCTCGTGGCCAAATGATTGGAATTCTCAAACTATATAAATATTTGAAGAGCAGTGTTGAAACCAAAACGACCGAAAAGTGAACCAAAGAATCTATCTAAGGACAGAGCTATGCATGACGGATATACTCCTTAGTTTTGTGGTATTAAAACTATGTTACAACTCTCTCCACCAAAGTGTTTGACTCCGTTCAAATTAAACATATATACTGTTATCAAATATGAAAAATATATCAAACACATCAAAACATTAAATGTGAATGACTAAAAGGATACAAATAAACAGTCAAATTTTCAAACAAATACATGTATCATAAATTAGTTCAAACAATAAAGCAAAGTCTCTTTCTTTGACAAAGGTTTTACATGTAACAGTTTATCTGTTTACAGTTTTAAAAGTTTATCTAACAGTATTTGAACTATTTCTGTTCGTCGCTTTGGCATTGCCCTGGTCTGTCAGTACTCCTGGAATCCTTTCTGAGTAATACGGGGATTTCGATGCGTCCGTACTACTTTATTTCCTCAGTTTCAAGAGATCCATCAGTTCTCTAGTCCAGCTAAAAATCAGCTAGGTTTTGAATTCTACCATAGCTAGGAATGTGGTCTGGTTATAATAAATCCTAAAATAAGTAATATCATGAAATGTATTACATACATAGACCGGTGGGTTTTTTTATGTTGCAAAACATTAAGAATTATTGAATTAACCTGAAAACCAAAGAATTCCATTACCTGTGATGGATCCAGGATTGATTTCTTTAAATTGATCTTGAAACCTAACCCCTCTAACACTGAGATAATAATTAATATGTCTTTCTGGATTCCTTCTTTTAACACGTTCATTATCAATATATCGTCTAGATAAATCACGAGACGAATTCCCATTTTTCTGAAAAAAGTTACTGGAACTTTCATGATTTTCATGAAGACGTAAGGCGCTACTGACAGGCCAAAGGGGAGGCAACTGAATTCTAGGATCTTGCCTTTCCAAATGAAACAAAGGGATTTTTGAAAATCTTTGTGAATTGGGATTGTCAAATCAGCATCTTTTAGACCCAGTTTTGCAAGCCAATCTCCCTTCTGAATCATATCCCTTACTAAGTGAATCCCCTCCATTTTGAAATGGAAATAATGTAGATACTGATTCAAACTTCTTAGATTTATCACCGGTCTCTTTCCCCCATCCTTTTTGTCTACAATGAACAGTTGACTTACAAATCCTACGTCTTGGTTTTGAACTACATGAACTGCATGTTTGTCCAGCAGTGATTGTACCTCTTGATCTACTATATCTTGTTGATGGGAATTTAAAGGAATTTCGTTTGGAATGCAACTTTGAACTGGCAAATTTGCAAATGGGAGTTTTAACCCTTGTACAGCATGAAGAATCCACTGATCTGAGGTAAGTACCCTCCAGTTTTCTAAACAACATCTTAGACGACCTGGAACAGGAATATGATCTATTTTCATTTCTTTGAAAATTCTTAGTTCTTGAATTAACTTTAATTCTTTTTTCACCTCTTGCTCTGATTCCAATTTCTGTTGTTGTTGTTGTTGGAATAAGTCGTTCTGCCCCCAAACTGCTTGTTTGGGGGCCCATAACGAAAAGGCTGCTTTGATGCTTGACCTGAAGTTGCTGATAAACTACTAGATATTGTATTAGTATGACGACCACTGAAATTTGATCTAGATACATAAATTTTATTTCTTTTATTAGTATAAGGTAACATTCAAAAAGTTCCCTGTTATCTTTACTTTCACTTGTAAGCATTTTTCGGAACTTTCGACCATACAAACTACCTTTAGACTTCAAAAGTGCCTTTTTGGCGTTAGATTCATTCAATAAATCAACACAGTCTGGTAAAATACGACTTAACATAGATCGCCTTCAATCATTTAAATACACAAAATGTGCATTCCTTATAAGCACTAGTGCTCTTTGAACAATGTTAATTACATCATCCGGGTTTAAACCTTTTTTCTTCTTCTTCAACTTTTCTGCCTCGTTCCACAAAATAGCCAATGGACCTGTAGCATCTAAGATACGATTTTGAGAGTTAATGATATTTCTCTCCTTTTTATAAAAGAGAGATTGATTAAACTTCTTTCGGAATAACTTTTTGATAAATCTGTCAGTTTGTTTAGGTTTCAAATGTTTATGTGACGGTGTCTCACAGTTCTTGGTAATTTCCAACCTCACTTTTTTTTAGAAACACCTTGATTTGCATATTTAACAATATACTTAGATATTTTGTTGGGCACCTTATTACCCTTTTCCAATAAAGAATTGGGATCAAACTTAATACCGTGGGATTCCCCAGAATCACTGTCATTCGAAGAGCTCGATGATGATGATGATGAAGATCAGGAATCATCACTGCTACTTTGGATGAACGTACACGAGAATATGAACGTCGTTTTCTCCGTCGAGGACTAAAATTTTTCCGGTTGGATGTACGGCTTCTATGACTAAGAGCCGAGTCCGTGACGGTCGACATATTGATTCCGGCATCCACGTTATGATTGCGTGACCAATCTCTATGTACAAATTCATCAGAATTATCGTTATCAGAACACTCGGCCGAACTAAGAATGTTTTCTTTTGTGCCCTTGTCTGGCTTCTGACTTGAATTGCCCTTGTCTGGTGATTTAGTGCCCTTATTTGGCGAATTATAATTGCCCTTGTCTGGCGAGTTATTATCGGATTCCGATAAAGAAATACCATCCTCTATATCAAGAAGGAGTCCTTTTCCCCTCAGCTGCTACAGAATTTAATAAATTCTGCGCCATCCCAAAATATTATACTACATGTAATACTCAATGTAAATTACTAAGCGTCGAGCTAAAATTGAAAGCATGGTATAAGGGTCCGTGCAGGTATTTAATACCTGTAAGGCTAGTCCAAGTTTTTACCTGTGGGGATGACAGGTAATGCTTTGAATAGCTGATTTGAGCTAATTTTGAAGGGCTCTTGCAATGTTATATCTTATGAGTTTACTGAAGTATAATCTACTCTCAACCATTCAGTTCAGTTTTGTTCATTTATTTCTTTGTCATTTGGCACATTAGATATTACAAATATAAAGTAATAATTTAACCTCAAGATGAACAAAATATATATCATACATAAATTGACAAACATTTATCTGAATTTTTAAACTTCACCCAGAACGTATATGGACCCTCCTTATTTTGTAAATATACCCAACAATTACAAAATGATTCCGTTTCCATGTTTTAAATCCTTGCTGAAATGTTGCCAATTCACAAAGATATTTTATTTTCCGTTTTTTTTTTTTACATCGACGCAATTATTTAATATTCTTAAACATAAGTATTAGAAATTATGTCTAGTATTTATCATATATTCCTTTGTAATTCATATTGTTTCTTTATTTGTTTATTGTATGTATATATACTTGATGTAAAATTAAACTATTTTTTTATAAATATAAAAAGTCAACTATAAAATTTTGATATTATTTATTTATCGAAGATATACATACATCGAAAAATTGTTGGTTTTTAAATTGTGATTTATTGTATGACATGTAAAGGATTTATTTATTTACAAAGCAAAGGTGAATTAAAGTCTGAAATGTATTTGAAACAAATATAATAATAACTTGCGAAATATATACCTATTATAACATATAAGGACTACTTTTTTCGGATATTTCTTACTTGTTTTTACAAAATAAGTTTCCGTATACGTTTTGATTACTTTTATACGTTTCCGTATCATTGGCTTTATGAAAACCCAAAATTTCACATCCGTAACTCAAAACACTGTTAACATATGTATCAAAAGCTGCACACTTGCTTTTTATCTAAAAATGATAATTTTTTAATTTAATGTTAACAGCAAAAAGGGAAGGTATAGCCATTAAATTATATAGAAAGTTTTGTATTATCAAATATTGGTTTAAAATTTTAAACGCAGATAATTGTATTATCAAAATATTCTATGCATGTCTTTTTAATAACATTGTTCGCCAAAGTTGATTGAGTAGAGTAAGAGATTTGTTACTACATACAACCCATTGATGACAGAATTTTGTAATTATACAGGTTGCTGACTCCAAACGTCTGGTGCAGGCTTTGCGCCACGAGGCATCCTTGCCTATGTCATCCCATGGTTGGGTGAGGATCGAGGATCTGCAGACGATACAAGGATTCCACCATTTCTCCCCTACCTACGTCCGGTTCCTCGCAGACACGATGGAGAAATCCAGACTTCAGATCTCTGACGATGGGCACCAGGTCCGAGCCAGTAGCGGCCTTTCCATAGAGGTAGATTTGAGAACCCTAACGCCAATCCGAGATCCCGAGGACGTCAGTTATTGTGCCCGTGGTACCACCCTGTCTGCCATGCCATCCAACAAGGAGTACGGCCTTTATCGGATGAATAAACAATACATTCATTTTGCCCAGCATCCCTCCGCCGCCACTCCCACATCCTAATTCATCTGGACGTTGAGAAATACATGAGATCGATTCCTAGTAGCCTCTTCTGGACCAGCAACGGGACTATAGTGACATTAGGCAACAAGAATGGACTGGTGTGGCAAGGCTTTTTTAAAATTCATTGAGTATATTTATTAAATACTTTTTCTTTCTTTTGGCCAACTTAGTTGCTATTAATCATTTTTGGTGTATTTTATTTTGATTATTTCATTCTCCAATTTTGAATTTTCTGTAAATTTTTATTTTCCTTATTATTATTATTATTATATTTGTATATCAACAATTTTGTTTAAAATTCTACTTTATTCTATTATTTTTTAGTATTATTATTCTTAAATTTTTCAATGGCTCTTGAAGAGGTGGCCTCCACGTGGCAAGAGCTGGAAACGTTGTATCTAAATTAATTATTGCACCGTATTTTGATGGTTTAGATACAACGGCTCACAACCTCAGTTTAAGTACATTAATTCATTGAATAAACATGTCTTTTGTGATATCTTAGCACGAAACATGTATATATAAACACGTAATATGAATATCTCCTATAAATATAGTTATATCGTAATTTTGAAACGTCCATTTGTAATATTTATATCTTCATCCAGTTGTAATATTTTCAACTTGACTTGTATTGACTTGATATATTTGAAACCTGCAAATAAAATGACATTAAATAATTAAATTCATATTCATGTAATTTGGTTAATGTAAATTAAGCTTTGTACACAAGTTCATATTCCCGAATCATACCACTAAGAAACTATATATATATGTATGTATGTATGTATGTAAAAAGTATGGAACTTTAATAGAAAGATGTAAAGATGAGATTATACAGTAATATCGGCATCTACATGTAGGTCAGGGTAATGTTCACTGTCAAGGTGAAATTTATTAACAGTGATGTATACTAAATCTATAGTTATATCTAACTTTACAATTAAAACTCAAGATAATTTATTATTCCCTGAAACCATCTTTTGCATATATGCAGGTGATAGAAACAATTTTCAAGTGTCTTAAGATTTCTGTTTGTATTTTTAGATTACGTGAAGTATGCAGTCATGTAGCTGCTTTATTGTTTAAAGTGGAAATGGGGGTGAAGATGGGACTAACAACAACCAGCTCAACAGCAGGGCATGTCAGTGGAAATCAGCATTTCGCAAGGAGGTAACATGGTTTTTATACATTTTCAGTTGAATAGTGAAGTAGTGAAAGTACACATCACACGTGTAACATGCTTTAATTGATAATCTGTCTCTGAGGACTATCACATATTAAAATTTATATTCACTGTATTTGTACATTGTATATATATAACTATATATGTTTATGATAATTTTGTTTCTCTTTTTAAGGTTATACCAGCAACTGTGGTGGAAGAGGCAAGAGAAACAGTCCTTGAAACAATGCAAGCAACAGGTTCAGCTCCCATGCCAGTTCAGTATGTTTTGAAAGAACTTCACTCACTAGTACCCAATGCTGCTTTTTTTTCACAACAATTGCAACTATGACCAATGCCATTCCAGCAGCTGCACCCATTACAGATCGCTTTCCACCACTACATACAGAAGCCCTCTGTGAGAGCATTTCAAATGTAAACGAAAAGTGTACAAATTTCATATATGATTACCGATGAAGTCAACCTTGAGACGATGGGCGCATAACAGCTTCGAAGGCTCATGGTGTGTTGACTTTAAGGCCAACTACTTCGCCAGAAACCTTAGTGAAACGTATTTTAGGGTACAAATCATATGAACTTTCAAAGAAGGATGCTGTGAAATGGGGTCTAGATCATGAGGGAGAGTACAACGGTAACAGTGCACACTGACTTTGAGTGTCCGGCCGAGCGGGTTCAAAGTCAACAGACATCATCCTTTCTTGGGAGCCAGTCCTGATGGTAAAACAAAGTGCAAATGTTGTGGAGTTGGAACTTTAGAGATCAAGTGTCCGTTTAAGCACAGAAATGTTACCATATCAGAGGCTGCTTCAAATGATAGTGCCTTTTGCCTTGATACTTCTTTACAATTCGAAACTAACCACAGATACTATACACAAGTACAGTTTCAGATGTTTATAGCCAATGTTGACCATTGTGACTTTATTGTATTTACAAAATGCGAGCCACCTAGTATGGTTATTGTGCGAATCATTAGTGACAATGACCTTTGTTCACAACTTGCGTCAAAGTGCAACACATTTGTCAAGGAACACATTGTGCATGAACTCATTACAAAGGAATTGGAAAATGAACCTATCACTTCTGCTGTAGGTGATATGAACAATAATGAACCTGAAACATGGTGCCTGTGTGAACAGCCGGGATATGGCTGCATGATAAAATGTGACAATGATGATTGTTCATTCACTTGGTTTCATTATCGATGCGTCAACATAAAGAGGAAGCCCACGGGAAAGTGGTTTGTGATAGATGTATAGTGTAGCAGTAGATGCCATTATGTATATGTTGGCTTTCCTCTGTTTATTGTAAAAGTCAGGGACAATACACCGTGTTCATTGTGCTGAAAACATTTATTTTGTTGTTAAATCATGGCGTTGAAAATGATGAACAATATTGTTATAAATATACTGAACTCCAATTACAGAAATACAGCACCACATACATGCTTATGGGAGCACTAAGGCATGAGTTCAATAAATTATTAAATAGATATCAATAAATAGATAACAGTGTGCAAACAAGTACTACGTTCGTGATGTTGTTAAAATATACTTATAGCATTATTATATTAAGTAGAAATGCTGTACCATAAACATGACTAATGATTGCAAAGGGCAGATAATTCATGTTAAATAAAAGTTATGAATATTTACATATTGACATTTACTGATTTAGTTCTATGATACAAGCTTTGGCTGCAGATTACACATAGCTGTACACATTGTTGCTATACTATCGGCATTCAGTACCAGGTACATGCTCATTGTTGAACTCAACACTTTAAAATTCTTCATACGTTGAATGGAACGTTCAACATGTATTTGGACTCTGGCAATCTTACGAGTGTGTCCCACATCACGTGCACTCAACTGGGTTTGACTTAAGTGTTATTATACCTTTTTCCTGATGTTATGTGGCTTTGACACCTTCTATACAGTGTTTGTTCACATTCATTTATATATACAGTGTTGAATTATTGTTTCGTCTGTTTGTAAGGACATTCGAGGCGGGTGTGGCTAGCCAAACAGGGGACGCTCACTCCTCCAGGGCACCTGGTCTCACCTCTGAATTTCAGGGGTCCATGAATGTCCACTGTGGTACATTGTTGTTAGTGCCATAGTCATGTGACACCAGTTACTTTCGTATTTTGCTTGCAGTCGTAACTGACCAGTGGCAGTACTAGTAGTATCATATCTATGAGATTTAGATGCTGAAGGGGTGTTATTATTACTGGTATATATTGAATGTTTCCTCTTTAAATGCGTTGACGTGTTACTGGTATTGCCTGATTTATAACCGACATCGGTGTTGCACACTTTACACACCGCTTTTTTTTCTTTGTCCATTACTTCATTGCCCCTTTTTACATTTATGCGAAATTCAAAATATTTCCAGACTCCACTCCTGTAACTTGCAGGAGGATCCCTAATTTTGACATTGTTGTTGCTCTCTGAAGCCATATCATCCAGGATCGTATCATTTACGGTCACTAATTCGTCTGCCATAGCTGTTTTGGAAGTTGACGTATTTATATAATGCAGATCCCGAAATTTGAAATTTTGAATCGAACATCGTATCGAGCAAAAGTATCGAAACTTCGGTGAATCGTTACACCCCTACAGTTAGCCTCGACATACCGATTTTTTGCTTTCTTCTTTTGCTGAAATATTTATAGAGAAATTCAACATCAAATACTTATGAAAAAAAAAACAACAAAGATGTGTTTGTGAAATACAGATGTCCCCAGCAAAAACAGAGTCCAAATACCCGGTAGGTCAAATAACCCATGATAAAGTTTTTGAAATGTAGGTCAAAGATCACGGACTAAGTCATGTGGTCAAAAATTACTGTGCCAACTGAAAGGTCTTGTTTCAAGGAATCCGAATGTCAAACATGAAAGTCCTACCTCATACTGTTGAAAAGTTATGCATATAATGTTCAAGTTTATTTTGCCACTGACAAAGAGACAAACAGGCTAAAAAAGAGATGCACCCAAATCCAATCTGATATAAAACCATATCTTTTTTCCACTTCTTCATTTGTACCATTGCGGATAAAGATCTGGCAAAACCCTGTAAGGGGCCATGTTCTGGTGAACACTGATTTTCAGTTAATCAGTGGATAGGCTACAAATTCCTAGTAGTAAAATTAACATCCCCAGCATGTGTGACCTACAAGGTAGGTTTTGAACAGTGTTTGTTACATATTGCGTCACTTGCATGTGTCTAGCTAAGTCATTGATTAGCTTTAGATAAAAACGGTTTCGGTGAATGAAACGTCATCAGAGTCAATCAGAACTTGGTCTCTTGTGGGGTTTCGCCAGAACTTTATCTGCAATGGGACAAATAGAGAAGTGGAAAAAATACATGGTTTTAATCAGATTGCCCCCCCCCCTTTCCCAATCCTTGGGCATAAAAAAGAATTGATTGATACTTATTGATCAAAATCCATATGTTCATTGCTAAGGAGTTAGCTTTCCTATCGATGGGGTTTACTTAAATGCCCAGCTCTGTTGCATGTTGTGCAATGCCGAGTTCCCCAATTACTCTGATAGGTGAAACGTCAACCTGTTATGTACAGCTGCATCCCTTACATGGAGCTACATAATTATCTTCGTTCTGCATATGCTGTTATGTGTGTTAATGAGTTAAAAGAATCCTCTTAAATTTACCTTGAGCTGAGGTGACTTTGGTGTTATATACCGGTAGTTATGTACCTGTATAGAAGAAAGAAAAAAACACCTACAAGAAGAAACATTAGGATGTTCACAAATCTGGAACAATACTGCCCTCATTTCATGGACATCCATGTCAAAGACATGCCCTTTAATCATGTCTTTGCATGAAATAATAACTACAGTCTAAATTTAGCCAGGTTTATCGATGGTAAAATTCAAGGGATTAATGACTAATTTGTAAATGTTGAAAAGTACTGTAATTGGTGCAATGAAAAGAAGGCCAAGCTGCTTAACTAACTCAATGAATCAGACCAGCCCTTTACTTGGTTTTATTCATCAAGTTAATTTACCGATATGCCATAGGAGTCGAATATAGAAATGTCACACTATCCTGTTGCCAATTAGTGGACAGCATGTAGTAACAAATTGTGCAAGTTGATTTTATGTTTAATGCATGATTCATTACGTTTATAAATTTATTTTGGCACCAAGAAGTCAAAGAACTGAATGACTACATCACAGTATATGTACCTAGATAAGATACCTTTAAATTCCATATATAATGTACATGTACTATTAGTGAAAACGTTTTATGACCACTTAGTCTAAGATTTTGAGGGCATAAAGTCTTTAGTCTGTGTGTCTGTGGCAAAAACTTTAACCTTGACCCTAACTTTCAAAGGGTAAGTGTGAAATGAATGTTTATGCCCCCGGCCTGAAAGGTCCGGGGTTATATAGTGTTTGAATCGTTCGTCCGTAATTCTGTCTCGTTTATCACAAAATACAATAAATTTAATACTATTTGCCATAGAGACCTAATATTTGACATGCATATCAACTAATGAAACCCTTTCAAATGAGACCAAGGTCAATGACCTTGACCTTTATACTACAATACAATAAATTTTGCACAATTTGACTTGGAGGCTTCATTTTTGGCATTCATATTCATATAATGAACCCTTTCAGATTCCTCCAAGGTCAATGACCCTGCGACCGTGACCGTGATTTTTGACCTCCCTCAAAATTTGCCTTATTTGAACTTCAGGGGCATTTGTGTTTCACAAACGCATCTTGTTTTTAGTGATAAAGCTTTGATTTTTCGCATGTGCATGCTTTGTGACAAGACCTTTCTAACGTTTCGTTTGATACAATTGTACCGCGACCTTGACCTTTGACCTAGTTTCATGAAACATTTTTTTTCTGCTTTTCTTCGCTGTCATACTGGGGCGTCTGTTTCACGATCACATCTTGTTAATGTTGAAATTATGCAATACAGAAAAACTGACATTGACTCTGTTCAAGTAGATTTACATCTTTTCATGTTAAAGTGATGTTTAGCTTCTTTATTACTTTCTTTTAGACTCTTATGTTTATCACACCCATAGAGACAATGTTGCTGGGCCTTGCCTACAATCACAAAAGGTGTCCCATCGTATGGCACTAGATTGTTGTCGCCAACATCATTAAATCTGACTCGATACTTTCCTGGAATCTCTGGAATATTTAAAAATAGTAAGTTGAAATATTGTTTTTAATTGCACCTCAGTCAAGTATCTAGTGCTAACAAAGTTTTAAAAGCATATTTATTTCCCCTTTCAATGAAGTTATATAGAAGAATTCACCATGTCTATCTGTCCATCCATTGATAGCCAAAGACAATAACTTTCTTGGACTGTTCATATTACCTCTTGACCTACAATGATATTATTTCAAACAATGGAAGCCCATGGCTTGAGGAGGATATTTTGTTTGGATCACGCACTGTTTTATCTTGATCAAAATCCAGAATGCATGTCTTCAGGGATCATTTTTCATCTGGCTATATAATATTAAGAATATGATTGCATGAAAAAAATATTGAGATAGTGCGGAGAATTTCTGAAAAGTTACCGATAAATGCTTTAAGACAAAATACCGGTATAATCAATACATACCTTACTTATTTATAGATTAGTACTAATTTTGAAATGAACATTTAATATAAAAATCATTAACATACGTACAAATGAACATTTATTTTATAGATACATGTAATAATTAATGATATATTTTATAACAGTAGCATAGTTCGCAATTTTACATTTCAAATTTGAACCCAAAAAGTGTGCTAAAAAGTATGATATAAGACTAAGCTTCCTGTGAAGGAGGGCCACTAGTACTCCGTCAATAAGGGAATTATAATCGCTGGAATATAACATCAAGGGCAATATTCGTCAACAAGAGATAAATTAATGAATACATTAGTGTGTGATAATGGCTGTTTCTCTATCATACATGTATCAACTTTGGTTAAATTATGTGGGGGCTAACCAACCCCCCCCCCTTTCCCGTGTTATTATGCCTTTGGATGAACAGGTTAATGCAGATAACAAACAATTACTTAGGTAGCCATAGTAGATATAATAAATATAAAACATATATATACCTTCAAATTTTGTGCACCAGATGCGCATTTCGACAACTTATGTCTCTTCAGTGATGCTTGTTTCCGAATGGTTGAAATTCTCGCATATAAATATTTGAAGAGCAGTAATAAAACCAAAATGACCGAAAGGGTGAACTAAAGAATCATTCTAAGGACAGAGCTATGCATAAGGGAGAAACTTCTAAGTTTTAGAGTGATTTGCATAATTTCATAATTCATAATTGTAAGTAATAGCAGCTGTCATCTCATATGTTGCAGATGCCAATATGATCTAATCTTTTGAACTGCCTGCTGTGACATTAATATAGTTACTGTGAATTTATGATGATAAAGACATTAGATTATACCACATGAGGAGAACACATGTTATTTATGTCTTCAGTCTGGGATGTTATAAAATTGTGTTAAATCGACAAAATAACTTGTCATAGACAATAGTATATATTCTAAGTACACAAATTCATATCTTTAAAATAAAATACATTTCCTGCTGTTTACATAGCAATTAAATTTAAAAGTCGCATCAAATTTCAAAGGGTTAATGAGAGTCAATGAGCAAAGGAACCGAGGATGTAGATCGGATGCATAAGTAAATTTTATGAAAAGCGAGCAGTTTAATCATTGCATGGTTGGTCAAAACATAGACCTGTATCTTGAGGTCTATGGTCAAACGAACGCGAACTACAGTTCAAGATTATGTGAATTGTTTATAATCATAATTGACTTATAAACATTACAATCATCGTTTCCTATTATTGTAATCATCATTAGTTGTGATTGTCATTATCATCATTACTTATTTACTTACCGATCTGATTTTTTTTCCAAAAGCCTTGTCTTTTTCCCACCAACGAAAATCAATGATTTCTCTACTTCGAACGCCTTCCTTACAATTGTCGCTTCATCACTTGATGCCACCCATCCGCACAAATTGTCGTCGGAAACTGGGTGTCCAAAGATGATTCCAACCGCATTTTTCGGTGCTTTCCGCGAAAAAACATCTTCTCTCCTTGCTGACAGAAATTTTAATGGCACGAAGGGTAAAACGAACGTTGGTGCTAATTATAGAAAATGCTCATGAATCGGTCTACTGGATACCATCTAGTACCTACCGTCTTAGAACATGTCTGTATTTTCCAGGAGGATAATCATATACAGAGTATAAGGAATAAATAGTCAAATTCCTGTCAGAATTATGCAAAGTAATCTGGCAGGAAAAGGGATTCCTACTGGAACTTTCCTTGAAATGCTGCTTTGTATTGTGACAGGAATATCATTTTCCTACCAGGAATATTATACTTCCATGAAATCTATTTTCCTATCAGGAATTCTACTCAAGCACAGAAGCAGTACCAGAAATGTTCGTTTAAGCTATAATCAGCGGGGAGATATTACATGTTATGGGAATACATATTATTGCACTTTCCTCTTCGAAATAATGCAACGCCAAACTTGCTATTCTGAGATCCATTTAAAAAATATCAATATCAATGTCTTCTGTTTCATTTATTATTATCTGAGAGTAAAATTTTACATTTCAATTGAACATTAAATGGCGGGAACATTTTTGTGTTCCCTTCATTCCAAAATACAAATTAAAGTGAACTTACACAAAATGATAAAAAAATTATATACAGTAAAACTTTATCTTATAAGATCTAAGGGTGACGTAAAACAATAAACATAATCCAGTTAATATTCTTCTCATGTTCTGGATGCATTTTCTTTGTTGACATTTTTTTTCTGCCATAAGCGACAGCTTCAGTGATGGCATCATTTAACTGACTTTCTGTAGTCTCAGACAACTTTTTTTCTTTTGCAAAAGGATTCTGCAAAAGCTGTAATGAAAAGACACATTTAATTTATCTAACTGTAGAAAAACTATTAATTAAATCTAAAATAAAATCTGATCATATCATATTTTAATCCTGGTATAGAATTCCAAAATCAATCAAATCAATAAGATTTTAAAACAGTTTTATTTAGAAACATACAGACAGATGTCTAATTAATGGTGTGCAAAACAAATCATAACGAAGCTTTGATAGCCTAAATCCTAATTTTGTCTTGATTGGACGAAAATCATTTTCGTTGGCTTGTTTTGATGCCTTGTCCTCTTGAATTTGCCATTTCGGAGATAGAAAATATGCAAAGTTCCCTGGTTTTTTGCCGTGGCTTTAGTTCTCCTCGGTTCATCACTTCTGATGAAAACATTGTGTCCTTCTACAAGTCTGACCTTTGAAATACAATAAAAACGTTATAATAATCAATTTCACATGTAATGCACAAAATCTTTAGTGTTGTAATATTTGTCTTTAGTAAAGTTACATTACATTTCCTTTTTTTTCATTACTGTTCGATCACTAATTGTCAAAAAGAGAAGTCTCGTTCATTTAAAATGGGTGATTCGTGAATAGTCTAACAGAGGTGGGGTCACATAGAACTTGCCCATAACTACATGTAGCTAGGATCATTTGGCACCAGTCTCATTGTTTTCAAACCAAGAATTCCTGTTCTTTTGAACATTTTATTTCTGTTTTCATTATGCTTACCATTCCGTCTCTTATTTGTCCCCCCCCCCCCCCCCCTTATAACTTGATTCTTGACCAAAATATAAAAAAGTGTGACATAAGTAATATCTAAATAATGCTTTCATTATCTTCAATAAATGTATCTCTGAAAAAAAAGAGACAAGATGTGTTTGTGAAACACTGATGCCCCCGGCAGCAACAAAGTCCAAAATGGCTATTATTAGAATAAAGCTCAAGGTCACAAGATCATCAACCTTGATGTCATTTGAAAGGATTTAATTAGTAGAGTATGCCAAATGCGAAGTCTCTATCTCTTATGGTTCAAAGTACATGACCAGGGTTAAAGTTGCCATAGAGTCACAGACAGGCCAAAACCATATGCCCCGTAATTCCATTCTGGGGGCATAACAACTAACTTTGTTTTCATCACAGGCAGTAGAATGAATTGCGTTGTCATGAACCTGCTGACTGAACACCATTTTTTTCCGGAGATGATGAGGCCTAGATGTGGATAAAATAATTATCCTTTTTAGGCCAAATGAAATTTTAATTCGGGTCCGCATCCGATATACGTTTCAGTTTATATACATGTCGCCATTTCGTACAATGAGTTCGTTTCGGGTGTTATAGATAAGAAAGCCCCAGTCATTGAGCTGCAAACAGATAGAATATCGTCATTTATCGGAGGGAACAAGCAAGATCTATCTGCTGAAGTTGATCCAAACATTAAACTTTCGTAAGCAATACCATGTCTTGGTCCATATATACAATTTACAGTAAATTTAGACGAAAATCTTAACATTGAAACAACAAAAGCTGATGGTCTAAAAATTCTCATGGCCTTGCCATTTACCTAAATTAAGAAATGAAATTGACCGTAAAAATAAACTTATCAGTGACATAATAGAATGTTTAAAAACTCAAAATGTTGCATTTCTTTCAACAAAGAAAGAAACTCTTGGGACAAATTTAGTAAATACACTTTGTGATGCGTTATGGTATATAGATGGAAATCACACAACTTTTGCCAGCAGGGCTTGCACAGTTCCTTTGCCCTTATCTCATTTCCAAGGATACTATAAACCAGAACTCCAAAGGAGAAAGAAAATAAGTGCAGAAAACCTCGAGGAGAACGTTTTTACGAAGTCATTCTACTGCAGTTTTGTTATTGAGTGATAATGGGTTTTTAAAACGTCAGCAATGGACATCAGTTAAAGAAGTCATATATCAATTGGGGGTAAATTTAAAGAAGAATGCTGACTTCCTGGTCTCACAGAAATATAGAACTGAATGTAGTCTTGCTAAAAAGGCGTTCCAGGGTGACAGGGAGAGGTATTAATACTGTCAATTTCACCAGCTATATACATAAATATTAAATGAAAAGGAGTAAATGCACATTTCAACAATTTATTCGATAGTCCAAATCTTAAAATGACATCAGATTTGAAAAAAAATCGATCAAAATTGAAAGCTGTTACTGATCACTTAAACACATACCAGATAAATCTACATATATGGTTGTACCATATATATATATATATATATATATATATATATATATATATATATATATATATATATATATATATATAAATATATATGAATATATACTACCCTCCATAAATAATTTTGGAAGAAATTTGTCAAAAATAAAAGAAATAGAAATTAGAAATAAATCAGGTATTTTGCTGTTTATATTCGATGCAAGAACATGTTTTATAATTAAAAAAGTGACGTTTAACAACACATTTTTAAAAAATCATATACAAATGCAAAACTAATCTATATAATGCACATTTGTAGTCTAGTATTTTGTGTACCCTCCTCTTGCCCTTATCACAGCTTGAATACGTTTAGGCATGCTTTGAACAAGTCGTCTGCATCTCCTCGGCGACAAATTGTCCCAACATTCTACCAGTTAAAACCTTACAACTCAACAGATTAGCTTCTTTTTCACATTTATTTCCAGGAATAGTTTTTAAAAGTCCAATAGTCTACATAAATTGCCCGTGATTTTCACTCAAGTGTCTGGTATCTAGCAAGTGTTCTGGCTCAGTGGCTGTCACACCAAAAGCATATAACTCCTCGGTAGCCATGTATGCCTTAGTATCAGCATTGTGGTTTCCATGACATGAGTACTGCTGTACTCACTAGAATCATTGCCACATGATGTATCTGAAGCAGTATGCATTCCATGTTTAGAACAGTTTGTTTACATTATGCATGGAAATAACTTGATGTTCGTCTGTTGTGTTTTCCACAACAGCATAGTTACATTGCGTTGCTGGTAGAAATTTGTTTTACACCTGTATATAGTTTGTTGTTGTATGCCTCATTACACTCAATGTCCACCACATTAGTTGGATCACCTCTAAGGATATTTATCGTTTGCAGGTCTTTCATATCCAGGCTGCAATGACCTGAATGCTCTGTCTGTTTGGCGGAGATACACGGTCACATGGATGCCGTTTCTATAGATGACTGGGTAAGTTCGACATGTAATGAACGGTTGACGTTAACACCTTTGCGACCAGCTTTCCCAGTGTGAATATCCTTATAATGTTTTGATTTTCTAAAGCCAAACGTTCTATACACCCATTCTCCTATCTATCCAAGTCCCTTCTCTCTTCAGTGAGGTCATCCCAGTCTACATAGCCTTTGCATCTCGGTGGAAACTCCATATGCTCCTGGAACATTGCATTCATATCATCTGGCCTACATAGATATTGCGAAACAGTATATTCCAGAAGTGGAATTAATCAAATGTGGATCCTTAAAAATTCAAAAGAGTTGTTAGAACATCTAAAATCAAAAAGTTTGACTAAAATTCACTCCATCAAGTCTTTTGACTTTTCGACTCTGTACACAACGATCCCTCATCAGAAATTAAAAGACAGATTAGCGGAAATTATTCAAAATGCATTTACTAGTAAAAACGGAAGCCGCAAATTCAAATATATAGTAATAGGCCACGATAAAACTTACTTTGTTAGGGAAAATTCTGATTCCAAAAATAAATACACTGAAACAGCTGTCATTCAGATGTTGAACTTTCTTATCGATAACATTTTTGTGGTGTTTGGAGGCAAGGTTTTTCAACAAATTGTCGGCATTCCAATGGGCACTAACTGTGCTCCGCTTCTGGCTGACATATTCCTTTATTCATACGAAGCTGAGTTCATTCAGTCTTTGCTTTAGCAGGGAAAAAACAATTGGCTCTTGGCTTCAATTTTACTTACAGATATATAGATGACTTACTTTCAATTAATAATCCTTCATTCGCGGATTACCTTAGCATCATCTATCCAAGTGAACTGGAGGTCAAAGAAACAACAGAAACTAGTAATTCTACTTCGTATTTAGATATTATGTTGTCTTTCGACATTAATGGTCAATTGAACACCTCACTCTATGACAAACGTGACGATTTCAATTTCGCTATCACAAACTTTCCTTTCATAAGTAGCAACATTCCATCATCGCCTGCATACGGCGTATTCATATCTCAGTTAATACGTTATTCCAGAGCATGTTCAAATTACAATGACTTTGTTCTGAGGGCTAGGCGACTTTCAGTTAAGCTGCTCAACCAGGGTTATATATGTGCTAGACTAGCATCGTCACTACGGTCGTTACGAGACTCTTATTACTCCATATGATATCTCGTTATCCAGACTTTTAAATGATATTCTGGACTGAAACCGATTCCGATCACTTTACACAGATTTGACACCTTCTATACTAGAAGTTTACCTACTTCGACTTCTCTTTATATAGATACATATGGAATTCACACGATTTGACTCTTTCTACGGGGTATATGTGACGGGTGTTGCTAGCAAGCAGGAGATGCTCACTCTCCCCGGGCACCTGATCTCACTCCATCACAGGGGTTCACATATGCTCTTCAAGTAGACATATTTTGTTATTTTCCATTTGTTTTTCATTTTCACTGATTTTGTATGTCCTATGGTTTTATGATTTTTGGACTTGTGGTTTGGATTTATCCATCATCTTTACATCTAGCAATGTTATTATATGCGAGAGCCTGTAGCTGTCAAACTCATCACTGAAAAGAGAAATTTAGACAATTAAGTGGTGGAATAGTAAGAAAATAGTAAAATGGTAATATATATTTAAACATGATTACTTGAAGAACTATCTCAGATTAATCTTGAATAGAGTTATCTTTTCTTTGTTTATTCGACAAGTCAATAAGTGTAACCTCTTGCGTGTTATTTACTCAATTAAACAGGTATTGAGGTGATTATTAAATGTGAAAAGGTTAAATGAATGTAACTTTAGGCTTTTCATGTTTTGAATCCATGTTATTTGAAACATAACGTGAAATAAATACAAATTCTTAAAAAAAATAAACTAACAGTCGTTAAACTTCCTTGATTTTTTCTCTAAAAAATACTAGGAAACCCGAAAAAAAAACTGTCATTATTTATATAATATGTGTGGAGGTAATTCTTGCATAGAATAGCAGCCTAGACTCAAATGCAGCAAATTTAACCCCTCCACTTCATAGAAACAAATTAAAACGTCCAACATCAATAAAATCCGCAGTTCTAACGGAGTGTCTGAAAGGTATGAACAAAGTTAAATGAGTATTTAATATCTGGGTTTTCTAATGGGTTTCGTTTGGGTTGTATAGAAACTCCAACGACCAAATTCCCTAGAAATCATGGCTCCACTGACAAACATCCCGGTATTTTCCATCAAAAAAATTGAAAAAGAACAACAGAGGCAGAATTTCTACGGGATCTGTCTCTCCCCAATTTAGTTATATCTCCGTTTTGTGTGGTACCTAAAACGAGCCCGGGTCAATTCCGCTTAATTCATGATCTTTCATTTTCTGTTAGCTCTGAACTCTAAAATTCCCAAAGAAAATAGTGAGGTTTCATATGACACCATAGAAGCTGTTATTCATTTAGTAAAAAATATTTGGTAAGGGTGCCCTTATGGCAAAATGTGATATTCAATATGGCTTCCGAAACATCCCCATACATCCAGATGGTTACCATTTACTGGGTTTCACATGGAAAAACTTATACTACTATGACAAATGTCTACCCATGGGAGCCAGTAGTTTCTGTAACATATTTGAAAAAATTAAGTTGTGCTCTTCAGTGGATTATGCCCAATAAACTAAAGGCAGGGGGAATGTCACATATGATTGATGATTTTTTCTTCATAGGCCGTGCTCTTTCTTCTAGTTGTCTGAATGATCTAAACAATTTTATATCTCCTTGTTCCCTTGTTGGAATCCCACTTAACCTAGAAAAAAAAAACATTCAGCCCATCACAAATTATTAAAATATATGGCATTGCATTTGGAATGCCATTTACCACAGGATAAAATTTCGAAATTCAGGACCTGTTGTCTAAAATGTATATGCGGAGAAAAGCCACTTTAAAAGAACTCCAATCCCTGATTAGCCTTTTGAACTTTGCCTGCTCTGTGGTTCGCCCTGGCAGGGCCTTCTTAAGAAGACTCATTGATTTGATATGCAAAGGCAACAACCCCAAACACTTTATACGACTTGCTTCTGAAACAAGGGCAGACCTGCAAATTTGGCTCAACGTTATTTCTCGTTTCAATGGAATATCAGTCTTTTTCAATGACGAGTGGCTACAATCTGATCATGTATCCCTTTACACTGACGCGGCTTTGTCCAAAGGTTTTGGTGCAATTTTAGGTTCCTCATGGTTTGCAGGCCAGGTTCAGTCATTCCATGTAACAGTTCTAGAACTTTTCTCTTTTGTTGTTGCAAGGGAGATTTGGGGCCCCTTCTTCAGAAACAGGACAATTTTGTTTATGCCTGACAACGAAGCTCTGGTAGCCATCATTGATAAAAGCTCTAACAAAGATAAAGTAATTATGAGATTAGTTCGTCGGATAGTACTTGCAAATCTCGAATGTAATTTCATGTTCAGGGCTAAACACTTTCCTGGGAAATTCAATGTTGTAGCTGACAAAATTTCTCGCCTCAAATCACAGGAAACTTTAGCCACAGCACCATGGCCAGACAAGACACCAGTGGAAGTACCAGCCGAACTCATACACATCTAACCAATTTGGCGCTAATGCTACTTCAATCATCATTAGCGCCGTCTACAAAAAGTTCGTATAAACACATTTGGCATACATTGCAGAAATTCTGTGCTGTCAGTAATAGTTCTGTGCACTTACCTATCTCAAAAGTAACATTATGTAACTTTATAGCCCATTTGTTTGAAAACTATTATAGCCCGTCTTCCATAACCTCTATGTCATCGGCTGTTGGTTGGATCCATACAATTCTAGGTCTTTGTGACAATACTCAAACATTTTTAGTGCACAGAATACTGCAAGGTGCCAGCAAACATTAAAAAAGTCCGGATTCGCCAATTTCATCTTGATTAATCAGTGCCTCAAACATCACAGCTCCCCAGCATCATAACTGAACCTTACTCCGCTCGCTGTTCACCTTACCCTTACATGGATTTTTTTTAATGGGTGAACGTATAGCTAAAAGCCTGAATTTTTAGAAAAAAAATAATTCAAAGGGATGATATTTCCTTCACAGACACAGAACATGTTGAAGTCGAAATAAGATTCTCTAAGACAATGCAGCATACACATCCCATTTCTCCTTACATATCAGGTACTGCATCCCAGTTCACATGTTCGATGTGCTCTCTTCAATCATATCATATATCACAGTCATATATCGCAGTCATATATCAGGGCCCTTATTTCGGTTCTCATCGGGTAGACCTGTATCTCACCATTTTTTCCCTGCATCTCCAAAGAGCAATTTATTTCATCGGCCTAAGTCCTAAACCATACTAGGGTCATAGTTTCAGAATTGGAGCAGCTACCGAGGCTGCAAAGCGCGGCTTGTCTCAAATGGAAATTCAGAAAATGGGTAGATGGAAGTCTAAAGCATTCCATAAATATGTTCGTATTTCCCTTTTTAACTTGTAGCATAAGGCCTATACATGCAGGTACAGCATTTGGCTGCTTGTGTGTGTCATAGGTTCAACATCTGGCTGCCTTGCCTCATTTTTTTTTTGTATATTGAATTCATAATGTAGTTAAAACCTATACTCCTGTATTGATTATGCTGGTGACTTGGGTGACTCATTATTTAGATAAATATAGAACATATATACCTTTGAATTTTGTGCACCATATGCGCATTTCGACAAGTTATGTCTCTTCAGTGATGCTCGTAGCCGAATGATTGGAATTCTCAAAATATATAAAAATATGAAGAGCAGTGTTGAAGCTAAAATGACCGAACAGTGAACCAAAGAATCTATCTAAGGACAGAGCTATGCACGAGGGAGATACTCCTTAGTTTTAGAGTGATTTACTCAATAGATTCATTAAGTGTTGTATTTTGTTAAGTTAACCATTGTCCACTCAAAGTTTCAGAAGTTGTCTGCCTTATTGGTTAATGGTATTTTTGCTTCCATATCGGTCTTATTGGTTATCGGTGCTCATGGACAGTAATCCTCAGTCACACACGTGGCAATGTTTGTTGAGAGGATTATAAAACTTTACATCCTGCATCTTTTCACTTGAAAAATAAGTTGAAATTGAAAACCTTTTTATTCTCATTATTTGTACTATTCTGAATAAATGATGCCAGGATCTTGAATATGTATATGAAATTAATTGAAGCTGTGATATCTTTCCTGAATCTTGAGATAAAGAGAAATATGAATTTGCCAAAAAAAGGTATGGGTATTGTAGAATTGTTTGGGTGAACTTTAATGAACAAATAATTTGTAAAGGTAACACAAACTTCTTAAACATTTAATGACCAGAAACATGAGATCATTCAATTTTACAAAATATAAGTGTCAACTTTCTGTTGAAAAAAGTAAAATAAATCATTAAATTAAAAATTAAACTATATAAAAAAATTGACTAGAAACAATTTAAAAAAAAATGCTGACAACTTTCAAAATTCAAACCATGAAAGTCACGACTCACAAGACACTAACTTTTACCATGATCTTTAGAGTCAAATATCAAAAGCATTACCAATACTTTTTATTTTTGTTGAGGAAAATCATCAGATTGACATTTTCACTTGACATCCTGCATCTTTTCTTGTTAACAATTTGACCAGCAAGAGAAAATACCCTTTCTGATGAATCCGATGATGCTGGTATTGCCATGTACTTCTGTGCTAACAAAGATACTCTTGGAAAAAAAAAACGCAGCATTCTTTTTCCACCATTCAAGTACAGTCAAATTCATATCTGATTCTGTAATCTGTGTGGATATATATCTTTCAAACTCAAGTTCTGCTGCATTGTCTAACCACTTGTCAGTATCTACTGACCTCACCTTTTTAGCAGCACTTGGTTGACTTTCTTCTGACTCCAATTCTAAGGCTGTGTTCTCGCTCTGGCTCACGTTTAGAAGAGATTGGAGACTTGGAAGTGTAGGTCCTTCATTTTCTTCTTTCTCTTTTTTGATTTTCACGTCTATAACAACTTCAGCAACTTTCCCCCTCAGCAATGTATATGCTTTATCTTTAGCGTCATTTGCAAATCCCATGCTTTGGGTAAACTGATTCAGAACACTTGAAATCATTGCCATATCTTCAAATGTACTTCTTTTGTCCATTTCTTCTCTCACCCTTTTCTTTACTTTTTTTATCAGTAGACCATCATCTTCACTCTCCTCTATACCTCTCAGAAACTTTATCATAGGGATGACAGCTTGCTTGATGCTCAGACGTTTGATATCTCTTTTATCTGCATCTGTAAGGTGGCCCCGGAACATTCCCACACCAGAAGGCTTTCCTTGTCTATCAACGTCTTTTAGCCCACACCTGGTTCAACCATTTTGATGTCAGCTCCTCATTCAACCACCCCTTCTCATTGATCTCGACCATCACGCCAGGTGGTAATTTTTCTTTTGGCATGGTTTTCCGCTTGAAAATTACCATAGGCTTCAACTTCGTTCCATCGGCAATGCAGCTCAGTACGACTGTGAAGAAAGTGTTCTCGGCCTCAGTCGTCTTCACTGTAACGGTGTTTTCCCCTTTAACATGGACTTTTGGATTGGTTGGCATGTCGAAACTGATAGGAATTTCGTCCATGTTCCCTATTGCATTCAGAGGGAAGTCGTGGTGGTTGCGCTCTTCGATGATATATTTATGCAAACTTGATGCTTTGACATCAACGTCCGCTGGGAGCTTCTGCGAGATGCGGGTCCGTTGTCGCAAGGTCATCCTTTTTCTCCTCATGAACCTCGTACACCAGCCTGCTGACGTCTTGAAATTTGTATAGGAGGTCCTTTGCTAACTGAACATTGTGAACATGAAAATTACTAAAGGCTCATGTAATTCAGAATTGTTAACAGCAGGAAATGTATGCAACTTTCATAATTATGAGATCATGATCCAAAAACTCGTACATATTCATGAAAAAAAAAACATGCGTGGAACTGTAGCATATTTCAGGAACCACTTATATAACTTGTTAGCCATGTTCAACGGTTTAGACCTTGTCTGCAGATGATCTTCATTGGGTAGAACTGGGAATGACTTTGCATGATGTCGATTATGATGAAATTTCACAGGATAGTAGTTTTTTGGACAGCACGAGGAAAGACCCTCTGTTGACAGCTATACATTTTGACGGAGATTTCAGGCATTAAGTGAAGGATTATTTTGCTAGAGTAGAGTTTCAAAATAGAGGCAGTCCACATATTCACATGTTTTTGTGGATTGAAGATGTTCCTAATGATATAACTGATGTGACAACCTTACAATTGAAACATTACATTGATAAAACTATTCATTCTTTTATTCCAAACCATGCAACAGATTGTGAATTGCATGATCTTGTAAAAAAATTACAAACTCATAGTCATGGCTCTTATTGTACAAAAAATTTTAAAAGGGGATGTCGATTTGGATTTCCAAAAAGTATGTGTTTCACCGAAGTTTTTGGAAACATAAATTTTTCAACAAAAAACAAAGGAAAATTTGCTCAGACTTACAGAGGAAAATCCGATAAGATGATAAATTGTTACAATCCCACTATTTTGAGACATTGGAGAGCTAATATGGACATTCAAATGATCTGCAATGCAGAAGGTGCTGCTTATTATGTCTGTAGATACATATGCAAGTCTGAGCCGGATGAATTGAAAAATGCACTAGGCAAATTTATTAATGAAGTATTTTCCAGTAATCCACAAATTCCTAAATTTCAACGCTTATTAAAGATAGGTCTCGCTGTCCTACGGCATAGGCATGTGAGTAGCCAGGATTTCTGGTTATACGGGGTTTTTTTTGACAACAGCACAAAACGAGGCATCCCATTTTGGCATACTTTAAAATGATGTCAAGATATTTCAAGTGTTCATGGAATCTGATAACAAAATTTTAGATCAGTATATGAAAACTCCCATTGCTTTTGAAGGATATATGCAATAATTAAAAGGTATCATATTTATTCCTTGCTTAATCTTTGTAAAATAAACTTATTCGCTGATTTATGTGGTAACAATTACTAATTACTGAGTCTCTCGTATTATTTCTATCCATCTGTAGAAAAAAAAAACTCTATCGTTTCTTCTATATCAGTTAAAAAATATAACCTAGGAGTTATTCAAAGTTAAATTATCCTCCCTTTCTTCTCTCACTATGCTTAATTGTCCGTATATAATATGTTTAATGATTAATTCATAAACAACATCCTAAAACATTTATCTATTCAGAAAATGTTTGAAAATATTGAATGTCTATAGAATACAACAATATACGTATGGTATTTCCTTTGTATGTCTTCAGATCGAAATATGTGGTGTCGGGGGTCCATATATATTACATTTGCCTTATCTGTTTCAGGTGTCAGTCTGCAACATCGACCTTGTCCATAACATTTGAAATATAAAAGTAAAAAACATATATGACGTGTGAACTTCATCTATAAAGCTCTTTCAAAAATGACCTTGAAGTCCACGACCTTGTCACCTTGACCATGAACCGTGTACTAGAATTAGTTAAACTTAAATTTGCTCGCATTTATTGAAACATAACCATCCACTGGATGTCAGTCACTTCTGCCAGTATGAAGCTTCGGTAAATATTACTCGCATTCATACTGATAGAAAGCACTGCAAGAACATTAATCACTGCACTGGTCAGCATGAACCTAGCTGCATGTTGCCTTGTAACTTGTTGCATATGCATGGTCTGCAGTCACTTCCTCTTCCTGGTCTTTGGCTGCTTGGTTGTATCGTATTTTTAGCAGCTGAGACTTCTGGTATTTAATATCTTTATGATTTCAGTGTAACTTGTACAATTCTGCACAACTTTCAGCTCTTTTCAATTTAGATTGCTTATCAATTTAGATTGCTTACTTCTAAAATACTGTTTGTTGTGTGTGTAAGTATACTGATCTCCTTTCAGAGCCTTGGCTAGTTTACTTCCAGGTGTATAACTGAACCTTGCATTTCCATCAGCTTGATTCTCAAGGACCATTGTTACCATGCGAATAGTACTATGAGGTCTACCATCAAAATTTCTTATGTATGTCACATTTGTGTTTACCGACCCTTTAAGGGTTCCATTTACACTATCCACTTTTTGTGTATTAGAATTGAACCGTGTCAAGTGACACCGCTACTCACCAAGGCGGTAATTCATGCACCTCTCTAAGAGTTTGTGTTCACAGTAGTTGAGTTTGAATCCGGGTGAGATATATACACTCTCACTAATCCAAGTGCAAGTTTCATTACAAACATTTGATTGGATCTTGCACATACCAAGGTCACCACCGTAATGCTTGATAATGCTCTCTATAAGAATGGGGAGTCGAGCTACAAATATCTATCGTCCGTATATTTTCAAGCTTAATTCCATCATCAATTCGTGAAAAGCTTTGTGGTTTACGTAGCTCAGTCTGTCGTACATGTAATAATAATCTTTCTGAGCAGCTTTTACACAATAACAATATTTTGTAATTCATGATACTTTTCATGTGTCTCAATAAGTTAATGTGTTTTCAAGATGCCAGACGTATCTTTAATAAGATAGCTCTTGGAAATTTAGTCCATGATGGAAAACATGATTTTATCCGTGGAAAGAAATTTTGTTTATAGCTTCATATAGTTGTGGTAAAAACGATGTCACAGGTACTTCTTTCAGCTGACTTTCAATAAAAAAATCAAGTATAATCATGCAAGACGTCATATTGTATACATCAGACAGGCTCCTCTCTGCTTTTGTCGTACTTCCATCCCTCGGTGGTGATAATGGCCAAATGTTTTTATCCATTCATTACGTCTGATGGTTTTTCCAATGTCTGTGTCATTAAAGACATTTACAATTGAACTTCTATATGGTCGAGAGAAATCGACATCATTTTTACTCGGCAAGTTTAATAATATTGACTGTGCTGTAATTAATGATCCCATCGCTGAACAGTCTATCCCGTGTGTTTACGTATTTCCCTTTATCATTTTTTATATGAGCTGCACATACCATTCCTCTTTTCTGGAGACCTCATTACCTTTCCGATGTTCACCTTGGAAGTTTTGAATTTTTTAAAGCAGTTCTCGTGGAATGTTTGTTTCTGGCGTGACATAGCATGGCAACTTTTCCAGTAAATGTGGCCGTACAAAATATGGACGGTACAGACTATGAGCTCGAGTGAAGTAAACTTTGATGTTTGTCGTAGGGTACTAAGATGGATTTGTTAGCCATGGTAGATGATTCAAGACCAACCTTAAGACGACTCGAATAGAATTGGAAGCTTTCAGTATGATATTTCTGGTGTTGAAATGTACGGGGAGCTAATGAACGTGACTTTAATGAACCGAAATCACGAGAATGTATACCACGGCTGCCGAAATAGTGGAATTTTAGAGAAAAATTTTGCTTGACCTTTGGTGTAGATAAAACTTCTGTGACGTGGTTTCATGTTTTCTGGACTATTTCTGTGAGTTTAATAAGGGATATTTATTGCTAACAGTAAAGCGATGTATATGGAGTGGAAGATAAACGTTCTGGCTCTCGATTGAGAATAATGTTATTTAAAATGGAGTCGTCAGTTGTGACGTGGCATGGACAAGGATGTCACCTAGAACCCGCCTGATACTGCAATGTATGAAAACTTACTAGACTTACTATATACATATATATTTTCGCCGGTTCTGCATTTTTAGTTCGGGCAACCTTTCTTCCATCGCAGTAATGCGTTTGCTATTTTGAGATTCCCTTGATATGGACATCCGAGATAAAAAAAAAAACTTTGAATTTTATATACACCGCATTTAAAAAATTACTATACATTTGTTCTTCATTGTTCTACATTTTGTCAGTAATGCTAAACAATTCATCAAAGAATTTTGTTTTACTTACTCCACACTCGGAGGGAAAAGAATTACGAAAAAAGCAAAGACGAAAAGAAAAGTTAAATTAAATAATGATAGGTTGGATTTTCCCATAATCTAATATTTTATTTTTATGTTTCAAATGTAGTTTCCTTCGTACGTGACACCAACGCATCGGCATTCAGATCTGTTTCTCACCAGAAATGCCTAAACAGAATTAACGTCACGTCACCAACCGCGATTTCCTACAGGCCAAGCCCTCTTTTTAATTTGATTTGATATATGTTAAATTGTAATTGTCGCCATATGGGTGAAATATTCCCGGCGCGACGTAAATCAATATATCTATCTATCCATCAGTCTTCTGGGAAGATAACGGATACTTTTTTTAATTTTTGAAGTATGGACACTAGCTAATCTATACTGACATAGAAGTCCCTTAGTAGTTTCACCAGTTATTAACTCTATTTCTTTTATCAATTCATTGGTTATAAGCTGCATTCTATTCTTCTAAAATCAGTCTGCTTACAACTGCATTTCTAAGAAGTGAATACTCATTATTATCTGACAATTCATTTCTTTATTTGATATCCTGAATTAACCTATATTCGCCGGGCTCATCCTTTTCAGCTAAGCCAATAGGTGAGAAATGAAATACAGGAAATGGCATGACCCTACCTTTGATGAGTTCTTTATTTTTGACAATACGATACCTGGGTGGAGTGCAGATGTAAGATTCTCATAGTTCATATCGGAGAAATTTTTCCTTTCAAATCCAATACGAAATCCATTCTTCAAATACTCGGATTCCTGTTTGTGATATCCGAGAAGCCACTTTACTAATTTATTGGAGTTGGCCCTGATGGCGGAACTTGAGGGCTTTGATTCGGATTGGACGACTTTGGAAGGGGCGTTTCTGGTTCCAGTGAGGAACCTGTCAAGTACTCGAAAGGACCGCTGGATAGGTTTACTGCAAGAGGAAAAGAGGTGAAACGAACCACAGTTAAAACAGGAGTGCTGGTATCTACGCGCTTTGCAAGTATTGCAGACCTTGCCAGAGTGGAATTGATACATTCAAGTGTTTTCCTACCAACTGGTTAGCTGTAATAGTTGATGCGTTGCCCGATAAGCGCACGTTCACATATAGCTCCATGTGGATGTCTCCCCAGTTCACCTAATCTCGACTTGCCAGAGGTCCAGTCACCTTTAACATCTGCAATTTCTTCAACAGTTTCCATATGTTTCGCAAGGTGCAAGTAATTATCGTTATATTTGGAGCAAGAAATCGCAGCATATCAGTTCCATGCTGTGACCCAGTCTGAGAGCGATCGGATATCATGTTTGTTGTGATCATTTTGCTCTATCTGTTTGACAGTGAAACCAGTATCGTCATACTCATCAATCTGCAGTGAATATTTACTGCGTTTAGATTGGTGAATATTACTAGACAATAAAGAGTTCATGTCCATGAATTGATTGCACCATATTTTCGCGTTGACCTTATCAGAAACCTTAGACTCAATTGGTATTGATGTGCTGACAAAACCCGTGGATGTACTTGCTCTGTTTTCTACATGACTAAAGACGAAAGCTTCGACAACGTGCTCCTCTACCTGGGGATTGGGGAGGGCTTGGTAGGGTTAATTTCTCGTAGTGAATTAATTGAAGTTCTACTACTTCCCTCAGCATATTGCTTTGGGTAACTGTATTAGTGAGTTCTGATATAAACTCTGATGATCGGGCGATTTTGTAGTGCGGGTCGGTCCAGGACAAGAGGTAGAAGGTACTGGCTTTGCCTTGCTGTCACGTCGTGGCTTTTTGGCTGAACTGGTTCCAATTTGCTTGTTTTGGTTTTCTCTTGGGAGGTATACTGCAGAAATATACAAAACTAGAGGCTTCAAGCCGCCAAATTATTAGATAATGCCAAACAAAATAAAACTTAAGTGAGTATCTGCAAAATGAACGGCCGCTATGTCACCTGTTAAATGCTACCTGACCAATCCCGAGCTGCTTGCCATGTAAAACTAGTAATACCCGACCTTTATACTACAATTGTCGGTAGAATTCATGAAAAATATTCTTTACTATTAACATCGTTACTGTCCATTTAAGATCCTGTTGTAGTCGATATAGTTATACGAATGAACGTATCAGTAGATATGAAGCATTCTGTAAGCTATGACGATAAGGCATTGCTTTGTAAAGTAAGCAGTTTAAATGTATACTGTAAAAACCATTAGTTGGGTTTGTAGGAGTAATGCATGTTTTAATGCGATGTTTATATAACTAGATATTTTAAACGAGTCAATTTTCAGTATTACTCAAAAAACGGAAACTATCGAATCAAATTCAGCGAGTGTTATTAATAGAAGTGAATGTGCCTCAGGATGAAAACCCATACGGGTAATATTCCAGCGAGAATAGTGGAGTGATCAAAGTCCTTATGGTATAAACGAAAAAATAGATCCTCGGAAAATGTCAGAACATTTTCAGCAAGGCGGTCAGTTGACGAGTGAAAACACGTCGGGAAATTCAATCCAAAAGTGGCGATTTTTCCAGCGAGGTCTAAAGACCGAAGTCCAGTGAAAATACCCAGGGATAATCAACTGTGATAATCCAAATGGGGCAAAATATATGATAATTTTATGTAAAAACGAATGTGTAATGCATTTCAATTCTCAAGCAAGAAGAGGAATTGAATGTTTGGTATTATTTAACGACAGATACTGCCTACTTTGCTGCCAAATTAACAGAGGCACATCATACTTGCCTTTTGAGATGATCAACCCTCTTAAACTGCGGTACAGATGTACATTACCTTGTTTATTAAGGTGGACGCCGTCTAAAAGGAATTTGCTTTCGCATCTTTAGCTAGCTTGGCGGGGGACGGGAACGAACTATTGTGATCCCAGAAATCACTATACTGAAATCTTTGAGGTGAACTTGATAGTAATTTATTGACCTCGTCTGCAACCTTGCTATAGTTATGCCTTTGCAGGAATCTTGGTAGCAATTTACAGACATAAACTTTGCTGACTCTAAATCTGTAGTGTAGGGTTTTTACTATAGCTTCTATTTTAGATGCCATCTCACCTGCAGAATTTGATTGTCTTACATCGTTACCCCCTATCGAAAGGATAATCACATAGAGGTGAATTTGGGCAATAACATGACATTCGTACCTAAGTATGTCACTTGTGAGACTTCCTCCGTTACCTCTAAATTGAATGAGATGAGTATTTGACAGGCCCATGTGTTTCAAACCTGCTATCTATAGAATGTCTAGTGATCATTACTCTGATACGTGAATGATCAGAAATGATGGAATTGGTTTATAAAGAAATATTAGGAGGTAAATCAGTCAGCCGATTCAATTTACTTACCCGTCCGGGGTTCAGTTGATTATTTCGAAGGAAAGACGTCGATCTCCGTAAAAAGAAATGGAAAACAAATCCACCGTTAAAATTCCGAAAAGAAAGTTTGTGCGCTCTTGGTAGGCGCCCTGAATCCAAGTGAAGGGACGTTAAAATGATTCTGTGTCTACGACCGTTTCGCCAAATTTCATTGGCTATGAAGGTTGAGGTTCAAGCGTTTTCCATGTAGGGTGAGCGGAAAATCTGATACGTCATGTTAAACAGTCGGTAACTTTTATAATAAGTAATTTCGTATATATTTATAAAACTCTTTAAACTTTTTTTTAAAGATCATATATATCTATTAGACTATTAACACAAAAGAACTAATAATTACGACCAAACCATGTTTTATGATGGCATTTGTGCATGCATGAAAATAAATCGAAAGCTAATAAACAAAGGATTATCGCGTGGTCCAAGCATATTTGATGAAATCATTTATCAGCTCACCTGAGCCAAAGGCTCAAGTGAGCTATAGTCATAGTGTGCCGTCCGTCGTCGTCGTCCGTCCGTCGTTAACTTTTTCACATTTTCGACTTCTTCTCTAGAACTACATTGCAGATTTGGATCAAACTTTGTGTAAATGATGTACTCAAGGTCCTCTACTAAAATTTTGTTCGGGATCCAGATTCCCTCAGGGGTGGATCCAGGGCGGGGCCAAAAGTGCCCAAAACGGTACCCCTCTTCAGACATCTTCTTCTCCAGAACCAGTACATATATAGGGAAACTAGTTGCATTTCAATAATCTATAAAGATGGGTTATTAAAATTATGTTCGGGGTTAAGATCCGTCAAATAGAAATTTACGCTTTTTGACGTGTGTTTGGACTTGGTCATTTCAATGCAGAAAAGTGTCATATTTTTCAGTTAATTGATATTAATGATTTCTTAATGACTATTTTGATCATAATTGTGGTAAAGAATATTATTGTGAAAGAATTTTGTCATTATCTCAATTTTTTTTATTTTTTTATGTATTTTTTGACTTCCGAAAAAAAAAAGGGGGGGGGTGGCCATTTTCACATTTTGAACTTTTTCTACAAAACCACGTGAAAGATTTTAATGAAACATGGAATACATGAAGTACTAAAGGTCCTCTATCAATTTGATAAATTTCATCCAAATTGGTTAACAGATAATACCACCATGTCTAAAAAGTAGGTCTCACAATGGTACATATACCACTTGGTTATTGAAATATGGAGAGTAGCGGTTCAAATCCAGCTGTGGCCAGGATTTTTTTTTTTTCATTTCTTTACACATCTAAAAAAGTTTTTAGATGTTTCTCAACAGTCAACATATGAAATTAGGCAATTTTAAGTTAGATCTGGACAATATTTGAAACAATTGTTGTTCATGACCCAGACTTGAAATCAGTCAACAAAAGGCCCCATCTAAAGAAAATGACTAACTTGTTGCCCTGAATGACATCTTGAAGAGATAAAGGAAATGCTTAATATCAAAATCACCTGAATGGATGTGCAAAAAAGTGTTGTTTTTTATTCTGGTCTGAAATAAAATTTGACATTTTCAACATTTGTGTTGACTTAAGTCACAGTAATGCAAAAATAAATGAATTCTTCCTTCATGCATGACTGATCATCTAGGTACTCAGGTGAGCGATATAGGCCCACTTGGGCCTCTTGTTTACATGAGAACAATGGAAAGTGGGCACCGAACATCTAGTCCACAGAGAATCCCGATTTGCTTCCACTAATTCATATGTTGTTGGAGCTTCAGTCGGTGCCAAATGAGGTGATATCAGCCTGGGGACAGCAGTGCAGGTCTCCTCATTTCTACTGTGTCATTTAGTATCTTGATTACAATTCTTTGCAAGAGGTCCCTGATATAGGTATAAGCGTTATTAACTTTCACTTCTACTGCAGGCCATCTCTCTGGTTTCTTGTTATATGTCTTATGGTAGCTTTGATAGAGAATTATTTATATAGTGGCTTTAAAATAAATGAAAATTACTTTCACACATTTTGCAGAAAAAGTTATCCTTTTCTGCCATATTTGGTGACTTGTACAGGTCTGTCGAAATGTGAATAGCAATCAATTACAGCAAGGAGGTTTCTCACCCTGTAAACAGGTGGTGTGTAAGAAACCGCTTTGCTGCATATGATAAAATGCGATTGTGATTGTGGAATCCTTCCGGTTCTGCGTTGCTTTCACAATAAAATATGCTTATCATTACACATTTTCTCTATGAAATTGTGATGTATCTTTACCATTTTTTAATCACAGAAAAAAGAATCATGAACAATCAAACGCAATGTTAATATCAATTTCCCATAGGAGTAATACCTGACGTTCAGAAAATGTGGAATATTGTTCAACAGTCTTTTGTTCGATATTCCAAACAAAAATACACATTATAACATACATGGCTGCGTAGCATGACTATTGCACCATTAACAATTACTAGCAACAGTGATATTTGGCAAGTTCGATTTATTTGGCAACAAAAGATACAATATAACATATCTTTTTCGGCAAATAAAATTATATATGCATGTTAAACTGATTTTGTTATACCTGTAATGAATTGAAGGATTTTGTTTATCCATATTGAAGACAGTATATAAAAAATTGTAACAAACAAATCACGGATAAAGTTGTTAACTACAACTACAAACTGAAGGAATATGTTTCACGTTACCAGTCTATTCAACAAAGAAATTAACTTGCAATTCAAGTAGTATAGAATGTGTTCAGGCAAGAAATGTATATTAACAATGCTAATGAACAAAAACCAAAGACAACCTATCTCTTTATTGCATATAAAAAATCCAAAGTATATCATGCAATTCATGTGAATGTTTTAATCTATAAACCGTCTTCCCTCCCCCGGTTTTTCCTTTCATTATATTCTTTCTACTGGTTTACCCTCGTTGCCAAAATGTTAGCCATCGTCGTAGGTTCTCTTTTAGGTGGCGTTTCCTTCATTGTCGTTTTTGTTTTGTTTAATCGATGCTGTTGATACAACAAAAGAGAAAAACAAAACTTTAATTTGAAAAATAAAAATGTTTTTGTCTCTCCTCAAAAGTTGAACATTTTGACTTACGACATTTTGATATTTGAGCGACCATATGTAATGTAGAACATATGCGCATTTATGATCAATATAAATAGCATGTGTTAAGACTTCAGTTTGATAAACTTACTTTGTGTATAGTCAAGCCGGCGTGGCCTAGTGGTATCGCGTCGGACTCCTGATCGGGAGGCCGGGGTTCGAGTCCCGTTCTGATCATGCCGGTGTTCTGTCTTTCGGATGAGACTGTAAAAACCGAGGCCCCGTGTCGTGGTATGCATGGCACGTTAAAGATCCCTCACTGCTTCGGGTGGGTCCGTTGCAAAGGTCAAAATTTGTATGCCCCGCATCAGGCAGATGCCGTCGCCATATACGTGAAATATTCGTGGTGTGACGTAAAACAAAAATTTCTTTTATAGATGTTTCAAATCGGTTATTATCTGTTTAGTATACCCCGTTTTCAGAATCAGAAATGCCTCCTCGTGAGAAAGCAAAGACAAGCTTACACCCTCCGTGGGGCGGTAAAGATCGAAAACTTCAAGGCCTCGAGTAGCCACAACTGCGGCGGCAGTAGAAACCATGTCTATAGAAAACACTAATAACACACAGCCGAGTGTGTCCGTAAATGACTCCGTTATACGGGTAGCAGCCAATGTAGACTTTAGTGCCCTGGGACGTGAAATCATTCGGCAACAGAATGTATGGACACAAAGCACAATATAGATAATTGTTTTACGTCGGACCGAGAATATTCCGCCCATATGGCGACGATCACAACACAAATCGAATCAAATTAAAAGGAGCAATTAAAAATATCTAGGAAAGACCAGCTCTCACTGTATATCGTATCTACACATAAATGGTACTACTAAAATGTACATGTATACACAATTAAAATGTGTTATATTTCAATATTATATTTTACTATATAAGTTAACTTCTTTTAAAAATCCAAGAACTTTCCAAATACTGACATTCTCAAATAACTCACTCATACTTTTTACAGTATAATAGTCGAATTCACCCGTAACTGTACAGGAAACATCACAGGTCAGCATGGAAACCTCACACAGAAGTCTGCCAGAACAGTAACAACAGAGTAAACTAACTCACAGAATGTAATTAATTTAATTGAAAACAGTTTTGAAGGTGAGTCAGGGCAAAGTGTTAGTACATGTACAATTGATTTATCTGGTGGAATACCCCTCGGAACGGTTGGATGGTTGACTGGTGTTTTACGTCGCTTTCAACAATTTTTCAGTTATATCGTGACATGAAAGCAGGAGGTAGCCAACCTCTTAAACATAGTGGGGCAATCCGGGAATAGAACCCGGTTCATCGGCGCCGCAAGCACCTCGGAGCGGAAGAAATTTCCAAAACAAAACAAAAACTTTGAAAAATATTTGACATCTTTGGAAATATCTTGGCCAAACAAAGTAAGATCAAAGTTAAGATATACCAAGTGATATAGCTGAGTGTTAACAAGCAGTGGAACCAGTCCAGTTATAGCAAATGCGAAAACGTACGTGGCCGGAACAAATGTAAATCTAGCTCAAAAGGGATCAATAAGAAAACCGTGTCCAAGTTTTGAGATAATGGAAAGGCAGGTAGCGGGGTCAATCGTGGCATACGTGCGCGAAAAAATACCATGCTACTTGTACTTAAGAAGCGAGTTTTCATATTTGTACTGCAAAAGAAAGGTATTTTCGGACGGACTTTCGACTGAGCCATTAGGTTGAACATCACCTGGAGACCAGCGTAGTTTAAAAAGTACGCACTGTACATACTGACGGGGAAAATGAACATAACATAGATTCCCAATCTGGAAAAAAGTTCCCAACCTCGAATAGGTCAGTAACAGTAGTGTCATCGCATGTCATTTGGATTGACCTAAATAGATAAAAATCTATATGATTTAATCTTTTATAACTTGCAAGAATCCAGTCCGGTCTTCGTCTACAGTTCATTTCATTTAAACTATGACAAATGAAAATTGATACAAAACACATTTACCATAAAAATACAGACGCTATAGATCTAGATTAAGAAAATAATTGATAGTTAGGCTATATTGATTGATTGGTTGGTGTTTTACGTCGCTTTCAACGATATCTCAGTTATATCGCGATATGGAAGCAAGAGGTTACCAACCTCTAAAACATCGTGACGCAACCCGGGAATTGAACATGTATCGTCGGCTCCGCAAGCCAAGCGCTTAACCACTATACCACGCCTGTCCCTAGTTAGGCTATAACATATCATACTTTGTTTCCCAACTTAGTTTACCCATGTAAATATGAAAACTACATGTTTCAAGCATTCCTGTCTAACAAACAGACGTCCATACATCTCGTTGTAATAGCCTACATATAATGATATATAGAACGATTCGCTGATACGGGCGTGGCGTCCTATTCAGGTATTATCATCAGGTGTTTTAGACCTGCAAGCATACAACTTATAATTTTCATGTATTTTAACTTTTCAATTTACAAAGTAAATCTTACTTAAAAAGTATTCTATATATTTGGCTTTTAAGAAAATCTCTTTTTATGATAACTATTTTGTAATCGAAAGTGTTTTTACATTTGTCATTACAAAGTTAAGATTTAATTTATACATTATCATCTTAATCTAGCTGTAAGTACTTAGGTTAATCTTAGATAAAATACGAGGTGCGTAAATCAATTAACAATTTCCGTCACATGGTTTTTACTCAATCCGTGTCAAGCTAGGAGACAAAGGTTTCTTTGTTATACCCAACGTGCAACTGCTTTTGGAGTACGAGACCGCCGACACATTAATTGTTGTACATAATAACTCAAAGGTAATTGTTTGTTTGTTGAGCCCTATTTTGACCAAACGCTTTAATCTCAGGATTCCAGGGCGTCACTTTTAGCTGGACAACTCATCAATAAAGACGTAAACTTTATCTGAGATTTGGTCATCTTTTACAGATAAAGAAATATTATTATAACCGAGAACCCTCAGTGTCAACAACAGTCAGAATTAGCAAAACATCTTCGTGTTAAATTGGTGGAGAACATCAAACGATCTGTTGCAAACTAGGCCAGTCAATTACAACTTGAGATCTACCAATACCATACAACATCCTGATGTCAGTGCTCAACAGGAAGTTTAGTGTATGAACAACAATCAACAATTGAACAGTCTCAGCAACAAGGTGAAAACAATGAAATTGAATCACAGGAATCCTCATGCTCAATAGCTATTTACGAAGAACAGTTAGAAAATAACACAAAGTGAAATAAACACTGTTCGTTATTCCATACAAACTCAAACACATACAAGAACAACGATGGTTCTAACTTCAAAAGTGAAGTTAAAAGAATTTGGTGGTACAGAATCTGTTCACATCTGGTTGTCAAACCTAGACAACTGGATGAAACTCCATAATGTAAATGAACAGGAGGCTCTTGTTGCAGTAGGATGCAACATGGAAGGGCATGCAGGAACATGGCTGCAGACCCTGAGAAATGAGTAAAAAAAGAAATCTGACATTACTTAGAGAAAGACTTCTAGATGGTTTGCTCCTCAGGAATTGAATTTTCGACTTCTTAATATAAAGCAAGGTGTTGGAGAAATGGTAGAAGCATACCTTGCTAGAGCAGAAGAAAGTGCACTCGGACATGAGCTGTCAGATCCATACAAAGTTCAGTTCACTTTAAAAGGGTTAGAACCATCAATTCAAACCCGTATTATTTCAAAAGAATCCAAATCCTTTCCAGAACTGCGAAAAGCAGTGAATCTCGCCAAACTTCACACCAATATTTCACGTATATATTGACGGCATCTGCCTGATGCGGGACATACAAACTTTGACCTTTGCAACGGACCCACCCGAAGCAGTGAGGGATCTTTAACGTGCCTGCATACCACGACACGGGGCCTCGGTTTTTACTGTCACATCCGAAAGACATGACAACGGCATGACCAGAGCAGGACTAGAACCCCGGCCTCCCGATCAGGAGTCCGACGCGATACCACTAGGCCACGCCGGCTTGCCAAAATTGATATTGAATGCATTGGTGAACAACAAAGCATCAGTAATTTGGCAACCCAAATTTCTGAAATAAATGCCCTTCTTCCAAATCAGCAAACCTCAGAAAAACGAAACAGAGTGAGAAATCAGCATTAAAACAGAATCGATACCAAAACACTCAACCATTACCAGTGTGCAGTACCAGGACCCCAGTATACCCAAGCTCCACACAACCAGTACACGCAACACTTTACGTACTCACAGTACAACCCATACCCTCAGACCCAGCACGCGCAACATGGGACAGGGCCCCAGTACATGCCACAAGGCCAAGGGCAGCAACAGGCACCACCACAACAATGACACCAAAACGAACGAGTCAGAGTGCAGAATGGTAGTGGAGTGAGAGCACCATGTCCAGGTTGCAAGTCTTGTTCACCTATGTACACTTGCCCAGCATACAATGTTCAATGTAGAAATTGTGGTATCTGGCGCCATTTTGAGTCTGCGTCGCAAAAAGCGACAGAATACTTCTTATGTTCAGAATCAGAACCCACAACCAAACTTAGCTTTCACACAAAACTCACCAACCAATCCATTCCCTACTCAAAATTCGCAATCAAACTTAACAGTCTCACAAACCAATCCACAATACCAGCAACAATACTAGGGACACGCGCCTGTCGTTTGAAAGATGGGCACCAAACGTACAACGATTCATCACCTCATGCAGATTTTCACCCAAGGCATGATTCTGCTAACTATTACACTTATGCTAACTCAAACAATCGCCCCATACCAACATCCAAACCCCATCCCTCCCAAATAACCCACCCAAACAAACCGCTAGCAAGATGAATATGATCGTGCCTTTAATGAGAAATACTGTTAGTGTTGAAATCTATGGGTCACCCATATGAGCCTTGGTTGACAAACGCACAGTATTTTCCTGTGTATCATCATCCCTCATTTCAAAACTTGCTTTTGCTAGAGGCGAAATACAGTCATCCCTGGCAGCTGATGCTCTAGCTATTGGCGGTGAAAACACTGCAGCCTTGGTGTCCTTTCTCTACCTATTCCTTTTGAAGGTCTAATTATCTATCAAAACTTTCAAGTTTTTGAACACTTTCACCAACCTCTCATTTTAGGTATGGGCTTCTTGACAACCAATGATGCTGTCTTTAATGTTGCTAAAATACTATCTATCAAAGACCCCATTACTGCTCAAATTCTTGCCTTTGACATCAATTCAAGTTAGGCCAAAGTTACTCATTCAGTCACCATCAACCCCAGGTCTGCGATGTCAGTTGAAGATTACATAACACCCATGCCTTGCTTTAGCCCTTACCAGAATTACCACACTTAGGTCTAGCAGGTGCCAAGTGTTTGATAGACACAGTGAACAACGAGGTATAATTCATGCAGGTTATAAATCCCACAGAAAACTCTGTCACACTGTCTTCTAGAACATGCATAATTTCTGCTTGTCTAGTTCATCCAAACACTGTCGCTTCTCGTGATACACCTATGAACTCTACATCTACCTGTAAAACTCAACCTGACTCTAAATCTAATCGTATTGACTTTGACCTCTCAAATTCCGACCTTTCCCCTGAACAAAAACACACTCTTTTAAGATTTCTCAATCAACATAGATCTGTCTTTGCTACAAAGCTGCTCTGGAAGTGTAGTTTACAACCTCATAGAATAGAGACTGGTGATGCCTTGTCTATACGTCAACGCTTCTACAGACAAACACCACAAGCAAAGGAAGATGAAAAGATGAAAAAAAAGGAACGGTCAGCTTCGATTTGCTGTAGACTACGGGAAGTTGAATGCAGTTACTACACAGTTTACCTTTCCTGTCCCTCGCCTTGAGGATGTATTCGATATAATAGGGTGCACAAAATAATGCATCTTGTCTACTCTAGACCTTGCCTCAGGGTTCTGGCAAATACCTATGGACTCTCAGACTGCAAGCATATCAGCATTTGTCACACCGCAAGGGGTCTATCAGTGGAAAAGAATGCCTTTCAGTATTATGAATTCTCCAGCCAGCTTTCTATCCCTAATGACACAAGTTCTTAAAGGTCTCCACAGGAAGATTGGTCTGGTATATGTTGATGACATTCATTTCAGCAATACATTCAACACCTCCATCAAATCTTTTCTCGTCTCATCCTGAAAACTAGCAAATGTGCCTTTACGCTCAAAGAAGTCAAATATCTAGATAATGTTTTACAGAGAATGGTATTCAGGTTGATGTGACTAAGACTAATGCAGTTAGAACATTTCCTATCCCTAAATCTACAAAAGATGTAAGATCTTTCATGGGTTTATGTAATTATTGTTGCAAGTTCATCCAAGACTATAGTATTATAATAACCCCTCTGACCTCACTCTTTTGTAAGGACAAGAAATTCACCCGGTCAAATGATGTCAGATTGCGTTTGATCAGCTAAAACAGGCATTAACTTCACCTCCAGTCCTTGCCTATCCTGATATTTCAAAACCCTTATACTCACCATTGACGCTTCTGGAACTTCTCTTGGGTTCAATTTGAGTCAGTTAGATTACAATGGTAAAGAAAGAGTTATAAACAGACGCTTACTAAGTGGTCTTTCCGCGTTTTATTGTATAATAATATAGAATAAGCTATCAGTTAGCCCCAGGTAGCCTTCTATTGTTTTGAACGGGTATTTTACGTCGCGGCCCATGAGAGACCAGGTACATGGTATTTTTAATTTTTTGTGCCTGTCCTACTATAGACATATGTTTAATTAACCTTTTTGGATTCTACCTGGGTCACTGCATTGCTAGACACTGAAAAATAAATGTGTAACTCTCCGTCATCATTTCAGGTGGGAATCCTTTATTGTACTTTGCATTTCTTGCAATTTTTATGTGTATATTTGTCATAATAACTTGAAAAACTTTTCATATGTATGTTTTATATGTTACATATTTTGTTTCAGTAATTTGTCTTGATTTCTGAATATAATTCATATTGTATCTGGACATGTATGTTGTGAAAAGTACCTTACTAGAAGTTATTGGTAACTTCTTCCTAATACGAAAGTCACTGTTGCAAATTGTTTTTAAGTTTCCGGCAAAACACAAACATATTATTTGAAGACGTGTCCTGATCAAACTTTATATCCTTATGTGTTTACTAAACTTGTAAATATTTAAATGCTTTTATTCATGCATTTTTTTTTTTCTTACGTAAGGCTCTATTTGTCAATCATCTGGTAAACTTTTTATAAATCTGCTCTTTCACTCTCCTCAAACATTGGTCTCTTGTAACAGCCAAGCGCTCTACTTTGATCTAAATTTCCCAATCTATGTTACCGTCTATCACATGACATATGTTGTGTGAAATTTGGTTGCTATGGAAATCATGACTGCATTGCTAGACACTGAAGAATAAATGTGTAACTTAGAGTCAACTCTCCGTCACCATTTCAGAGTTTGAGGGTTTAACCAATTTCCTAATTTGAGCATCAGACAATCACCACAAACCATCTCCCCGGTCAACAATCTGTCATTTGTTCATATCAGCTACATTACGTGCTGTTTAAATTTGAAACATGAAAAAAAATGCATTCCCCTCGAGAATCCCGAGAGAGGATAATTCAACAGTCTAGAAAGATTTAACAAATCGGAAAATAAAGATTATTTCATCGTCCAACTTATTCATCCAACACAAACTGATGGAGTCATTCAGTGGCCACAATAAAATGTTATACGGTCTGTTGAGAAAAGTTACATTTTGGTGCGTGAATTTAATCCTTAGTGGTTGACATTGGTGTGTAATGGGGCATATAACAGCAAACTATATACCGGTGTAGGACAAACCCCATTTCAACCAGCAACACAGTGTAACTATGTTGTTGTGGAAAACACAAGACAAACAGCAAGTTACTTCCATAATTTAAACACTGTTCTAAATATGGAATGTATACTGCTATCGATACATCGTGCAGCAGTACTCCTCATGGAAACCACAATAGGATATGAAAGAGAATGGGTTAAGACTTGTTTAATGGAATTGAAAAACGGAATCAAATCTTCATAAATGTTTACCGTCAACTGATCAAGATACTAAGGCATACATGGCTACCTAAGAGTTAGACACCCGAGTGAAAAACACAGGAATTTATTTCGAGTTCTACTGCACCTTTAAATATTATGCTTGGAAATAATAAATGTGAAAAAGAAGCTAATCTCAATAGTTTTTCTGTTGACCTACGGCAGAGGTGTCGGACATAAAGAATACAAGCAAGAAGCACGAGGCAAGCTAGTGCTAGTGTTTATCCCGGTGACGAATTATCAATAGACAGTACGGAAACAGTTGAAACAAATAGCAACAAGATGTCAGCCATCAAATTAAAGCCTTTTAATTTTTGTTTAACGTCACACCACAAATATTTCACGTATATGGTGACGGCATCAGTCTTATGCTGGGCATACAAATTTTGACCTTTGCAACGGATCCACCCGAAGCAGTGAGGGATCTTTAACGTGCCATGCATACCACGACACGGGGCCTCGGTTTTTACTGTCTCATCCGACAGGCCACCGGCATGACCAGAGCGGGAATCGAACCCCGGCCTCCCGATCAGGAGTCCAGCGCCCAACCATGGAAAAAACTGAATAACAAAAACAACGAAGACACAATGCTGACCGTGGCATGCCCGTTAGATGGGACAGCTCTGACGTGGTTTCAGACGTTGTCGAGTCCTCAGCAGGAATCGTTTGAATACTTTGCGGAAGCATTGAAAGAAAAATTTAATTGTCCTTCATCCAGAATGTCAATGCTGAGAATCAAACAGGACGAAAGCGAGGACGTAGCAGAGAAAGCAGCCCAAGCACACTAACTACCAAAACTGTATAAAGTGCAATTCACAATAAATGTACTAAGGAAAAGTCTAATGGGAAAGGTCCCGATACTAAGGCATACATGGCTACCGAAGAGTTATATGCTTTTGGTGTGACAGCCACTGAACCAGAGCACTTGCTGCTACATACTACACACTCGAATGAAAATCACAGGAATTTATTTAGAGTTCTACATGCACTTTAAATATTATGACTGGAAAGAATAAATGTGAAAAAGAAGCTAATCTCAATAGTTTTTCTGTTGACCTAAGGCTGAGGTGTCAGGCTAAAAGTGGAAAGTTGGTCAAGTCTAGTGGCGAAGTAGCTCGACTCCCCATTCTTATAGAGAGCATTATCAAGTATTACGGTGGTGACCTTGGTATGTGCGAGATCCAATCAAATGTTTGTAATGAAACTTGCACTTGGATTAGTGAGAGTGTATATATCTCACCCGGATTCAAACTCAACTACTGTGAACACAAACTCTTAGAGAGGTGCATGAACTACCGCCTTGGTGAGTAGCGGTGTCACTTGACACGGTTCAATTCTAATACACAAAAAGTGGATAGTGTAAATGGAACCCTTAAAGGGTCGGTACACACAAATGTGACATACATAAGAAATTTTGATGGTAGACCATTCGCATGGTAACAATGGTCCTTGAGAATCAAGCTGATGGAAATGCAAGGTGCAGTTATACACCTGGAAGTAAACTAGCCAAGGCTCTGAAGGGAGATCAGTATACTTACACATACAACAAACAGTATTTTAGAAGTAAGCAATCTAAATTGATAAGCAATCTAAACTGAAAAGAGCTGAAAGTTGTGCAGAATTGTACAAGTTACACTGAAATCATAAAGATATTAAATACCAGAAGTCTCAGCTGCTAAAAATACGATACAACCAAGCAGCCAAAGACCAGGAAGAGGAAGTGACTGCAGACCATGCATATGCAACAAGTTACAAGGCAACATGCAGCTAGGTTCATGCTGACCAGTGCAGTGATTAATGTTCTTGCAGTGCTTTCTATCAGTATGAATGTGAGTAATATGTACTGAAGCTTCATACTGGCAGAAGTGACTGACATCCAGTGGATGGTTATGTTTCAATAAATGCGAGCAAAGTTAAGTTTAACTAATTCTAGTACACGGTTCATGGTCAAGGTGACAAGGTCATGGACTTCAAGGTCATTTTTTGAAAGAGCTTTATAGATGAAGTTCACACGTCATATATGTTTTTTACTTTTATATTTCAAATGTTATGGACAAGGTCGATGTTGCAGACTGACACTTGAAACAGATAAGGCAAATGTAATATATATGGACCCCCGACACCACATATTTCGATCCGAAGACATACAAAGGAAATACCATACGTATATTGTTGTATTCTATAGACATTCAATATTTTCAAACATTTTCTGAATAGATAAATGTTTTAGGACGTTGTTTATGAATTAATCATTAAACATATTATATACGGACAATTAAGCATAGTGAGAGAAGAAAGGGAGGATAATTTAACTTTGAATAACTCCTAGGTTATATTTTTTAACTGATATAGAAGAAACGATAGAGTTTTTTTTTTCTACAGATGGATAGAAATAATACGAGAGACTCAGTAATTAGTAATTGTCACCACATGAATCAGCGAATAAGTTTATTTTAAAAAGATTAAGCAAAGAATAAATATGATACCTTTTAATTATTGCATATATCCTTCAAAAGCAATGAGAGTTTTCATATACTGATCTAAAATTTTGTTATCAGATTCCATGAACACTTGAAATATCTTGACATCAATTTAAAGTATGCCAAAATGGGATGCCTCGTTTTGTGCTGTTGTCAAAAAAACCCCCGTATAACCAGAAATCCTGGCTACTCACACGCCTATGCCGTAGGACAGCGAGACCTATCTTTAATAAGCGTTGAAATTTAGGAATTTGTGGATTACTGGAAAATACTTCATTAATAAATTTGCCTAATGCATTTTTCAATTCATCCGGCTCAGACTTGCATATGTAGCTACAGACATAATAAGCAGCACCTTCTGCATTGCAGATCATTTGAATGTCCATATTAGCTCTCCAATGTCTCAAAATAGTGGGATTGTAACAATTTATCATCTTATCTGATTTCCCTCTGTAAGTCTGATCAAATTTTCCTCTGTTTTTTGCTGAAAATTTTATGTTTCCAAAAACTTCGGCGAGACACATACCTTTTGGAAATCCAAATCGACATGCCCTTTCAAATTTTTTTTGTACAATAATAGCCATGGCTATGAGTTTGTAATTTTTTTACAAGATCATGCAATTCACAATCTGCTGCATGGTTTGGAATAAAAGAATGAATAGTTTTATCAATGTAATGTTTCAATTGTAAGGTTGTCACATCAGTTATATCATTAGGAACATCTTCAATCCTAGCACTTCACTTTACCTAATGGCTGAGGGCCAGACATTATTACCAATTTCATCAATGCTTGAAATCTCCGTTCAAAATGTATAGCTGTCAACAGAGGGCCTTTTCTCATGCTATCCAAAAACTACTATCCTGTGACATTTCATCATAATTGACATCATGCAAAGTCATTCCCAGTTCTACCCAATGAAGATCATCTGCAGACAAGGTCATGGACAAAGTAGGAGGACCTAAACATTTGAACATAGCTAACAAGTTATATATTTGGTTCCTGAAATATGCTACAGTTCCACGAATGTTTTTCATGAACATGTACGAGTTTTGGCTCATGGTCTCATCATTATGAAAGTTGCGTACATCTCCTGCTGTTAACAATTCTGAATTACATGAGCCTTTAGTAATTTTCATATTCACACTAATCTCCGATTTAAGTAAAGCAATATCAACACTTACTGCTGAATGTAACAAGTATGTCATGTTCTTCCTAAAATAACCATATTTACTATATAATCTGTGTTTAAAATACATTGAACGTGCAATTCTATAAGGTCTGTCAAAATTAAAACCATTAACACCGGTTGGAAATAACCATGGGAATGCCATTTCTTCTCCTGCTTTCATATTGTATATGTTCGCCGGTTTCTCTTCAATGTCTGGCACCTCAGTATAACCTTTTTAATGTGAGAACAAATGTTGATATCTGGCACTGTACTATCTAAGGGTGTTGTTGAAAAGGATTCCATTTCAAACAAATTTGCATTAAAATTGTCAGCAGATTTAGTATCTATGGAATACAGCCCACCTTCAAACTGTGATCCACTCAATCTGATATTAGCATAATGAGTATTGTGTTCCTGTAACCACCTTAAAGCTGCCATCATCCTTGTAGGACTAGCAGAATATTTCCAATCATCATCTGCTGTTGTTCATGTTATCATAGTAAACTGCAATACTAACATCTTGAAAAGTCATTCAAAAATGATGAAACGTCCTTACTGATTATAAATGCGTCAACAAAATTCATTGTCCCAGATTCTGAGCTGGCGTTTTGTAAATTAACCCGGCCATAATTTCGATCCAAAAAGTATTCAACTTCGCCATATCGACTATTCCAATGCTGTAAACCAGTCGGCAAATCATGGTGTGATAAGTAACCACCAGGACCTTCTCTAGTTATAAAGGCATACAGGTTCGTGTCATCAATTACTATGTGGTCAGGATCAGTGCTCGTCAAATCTGATATGTGTGGCAAATGGTGCATAAACACTGTCAAAGCAATAAGAGCAACAGCAGTACACTGCAAACCATTGTAAGGTTGAAAAATATTACATCCTTGGTGTACATTTGCAAATAAAAGTCTTACCATTTTGATGCACTTCGTACTTCAGCTTTCTCGATTTTGTGATGTCTTCCTTGTCTAAAAAGCGCGCTAAAATTTCTCAGTTCTTAAGTAAACCACCGAGAAGTCTGAAAAGTTTCCGCCAAAAAATTCCGTTTGTGTAAGGTAAACACAAAAGTAACCTGAATGTAGGGTTATGTAAGCATAATAAGACACCGTCCACAGTTCTTCTAATGAGGAAGGGGGGGGGGGGGGCGTTTGTGCAAAAGATTCAAAAGAAAAACTTTCATAAGTATATTAAATGAACAAACCCAATTTCACAAGAATACGGAATACTTTATTTCTACAAATTTCATGTGAAAACATTTCGCGCATAGTGATCCTAGCATAAATATCAGAGTACACCCTTGAGGTCAAATGGACGGTGCCTACATCTAGCGTATGTAGGTCAAACATGTGTGGGAACCAAAATAAAATGGCTTTGAATAACTTTTCGTCTCGCTTTTATTTTTCAATAAAAGTTGGCAATCAAAATAATTTTTATACTACACTCATATAAATCTATCATAACGTGTCAGCGACTGTACACATGGTCATCCGCACTGAATTAAATCCTAATTTTACGATTGGTGTAAATCTACTAGGGGTGTGGTTTTACTGTACCGCGGTAACGCATGCGACTTTCCTAAACTTGTATCGGCTAGTGCCGGCCCACAATAACGGCAGATAGTATATAATTTGTCAAGTTTGTCCGTTTTCAATCCATACCTATTAACTAACTTTTGTGATTTTCCAGGTACTGAGTTCATATTTTGTACGAAATACAAGTCCACGTGTATTAAGAGGAAAAGTAGCTCTTTGAAAATTTGAACTTACTCTATGTAACTATTTGTTTAGACTGCCAACCAGATCACCCAGGCACGGCTCCTCAGATTTGTCCGACAACGAGTTTTTGGAAGAGATTTTCGAAATGGAATCAAACTTGCTGCAAGTTATATTAAAAATGTAGAATTTTAAATCTCCTTTCATCAAATTGTGATTGTGCTTAGTGTCTGTCAATCTTTTTATCAGACCATTAGTAGGTGTAGTGTGTCCTTAACTTGACAACTTGTTTTATCTTTTACATAGTACTTGACAAGAGTTGTCTGTGGGTCGGTTGCAAAGGTCTAAATTTGCATACAATGCATCAGGGAGATGTCCTCAACATATAAATGAAATAATCTTGGATAGACGTAACACAATAACCAATCAATCAATTCAAACCGATTGCCTGCTCTTAGTGGTAATTAACTATATGGGATCTATAGATCTACTGATATTTGTTTATTTATATATTATTTGTAAGGCAAATAAATATATCATATCCTGAAATTTAAGATATGAAATTATAATGAAATTTATAGTTTTTAAATGTGTTTAATCTGTTTTTATAAGCATGCAGGTAGTGTGGTAAGTAATTTTTGATGAAATATATCACTGGAGTATTGTACAGATGCTTGTTTGATGTGGTAAATGTTTAGTTTATCTTGCTTCACTTCATTATGGTGATAGTGGAACCTTTACATAATATAAGCCTATTTAACCTATAGCTTTTGTAAATTACTCTAAAACTAAGGAGAATCTCCCTCAGGCATAGCTCTGTCCTTAGATTGATTCTTTGGTTCACTTTTTCGGTCATTTTGGTTTCAATACTGCTCTTCAAACATTTATATTATATGAGATTTCCAATCATTCGGCCATGAGCATCACTGAAGAGACATAAGTTGTCGAAATGCGCATCTGGTGCACAAAATTCAAATGTATATATTTTCTATATCTATTATAACCACTAGGCCGGTGTCACTGCTGGTGGACTGATAGTCCCCGAGGACATCATAAGTCTAGTTTTCAGTGCTTTTGTACTGACTTAAAATATATACTTAAAATTTGCCGTGATAAAATTTTGTAAATTACTCTAAAACTAAGGAGAATCTCCCTCAGGCATAGCTCTGTCCTTAGATTGATTCTTTGGTTCACTTTTTCGGTCATTTTGGTTTCAATACTGCTCTTCAAACATTTATATTATATGAGATTTCCAATCATTCGGCCATGAGCATCACTGAAGAGACATAAGTTGTCGAAATGCGCATCTGGTGCACAAAATTCAAATGTATATATTCTCTATATCTATTACAAAGTGTATAGTAATATACACCTTTAAGTTGCACTGCATATGTGATGGCTTTCCAGTGTATAAAATTTAATAGCTATACTGTGTATTCATTTCATAAAGTCTTCGCTTTCTATAATGTATCTATAAATGGTAATAATGGGTTTTTTCTCTATCACATTTTCTTACCCTGTTTTTCCTTTTTGTCACTATCAACAACATACTTCGGGGAAACAAAATCTATATATGGCTATAAGCCAGTGCATTCATATGTGCGCTTTCCTGTCTTCAACATATATTTATACTTATTTAACTAATTAATGTGAAAGTTAGACTTCTATATAGACAGTTGCATGTATAAGTATATTCCATTTGCTGTGGTGTTGGTTGCTTTAAACGCGAGTCAACATTAGTATACATGTGTGTGTATCTACAATGTTGAAATATATCTTTCGTACATAATTTTCCCTCCCATATAATTATATATAATTATGCATAAGTAATAATTTCATTTCAGTTAGTTCATAGAATGAAAAAAAAATATTCCATTGCGAAACTTGTGTTATCCTTTCAAAATATTTCTAGATAAGTAAAATTATCAACAAAATTAAATGTATTTTTTAATAAAGTGGTTCCATAGAAATTGAATTATTTGTGAAGTAATATTTTTCAGTGAGGGAAAGGTCAGAGACAATTGCACCTCCTACAGCTACTGTGTCGAGAATGCCAGTCGCAACCGAGACAGGAATCACAGAATCTACAATTCACGCGTCTGTCACAGTAGCTGGATCTTGGAAAGAGCATACAAGTGTGCCAGTTTCTGCCACATTAGCCACCTCCCAGACAGCCTAGAAGAGAATTTGTAACTCCTGATATTGAACCATTAGGTATGAGTAATCATGTACCTTTGCAAACACTTTAATACTTTATCATTTGGTGTTAAATATTACATACATGTATAATATTCTGTTTTTATGACCATACGCAACTCGCATATTTCAACTCCACATGCTTCAGATTACATACGATCAATGTATTATTGTACGTCCTCTTCTTCTGCAGAAGTGTCGGGACATTGAATCCCATTCGTTTGTCTTTATATCTTAATTATGTTTATATATAATACAATAATGCAAATGACAGATTTGCTAAGTATAATTTAAGATAAAGCATGGATCCCTAATATTTCAGTTGAAGATAGACCATCAACAATAGCAGTTCCTTATGACCTATATCCACATGGAATTGCAGCTACTCAGCCAGAAAGTAATGCAGGTTTACCCTAGATTGTTTTCCAAATTCATTCATAACTGGTAATGTTGATCGAGAAACATATCAACATTTAACGCGCACTTTATCAGGCATTTGTAACACTTAACTATCAAAGACTACACAGGCTACAAGTGTTCCTTGAATACTTTTGTTATTGATTGGTTAAATAGCCTTAGTCAAGCAACTGCCAGCTAAACTTAGGTGACAGTGATACAGATTTGAGGAAATACAATTTTGAGATGTTATAATGACTCATTTCACATAAAATTGAACATCTACGTTTTCATCGAAAGAAGTCTGTTATTGGTTCGATAAAGCTTTGTAGAAAAAAATGCTGGTTGAAAGGAAAGGAAAGACATGAAATTTGAGTTTAAAACATTTAAGCATATCATTACATCTTTAATGTACATTGTGAAATGAGGATGATATAGACGTGTAATAATAAAGATACTGAAGCATGACCCTAGATGATTTTTAATGATTTCAGACACCACCTGCCTCCCCACTGGATGGAAGAGAACACTACCCGTAGCTGACCATCAGTGGGTTTCCAAAGCCCTCTTCAGATTTAACCATAGTGGCTGCCAGAGTTGGACATGATTAAGGTCATCAAGATTCGGTGGTATCCTCCTCAGCCTGTTCCTATTGTCAGCCACAAGCCGAGGGTGGACTGCTACTTTGCCCAGCCCTTGCTACTATGGATGCCCAGGACGCTTTGGAAGATAAAGCTGAACTGCCCCCATACAGATTGTTCAGGTAAAAGGCTTACATCAGCTGGTGTTTACAAGATAGTCAGACAGGTTTTATGTGTCTCTGGCTTTTACAGTGTAGCTGCAGAATATCTGGTGTGTGGGTAATGCAACAGGAGGGTTATCAGCTGGACTCCACGCATCTTGGCCCAGCTAGACATCGGAGACCGACTCCATTTCCCCTGCATCCTGACAGCGAAACTAGCCTGCGACACGAGGGTTATTCGCCTACTGCGGTAGCATGGTCTGGGAAAGAGCAGCAGTCAGATTTACCGGAAACTACAAGAACCGCACAGCGAGTCATACCTACAGCAAGCAGCTCAGTATTTTACAGATTGTGATGGATTTTCCTGTGCTGCCTCGTCTGGACGACCTGCCGCCACTGAAGCCCGTTCAGAGTTCCATTTGGTTCATGCAAGTTGACCTTCAGGATGTATTGATGAGATTGGATGAAGTTAAGGCCGGAATAACCTCACCCTTTGGCTGTGTACTCAAGGTAATTTACCAGCTTTCTCCAGAAAGTGTTTAAAATTAATTTTGTTGGACAGTGTATGCTTTCTCATATCAATTTCAACATAATTGCAATCATCTTTATTAAATATGCAATATGCACTTGACGGTAATATATAGGTTAGGTAGACTAAGGTAAAAGTCCCAACTTGGAGACTTGAAAAAGTGCAGGTCAGCTGGGTAGCAAAGATTCACCAGAATCAACATTGTTAATTAGGTTTCATTATTGTTTTAGGCCAGTCTTTTGATGCAAGGTTCATATGATAGATCATCTTGATTATGCCATATCAAAGGTTTAAATGAGGTGATTTGGTTACCAAAATTAAAGACATCAAAGAGTACCACTTTCAATATCACTGATATCTTAATCGTCAGAGTTGAATTTAAAACTTAGAGCATGATTCAACAAACATTTAAATACATAAGTAATTAATGTGAGACTTGAACATCTCAAGAAACCAGTATTTACTTAGATCATGGCATTAATGAATCATTAGACCACCAGAGGAAAATCCTGGTGCCAGAGATGAGTATGCATCTCCTGTTTGAAGAACATATACGCAATCAAACAACTCATTTGTTGCTCTGTTTCAGACTGACTCAACAAAAAAGTAGTGAAGAAACTTGCAGGGTACAGTGCAAAAACTGCAATGTGGTCCACCAACGTCGGTAATGAGTACGGCCAGGTTATCATGACAGTACTTACTGCAAGCGAAGGACGTGGCCTTAGTCCGATGATCGACGGAATCGTGAAGCGATACAAAGATGCTGGAGAGCCTCACCCAGATCGTCTGTGCGTGGATCGAGACTGCTGTGGACCTTCCTGCATCAAGAAATATTTTACAGTATGGACCAGATTGGAGGTGAAGTTAGACATTTGGCACTTCATGTATCGTATCTCAACTGGATGCACCATAGATTCTCATCACCTGTACGGATTGTTCATGGACCGTCTTATTCACTGCATCTTCAAATGGGACCAATCCGACCTGCAGTTGCTGTTGACAGCCAAGTGTTGTGAGCTAGAAGCCATGGGCATAACCAACCAGACAGATGCAGATTTGATGCGCCGATTAACTAGGACTGACCTCGCTACCTACTGCCGACGAACAACCAGAGGAGCGCAGTTGATTGAGGCATTTGATGGTGAGAAAGGTATAGATACCCAGGGAGTGCCACATATCAACAGTGACAAGATGCATGCCATGTGGGAGATGCAAAAGAAGCATCGTGTATGCATCTAGGACCCAGCCAATATCCCGCTGTACATCAAGACAGGAGAGAAAAAGAAGGGTGGAGTTGTATTGCCAGTCTTTAGATGTGCTGCAGATTCAACGTTCCTTGAATGTTTTCATCTCCATCTCAGCCGCTTCATCCTAGGTAAATGTTAATGATAAAATGAATAACTTTTGTGTACTCTGCAAATTTACGTACTACATCTTTGTCGTGACATAGTAAGTTCTTACTAGGGTTATCAATCTTTTTTTATAGAAGGTAAAAGTTGTATTTAAGGATCAACACTCTTGGTCTTATTAGAAAATATAGGAGATTAATTATCGAACATATATTACAATCACATTGTTAATGTTTCTTCATTCATTTACAGGTAGTTTAGCTAGTGCTGCATTTTTCCAGGCCTACTTGGTTGATGGATTAGCCAGATGGGATGAGGACAGAACCCATAATGCTACGAATGCCCAGAACGTTGAACAACATACCTATAGTGGACTCCTGCGTCACACAGTGAACAGGCTAGGCCAGAAAGTCCTTGGCACGAAGCTCAACCCTTCATATAACCCACCCAGGAAACACACAGGTAACTAAATGATTTCTTTCAAAAATATATAAAAAATAAACAGGATATGAAGTGAAAATTACATTATAGTAAAAGCACCAGGTATTTCAGTTGCATAATCTTAGGTCATTAGGGTTGCTAGAGACTATTGACAAAAATAGGTCATCAAGTCCATAAAAAGCCAATACTTTTATGGGCTTTACCAACCTGTAGATGGACTGTAAAAACCTAATAAATTTCTGGATTTTGCCAGACTTCAGCCATCACTTTTAGAAGCTTACACAAAAATGTACACTGCTTCATTTAATTGTATTCTTCAGTATGAATATACATATATGTGATATATCTTAACGGCTGCTTTTTTTCAACTGTCTCAAATATGATAGACAGAGTTTACAAATAATTTTTTTTTTATTAGAAATATATGGGCGGCCTGGCAATTCTATGATTTCTTATTTTTCCAGGAGAACTTATTGGAGTTGAATATTTGTACAGCAAGACGGGTCAAGTTATCCCAGACTATGACGTAAACAAAGTTGACATTGAACAGTCCGAGTTAGAACCTGAAGTGGAACCAGAAGACCAGGATGAGGGATTTAAGGAAGCCGGCCAGTACACCGACTTCACCGTGCCAACACTGGATTCTGATACGACCAGTGAATCCCCAGTGCAGTCTCAGACAGCCAGTGTACCCCTTGTGCCAACATCTATTTCCGGATAACTCATTCGCCCAATCCCTTCAGAGACTGACTACGCTGGTGCTATGGACTCCATGCATTCACCAATTGGTTAGTGAATTTTAATTTTAACACAAACATTTTAATACATTGTCTTGTCATTGCATAAGAATGGTTAACAAATATATAGCATTGTCTTGTTTTTTTTTCCACATTAAAATGTGCTAGACATATATTATTCTTTTTTATCTTCATTAACAGATGACAAGCGAACAGAGGCTGTGGAGAATGCGAATCGCCAACTCAAGCAGTCTCGGACAACTGTAACTGTTCACGCTACAGAAACTTCCCTGTCAGTGCCTGAGACATCAACTACCACAGAATCCTCCACAACTGAAACCCCAAGCTATGAGTACATGAATACAACATTGTTTAGGTGAGTTAATGGCAATTTGCAAACATCTAATCACCAAGGTATCGGCTTTCAGTGTTTGCATGGTATAGATCCGGCTGTGAAACTGAGTATGACCGATGACTACAGAATCGCACGGGCATATAAATGAATTTTTTGATGTGTAGTAGACCCTACACAAAATTGCCTCCTCCTTCCTGTTCATTGGACGGATCATCTCACAATACTTGTATCTGATCGAGTGGTACTTGTTACGAGGACTCTTACATCGTATCCTATGCACTGGAACTGAATTTGTTCGAGAAGAATGGTCAGTAGACTCTGCCTTTCTTTTCACTATCTGCGCCGTTGGATTATTACCCATTCTTACTTTCCACTTCAGTTGATTCATACAGTACTCAAACGGCCATGCTGCACAATTGTCAAAAGAAACATATCTGTCAAACGTATCAGACTGGACGTTATAAACACAAAACTCCAGACCATATATCACACGACAATGAGCAACGAAATATTTCAATATACAATGATCATATGACTTGTGATGTGCAGCTAAGTACTTATCACCACGTATGATAATAGCCACACCGAGACACTTAAAATGTTTGTACAGCGTATTTGGTAATATACCATTGAAAACATATTGCACAGTGTATAAAAGAAATTGCCGAAATTCTGCTGCGTTCCAACGGTCAACGTCAGTGGAAGGTGACCGGAAGTGATCCCAAAAATAAGATTTTACTTTTTCTACACATGTGTTTAACAATAAAATATTGAAAAATATGTTTTTCATCTGAAACATTCTGGCTCGGGTACGTATACCCGGTCATGAAACATAGTTAATATTGAGAAGTTATCATGAGTTACTGTTCCTGAATTCGCTCTTCAGTTTACGGCATGTGTGATTTCGCGTTTGTAAACAAATCAGGCAACACCGCACATTGTACGAGTATCGCATTTCTTTTGCAACTATGGAATGTATTTCTGACGAAAGTTATTATGGTGAATTACCAGACATAAATAAATTGTTACGGTGATGGAATGTAGGCACCCCTATATAAAATTTTTTATTGTGTCGGAAAACCGTAAACCGGTCCGAGTCGTACTTTACTGTACGCATGCCTCTTCCATGAATAAATCATTACACGACTGTGTCACTCTCTTCATCATTTCAGGTAAGAATTACCATTCTTTTACATTGTTCTGTAATTTTATGATGTTTCATGTGTTCTCTAGAAACTGTAAAGTGATAGTATATCATAAATGTGTTCTGTTTAGTGTGCAAAATAACGAGAATTGTTGCCGTTAACTTTTGTGTATTCGGGTCACGTGATCAAGATTTCCTGCTTTAACAAATTATACATTGTGACAAGAAATCATCTTTATTATCATTTACACCAGAAATATGGTAGCTCTGTTTTATTTAAGAGGTATGTTAGCTATGCTCTCACATACATACTGCTATTTTGTGGATTTTATACCAATTTCATGTTCAATTCGGTAAGGTAGAATTTCCGGAGATACGTTGACCATGTTGGTTTGTCATTTACCTAGTACAATTTATACCCTGTTATGTGAATTTGTTCGGAAAGCAATTTTCAGGTTTTGGTTGATAACTTTACTAATTATCAAGTGCATATGATTGAATATCAATGTTATTACTAAATGCTAAACTAGTCTTGTTATTTCTAGTCAGATATATGTCAGGTTTAGTGCATTATTTTAGTACATGTAGTTAACAGAATGTTATTTCCCCTAGACAAACGATGCCACTGATTATTTCAAGGTTATTTCTGTTAAGCATGTAATGGTAATTTACCAATTATTGTAATTTTATGTTCGAGTCGTACTTTACTGTACGCATGCCTCTTCCATGAATAAATCATTACATGACTGTATCACTCTCTTCATCATTTCAGGGAATCTGAAACCGGAGGTAACAATATATATATTTATATTTGTGCAATCACATTCAGGGAACAATTCAGAAAAAAACAAACATTTAACATTAAATCTTTATGGAGAAACAAATATGAAGCGTATTTGAGACTTTATGTAAACAACCGCATGTAAAGCGACATAGATACTGCTACAAAAAGTATGTGTATTACCATAGGGGACGTCATGTACGATATACAGATAAAATATAATCAAAGAAAATTACTATTTTGAAAATTTAGACACTTTTAAAGAAGGTTTAAGACTTGATATATGTCGCTAGAGGAGTCAAATAAAAGAGATTAAAACATTGCTACAGAGAATATAAAGAAATTATTGGGTGAAAACTAAACGCGATACAGTTAATATCGCTCACTGTTGACAAATAGCCAAAAGATGTAAACGTATGCGACCTAGTCGAACAGGAAATCCTCATCCATGTGCAGCAGCTATAACGGAGCTGTTTTGGACGAGAAAGATGTGAATCTGATCCTTCCAAACCGGACATTAATAGTGACGACAGTGACTAAACGCCATGTCACGAAGCTGCGTATATTTATACACAGTCAACTCGAGGAGGAATGGGACATTTGTGACCATAACTTTATCTTGGTCTTATACAGCTTTGTATCTTCACAAATTCCCCCAAAAGCACATGGAGCATCGGAGAAGCTATCAATAAGGTATATACACACCGCCAAAAGAGAAGGGAATCACAAAGATGAAATTCAGAGCTCATTTTGTATATGCCTGTGGTGATTCTTGCCATCATTTGTGTGCGATATCCCCTCTTGTTTATTAGACAATCTTGACTTAACGCCTTACTCTCATGTGTTGACTAATACTTTGTAGATATAAACTTCAATGTTCCTTAAATGTAAGGTATGAATCGCAGCAGAGAACGTTCTGGTCAAAACACATTTGACCGCAAATGAAATATGTGACTAAACGTCTTAATTGAAAGAGCTCCCGGGATCCGCCCCTGGTGGGTTTCATTTAGTGTCAGGATATACGTCGTCAGTTACCCCTCTAATATTTAATATTAGAATCTTAAATCCTTCCTCACTCTATGATACTGGTATTTCCTTTAAAGTATGTGTAACACGTGTGACAGACGACTACGTGGAAGCTTGCTATTATTGACTGTGCTCAAACGTTTTGTAATTTAAAGAGATCCCAGGGATCCGCCCCCGATGGGTTTCATTTAGTGTCAGGTTATACCTCGTCAGTTGCCCCTCTAATATTTAATATTAGAATCTTGAATCCTCTCTCACTCCATGCTACTGGTATTTCCCTTAAGGTATGTGTAACGTGTGACAGGCGATTACGTGGAAGCTGCTATCACTGACTGTGCTCAAACGTTTTATAATTGAAAGAGCTCCCCGAGATCCGCCCCTGATGGGTCTCAGTTAGTGTCAGGTTATACCTCGTCATTTAATATTAGAATCTTGAATCCTCCCTCGCTTTAAGCTACTGGTATATCCTTTCAGGTATGTGTAACACGTGTGACAAATGATTACGTCACTAACAGCACAGGTAAACTATACTCATGTTCATCTTTTAGTGGGCCCCGTTCATACCTAATTAACGCTTCATCATTCAAATATTTGCTACGTATCTGGTATAATGTATTATAATCAGCGTTTACATAAGCGTTATGGGTTCTTCATTCTGTTATGCACTACTAATATATCACGTGCTTGGATATAGTTCGATGATAAAGAAGGGTCATGTTTAATGTAGACCTGACTTTGTGTCTTATTTCATGTGTGCCTCTTCAAGGCCGTCCGGCATTACAGCTATTTATTTGGTTAAGTATTTTCTACACATTCAATCATTAGAGTGAGATTATCGGCATAACGGCCCTAGTTGTACGATTCGACAAATTCTGGGGTCAATGCAAATACAAGGTCTACGATTAAGTATGCAATGGCAATTTACACGACGGTCGTGTACTTAAAGTGATATGGCTATATACACGACGGTCGTGTACCCAAAGTGATTTGGCTATTTACACGACGGTCGTGTACCTAAAGTGATATGGCTATATACACGACGGTTGTGTACCACGTAAAGTGATGTGGCTATCTACACGACGCGTCATGGTGTACCTAAGACTCCCTGTTGAGGCCCGGCCTTGTGCCCAAACGAATGCTGGGGAAGTTTGATACAGAAACTTTGTGTCCTATATATATGCGAAAATCGTAACATAAACTTAGAAAAGATTGTATTTCGACGAATCAAATGCAGATACATATATTATGTCTCTGTCAAAGCCGGCAAACAAAATAATTGTTTATTTGTCTATTTACAAGAAGTTACACTCGTGTACATAGGAGAATCTAGAAACTTTTGAAAGGGGGAGGGGGTTGCAGTCTCCCATGACAAATGTTTTGCACTATCGGTCTAGAAAGGGGTAACGTTGCAGCACTAAAATATGGTCGAAAATGACCCTTTTTGGGGGATGGTGGTGGTAAACGTTTCTGAACAAAAAGGGGGGGGGGGGGTACAACCCACCCCCCCCCCCCCCTCTAATCCGCCAATAGTGCACTATTGATTTGCTAAAAAAGAGATATTGGAAATGGGGGAAGGGTGCTATTCAAGCTCCCTGTCCTGTTTCTGGGTGTTAATTGTGTCAAATATTTTCATCTTACTTTATATTATCTATTACTTTATTGAATTGTTTATACTGAGCAGTATTCTTATAAAGAAAATTTCTATTCAAAATAATAAAATCGCTCATTGAAGAGATTTATTTGTGTATAAAACAAATGAAATAATTGACCGCATTCGGGCATCCTCGGACTTTTACTCTCTAAATCGTTAAGTTTGCGAGAAAAGGGGCGCCTCACAGGCACGGGCTGTATACCCGTCGTCTACTCGGGCAATGTACATAAGTAAAACAGCGATCGTGTAAATAGCCATATCACTTTAAGTACACGACCGTCGTGTAAATAGCCATATCACTTTAGGTACACGACCGTCGTGTAAATAGCCACTACCTTCTCTATCATAACTCCTGTAATGTGACCCCTCATGGAGCCCCTGTTAATCACGTGTGTAGCCAAGTGCGTTAACCCGTTCACCGGATATTTCAGTACCGGGTTGTTTTCTGTCGTTCTTTAGGGTACATAGAATCACCGGAATTGCCACTAATCGCAGGAATTGCCATATAAATGACCGGAATTGCCATCAAAGGGACCGGAATTACCGTTTTGTGAGTAGATAATGACCCAATGTACCTAGAAAATATAACTATATAATACATAACATCTGTATCTGTGAAAAAAATTCAAGAATTCCCATACATCTGCAATTCCAAGTGTGGGATCGGGTTTGTATAATAAAAGATGTTGAAATTGATTTTATTTATTCCATGGTATGTGACATGTACATAATAAATATATGACAACATAGACTGATAGTTATTATTGTTCGCCATTCTGTATAACAACAACACAACAATATCAAGCACGACAACATAGTTACTATTGCATTTTTATATATAAGCATGTACTATATCAGTCAAAACAAGAATATTTGCATTAGATAAATTTTTAACAATAACATTTAGAGAATTTAACCAGACCTACCCCTAATGGGCTTCTCTACAATGAAAAACGAAACTGGTTAATGTTCCTAAAGTGTGTATAGTCCTAATTATTGATTTTATGTCAAATATTATGACTCTATGGTTGAAGGTTATTGTTGTAAGGCAATTTAAGCCAGACCTACCCATGATGGGCTTCTCTACAATGAGAAACGGAGCTGGCAAATGCTCTTACTCCTAAAAAAACATACTATTCATTTTCGGATCTTTTTAGTGATTGTTGTTTTGACATTTATTTTTCTTTTTATCTGGCCTAACCTTTTACCATGCGCTCTTGGTGCAACAGCAGTTATCTGTCCGTCTGTAGAGCGTTTTTCTTTTATCGTCTTGGGGAATAAAATTTCTACATCTTTCGTAATGTCTTGCTCGTTCGTCATCTGTTTTTGATACCCATACAGATTTGCTAACTTCAAAATGCCCGTGACTTTTTGATAACCTGAATTGACCAACACCAACGATCGACCTACGAATGTCTTTGAATTGAGCACTCACATGTACTGATTACATTTATCAGATCCATGAGTGGCTTTGATTTCCATTGAACCAAGTGCTTCAGAACATTATTTGTCCAGCTCTCCAAGTTACAGACATTTTGAGGTTGATTGACCTTTTTGCGGATGGTTTCTTTCAGACCCTTTTGACAGTAACCTACGAATTTGTTGGAAATGTCTTCGCATGACGATTCAATTTCTGTAGATTTTCTTTGGTTTTTCTTTAAAACATATGCTGTCATTTGCATTTACTAGTCCCTCACAGCCAAAAATCCTATTTAAAATTGTTCCTATCTCACTTACACACAGCATCATCTGTTAGTTTTTGCCTAGCATTTTGTTGTAGATGGCGCGTGCATAAGATATAGGTTGCATATAGGAAAGAGTGCGTAATTGCATTTACAAGGGCGGCCTCTTCGTCATTGCCAATTACTCGTTTTGAGGTGTCATTACTTGCCAAAATTGTGCCGAGATGGTTAAGAATAAACTGCAATATGTAGCAAAGTCACTATTATCGTGTACAAAAATTGGCCCTATAGATGTTGAATTTTCATGTGAAGTTTCATTTACAACGGACACCTGTTTATAGCAAGTGACAGTGACATGCATGTCACTCAAATTAAAAGTTTTGTCTACCCTAAAGATGCTTTGACCAAGGCAACACAGATTTCCATTATTTGTGTTATCATTTTACTTTTTGTCCCTTACTTGTTTGGATTTTGGAGCCAACAGTTCGTCATAAAAGTTTTACATTACTTTTTTATATGTGATAGATATTTTATTGTTTTACGTCGCGCCGGTTATTTCTCACTCATATAGCGACGATTTTTATAGATGAAAACAACAACACTGAGCCGTTGCATCTAGCCATGGGTTCACCAGGTCCCGAAGAACCGGTGTTCCCGTTGAGTTTAATGTTTACGTTTTCATATAACAATATCCGCATTTCTTTGTACAGAAACAGTTCAGTATATTACAACGCTTAATGCACTTCTGATTTTGTTAAAGCCAAGCGCGCCATAAAGGAATGAACATGAAAGATGGATACGGTTTGTGAAAGATAGGGTATTTTAAGAAGTATCACTATTATTTTTTTAGTATTTTTAGAGCCTATACCAAGGACAAGACGACAAAGGAGGGCGAAAATCACTGAAAATGATAAATGCAGACTATGTCAAGTAATTTATAAAGGCGATAAAGAAAAAGATGTGTGGATCGGCTGTGAAAAATCAAACTCCCAGTATTGGTGTCATGCCTCATGCATGAGGTGGGATGTTATAGACCTGAATCTATTGAAAAGGGCAAAATATTATTGTGAAGAACATCGGGATCATTTGAATAAAAAGAGAAATTAGTCACAATGTATTATTATAACTTTAATTAAACTTGTGTTATAATCAGTTTTATACTTCTTGAGGTGGTCAAGGTTTCTGATGCATCGCATCCAGTGCCTTTCGTCTTGAACACCTACACGCATTCATTGCTTGGTGTCTTTATTGCGCGCTTCCAAAATGAAGTCGCCGCTCTCTCCTTCTGTGTGGGAGCCAGACACGGAAAAAGACTCATGACTTTCCCACCATGTTTTCAACTCCTCCGGCATGAGCACTCGCGTTTTTATGCCTCTGTACTCTATTTCCTGCTAAAACGTCATATGGAGAATGTAAAATAGTGGCGGAAACTTCAGACGGCCTGCCATGATGACATCACTGTTGTTACGTCTGACGTCGACCCGGAATAACAAGAGCGAACAAATAAGTTAATATGGAATCTCAAAGAAAACTATAGTTCTGGTTTTTGTTTTGAGACATGTATATGTAAAATCCAGTGAGGGTGGGTTGCTGGTTATTGGTGATAGTATGGCGGACGTATGGGATAATCAATTCATCACAAGTACCAAAGAAAAGAATAGAAAGAATTTGCCAGGATTTATGATGATTATAAGCGTTTCTGCAAGCGTCAAAAGCCTTCTGTGAACGGAAGTTTAGTAATTTGGCTAATTCCTCTATCACGGGGATCCACAAAAGCTTAAAACATGTTTTGGTCATATTAATTTCAAATGCCCTAAACCTGGGCTCATGACCACATTTTGTAAGCGGACATCTTTCTCGATGATCCGAGAGTCCAGAGTGTAAGGACAGCTGTTGCATCCAACGATGCTCCACTTTCTCTCTCCGGTGACCTCACATTTCTCATTAATGGATTCAAGCACCTGCTGGACAGAGGCATATGAACATGGATTGACCATTACTGGATCACTCATAGATGTTTTTGTTGGACGAGCTGGTCATGGTGACTCGGAACACTCTCATAAAGATTGCCTAGTTCATCGCTATTGGAAAGTGGTTTACTGGAGACATCATTGTAATCACGAACCTCATTTCCATCCCGGACTTGCTCTTGCAGGAGCTTCTTTATCATGTGAATTAAAGAATATCTCAGTCGCTGAAAACCGTGTCCGCTTTTAGCAAAAAGGCATTGATCTTGTCATTTAACAGCTGCATATCTATGTTCGGTCGATACAACCATGAGGAGAATGAAAGTGATACAAAACACTGAAGGCGGGAGGGCTGTGGTGGGAAAAGGTGCATGATCGATGTTATGACACAACCATTTTGGCCTCAAATCTCATTCCCCGATTTTTTATGAGCACCTGGTTATTAGCGAAGTATGTTACTACACCAATGGCTGGTGGGCTGAAGAGGGGCAATGTACTCGTTCATTCAACCATTTAGTATTGTTTGGTACGAGCCTGATGGCAAAGATTTACTCACAAGATTGCATAAATTTTGTTTCCTGATACGTGATATGCAACAAGATTATTCATGAAATGTAAAGGAGTCACTAGGTGCAACATTTGAGCTTTATATATGCAATCTACTGTTGATTCCAAGCATAGAATCCTCTCCTGTGTGAACTCGTCTTGTGTAGACAAATCACACGAACCTTTCAAAAAAGACACTAACACTTTGTTTCTGCCTTCCAGCCACTGCTTCGCATTAAAATGGACAGCGATTTGTCATCTTTATATAACTTACGTGATCAATGTCACTTGAAATATCTTTTGAAATATACTGACCTATACACTTACTGATGCTGCACAGATCATCCGCATCAAAGGCCCCGTTTTGTATTAACTGCAACACTTTGTCACATTCGCTGCTTTTGACTTTCTTTGGCGGACATATTTGTTCATGTTTAGATACACACAAAGAACACAGAAAGTTGACTCTTCTTTTACCAAGTAGATCTGATATAGTAGACTTAGATATAGTCTTATGCCTTATGTCAATTAAAAACAACTTTCTCTCTTGGAGTTTGCTTGGTGTTGTAGGCAACGGCACCTTCTGCACATGTCTATAATTTTAATATATTTCTTTTAATTCGTAATTACCAAATTTCAATAATACATTTAAAATTGTAAATAATGATTGTTCTAATTTTAATACATTACTTTTGCGGGAATCTGTACAATATTAAAAGAAAGAGACGGATAGAAAAAAGACGGTCAGAGACAAATAGACAGACAAAGGGTATGAGGGAGAGAAACACAAAGGAATTGAAAAAATTATTGATACAGGCAGACAGGGACTTGTGGTGAGAAAAAGACAAAATTTAGTAATACATAATTATTGAGACATAATGAGAAACAGGCAGACACACAGACAGAGAGAGAGAGGGTTGAATAAAACAATTATTCAGTTTATTTAATATAGAACTATTAACGATTTATTGTGCCTCGTTGTAACTTAATTTTGTGTGCCATAGTGATGTAAAATGCGGATGTTGCTGCTGTTCTAGACGAGCTGTCTAATCTCTGATTCCAAAATGGCGATCTCCTGTTTGGTGCTTGCGAAGAGAGCAACTTGTAAAATCTGTGCAATTTTGTTAAAAAACACACAAAAGTGCAGAGTAGTAATTAGTTTTTAATTATTTCACAACGCAATTACCTTCAGTACAAACGACACTCTCGTACGTATGTTACATCAATGTGCTACTATTTCTATGTAGACATAAGGTGCGGTTTTAGCGCATGCCCAGGAATCGGATGTTTGCTTCGTATACTGTCCATAACAACAGCTTGAATAAACTGGCACCCGTTCACTGTCGGTAAAATTAATAAGGCCGTCCTTAAAAATATATAGATTTGCGGTAACGCGACTCACCATTTTGGAGGTGAGTAGGTAGGTAGGGGAATTTTTTTCCACAAATTAAAAAGACGGGTAGGGTTTTTTTTTTTATAAATGTCTGAATATATGCAATAACCATGAATTTAAGGAATAGGTAGATAATTACCTTAACATTTACATGAGGAGGTGTATATAGCAGTTGCTTGGCAATGTTGGATCACTGCAGTCCAACAGACAAAACGAAATGAAAAATTGAAAAGGCAACCAATCTGCCTTGTTATCTAGTCTGTTCTGACATACATACATGTACACAACTGGCTCTGATACGCAACAGACAAAGATCCCAGTAACAAGCTACTTTTTTGCAGAATAGCTGTACAAATGTATCAAGACTTCAAAGTACAACTACAGCCATCAACACCTGGTATTTAGCCTGTAGTCGAAGGCATAAAAGTGTGATAAACAAACTGACAAAGAGATCTTGTACCTATACATGTCAACTCGTAAAACTGATTTAAAACATGTCAAATTTCAAATTTTAATTCAATTAGTTTGTCAGAGACATTAATTGACATCAGTTCTTCTTTGGAAGGCGGCATATGGCTGTCTTGCCCTCATCCTTGCACACCCTGCACATTGGCAAGACCACACGGTAGTGTTGGAGCTGTGCGGCATCTCGCTCGACACCATCAGTCGAGGAGCAATAGCAGCAGATGTCCTTTTTGATGATGACATTTGTTGTTGAGTAGTAGGACATCTCTATGGGCGTTGAGCACGATAGCTGAAGCCTCACAAACACTGTGCCCTGCAGTCCATCTCCTACAATTTACAAAAGTATAAATGAATATTGTAACAATGTTACATCTTGCACATGGTAAAAACTTTAACATATAAAACTGGAAAAGACGACAAGTTTAAAACAAATGAGTTGTTAAATATCTACAAATAGAACTAGTGTGTTCACAGAAAGTGTCTCCTGCGAAGCATTTAAGTGAATGTGTAACTACCATCTAAAAGTGTGACTACAGGACAGACAGATGGACAGGCACTGAACAAAGTGATCCTTTAAATGTGCTGCTTTGTCTTGCAGGTTTCAGATACAGAAACTTTTGTCACACTGTGTTAAACAGCAAATCTATAGGGTATAGTGTATCAACTTTACTAATTAAAATGCCCTGTTCTGACATTATACAGATAAACATTTAAAAGATCTATTACCATCAGGTGTTATTACAGAGCCGCATGTATAGAAGTGGCGTTCCAGTAAGCGACGGAGGCTGCGCTCATCTCTGACTGATAGCCCCTTCCTTGCATATATACATCGTGGTTTCCTGCATTCTGAGCACTCTACGGTTCTTCGAACATTCTGTGCTACCAATACTCGATTTGGACAGCCCTGTTACAATAGAAAATGCAATGCATGATAAAATTGTTTATAAACACAGGCATTGTATAAAGCATAGAGATTAGCAGACTGATGTTTTTGAAAAAACATCTTGTTTCTTACAGTGGTCCTATCATTCTAAAAGTGTTTAATATTACTATCAAGAAAGAGTTCACAATGTGTTGCAGAACATACTATGATGTACCAGTTTACTGTGTATAAACTTCTGATTTATAGGTATGTCCGCCTCTGTTGTCTCCTTTCCAAGGACATCCGTGAACTGCTTGTAATGGTTTCTGTCCTCAAGACTCACCTCTGGGTCAGGAAGGAATGGTGGAACCTCTCCTGACTTGTTGCGAACAGGCCCGCAGCAAGCACTGTCATCACACTTTCTGACCTTCAATACAATTTATTAAGACATTAATAAACACAAGACATATCTCACAATTTAATATCATGATTATTATTACTTCACAAATCTTCTTGTTAAAAACTTAGAGCAGTCATATATAATTAGAACTGTCAAAACAAATACTGCCTTGGTATATTAAGAGAAAAACAAATATGTTCAGCAGACCTAAAATTATACATCAGATCAATCATTGGAAGCAATCTGAAATGTTTCTATTTTATAGTATGTACCTGAATAGACATCATTTTCGTATTTGCTAGGTTTTCAATATATTCAATAATATAAAAATATCACGGTTTAATATTAAAGTAATCGAGTATTAAAAGATGGCTGTCAGTGTTAGACTTGTTTTTAGGCAGAGAAGGGTTATATACTAAAGAGTGTAAGCCAAGCACCATGTACTAAGAATTCAAGCCAAGCACCATATACACTGAATATGTTGAAAGCATATTAATATAAAGCAAATGTGTACTGTTTCTTAATATACATGGACACCAACTCCTGACACTCAATTTAAAACTTACCTTCTCATGAATTCTGACAGGTGCTAAACATCAATAAAAATGTGAACATTAACAAAAATGCAGTCAATATGAGTTTGTTGCTCTTGCCTGGGAATGACAATACATTTCACAATAGCATGTCTAACTCTTGTAGAAAACATTCTGAACGTAATAGTATAATACTGAACAAAGAGACTATACAGTTTTATGAAGAGTCTAGGGAGAAACACATCTCTCATTTGCGGTAGCTTTAAAAGTATTAAACCAGATGTCAGAATATTCTTTTTACAATTAATGCTCCAGAAGGTATGGCGACGATTACAGTCTGTAACAGACTGATGGAAAGACGAATGAGCTTTAATACACCCCCCCCCCCCCCCCCCCCCCCCCCCCTTGGGATTGCAAGAAACTTCTTGTACCCATCGACCTTGCAGAGATCTGTTTTTGTGTATTTTCCCAAAGTGATTCTCGGATCAATGCAATCGTGAAGTCTTGATTCATATTCGTTCATTCTCTCCTTTGATGCTGGTTCACAAGTGATGAAAGGTTTTCCCTTCAGCTGAACACGCTCTGTTCTGTCATTTAACTGTTGTACTATACCTTCAAGTGCAGTAAGCCAGGCATCCTCTAATCCCTTCTCCTTTTCTGCTTTCTTCCGTATGTCTGACATTGAGCCACAGGACTTCAAGCACTGTTCGAAGTGACTGTTCATTTCCGATCTGTGGACAGCTATATTCTGATAAGCTAAATTTAAAAGGCTCATAATGCGTTCTGCTGGATTTGCCCACGAGTGCCCTGGTGCAGTTCTGGCAGCTATCAGAATACTTGAAAAGCACAATCAGTGATAATTTTACTGCTCAATGTGTTGTCCGATGGTCAGGTCCACCATCTGTGTACATCATGAGTATAGGATTGGGCAACCCCTCCAAAATCTTGAACAACTCTACAGCATGGCGAAATGGACTGGACGGTTGAAATACAGAGTCCTTCAGTGTTACTTCAGTGTTACATACACATGTCTTCTATAGAATGTTTCCATGGATCCATCCTCTGGTAAATCAACCAGTAAAGCTACAGATGGAGTCAGAGAACCCTTTGAGGCAACGTCATGGTCTAGTGCACTCAAAACTGTGGAAACTGGTACAATACTCTTTTTACCCCTCACGCCACTAGCAATCGCTAAACCTGGTTCTCCATAATCTACTTTAGATTTGTCATCAAGGCATATGAAGTGAGTTTCATCTCTGTGCATTACGGCATACTGCCTCATATATTTAAAAATAGCAGCACAATAATGCTCATCGATGAGTGAACTTCGGAGTTGTCTTGTCTGTACTTTATGTTGCAGTTTTACTCTGCCTTTATATAATTTAGCAGTTTCAATGTAAGCATTTTTGGGTACAAATGCAGGTGCTACTAAATGAAGACTGGATATGTCCGGAAGAAAATTACAGAGGGTAGGGGGTTGAAAAGGGCATCCGGAGATAGTTCTACACTATATCACATCAAGTTTCATTAAATTATTTTGAATAGTTTTGACTTTATTGGCACACAAATTTTCCCAAGTGAATTTTTAGTAGTCTTTATTTAGTAACGCCCGTTCTTTCAGAATGATACCAGGGCACTTTCGTTAAATATCAGTGTGTACCTGTTACACAGCAAATTCCTGTTCCATTCTATTTCACGCATTTCTAGAATGCATTTTTCTCTTGTAATAAAAGCCGGTGTGGCCTAGTGGATAAGGTGCTCGGCTCGTGATCGAGAGGTCGCGGGTTCGACTCCCGCCCGGGGCACAATGGTGTTCTGTCTTTCGGATGAGACAGTAAAAACCGAGGTCCCGTGTCACGGTAGGCGTGGCACGTAAAAGATCCCTCACTGCTTCGTGTGGGTCCGTTGCAAAGGTCTAAATTTATATGCAATGCATCAGGCAGATGCCATCACCATATACGTGAAATAATCGTGGAGTGACGTAAAACAATAATCAAACAAACAAACAAACTCTTGTAATAAACCCTGTAATAGAATAACATACAGGCAAAGAGTGAAGTCGTTTTCCAGGTTCTTTCAACCGTTACGAGTTTGTAATTTATTGATTTGTACGTTTAACCTGCTGGATAGCCGTCCAATCGTTTGGACGGGGAGCCACTGCCAAAATAGTGACATGGGAATATATCCAATCCAAAGGCTGTTGTCTGCAATTCCATGCTTCTAATAATAAACTGCAACAAATGTATTTAAAACATTGAATGAATTGTTTATTTTATACAATTACCATTATATCTGGCCTTGTCTGTTGGCATTAGCGGAGGTTGTCTTGTCGTCTGTGACATCATCACATCAAATGCATTCCTTGTTGCACTTTCTCATGTACTACATTTTAATTCTAACTGATACACGTGCGTATGATCTATAGGTATTAGTTGGATATGTTGATTCTTAAAAACAGACGTTTCCTTTACCTGCATATTTCATCTAATCCGTTCTGGAAAGAAAAACATATTACTGAAACATTTTGGGAATGTACCATTAATAACATTTTAAATGAATTATTTTATTTCTAGTTGCGTTCCTCATTATCGCAATAACAATAAATATTATTGTCATCTGGATCATAAAAGGCAAACAGAGGCAAGTAAACTATGTATGAGTTTATGTGTATAAGTTTATATTATTTAGGTGAATGCATTTACATACATGTATTCAATAAGTTCTACTGACAAGTATGTGTAAATGCCTGTAGATAATGGCTGCGAACTTAAATAATGGTATGTCAGTTACCCATGAACAACGTACCATGGTAGACAATTATTGAAAATAGTGTTTCCGGTGCATATTTAAACATACAAAATCCAATAGTTATTAATGTGATAGCCATGGAATAATTAAAATTAGTGTTAGAATTGGAATGTGTAAAAAGCTTTTGAAATCAAATATCTTATGCGTTTTGAAGTTTTGAACCGTGATACTTTGTATACCGTGGTATCCAGGAATATCATTGCTCGGTTTGAATTGTACGTGTAACTTTGTATACTGTAGATTCCAGGAATGTCATTGTTCGGTTCTTAATTTCGTTAGGTTAAAAGAATAAGCTAAATTAAATAAATCATAAATTTCTTCTTTTAGTCGATGAACGATTATGAATCCGTCATCTCAATATATCGACCAAGATTAAGTTATCTATGCTTGAGTGAATGTTTTTATTGTTATTATTCGTAGACTGCCTTTTACTGCCATTACACATCTAATTATTATATTGTATATAATCAAGTGAAAGTGAAAGCACAATTCCAAACAGGTACATAAAATCAGAGGTTAGCGAAGCCGGTGCCATATAGTTTTCCCCCATACATTTCCCCTCGGAAAATGACTATATAGCAGTCCCCCGGGATAAATGGCTATATAGAGGTCTTTCCCCTGGGGGTACTTTTGCTACATAGCCATTTCCTCTCTTCTTACAGTCATTTTACCCCGGGAAAAACTATGTATATACTACTATATAGTGAATTTTCTCCCCAATTTGAAATTCCGGATTTTCTTTTCAAACATAAGTAAATTCAGCTGGTTACTTTGTTCACAATGAATAGAAAGATGTCTATTTAAAATAGAGATATCTTCACTTTTGATAGGGAATTGTTTCCATTGAATTTAGAGATATCTCATTTTCTTAAACAGAAATATTTCCAGTTTTAATATCAGTCCAGTTTTCCCAAATATAGATGTATATATTTAGAATAGAGATATATGTACTAGAATTTCCAGATTTCTATATTAAATTCGAGAAATGTAAATATACAAAATATGTAGATATGATTGTTTAATTTCTAGGTCCAAACCTTCCTCCAATGAAATCCAAAATGCCGAGATATCTTACCCTGAAATTGCATACGAAGAGCAAGCACAAGATGCAGATACCTATGAATTCATAGATGAACTAGCTTTACCACCTGTGGCTGGTGAGAATGAAAACATAAATGATGATAAAAAGGACGATGATGTTGATACTTAGAAACTATAAGTTCACTTAAATTGGACTGGAGCTGTGTAAAATCGTAAAATCATGCATGTAGTACCCTGTATATCGTCCTCTTTTATGCGCCTTTCTGTTCCTTCTGGGCAATTCTTTATTCTTGTTTATTAACTTAAGACCAATTCAACGTGTACTTCATGTACAACATGTAGCTTTACTTTTATTTCACTTAAGTTTTTTTCAATGTAAAAGCTGTTGTTTTCATTCGTGAACCCACACAAATATCCTTACATGATTGGTCTATATTTTAAAGTGTGTTGTGATAAAGACTTGCCAGAAATTCCGTGTAAATAGAGTCATTTCATTTGGTACATGTTCTATTTCCGTATTAGTCGACAAAATACTCTTCGTAATAACTTCCTCCATTATAATTCAAGGACACTCCTTTTACATCATGTGACAAATATCGATACGTGGGTTCTAACTGAGGAAATAATAGGCACCAGAGTACAGTATTAATAGCTTTACTCAACCAGGGACATAGATGCAGTGTCGGTCATCCACCTTTCTTTTTTCCATTTTCGACTTCTGGTAAATCTATTACAATTAGTTTCAGTTGAAGTTTTGACGACGTAAATAATTGTCAGTATTTGAAGTAATGATAAGATATCGTTGACACAGGTGTGGATCATTTATGTGTAGATACGATATACAGTGAGCGCTGTTTTTTCGTAGATATTTTTAATTGCTCTTTTTAATGTGATTCGATTTGTGTTCGAATCCCGCCCTGGTCATGCCGGTGTCCTGTCTTTCGGATGAGACAGTAAAAACCGAGGCCCCGGGTCGTGATATGCCTGGCACGTTAAAGATCCCTCACTGCTTCGGGTGGCTCTGTTGCAAAGGTCAAAATTTGTATGTCCCGCATCAGGCAGATGCTGTCACCATACACGTGAAATATTCGTGGTGTGACGTTATACAAAAATCAGTCAGTCGGTCAGATGTGGACGTTCATACGTATACGTTATAACTTTGTGCATCAAATGCGCATTTCGACAACTTACGTCTCTTCAGTGATGCTCATGACAGGATGATTGAAATTCTTATAAAATATATATATTTGAAGAGCAGGGTTAAGACGAAAGTGGCCGCAAAAGTGAGCCAAAGCATCCATCTAAAGACAAAGCTATACAAGAAAAGTTACTCCTCTGTTGTAGAGCGATTTACAGAATTTCCTGACGGAAAATTTAAAGTATATATTTCTCGTTAATACAGCAGCGATGAAACCTGGATTTATGATGTCCGCAAGAACTGTCAGTATATCAACAGTGACACCGACCTAGTGGTTATACTAAATATAAATACGTGATTGTTTTGTGCTCCAGATGTGCAAATCGGATTATAAAGTAACGTATCTTCGGTATAGTGAGGAGCAGGCGTGGTGTAGTGGTTAAGCGCTTGGCTTGCGGCGCCGACGATCCGGGTTCGATTCCCGGGTTGCGCCACTATGTTTAAGAGGTTGGTAACCTCCTGCTTCCATGTCGCGATATAACTGAAATATTGTTGAAAGCGACGTAAAACACCAATCAACCAACCAACCAATCGGTAGAGTGTGCATTGTACACATTTCATACCTTTGATAAAAGGCTTGAATCACGTGTGATACAAAAACAAAAAAGAAAAAGAAATTAACACAGTACTATAAATAAAGCAGAAATATTTAATATACAACAAACAAAAGGATGATATTGATATACAGTCTGATATATTACACTACAATAACATCATACCAAATGCATTCCTGTCAATAACATTCATATATACTGTTATCGTTTGACATTTACCATTATCGACACTGTTGCTATTAGTTTAATGTTTATCATATAAATAGGTCACAACATGTTTGATCGCTTTCTTGGTACACTTTGGGTGCATTCCTTTCCTTTCAACATTTTTATGAAGTTAATTTATATTTCAATCGTAATTTTTCCAATTTCCATAATAGTAAAGAAAGTTGTCACTCATGTATACCATCCAAAAGAACAAAATAATGAATATTTTAATAATTAAGAACGTATCTGATCACTGCACCGGATTTCCCTGGCAAGCTTTCACATACCATATCCACTATATTTGTTTATCTTCCTTTTATATGATGAAGCGATACGAAAGAAGCGATACGAAAAATGTAACATCAAACAGGTAACGCGGTTTTGGGGAAAATGGATGTTCTAGAAATCGTAAATGTTTTGTCGCATGTCGTATCCTGGCAATATTGTAATTTGAATCAAAAACCACAAACACCCCCTAATAAAACCCCACAACAAACAAACAACATACGAAAAAGAAAACCCCCTCACACAAAGATGTATGATGGATTAAGTAGATAATTTTAAATGAAAAAGTAAAGAACAACCCCATACCCCCCCCCCCCCTAAAAAAATAGAAGAAAAATCAAAAAAGAAATTATAGAGACATGAAAGGGGGGGGGGGGCGCACGGGTAATTTGAAAGGACATCACAAATTTTTAATCATTTAAATAAGGCAAAGATGTACATATGCCAGAACTCAGTAACTCAGAAATAAGTAACGATTGTGATACTTGAGGAGAGTTCAGTACATTTTATCTAATTTTCAACGAACCCTGCCATGTACTTAAACTAAAACATTGCAGCCTTTAAGGCCTTTGTATAATAAAATTTACTATATTGAGATACGATTTTCTTTTATTATGACGTATTTTAATTGAGTTCATGTGCATATTAATAATATTATTTGTTTTTACCAAATACAATGGTGACGTAAAACAATAATCAATCATATACAATGAAAACTGGACTTTCCTTAATATTTGAATTGTTCTTTTCAACATGATTTATTTCCTATTAATTTGTGACCATCGCCATATGGATAAAATCTTCTAGGCGCGACGTAGAACAACATTATATCTATCTATTATTTGAAGCTGGTGTTTTATTAAATGCAGAAATATTACAAAATGATGCAAAACGGAAGGAATATACATGCATGCATACAGTTCTATAATCCTTTTTGAATGTCAATTATACTGCATGTATATGCCCAAAAAGACAGTACAAATTCTATATGCGCTTGTCAGAATTTTATAGATAATAAAAAACACACGTAATAAACAATGTCTACCTGGATTGGTTCCTCGACTTGCAAGTGTAAGCTTTGCGAATAACGTTACTCTGGTTAGTGGAGGTTTTGTATGAGCTGGGCTTAGTTGTTTTGAATAGTAAGGCAATGGAGATTTTGTGGCCTATACATAGGGCGTGGTGGCGACTGTGATCAGGAGGATCTGGATATGCTGGGGATTTCCTCGGCGACTCTATCCTCGCCTTTGTGCTGGCCATGTTTCTTCCTCTGATTCATCGGTTTCCTCCTGCTCATATTTTGTTGTCAAATTGAAATAGGATTGATTGATTATTGTTTTACGTCACACCACGGATATTTCACTTATATGGTGACGGCATCTGCCCGATGCGGAGCATACAAATTTTGACCTTTTCAACGGACCCACCCGAAGCAGTGAGGGATCTTTAACATGCCACGACACGGGGCCTCTGTTTTCACTGTCTCATCCGAAAGACATGACACCGGCATGACCAGAGCGGGACTCGAACCCCGGCCTCCCGATCAGGGGTCCGACGCAATACCACTAGGCCACGCAGGCTTAATTGAAATAGGAAGAAAGAAAGTTACTGACTCAGCCGTATGACGATGGAAATATACAGTTTTTAATGTAATGATATGAAAAAAAAAAACACATAAAGACATCACAAAACAAGAGGCCCAAGTGGGCCCATATCGTTCATCTGAGTACTTAGATTATCGGTCATGCAGGAAGGACGAAGTTATTTATTTTGCATTATTGTGACTACGTCAACACAAACGTTGAAAATATGTCAAATTTAATTTTAAACTAGAATAAAAAACAAGTTTTTTTTTTTGCTCATCCATTCAGGTGATTTTGATATTAAGTATTTGCTTTGTCTCTGCAAGATGTGATTAAGGCAACAAGTTAGTCATTTTCTTTAGGTGGGGCCTTTTGTCGACTGATTTCCTGTCTGGGTCATGAACAACAATTGTTTCAAATATTGTCCAGATCGAACTTAAAATGGCCAAATTTCATATGATGAGTGTTGAGAAACATCTAAAAACTTATTTAAATGTGTAAAGAAATGAAAACAAAAATGAACACAGCTGGATTTGAACCGCTATTCTCCATATTTTAATTACCAAGTGGTATATGTACCATTGTGAGACCTATATTTTAGACATGGTGGCACCATCTGTTGACTAACTTGGATGAAATGTACAAAATTGATAGAAGACCTATAGTACTACATGTATACCATGTTTCGTTAAAATCTTTCATGTGGTATAACAACAGAAATTTAAAATGTGAAGAATTGTCCCTATACACCCTCAGTTAGAAAATCCAAAAATTCAGATATTGACAAAATTCGTTCAAAATAGTATTCCTTACCATAATTATGATCAAAATAGTCCATAAGAAATTATCATTATCAATTAACTAGGAAATATAACACCTTTTCTGCATGAAAATCACCAAGTCTAAAACAATGACGAAAAAAAATTTCTAAAATTGATTTTGGAAGGGAACCAAAATGACAAAACTTCTTCACTCATCCTTCTAGATCATTTCTGTGCATTGTGTTTGTCTCTATATAGTGCCAGTATGAAGAAGAAGATTGACAAGGGAGGGTACTCTTTTATGACATACTTTTGACTGTGGTGGCGCCACCTGTAAAGAGGTCTGGAAGGAAACGACAGAATTTAAGGGGATCATGTTATTTATTTTTATGTAGATTTATTAAAATCCTACGAACAGTTTTGCAAAAAAGTCGAAAATAGGAAAAATGGCCACACCCCCTCCCCCCCCCCCCCTTTTTTTTGGAACTCTTAAAAAATTCATAAAAAATCCAAAAATTGAGATATTGACAAAATTCTTCCACAATAATATTTCTTACCATAATTATGATCAAAATAGTTCATAAGAAATCATCATTATCGTTTAACTGAAAAACATGACATTTTTTCTGCATTGAAATTACTAAGTCAAAAAAAATGTAAAAAAAAAAAAAATTGATTTCCGAACAGAACCAAAAATAACATCACCTCTTCACACATCCCTCTAGACCATTCCTATGCATTCGGTTTGTCTCTTTATGTCCCGGTCTGAAGTTTGTTAAAGGAGGGTACCCTCTGTGACATACTTTTGCCTGTGGTGGCACCACCTATTGACGGATCTGGACGAAAAATAACAACACTTGTAGGGGACCATGAGTACTTCATGCACACCAAGTTTCATCCATTTCTGTTCAGCTGTTCTGAAGAAGTCAGAATTGTGATAAGTAACGACAGAGGACGGACTACGATTGATCGGCTCAAGTGAGCTAAAATGTATTATAGTGCAGTTAAGATACCGACTGAGGACAGTCATTTGATACGACAATGGTCAATAGTCAATCAATGGTGTGGTGAACTGGTTTAGGGGTCCACGTTATAGAACATACTATGTTGGAGTGACAATTAACCATTACCAGACTTTACTGTTAAAATGTATGTGGTTAAATAAGAGCTTTTGAACTCTTGAAAAGCATAACAGTAGAAGTATTACAAACGTAATATTCAAATAATGGTTACTATCAATCATTTAGTTTGCTTTCCAACTCTCGACTTTGATTCGTCATCTGCATCTTTCTTCAAATCAGACAATTCTTTAGTCTGGCTTGTTCATAGGTATCTGTAAAAGGAAATGTAGTAAATTTTCAATCATCAATCTGAAAATACACAAACTCAAATTAAATGAGATAAATATCCAAACCCTTTACTTTCATTTTTTTGCAGCTAGTTGCTTAGTATTTTTCGAAAGAAAATGACACGTTTTCTTCAGATAGCCTACGGATGCTTTGGACCAAAGGAAAGATTGTTTTGCGAACTATATTTTTCCAATTTTTCAAGACATTTTCAAATGAGAAGAATGATATATTATAAAGGCTTCCATAAGTTTTTGCATCTTTTGCCAAATGAACTAAACAATGGATATTGTATACTGCATATTTTGACCATAAATTCACAGAAAATGTTTAACAATTTAAGTTACCAGGGAGGATTAAGCATCTCCTGTTATAGGTGAAAGCAAGGGTCCTTGACTAATAAGCGTCTCCAGTTAGAGGTGAGACAAGGTGCCCGTCTAAGCGTCTCCTGTTAGAGGTAAAGACAGGTGCTGGGGATGATAAAGCGTCTCCTGTCGGCTGAGACCAGGTGGCCGGGAGGAGTAAGCATCCCCAGTCAAAGGTGAGATCAGGTGGCGGGAAGGAGTAATCGCCTCCTCTCGGAGGTGTGATCAGGTGCCCGGAGGAGTAGGCATTTCTAGTCAGAGGTGAAACCAGGTGCCCAGGAAGAGCAAGCTTCAAGAAGAGCACCAATTGTATAAAACATCTCAGTTGAGTATGTCCTCAAATTTCAGTATATCCTCAAGAAATACGAGTTTTCCCTCAAATTACATTGTCTTAAGCTCCACTCAACTCAAATTTGAGATTTGAGATTTTCCTCAAACCTCTCCTCAACTTTTAGGGTGACTTCAAATTGTCTTGCATAAAACTCAATTTGAGATTTTCCTCAAATATTTGAGGTAGGTCAGGACCATCCTCAAATTTGAGAAAAATGGTAAACGCCAGACGACTTCTGGAGCTACGTAGAGGGAGGCGCATGGCAATAATTTTTAAACCTAGGATGGATATGGAAACATTACGAAGTCGGGAAATCTTTCAAGCATTGGGGTATATCGGAATGACGCTGTCTGTATGTAGGTCCGTCCGTTGGCTCGTCAGTACGCCTCTCTGTCTGTTGAAACAATGTTTGAGTCATGACTTCTATATCCTAGCTTGGATCCAGATATTTCACACAACTGTTGTTAATTACCAAAGGTTGTGCCAAGGTCACAATGTACACCTGTCTGTCCGTCTGTCTGTTCGAATCATGTCCGGGACATAACTTGTTTATGCTAGCTTGCATCTAGATATCTCACACAATTGTGGTCTATGACCAAAGAGTGTGTCATGACCTTGAATCAAGGTCAAATCTCCCAGGTCTAGGTTCCAGTACACTCATAGCCAAAAGTCGTGTCCGGACCATAATTTTCTACTGCTAACTCGGATCTGTAAGTTCGCTGCTAACGGACATAGCAAAAAAATGATTCCATTGTGTGTTCACACAAAAATATTACGTCCCCACTCGGTGATATTACGTTCCTACACGTTAAAAATGACGTTTCCTCACAATAATATTACGTTCCCACACAATAATTATGGTGTTGTGGTTTAAATAAACTATACTCTCCACCTGGTTGGTCTGTGGACAGAATTTTAATCGCCAAGTTAGAAAAATGTGCAAGTACTAATTTTACTCACTCCTCATCTGTGATTTTTCCAAAAGCATTAGGGCATAGCACTATATTTTATATGTACCTGCTTTTGGTACCCCCCCCCCCCTTCATTGTGGGACCTTAAGTGATACCAGTACCGGAGATGATTTATGAGTTTTCACATTATCACTCTTGCCAGAGGAGACCCTGCATTTTCACTTCTTTCCCTGACCAAAACAAAACAATGCAATTGCTAGGTCAAGAGAGCTAGACAGGGGCTTCAATATCGTTAACTCAATCGGCACAGACGTTCCGCGGACGTCGGACCTTGTATTGATATTATTGTGTGGGAACGTAATAATTTATTGTGTTGGAACATGAAAGTATTGTGAGGGAACGTAGTCATACAATATTATTTAGTGGAAACACAATATTATTATGTGACCACACAATAAAATATATTTTGCTATGTCCGTTCGCAGCCACCGTAGTTCTGGATGGTATTTAACGCAACTGTTGTTCATGTCACCTCAAGGGTGTGTTATGTTCCTTGATTCATTGTAATATCTGCAAGGTGAAGGTCACAGTGCACACATAGTCAAAATTTGTATCCGGACCGTAACTTTTCAGGGACAGGCTTGGTGTAATGGTTAAGCGCTTGGCTTATGGCGCCGACGATCCGTGTTCGATTCCCGGGTTGCGCCACTATGTTTAAGAGGTTGGTAGCCTCCTGCTTCCATGTCGCGATATAATTGAAATATTGTTGAAAACGACGTAAAATCCCAATAAACCAACCAACTGTAACTTTTCCAAATTGGCTAGATCAATTGTTTAAAATAAAATTTATCATTTTAACTTGAGAAGGGAAAAGGACAGGTAAAGTACTGAGCATAGCAAAACAGTAATCAGAAAGGTTATTTGAATGTTATATACATGACAAAAATAAAGCTGGTACCAAAAGACATTATTCCTTATAAAAATACAAATGTAAATACAAAGGTTAACATAAATATTGGTAAAAGGATGGACAGACATCGTGAATCCATATAGTAGAATACCTTTTCAACGTGGCTAAATCAGTAACAACAAATACATAGCAATACAACTAGTGAACTCATTGTGTCTAGCAAGTGTCACATACATACATGTACATGTATGATGATGCAAATTTATACAACAAAGGACAACAATGCAAACTAATACAATGTAGCAGCACAACCTGTGAACATCATAACTGGAGTTATATTCATGACAAAATGCCAATAAAAAGATGCAAAAACACAAACTGTGAACAAAATTAAAGTGTACAAAGTGTTTACAAAATACACAGTATAATTATTAGGGCTGAAACGACACGCCCCTCCTCATGATACCATATACAGCCTAATACACAATGTAAGGGTATTCAGTACAGAAGTTTTAGCCTATTAATCCTGTTCACGGTGTGTTTAAAAAGGAATAAAACTGCCCTGATAATACAGAAAATAAAAATGAATACCAAATTGACAAACTGTGTGATGAAAATTACTACCACATATTAAGTGTATCATACATGTACAAAAGTAAAAGTGATTTGAAAGGTATAAACAACACTATGCAGTCTATAAAGTGTCGTAAGATAAAATGCGTGATTTAAATGTATTGAAATTCAGAATCACTCTGACTTTGATGGGACACTGGTAAACGGTCAATTGCAGACAATTCCTCTCTTTGAATTTCATGCGACAGTGTGAATTGTTCTATTTCTAGAAGGTGGTCTTCCAAACGGTCTGGATTGTCTATCAAATGGGAGTTCCTGTCAGATCGAAGGAATTTTTGCAATGCTTCCTCGAAGATCACAAATTTTCTTGCTTCAGAATTCTCCAAAGTTACGTTAAGAAATGCAGTAGTTGTCCCATTCATGCTTTTTCCTTTTGTTTCAATTGACAATTATCACACCTCATAAAGTTTTGCTTAAAGTCCATCTCATGTATTATTTTATTACAGGACATGTTGCAGCATTTGAAGTTTTGCGTTATTTTTATCTGATTTAAAGCTGTATACCCTACAATTTGGTATAATATCAAAAATTAGGGCATATAAAACAAACATTGTATTTCTCTCGTATGGCTGAAGTTATTAACTTTGCGTTAACAACATTTTTGTTGCTTTAAACCCTCGGAGATATCAAAATAAACAGAAAAGACGTCGTAAATAAAGTGGGTATTCCATAAATACAACCATAACCTCACTTCGCGCACGCGCAATTTAATCAAAACAAATAGGATAAAGGGAGACTCCAAAAGAAAATTTCAGTAAATACTAATTTAGCAGACTTGAATGCAGATTTCTAAAGTTACTCGTCAAGTTTATTTACCTCGCCCTCCATCACTGTCCATGATGCGGCGGCTTCCGAATTAGATCACGTGATAAGTTGGTTGTTAACATTCTGTTTAAAAACATCGCGTTTTAGACAACCATATCTCACGTAATACGACGGATTTTATTACAACATTTGCAAGGGTCCTGTTTTGATATGTTTTAAGTTGATATATATAATTAATTTTAAATCAAATTCTTGAATTTTTCAACTGTTATAAGAGCCAGCACTAGCATGCTTAAAGGTATCTCTCCTCCACGTCCTCTTACCCTCCCCTCTCCATTGACAGCAAACTGTTCATTTTCATTTGATTTTGCTCCAGAACTGTTTGTTGAGCATTAATTTGTTGTAAATCCAGAGATCATGCAGGTCATTCGGTCTGGCATTCGCATCATTTTTGCAGGTCTGAATTAAAGTTTGTTAGTCCGTTTGTTTTCCGTGGCACTTTGATGCATTTATTAACTGTTTGTTGCGTTTTGTTTAGGCAAGAGCCAGGTTGTACTGAAGACAATGAAGTTATATTACCTGACTTGACTGAGGCACTCACTTTCAAATGGCGACGCCCCTTTTGACTAAATTGAAGAGTTATCATCAAAGGAAGGGATATCAAGTAATGATCTTCAAGCAGAAACTTTCTAATGAAATAGATAATGCAATATGGTCTCTTGGAACTGCCATCTGTCGGAATCTAAGTGAGGCCAAACAACTCATGAATTTAAAATTTCTGAGGGACAAGACCCGGATTCAAGGAATTTCTAAGAATAAACATGTTTAAAAGGGGATTTTATGTATATTGAGAATCCTAATCACGACTAACAGCATGTTATAATATACAAAGTATGATCAAGGGAACAAAACGGAATTTAATCATTTATCCATTCGGAAGAACACAACCCTCACCGTCTTATTAACGTAGCGGCAATTGAACTATTTAAGAGGGTAAAGCCTGTGGGCTGTGTATGGGAAGTTACTATAGAAAAAAGTGGATTTTATACCTGTTTTGAACATCCTAAATGTGAACAATGTCGTAGATATACAAGGTACCTTGCATGTGTGCCCCTCTCCAAACCTATATGATAGTAATTGGCTAATTGTCAGCAGAAACATATATACACAGACTGGAAACTAACCACTTCGCCCTGAAAATGATGTACGTCGTTTTATTATGCTAATTAGGTGACCGCGTTCTACAATACACCGTCTGCATTGTCACTCATGGGCAGTAAATAACAATTTAGAGTTTATTCAAAAATTCAGATGTTCAATAACAAAAGAAATCTTATCTTATATGCACTTTTGACGTCATATCAACTGTTTTACTCTCTTCTATGTAAAGAAGTGAAAAGAAAATGGTGATTCGGGCGGCTAGAGAAAATTTGCATTGCAAAATGTCCAATTACATGTTTATAACTCCTCCAAGTCGTACGAAAATGGTTACAGCTGCTGCAGTAACCGATAACGACGTTTCTTTATCTGTTTGTCTACCTAATAATAGTTCTATATTTACAGCGAAAGCTTAAGCTATAACTTAAGCTGTAATTCACATTGAAAAAAATTGATATTCTAAAAGCATATTTTTTTTTACTCTTTGTTGTATCGTCAGACTATTAAATACTTCAATACAAGTAATCTGTATATTCTGATGATTTTGGAGAAAGTCCATTTTCTGTTGTCAAATAATTTGGGGATTGCTTTTTGTTGGGTTCCAGGACATATGGGTTTGGTTGGTAAAGTTAGAGCTGATAAGACAGGAAAGGGAACTTTACTTAGATATAGTACTGTAGAGGAAATTATGTACATTAAATTACAATGTATATTGAGAATATTATGCAAGAAGCCTGGCACCATCAAGTTAACAATAAACATAAACTACATTTTAGTCAGGGCAGGAGTTGATGATCCGGGTTCGATTCCCGGGTTGTGTCACTATGTCTAAGAGGTTGGTAACCTCCTGCTTCCATGTCGCAATATAACTGAAATATCCTTGAAAGCGACGTAAAACACCAATCAACCAACCAACATTTTAATCATAATAATCGTAGATATTAAGTTGTTACTTATTTTGAGAATATCAGTATTTCGAAAGGTCTGGAATCTTTAAAAGAAATTAACTTGTGCAATTCAATATGACACACTGACATATAACGTATATGAATTGTGTATGCATGTAAAGCCGGAGGGCTTAGTGGTATCGCGTAGGACCCCTGATCGGGAGGCCGGGGTTCGAGTCCCGCTCTGGTCATGCCGGTGTCATGTTTTTCGGATGAGACAGTAAAAACCGAGGCCCCGTGTCGTGGTATGCGGCATGGCACGTTAAAGATCCCTCACTGCTTCGGGTGGGTCCGTTGCAAAAGTCAAAATTTGTATGCCCCGCATCATGCAGATGCCGTCATCATATACGTGAAATATTCGTGGTGTCACGTAAAACAATAATCAATCAATCAATGTATACATATACATTTTAGGAATATCTTTTATGTGTAGATATGATATACAAAGAGAGCTGGTCTTTCCTAGATATTTTAATTGCTCTTTTTAATTTGAGTTAATTTGTAACCGTCGCCATATGGGTAAAATATTCCAGGCGCGAAGTGAGACAATAATATAATCTATTTTTGTATGTATGGATATCAATTTGACATGACAATGATTAAAAGGGGCAGGCTTGGTGTAGTGGTTAAGCGCTTGGTTTGCGGCGCCGACGATCAGCGTTCGAGTTCCGCCACTATGTTTAAGAGGTTGGTAACCTTCTGCTTCCATGTCGCGATATAACTGAAATACTGTTGAACGCACCGTAAAACTCCAATCAACCAACCAACAATGTTTAAAAACTGTTAAGAACTTACAGTAATCGGCCTTGCACGTTTGGGAGAGATTTGTCAAAAACGTATATATTTTCTAATTGGTTATACTACTTACCGGATTGACTGCGGAATTACCGGATTGACTACGGGATTACCGGATCGACCAAAAAAGTTACCGGATTGACCAGTTTTTAAATGTTTTTGCAGATATGGATCAAGTGACGTTAGTTACAGATATTACACGAATTTTTATGCAAATTAACAAAACCGCATTCCGAGAAGTTGTAGTAATAGTTGGAATTTCTTCCGTTTGCGGCGTAAAGAGAGATAACTCTAGTTTCTTAGTGGTATAAATCGGGAATATATGACCATAGACCACAGTTTAAACACTTGTAATAAAACTCTATAGCATACATGTAGAGGAAAATGATAGAAAGTGAAGGTTTTGCAACTTTTAGGGAGCTTTATTGGGGAAAAATGTAAATAAGATACTTACTTGCCTTAAATGTTATGTATTGCATGACAATCTTATTATGAATACAGTTAACCACAAGATGAGATTGATCAATAGGCAAGTAGTTAATATTTATAACTGAAACGCCTCTATTACCCGTTTCTCTTCAATTGATGACAGAATTTTGTAATTATACAGGTTGCTGGCTCCAATCGTCTTTGCGCCACGAGGCATCCTTGCCTATGTCATCCCATTGTTGGTTGAGGATCGAGGATCTGCAGGCGATACAAGGATCCCACCATTTCTCCCCTACCTACGTCCGGTTCCTCGCAGACACGATGGAAAAATCCAGACTTCAGATCTCTGACGATGGGAACCAGGTCCGAGCCAGTACCGGCCATTCCATAGAGGTAGATTTGACAACCCTCCTAACGCCAATCTGGGATCCCGAGGACGTCAGTTATTGTGCCCATGGTACCACCCTGTCTGCCATCCATCAAAGTGTACGGCCTTTATCGGACGAATGGACAATACATTAATTTTGCCAAGCATCCCCCGCCGTCACTCCCAAGTCCTATTTCATCTAGACGTTGAGAAATACATGAGATCGAATCCTGGTAACCTCTTCTGGACCAGCAACTAGACTATAGTGACATTAGTCAACAAGAATGGACTGGTGCGGCAAGGCTTTTTCTCTGAAATTCATTGAGTATATTTATTAAATTCTTTTTCTTTCTTTTGGCCAACTTAGTTGCTATTAATCATTTTTTGGTGTATTTTATTTTTTATTTTGATTACTTTTATTCTCCAATTTTGAATTTTCTGTAAATTTGTATTTTCCTTTCACACTTCTTTCAGTTAAATTGTATATCTTTGTTTAAAAATTCTATTATTATAATCAAATTTTTTAGTATGGCAAGAACTGGAAACGTTGTATCTAAATTAATTATTGCACCGTATTTTGATGGTTTAGATACCGCTTGCGCCTAGCTGACGCATCAAGCTTTCTGAACAAAAGGACACAGAGCTGCCCGAATCAAAGAATGCGTAAGTCACAACACTGTGACCTCTGTCTTTCATTTTGACCCTTGCAGGTATAATGGCCATATCGCATGCAACTACGCCGGCCCTCGTATGATCTTGTGTATGGACGGCTGGCAACATAGAGTTGCCAGTCAAAGAGCCATCATGATGAATACTGGATGAAAGTGAATCTTTAGAGTCACTGCGACATTTCTTGGACAAGTGACCTTTCTTAAGACATCCATAGCAGAGTCCATTATTACGCAGAAAGTTATAGCGGTCCTGCAAACTAGTACCCAGAAATTTCTTACAATCACCAATAAAGTGCCCTTTACTGTCACAAAATAAGCATTTCTGATCTACTGTTTTCTGATTATTAGAAACGACGCCTTCCTTAGTAATTTCAGTACTTGCAGCAACTCTCGTAGTGTTCTTATCCTTACGATTCATGCTTCCCAAAGATGGACTTCCGTATGTTGGATCATTTGTTTTCTTTGCCTCATATTTCACGAATGTAACAAAGTCACTAAAATGCACGCGCCTGTTTGCATCTTTAGTCTTGAGAACAACATTTTTCCATCTACCATGCATGTAAATGGGAAGTTTCAACATAAGTCTCTTTATATTATCTGGATAATCTAGAACGGAATTGCTTTCCATACTTTCTGCTGCGTTCTGACACTCGAAAAGAAATAACGCAAATTCATCTAAATTCTTAGCCTCTTTGACAGGAGGCCATTCTAAAGCCTTCTTAGTAGAGGCTGTCGCGATTACCTCGTTGTTGCCATACCGTCCCTCAAGTTGCTTCATGGCTGCCTGGTATGCATGTTCTCCTAACAACTGACTAAATCCGGTCACCACTTTATTTGCCTTGCCAAATGTCATTTGCTCCAGATAGTTCATTCGCTCATCGTCGTCTTGTGTATTTATCACTACCTTTGTATTAAACTGTCGAATGAAACGGATTTCCACCGAATTTCTTTAATTCAGGAACAGGTTTCCGTAAATATTGCATAACACATTGCATAGCGTCAGTTTCGGTTGTTTTCAGTTTTATTTCGGGTATATAAGAATTACGCTCGTCTGGAGAATTTCTTTCATTAGTAATATATGTTTCGGCACACGGATTTAGAGGTTTCTTAACTAATGATGGCTGAGACAGAAATTCAATTCCTTGGTGTTGGTTTTGACGCTAGTTCTCTAGGGTTAGATTTATCGCTTAGAGAAACGTCATCAAGCGAGTCATCTTCACTACACTTCTCATATTTCTGCAGAATTTTAGAATTAGCAATAGCAAAACGTGTATTTAAGTTTAATTCTTCTTCTTCAAGTCTTAATTTTAGTTTTGTCAATTCTAACTCTCTCCTTTGTGACATTGCTTTCTTACTAGTTTGTAATTCTGCTACCTTTTGTTCTTCTTCGATGCGTTTAAATGATATGCTTGAAGTCACAGATATCCGAGACTTAGCTTTCTGACTCGTTGCGTTTTCACTAAGTCTTGTTGAGACGAAAGGTAATTTTCTACCTCCTTCTTGAAGTTCATAAGGTGAATGTCATAATCATTATGTGCCTTTAATAATGCATTTTTTTTTTCTGATTGGTCCTCTGCATTTGAAACAAGTTCATCGAATATACTGAGAAATTGTTCGTATTCAGTCATCCAATTTTATATGATTTTCGAATTTTTTCAAGCGTTTCATTTTCTGCCATCATTTTTCGAATTTCATTAGCAGTCGCCTTTAACGCACTAAATGTACCTGAATACCGTTCAGTTTTGTATGACAGTCCTTTTCCTGTTAATTTCCTGTACCGCTTTTCTGTTTCTGGCTGTGACGACATCTCTGGTTCACTCTGTGGATCCATAATCAAGTCAATAATGTAGTGTCAGTTAATTATATCAAGAATATCCATCATGACAATTCAATTCCATCTTTAATTCTTTATTATCAGGTTAGGACAGTGGAACAGATTGACTACAAAATAAACAAATAACAATCATAAGTAACGGAAATTATTTCTAGACATTACTTATGTCGAAGAAGCGTTAATAAATCACATTATCACATTCACAATACTAATCCGTTTGCACGAACAAGTTTCCATACATCGAAATTTCAACAGCGAATGATTTAAATGTTTACACTGGATTGCGGGAAAGAAAATCACTGAATACATGGTTATTTATAGTTACCTTGATTTTATGCATAATGCATCGAAGGTTCACTACAATATTTGTGTGTGTCGTTATATATTTTGTTTGGCGGCACGAGTTTTTCCTTGGGCGGAAAATATGAATATTATAAGAAACACGAAAACGATAACGGGACGCTGCTAGTCCAGTCTGCCCATTACATTATGAATGAAACATGTCTTCACTAAATTATTCAAAAATGTGAAAATCATACTTAAATATAACTAATAAAAATTACTTCAGAACTTTTCCTCATACAAACATTTCAATATTTCAGCCTACATGTTTCCCCTTTTATTAGACTGTTGCTGGTTTGTTGTGGCAGCATGCTGCCTTGGAGATCTCCTGGGTAATTGTTCAATATGATGTGTTTTTGTCTGTGTATGTTCTCTATTGGTAAATGCAGGTGGTTAATTATGCATGTTTATGCCATGACTACTGTTTAACATGGTGTCATTGTTGGATTGTTCCTGAAACTATTTGTATGTTTCCATGTCTGTTGCTTCACCTGTGTATGCATTATTCACGCTGAAGCTATTCCACAGTTTCCGGTGTACTAATATTGGATACTTTCTATATATTTGACCTTGGTGGAGGTGGATACAGGAATTGGTGAAGAAATCTCGTTTTCTGGTTCCTCTTAATTTTCTGGGTAAAGAGGGCAAGATCACCTCGACAGTGCATCTTCCACATCGTTGCGTTTCCCGGGTTTGTGAAAAATAATAAAATGGTATCCCTGTAGAAGGGGTGACCATCTTCCTAGTCGGCCATTTGACTGTCATTTAACCATTTCAGTGCCACGTGATCTGTGAATACAGTAAAAGGTTTGCCAGCCAAGTAAACATTGGAAGTCTTGATTCCGTCGACAATTGCGAGACACTAACGTTTCGTTATACTCCATTTCCTCTCAAAGGAATTTAAGGAACGCCCTCCATATGTGATGACACTTTCTGCATTACCATCTTTCTGACCAAGCACGTATCCAATTTCTTTGCCGGAAGCATCAGTTGTCAAGAAATATTCTTTCTTGTGATCCGGATACACGAGTACTGGTGGTGAAGGCCTTATTCGTTTTATCTTGTCGAAGCCTGTTGACAGACATCGGTCCAGGCAAAGCGACTCCTTTTTTTCGTAGAAGTGCAGTTAGATGGATGCAATTTTGCTATAGTCTCTCACTAATTTTCTGTAATTGCAGATTCCGAGGAAGGAACGTGCATCTGACTGGTTCGTTGGTTGCGGATGAATAGTATCTGTCTTTTGAATGTTTTCGCGTACACCATCCCTGGATACCACGTGTCCGATATAAACCATTTCCTTTTCTCCGTGGGGTCCTTGGGGTGATACGAACATGATCTCTGTACCTCTTGTGTGTCGTAGAAGGCGACTACATGTGCCACTCATGAAAAGATCCCCCAGCACTCTGTTGCTGCTCTCAGTTATAGACCAAATGAGGCATCCTATATGCCGTGGGATGCAACCCGTTTTGTAGGAGGACGGGATCAGGGTGGCTGAGGGCATTTTCAGACTGCGGTTTGTTGGTGTCTAACACTCCACGTTGGCCCTTACTCATAGTTAATCATCTTCATTGTATTTCTTCACCTGCACTATGAACATAAGTAAAATGTAAAAATAAGCACAATGTCACTTACAACAGAATAGAATCATGGATATTCATGGACTGACTCTAGATTAAGTTGAATGTTGAGAAACACTGCATGGAAAGTGTCTCCGTTACAAAGTACCAGGAGGAGAGTGTGATAACAAATGAGTTAAACCCTTGGTGTAAATCTTATTGAGCTTAATACACTGCAAAGGAATATTGCACCAAAAACTCCAAGGACAAAACTAAATGTTTTAAAATACCTGAAAAGAGTAATGGTGCAGAAGACAACGTTTGTCTATCAACTGCTTCAACTTGGATAAATATAAAACGTATATACCTCTCAATTTTGAGCACCAGATGCGCATTTATATACTACTTCAGGCTAGCATCTCTGTTTTGCAAATCATCAATTGTAAGAGGTTCCTCTGCTCCCAGATTGCAGAATAAATCCCAGATAAGTTCAATGTCGTCTTCTGATGCTGCATCATGATACCTCCAGAAAGGAGCCAGTAAGTTAGCAAACATTGAATAGTTCTAAAGTTTCCTCAAGCAAAACTCACTTCTATATGTTCTTGTCAATATATACATGTATAAGAATTTGGAGAGCAATACAGCTCTAGGATTTGTTTTATTGTATTGTTTTCAAATTTAAAACTAGAAGCATAAGACAATTGTCTTGTCATAGACTTGTTTTAATATCATAATTTGAACATTTATTTGTCGCTTGTAGAGCACAGGATCACACAGCGTCTGTCCCTCTGGTAATCACACTTTCAATTAAATACTTCACAGGCAACATTTATGTTATTAATTAAACACTCCAGGAAGTCAGAATGCCGGTGATGCATTGAGAATGCAGTCCCCGCGGGCAGACAGAGACGAGTCCGGAACAAATAAGCCTAAATTCCCATCCCCTAAGGCGATCAACAGAATGGAGGAAGATGTTGAGCATTCTTCCGGAGGTATTCGTGCAATATATAACAAAAATTGTAGAAAAAAATATAATGAAATCTTAATATGTTATTCAAATATGATACACTTTAAAATATCATATGCTGTATAAATCATACAACTTTTTTTTTTTTTATCATTTTTGAAAAGTCGACGTAAGAAGATCAGCGTGTCTGCTGAAGTATGCCAACCACTGTCGAGAATGCGAGGTAGGATGGAAAGGTAAAAAGGAGGAGTCTTCAACGGTGGGGGAGGAAGAAGAGTGTACACTACTGGGACCAAAAACCCCTGAGAATCCCGTTTTTCACTGCAAAACTCTGCAACACCCTGAAAAACTCAGACTATCACTGAAGTCTGCCTGAAAAACACTGAAAAACTCTGACAGCCCTGATAAACACTGAAAAACTCTGAAGTCTACCCTGAAAAACACTGACGACCCTGAAAAACTCTGCAAAACTCTGGAAAACGCTGACGCCACTGAAAAACTCTGAAAAACACTGACACCTGCTGCGATGCCCTCCGGCCGTGCGATCGCGGCCTCGCGTACTTCTATACGGTCCCTTCTATAAGCCCTATTAGCATTAATGTATATAAAAATGTGATGAGTTGTGAATTAGAAAAAAAGGGGGGGGGGGGAGAGAAAATAAATAAAACATATCTTGCATTTTTGTACGGTGTTTTGAAGTGAAATTATTTTAACGAATCTCTAAATTTAATTTTATACTGATGCATTATTCAAAACCAAACAAACCCAGCAGAGGCGTATTACAATACAAAGGCTTTTCTTTCAATTCCCTTATTGACCAGGAATGTGAGAAATTAGGTGATATGGCTTGCGGTGTGACATCAGACAACGACACAATCCCAGAAAAGACTTTCTACATTGGTCATCCTGAAGACATATTATATAATGCTGCACAAATTGCAAGAATGAGCAAAACCACACATTCAACATTTATCATAGTGGATGAGGCACATTGCATATTGGAGTGGGGTGGTGATTTTAAGCCCGACTACAGTCATATTGGGGAACTAAGACCATTCTTTAAAAACGTGCGCATGATGGCCACCACTGCTACAGCAAGCCAAGAAGCTCAAAATGCTATCGCAATTAATTTAGGAATGTTGCATTATGCGGTGTACAACACAACTCCAACATTAAATCAGAACATTATGATTAGTGTAACAAAACGCCTACCATCATCAATTGACCAAGGTATCACAGCTACATACAATTATGTGTATAAGCCACTTCTCCTAGAACTAATGATGCTTGGAAAGAATTTCCCATTGACCATCATCTACTGCAAGCTAAAATGGTGTGCATATGGGATTGAGCTTGCTAGAAGACTCATGCCTGTTGAAACATTCTCTAGTGGGGAAATATCATTGGTTACCCAGTACCATGCCCAGCAGCCTAAAGAAGTATGTGATCTGCCTTTTATATTCATGCTACATAGGAAAAGTGTGACATGTTTATTTAACATATGCTACATCATATGTTAAACATAGAAATTGAGCTCTTAATACATGTATGTTTAATAACATAGGTATAAACATATGTATGTATCATAAGTTTTTTGCTTTTGAAATGTCAAAATGTCAGCAGTATTTTGATTTTCCTTTCTGTACAGTTACTAAACTGTCTTTTTATTTTGCAGCTTAACCAGGCAATAATTGCTTCCCTTGCATCAAACGAGACGAATATCAGGCTGATATTTGCCACCATAGCTCTTGGTATGGGATGTGACCTACGGCATGTAAAGCGGGTCATCCATGCAGGCCCTCCTACATCCATGGAAGGTGAGGTTACCAATTGATTCATTCCTTAAATGGCTGTGGTGTAGTGGTTAAGTTGTTGGCTTGTAGAGCAAGAGGTCTGGGTTCGAACCCCTGTCTCGCCACTATGATATCAGAGATAAGGGCATCTCCTCATGATGCTTTCAAGTAACGATATGACTGACATGAAATTAAAGTGACATAAAATCCTAAACCACCCCAACCAACAAAGCGTTCATGGATCATGGGTTATCATTGTAGTTTTTGATGCTGAAATACTGTAGTAAGGTGACAGATTATTCCAGTATACTGAGTATAGTGGTATGTCCTCTGACCACTGCACATGCAATTATGTGTATCGGTATATATGCATTTGATCATTTTGAATGTAAATTTGTATCATTCTCATATCATCAGTCTGTAAAATAACAAATGCATGCATAAAAGCATATGTATATATACTGTGTTGTATATAACTAGATTTGTTGTTTAATTTTCCAGCATATGTTCAAGAGATTGGACGAGCTGGACGAGATGGATCAGGAGCACAGGCCACACTTCTGTACAATGCAACCGACCTGTCATGTCACAATGTATCCGACTCCATGAAGGAGTTTTGTGTAAACGAAGCCCTTATTTGTAGGCGTTCTTTTGTTTTTCAATACTTCAAGACAATAATTGAAGCACCTGTTGCATCAAACTGCTGTGATATATGCTCTGGATCAGACAGCTCAGACTTCAAGCCGGCTACTTTGTGCCCTTCACTTATCCAGAGGCAGACTATGAGGAATGCCCTAGAAGCCTATGCTGCGGCAGATAAATCAAACCTTATTGAATTTGATGTTATTCGTGTTATAACAGACGTTTTTGAATTTCTAAATGACACACAGCAAATTTGTGACATATTCAAAATCCCAAGGGAGGCTGCAGATTCAATCCTCAGATTGAAAGAAGTAATTTTGCATATGTAAATTCAAAATATTCAATTCTTTAATTATTGATTAAACCAAATGCTGGCATACATCAATACAAAACATACCAAAAAAATTCAACATTTATAGTGGTCTAAGTCAATATTGATCCCTTAGATAGTTTGAATGGAAAGATTTGGAATATTTAGTTTGGTTTCTTTTCCTGCCCTATCAGCTAACTGAATAAAATATGTGTTCATTATCTATATGATTTTTTCTTTTTGAGAAGATAAAATGTAATAAATGCTTTTATTTTCCACTTTCATATGTCAAATTTGTTTTATGATAATTAATCCAGGCATAATAATGTTCTGCATTGAGTTTTGACTCGAATGGAGCAAGCATTTTATCAAATTGATTAAATTTTCGACCTAGTTTTGAGGAGAAAGGTTGAATGGACCTCAAGTCAGATATGAGTTTTGTCTCATCTTCCTTTGATGATTTTCTCTTGTGTGTAGTAGATCTCACTACCACTCTAGCACTGTGGTCAAATGCACGAGAAATCTCATCCACACCAGACAATGCTCGTGATTTTTTAATCAGAGAACCTGCCATTTTGTTGGGACCGGATGCTCGGTAGAGACCTTTAAGTTTTTTGAAAGTGTGTTCCATTTTTAGATCAGCCGGTTGATTGCTATCTCTTTTTCCAACAGTATTTACAAAGAGACCATAAAAGGTCTCTGTTGCTGTTCGTAAACTGTATGATGACTGCTGGTGGCAGAGGAATCGCAGACATTCCAGTGCATATTTGCTATTGTTGTTTGATGATTTGAATACTTGCATTAAGTACTTCATGGTAGTTAACATTCGGGTCCTGTCTGGTGTCTTAACAATATCAAGAAAGTTCATGAACAGCAGGCCAAGCTGCAGGACAGTGTGGCCATAATGTTTCACGTGATCATGTTCACTGACTTCCTGTTGCTGGTTTACAGTTTTCTGTATGTTAATAGTAACTGTCGTGCCATCTGGAAGAGTTACAGGTAGAGGAATGATCTGTATCAGTGGAGTATGAATGGTCTTTGTTGATGATGCATCTGAATTTCTTGCAAACACATACTCACTGATAAATTTTTCCATTTTCTCTGTTAGTTCTTCACCATTCATTGGTACGTTTTTTGTTGGTTGTGAATGAACATCATCAATCCCAAAATATGCACACAAAGCTTCGACAATGTAGCTCCTTACGAAAGACAAAAAGAAGTCTTTGTCGTGATCGTAATGGTTTTGGACATCTTTTCTTACTGTTTTCCGTTCGAGTTTGATTCTTGCGGCGTTCATGGTGCCTTTATCAAATGACTGTTCGTTATATAATGCTTTGAAAATCAAGCGGAGTAAATTCATAGCTGTGTGCCACAGTTCAAACGATATAGGTCCAAGATGATCAAATCTATCCTTTTCAGTGAGACACTCAGACCGTAGACCCTTTGCCCCTGTGAACCGCTCTCTTGTGAGCTGGTCGCCCCCAATGTGCACTTTCTGAATAGGCATTTCTGCTTTTGAATATATGTTTTCGACAGTCTCTTCATAGCTTTTTAGAATTTCTACTGTATCTGCATACTTTTGTTCATCAAGAGGTAAAACTGGCAACGTCACGAGAAAACTCTTCTCTTTCATGGCATCGGAGTACTCTCCCAGCATAACCTGGAAAATAAATGGAACCTAGCTTTAATGTAGAATACAGTACTGTTTCAATGTCACTGCAAAAGACCCAAGTGCATCGGAGAAGTTAACATCTGTACATCAATTTGCTGAGGATTTACTGTTAATTATGTCATATGACTTTACTTATAGAATGTCATTCGTCAATAGCATATGGTCACATTGGTGTGACATAGCTAACAATAAATCCTGAGCCAATATATGTAATTTTACAGAAACTTGAGCAAGGAAGTTGATCAATTTAGAAAAGAACTTAAAGGAACTTTTTTGATCACACTTTTACTGGTTTCACAAAAATAGTACAATTATCTATACAGAAAATTAACTATGGCGGTACCTCCTTAGACATGGCAGAAAGAAACTGTAGCTGTGGTAAATGTTCAGCCGCCACACGTGCAATTAACACTCCATAATCATGGAACAGTTGTTTCTGATCAGCAGGAGTTGGCTGGAAGGCCTGTAAATCAATAACATTGATATCAATTAAATTTATCACACCTTACCGGTACACATCTAATGAATGATTATACAAGTTTAACAAGTTAAATTAATAACATTGATATCAATTAAATTTATCACACCTTACCGGTACACATCTAATGAATGATTATACAAGTTTACGATGTACACCAACTGTGGTTTATATACAGGACTAAACTAGAACAGTCCTAATGGGCCAAATACCCCCCATGACAACATTTTATTGTGTGAGCAATGTGTTTGTGACATTTTATGATGTGTGCACTGTGTCCTTGACCTTAAAGATATGACCTTGGATCAAGGTTATGACACCCTTGAGTCATGGACAATAATTGACCCTTCCGTAAGCTCCGCCCCTTTATCGAATTCTATGACGTCACAATATATTAACAATGCTTGTCCGAGGTTGACCGAGGTGTCAATCATTCTAAGGTATTGTGACGTCACTAGATTTAAACATTTTTCGAGCGTTTTCGGAAGAGTCAATTGTGTGAAATGTTATCCAGATATGTCAATGGGGTAAGAAGTTATGGTCCACTGACAAGCTTGATGGACAGACAGACAGACAAGGTGATTCCTATATACCCCCCCAACCCCCAATTTTGTTTGCAGGGGGTATAACTAGTAAAATTGAACTACAATCAAACTTTGATAATTCGAATCCCAAGGGACCAAAAAATTACTTCAAGTTTGAGTTGGGTTTTGAGTTGTCATTATTTGGGGTCTTTCAAGACACTCCCCTGGGAGTCCTGCACTCGTTTAGGAAGAAGATACAAACTATTACCGATACCTGTGATCCGGAAGGAATTTGTTGCAATGAATGATATGTAATACCTGAAGCATCAAATCTTTGGATAAGCACTGTGGTTCCTGAGGCAAGTGTGTAAAGGAACCTCTCTGAGTAATCAATGCTGAAGCAAACCAATTGTACATAGTCCCATGCTGATTGGACCTTTCATGACGTACCCCAAGCTGTATAAAGACAGATCAATCACACAAATCAATAACTGTTAAATGTCTTTTGGAGTTAAGGTCAATACACCATGTCATATAACCTTACCTGGTCATATTTTTGGAAAAAAGTAGGTCACACTCAGTATCAAAAACATGCATGTAATTTGTCAACCAATATAAGTCACTTACATTACGTTATGATGCACTTACACCATGCATAAAAATGAAGTTTACCATTTTAATGATCATGAACTTAACTTTGATAGACAAGCAGATTGACATATAATCAGTCACCAAATATATTATGCGCTTTGAAAAATGAAAACGGTCAAAACACAAGTTACCTTCATGTTTATGTTGTCTCCGATGATTCGGAAGTTTTGGCCATCTTTCACTTTTTTAATGACTTGATCAAAGTTGTGATTGCCAATTTCCTCCGTTACTCTTGTTGCCCCTTGGAAAGAGGTAGATACACCCAACTTTTCAAGTCTGTCAAAAACCTAATAACAGGAATATAAATCAAGCAATAATTGACCGCTTATATGCATGATGCATTTGTGGGATCACATCTACTTTACTTATACATCACTGTAGAGTGTTAAAGATTGACAAACAGACAAATGACAAATGCAGGTCATCATACATTGCGTAACAGAGCACTATACATCTATCTAACTTTATTCAGGATATTAAATAACCATTCACCCATCAAAAGTCTCATTTCATTAACAAGATGTACATGTGTTTCTGAAACACTATAACCCCAGTGAAAAAGATATAATTATTTAACCTCATGGCCACAGTCAAGGTCACAAGTTCATTGACCTTGGTGTCATCTGAAAGGGCTTCATTAGTTGAGTATGCATGCCTAATATGAAGTCTCTATTTCTCATGGTTCAAAAGTTATAGTGAATGTTAAAGTTGACAACAGACAAAAAACAAATTAACAGACAGACAGGAGAAAAACAATATGTCCCAATCTTTCCATCCAGAGGCATAAAAATCAACACATGTTAAATACTATTAGTGAATTTAAGTGAACATTACTCATACAAAAAATGTACTTACTTTAACAGCAAATTCAGCAACAAGAACTTATAAAACTAAAACAAAAAGAATACATAAATGTTTGACTGAAATGTAACAGTGGAACATTTGTTAAAACATTTGTGTAAAAATGGTATTGTTGGAAGAGAAAACATGCATCAGTCCAATAATGTTTTTCCTCTGTAAATATCTAAGTTGAAACAAGTCATCAAATTTGAACGATGAAAGAAGGTAATGAAATATAAACATGAACAAGAAAATAAAGTAACAAATGCATATGTCATTAATAATACACTTATTTATTTATTTATCTTTTTATTCATTTATCTATTCAGCTATTTAGTGTTGTCTGCAATATCAAAACTGATAGAATAATATTGTGTTTGATAGCCATCAATCATTATATATAGATAATTTGTCTTCTATGAATTAGATATTGAATATAAAATAAACTAGTTGAATGTTGAATATTATCCAAGATATATTGCTTAATTTAGGGTTCATGAACAGTCTTAAAATTATTTCAATAAACAGTACATTAGAATAGTTTACGGAAAACAAATCATCCAAATCGCATGCAGATAATTAACTCAACCTTATTGCAATTTTAAGCAAATATAGAAATTAAATTACCTTCTCTTTAGCATGAGAATCCATCAATGCGACTGAGATCACCCTATGCATTCTTGAGAGCTCATGGAATCTAGTAGACATGATGATACTGTAAATGAGGGCCATTTTTGGTATAACATGGTTCAGTGATTTCACTTTGTTCTTATTTGCTCTAGACACTGGAACTGCTATTCCAATAAGGATTTTAAGCAGAAATGGTAAAGAACTTTTGAATTCATATACACAGTTATCAATTGAAAACTTGAGTAGAGAGTTAAAATCCTTCGGATATAAGTAACTTTCATTTGACCGTCTGCATTTGGTGTTTGCATTACACTGCATTTCCTGTATGAAAAGCTGCTCAACCTCCTGTCTTAAGCCTTTCAACTCCATAATTGTTTTAGCAACATCCCCCCCAGTTAGAAGTGTTGCCAACAGCTTCAGATTTTCACTATTTTTGTCATTATTTGTAGAGTTTTTCATCATACTGATGATACTGTTAATCACAGAGTGGCTGTTCTCACTTCCCTCAAGTACCTCCACATCATCCCATGTCAAAGTCTCAACAAAATGTGAATGAGGCCTGAAAGTGTATAAAAATGTATATGTAATTATTCCATCCATGAACACATCTGAAAAGTATAAATTTCTACAAAACAAACCTGAATGTCTCTCATACTTATGTTGCAAACTTGGATATCGGCTTCATTAGCTCAGTCGGTTGAGCACCCATCCTGAGTGCAGATGTCATGGGTTCAAATCCCCGTCTGGCAAACAATTTTTCATCCTTGCCTGCACATACATACATTTCAATTATCAAAACATTAATCAATTTTAATTCATACCTTTTCTTTTCGGTTGACTGGATGGGGATGACAATATCTGTTTCTTGTGATGTATCACAGGAATATGTCTGTGTTTGTGTTCCCATAGATCTAAATAGTGTTTTTGGTAACTTCAGATATGCTGTGCGACACATGTTACCTATAATTGACACAAGAAAACTTTGAACTATATAGGCCTATCTTTTGAATGTGCTGTGTTGTAACAAAGTCAAGTTAGAGAATATTAGTATACATATAAAAAGTATCAATATTTCCTTCAGAGTAGTGTATGTACGTGTTTTGCACTTTATGTTTTTGGGGTTATTTAAGTTGGATGAACCTCCACATTCTGTTTGATTCCAATTAAGGCCTATCTATGTACTTTTGATTTGACTAATATTCATTATTTTCTTGTACTTACCACTGCGTGCTGTACCAAATTCTTTGTTTAGGGAGTCTGCACAGTCTTTCCAAAAATCAGATGCCCCAATGTGAGGAATTGCACCGATTTCATCTATGTAGTTTTTAAGGAAATCTCGTTCCTGTGCAGTCAAAGCATTTCTACGCAATGTTTGATCCTTCAAAAACAAGGAATTTAATTAAGATTTACCGTAATTTATTTCGATTCATAGGATATCTAAGACATATGGCCTTGATCATTTATATGCAGTTTCAATTTAACAAATTAAATCATAAAGCACACTATAATTAATAAGAAATCGTAATTGAAACTGCGTCCGTTTGGATAAATGCGTTGGTGTTTTCCCAGTCGGGGAAGATAGTTCCCGTCTTCTTTTTGGCCTTTTTTCAAATTGCAATCCGGGGCTCATGACAGAAGGATACCTATCCATGATGTCTCTCTAGCTGTAATATTTGTAAACACATGGTAATTAACACCTAAACTGAAATGTTGTGCATTGATTTGTTCATATGATAACAGAGGAAATTCTTGATCTCTCTTATTCAGCTTCGGGCAGTACAGTTTTTGTATCATTTAATGATTCCACACTTTAAATGGCTTGCAGTGCAGACGACCTGTGTTCAGTTCCCCTATAACCAATCAATTACACAATGTACCCAGAATAAATTTTATGTCAACCCTATATATCAAAGGAATAATTTTTGAGTTGAGACACTAGATAAAGATGATTTCCGACAAGATTCATCTTTACTAAAATCATTTGATATAAGGATAGAATTAAGACTCGTTTTACAATACTAATATACCACTCGATAACTTGTTTACAATGGCTCGATCGTTGATCTCGGCTTTCACATTTCAATTAAATGTTTATTCGGTGTTTGTCCATTATAAAATTGCAACAAGTAGTAAAATGTACGTTTCTGACACGATGAGACCTATTTAGATGAAATAAGAATGGAACCAATGTTAAGACACTCCTTCAATAACCTCTAATCCACGCCGAAACATCACATGTGCTCGTAAGCAAAGAATCTAAGTGACCGCTTCAGCCTGTATTTCTATCAATTAAAGTCATGACGTGCGTGTATGTATGCATTTTTCCAAAGATAGATATACAGAAATCTATAATACAAACCTTTATTCTGGATCCGTGTATTTGAAATCCTCCTATTCTGAAAAAAATCTTCTCTCCGCTTCACATCGTTCACGCGTGTGGTGACACGCCCCTTATGGACGCCGCCATATTGTTTACATTTGGCTGTTGCATGACCCTGTAGCGGAGCGCAAGGAATCATGGGACAAGACTAAACAAGAGAGATTAAAATACACGGGTCAATGCAAATACGGTAGATGTCGCCACATTAGCGGGTCAAGTTATTAATTCCCAAAAGAAATATATCGTACGGTAATCAATAATCGCGCACATCCATTTTCGCGCAGCTTTCGTTTATAGCGGATATTGCGCCCCCTGGACCTGCTGTTGACGTCATCTGTTTACAGTATATTAGAGTTGTCTTTCTTTCACAATTTTTATCAATAATGTGGAGATTAAACGTTAAAAAGGTAATATTTTTTGCATTTTTCACTTGTGCATGATATAAAACATCGTTTTGCTAATGCTCTTTTGTTGAGTCACTTATAAGCCCTTTATAACAAAAAGATCGTAATACAGAAAAAAATTGAAGGTACCGTCTGCAACTCGCCGTCATTGACTACAAAGTCACGTGACTGTCATGTGACACTACCATGGCATACTATAAATCTATGGAACGCAATTTGTATCAACTCTTATATATTTTTGCAGTTGTAAAACAATGTTTTATAACATGTTTATAAGTAAATGTTCATGGAATTACCCATTCGAAGACCACATTTTATTTCTCCTAATAAAAGCAATACTTTTTATTAATTTTAATGATTTTATAGTCACTTAATTTTAATTAATTTTCTCAAACATGATGTTATAACAAGTATTTTCCAAGTATATAACACTGTGTATGTTTGTGCTGAAGTTTGTTCACATGCTTTTAATTCATTCATTTACTTTTCCCCTGTTATTTTTCAGAAAGAATCATATCCATCTTCAGCTAGGGTTCAGTCACACTACAGGAGTTATTCTCCAACTGCAATGACACATGCTTATATATCTGTACAAGAGGAGGGGTCATCCATTAGAGGAGCAGCTCGAAAGTTTGGAGTTCCTGAGGCCACACTTCGAGATCGAATATCTGGACGGGTTGAATGCCAAACTCTGAAATCAGGAAGAAGTCCGCTATTTTATATAGAGGAGGAGGCACACCTTGTGGAACATCTTAAAGTAATGTCCAACTGTGGATATGGCTATAGCCGTGCTGAAGTGGTGGATCTTGCAACCAATTATGCCATCAGTTTGCAGAGAAAGACAGATGATGACAAACCACTAACAATGATGTGGTTTCAAAATTTCAAAAAACGCTGGCCAGAGTTGAAAGTTGTCAAGCCACGTGGTCTTGAGTTACAACGGGCAAAAGCTACATCTGAAGAGTGTGTAACATCTTATTTTAAGGAACTGGATAATATCCTTACTAAATACAACATCAAGGACGCACCGCAGAGAATTTATAATATAGATGAAAAGGGGCTACAACAGAACCATACACCACCCCAGGTCGTCACATCCAGTAATGGGGCAGTACCATCAGCTGTGGTCTCTGGCAAGGGTTCAACGATCACAGTTATAGGATGCGGGAATGCCCTTGGACAGCAAATTCCTCCTTATTTCATTTTTCCCGGGAAACGTATGCGTGAAGAACTTATGAAGGGCGCGACTCCTGGATGTGCTGGAACTGTAAGTGATAGTGGATGGTCAAACACTGAGATTTTTAAATCTTACCTACAGGATCACTTCATTAAGTTCGTACAAGGAAAGCTAGATGACAATTACACCTTAGTGCTATATGATGGTCACCGTTCCCACATCAACATAGGGTTAATTGACTGGGCTAAACAGCATCGTATAATTTTGTTTATTCTACCAGCCCACACGAGCCACATCCTACAGCCCCTAGATGTTGGGTGCTTTGGACCATTTGAACGGATTTATAATGCAGAGTGTCATAAATATATGAGACAAAATGCAGTAAGGGGGATCGATCGATATTCCATCTGTGAATTGGCATGCAAATCATATGTAAAGGCCCTCTCTCCAGATAATCTGCAGAGCTCGTTTCGTAAATCTGGCATATATCCTTATAATCCAGATGCTGTAGACAGATCAAATTTCATTCCATCACAGGTTCTGAAAGCAGCAGCACACGAGGTGACGAAAGACACAGCTTTACTAGTACAAGATAATGAACAAAATGGGGATGCTCCAAACATTGAACAGAAGTCTAGCTCCACGGACAATTTACCAACAAGTACCAGCAAAGAACGTTTCTTTGTAGATAAGGAGAAACAGCTTGTACAAACAAAAAAAGAAAATACTGGCAGAAAGCGTAAGTGCTTAAGTCATGTTGTATCTGGGCAGGCCATCACAGAAGAAAAGACAAAAAAGAAAATTGAAGATCACATTGCAGACCAATTAGCACATAAGAAAACCCCCAAACCACAAGAATATGCCAAGGCAGGTCCTTCTAGTACCAAAACTCAGATTAAGAAGACCAAGAAACAAGCTATAAAAATACAAAATTCTGATTCGGAGTCGGAGGAAATTATTCAGGAAACCGATTTGTGTTGCGTTTGTAAACTATATAGACCAATTCAGCTTCAAACCTCACTCTACTTTACTACATGGGGACAGTGTATGTTTGAAAATTGTTTGCACTGGACCCATCTACGTTACTGTTGCCAAGTGTTGAGGCTCAGGTCTAGAGACACTTTTTATTGTCCATGTCACCAGATAAATGAGGAGTGAAAATTACCATGTAGCATACATATAACACATGTCAAATTGTCTATTTATTATAAATTCACATTAATTTAATGAAAATAATTTAACTATATACATAAATATTTTACAATTCATAATTAATTCTGTTAGTTTGCCAATAAATGGCATACTGAATATAAAAACATATATTCCTTTATTATTACATTGATTATCCGTCCTGGTTACCATAAAAAGAGCCGCAACTCAAAGTGCGCGATTATTGATGACGTACAACTCACGGCGCCATGTTTGTATATATAAAAGTAAACGGCCGTGTCTCAGTATTTGTTTAGTAAATGGATCCTGTATTATATTGATGGTTGTCATTTTGCACAAGGAAGATGTAACTTAAATGTAATTTGGGATGTTTTATTTTACAACCTAGATAAGAAAGAAAACATCGTTAGGTGCGCGAATATTGCTTACTCTAGGATATATTATAGTATTTTATTTATATTAATGATCTTTTTGCAAAAAGGTGATATTTTCAGACTACTGCTATTTATTTCTTTAGAGTGAAATGTGTCTGTATCGTAACCCCTCAAGAAGCCCCTGTTAATAAGGCGTGTAGTTTATCGTGACGTGTAATCTAGTTCCATAGCAGATGACCATGTCGCCATAGTGGACGTATGTTACTAACTCTCAAATGTCCCGCTTTTGAAAATTTTAAGAATTATATATCTTAAGAATTATTATTATAGAAGACCCTCCGTCTTCAAAATAGTTCAACTTTTAAGTTCTGGTAATACCAAGGAACTTTGTAATTTTGGTAAATTTTTAAAGAATGCTTTTAAAATGAGAAGTACTATAAGTAAAATTTCATAGTTATATATTATACATGTATTATATCTACTATATTCCATATAAAAATTTATATAAGTTTATTGTGATATTTCTATGTATTGCGTTGACCTTGACATTTTATTATATTATTGTGGAGTTTTGTATACTGTACAATGTATATCTATAAGCTGTACAGCTTTTGATTAATAAGCAATACAATACAACTCTTGCTAGTCGCAGTAATTGAAGCATTACTTTATGTAATTACCTTGTTCACTGTGGAAATTTTATTAACAAGGGGCGACATTAGGACGCCACACCCGTATCAGCGAGTCGTTCTGTAAAGCTTGAACAACCTGTCCATTATGGCGACATGGTCATTCGTCCTTTGTTACCGTACAGCGAAAATGCTGTAGTTAATGGTGCTTTGTTATATTTCACATTAGTTGTTTAGATTGATAGGGTTTTCTCCAGGTACGAAATCAAGACAAGTAAATTATAGGAGTGGCGTCCCGAATTGTACTTTACGACAAGTTTTGGGTCAATGCAAATACAGTAGATGTCGCCACGTTAGTGGGTCAAATTATTTTTACCGGAAAGATTGTATTTTAGTTTATTTTTATCATTGTCCTTTTTTTTTAGCTCACCTGAGCCAAAGGCTCAAGTGAGCTATAGTCATAGTGCGTCGGCGTCCGTCGTTAACTTTTTCACATTTCCGACTTCTTCTCTGGAACTACATTGCAGATTTGGATCAAACTTTGTGTAAATGATGTATTCAAGGTCCCTTACTAAAATTGTGTTCGGGATCCAGATTCCCTCAGGGATGGATCCAGGGCGGGACCAAAAGTGCCCAAAAGGGTACCCCTCTTCAAACATCTTCATCTTCAGAACCAGTACATAAATGGGGAAACTAATTGCATTTCAACAATCTATAAAGATGGGTTATTTAAAATTGTGTTCGGGGTTAAGATCCGTCAAATAGAAATTTAGGCTTTTTTGACGTGTTTCTGGACTTAGTCATTTCAATGAGGAAAAGTGTCATGTTTTTTAGTTAATTGATATTGATGATTTCTTAATGACTATTTTGATCATAATTGTGGTGAGGAATATTATTGTGAAAGAATTTTGTCATTATCTCAATTTTTGGATTTTTTATGAATTTTTTAGACTTCCAAAAAAAGGGGATGGGGGTGGCCATTTTTCACATTTTCAACTTTTTCTACAAAACCACATGAAAGATTTTAATGAAACATGGAATACATGAAGTACTAAAAGTCCTCTATCAATTTGGTAAATTTCATCCAAATTGGTTAACAGATAATGCCACCATGTCTAAAAAGTAGGTCTCACAATGGTACATATACCACTTGGTAATTGAAATATGGAGAGTAGCGGTTCAAATCCAGCTGTGGTCAAAAAAAAAATTTTTTTTTTACACATCTAAGTAAGTTTTTAGATGTTTCTCAACACTCAACATATGAAATTAGGAATTTTACGTTTAAGACTTCCAAAAAAAAAAGGGGGGGGGGTTTGGCCATTTTTCACATTTTCAACTTTTTGTACAAAACTGTTTGAAGGATTTTAATAAATCTTGGTATAAATAAGTCACTTATGATTCTCTTCAAATTCTGTTGTTTTCGTCCAGACCTCGTTACAGGTGGCGCCACCATAGTCAAAAGTAGGTCACAAAGGAGTTCCCTCCTTTAACAATATTCTTTTTCATACGGGCTGTATACAGAGACAAACAGACTGTATAGAAATGATCTAGAGGGATGAGTGAAGACGTATTGTCATCTTGGTTCCCTTCCAAAATCAAATTTTAGATTTTTGTTCGACATTTCTTTGGACTTGGTGATTCAATGCAGAAAAAAAGTGTCATATTTCCTAGTTAATTGATAACGATGATTTCTTATGGACTATTGTGATCATAATTATGGTAAGGATTGTTACTTTGAAAGAATTTTGTCAATATCTCAATTTTTGGATTTTCTATGAATTTTTTAAGACTTCCAAATGAGGGTGTGTAGAAACAATTCAATCACATTTTTCACGTCTGCTGTTATACCACATGAACGATTTTAATGAAACATGGAATACATGAAGTACTAAAGGTCCTCTATCAATTTGGTAAATTTCATCCAAATTGGTTAACAGATAATGCCACCATGTCTAAAAAGCAGTTCTCACAATGGTACATATACCACTTGGTAATTGAAATATGGAGAATTTTTTTTTCATTTCTTTACACATCTAAATAAGTTTTTAGATGTTTCTCAACACTCAATATATGAAATTAGGCAATTTTAAGTTAGATCTTGACAATATTTGAAACAATTGTTGTTCATGACCCAGACTTGAAATCAGTCAACAAAAGGCCCCACCTAAAGAAAATGACTAACTTGTTGCCCTGAATGACTTCTTGCAGAGACAAAGGAAATGCTTAATATCAAAATCACCTGAATGGATGTGCAAAAAAAGTGTTGTTTTTTATTCTAGCCTGAAATAAAATTTGACATATTTTCCACATCTGTGTTGACTTAGTCACATTAATGCAAAAATAAATGAATTCTTCCTTCATGAATGACTGATCATCTAGGTACTCAGGTGAGCGATATAGGCCCACTTGGGCCTCTTGTTTTTTTTTTTTTGCAAAGTAGTTATATCTTGGACAGCTGATATTTATTTATTTAGAGGGAAATGTTTCTGTATCGTAACTCATGTAATGTAAACCCTCATGGAGCCCCTGTTAATCATGCGTGTAGCTTATCGTGACGTGTCATCTATTAACAGATTAGCAGATGATCAGGAGGCCGTTTCACAAAGAATCATACGTACGATATTTCACGTACGTACAAAAAAATTCCTTAAGTCCGTTTCACAAAGAATCATAACATGACTTACGTAAATTTTTCGTTACGGAAAATCCGTAACTTTATGGACAGCTAAAAGGTGTCGTAACTACTCAAGGAATTTCCTTAAGTGCTATTTTTCCATAAATATGGTTGCTGTGTTTTAATTAATACAGCAGCAGACAAGCAAAGAAAAAAAGAGAGAGCATTTCACGACAGGACTCAAGTGCTGGACACCCTGAATGACAGGGAGTTGATCTAGCGATATCGCCTATCACGAGAGCGCCTCCTTAATTTGGTGCACGTGGTCAAGAGGGATATAGATCCACCCACATATAATCGCCATTTTAAATAATGCAGTTATAAAACAAAACATTTTCCCCGGAGGGTTTTATCGAAGCCAAAAAACAATATTTGAAGAGTTAGAGGAAATTGACATAGCAGTTGCTGATAATAACCGAGTCTTCCCATGGTTTTTAGCTCACCTGAGCCAAAGGCTCAAGTGAGCTATTGGCATCACTCTTCGTCCGTCGTCCGTCCGTAAACTCCGTCCGTACCAAGTTTGTTCATTTCATATAAATCCCTCAATAGGTGGCGCCACCATTGCTAAAAATAGATCTCAGAGGGTACCCCTCTTTGAAAATCTTCTTCTCCAGAACCAGTGTATGGACTATAAAACTAATGGCATCTGAGTGATCTAGAAGGATGTATGTCTAAAGTTTGTTCATATCGTTGAAATCCGATAAATAATTTTTGACGTTTTTTTACGTTTTTTTGGACTTTGTAATTTTAATGTAGAAAAGAAGTATTTTTGTCTTTTAGTAAACATTGATGCATTAATTTTGTTTAATTTGATCATTTCTGTGGTAAGAAATACTTCTGTAAAGAGATTTTTTCAGTATCTCAATTTTTGGATTTTTAATGAATTTTTTAAGACTTTCAAGAAAAAGGGAGTGGAATAATTGGTGTAAACATTTCACAGATTGAACTTTTTCTCCGTAACCACTGGCTGGAATTGAATGAATCTCAGCATGCATCAAGAACTCAAGGTCCCCGACAAATGTGGTCATCTTTGTCAAAATCCATTAACAGGTGGCGCTGCCACTGGCAAAAGTAGGTCACAGAGGGTACCTGCCTTTGACATACTTTTTCTTCAGACCAGGGGGATACTGAGACAAACACATTGCGCAGGGATAATCTAGAGGGGTGTAAAAAGAAGTATTGTTATTTTTTATTCAATTTCGAAATCAAATTTTTTACGTTTTTTCAACATCTTTTTGCACTTAGTATTTTCACTGCAAAAGCAAGGGACTTAACTCAATTTCGCTCCTCATATTATAATTTGATACTGTAATTTGGTTTAAATAAACATATCTAGACCCAAAAAATGCCACAGTGAAAATATTTCATCAATTTCTTAATTTTTAGATCCTTTATGAAATTTTAAGATTTTGATGTAGTAAGGAAAGGTTCAAAGAGATCTGAGGGTTGTGGGTTCAATTCCCATCAGGGGCAAAATTTTTTTTTTTTATTTTTAGCTCAACTGAGCCAAAGGCTCAAGTGAGCTATGTCATCACTCTTCGTCCGTCGTCCGTCCGTCGTCTGTCGTCCGTCCGTTAACTTTTCACATTTTCAACTTCTTCAGAACTGCTGAAAGGATTTGCATGAAACTTGGTGTGGATGAAGTACTAGGGGTCCTCTACCAAGTTTGTTCATTTTGTATAAATCCCTCAATAGGTGGCGCCACCATTGCTAAAAATAGATCTCAGAGGGTACCCTTCTTTGAAAATCTTCTTCTCCAGAACCAGTATATGGACTAAAAAACTAATGGCATCTGAGTTATCTAGAAGGATGTATGTCTCAAGTTTGTTAATATTGTTGAAATCCGATAAATAATTTTTGACGTCTATTTGACGTTTTTTGGGACTTTACTTTGATAAACGTCTTCTTCAGACTTGGGAGAAACTGAGACAAACAGAATGCATAGGAATGATCTAGAGGAATGTGTGAAGAAGTGTAATTATATGTGGTTCAGTCTCGAAATCAAATTTGTGACGTTTTTCTACATCTTCTTGGACTTGGTATTTGCATTGCAAAACTAGGGACTTAACTCATTTTTGCCTCTCATATTATAATTTCATGTTGTCATTTGATTTAAATAATCATATTAATATAAAAAACACCTTATTATTTCCACGTATTTCTTAATAATACTTGACAATACTTCATTTTGTAAAATAAATTGGAATGAATTTTGTAAAGTCGAAATTGCTTCTTTCATATTAACTTCCCCTTCCTGTTTACGGTAGAAAGGTAATGGCAGCGGAAGTTGAATAGGAAGCGATTCTGATAAAACACGCTGTATATGAGTGTTTTATGAGGCATTTACACTAATATTTTAATTGATAAAGTTTGAATATATCATTTTAATGCCCTTGAAGAAGTATATTCTTGATTATTTTCCCATGTGTCGCGGAGCGAATTTCCTCTGACAAAGTAACAAGTTGGTCAAAGCTGATCAATCTACTAGCTAAAATTTTGAAAATTTCTTAGGTCTGTCAACCACACGTGATAACCCATCTACATACAAATGATATAGCTTACAGTTCCGATTAAAGTGACAAAGTTTAACAGATCTAGTAAATGTACATTTACACTAGTCCGACTAATTTACACAATCAGAATTTCCCATTCAATAAATAACATTTACTGTCCTGAAATTTAGATGCATATAAGTAATGAATTTTTGGACTTGCGAGTTTTGAACATTCTGAAGTCTTTGATTGATTTTGTAGTTTCTAAGTAGGGGTGTAACAATACATCGAAATATAATTTATATTGTGATAGTACTCCTTCCGATTGCTATACATCGATAGCAGATTAAACCAGTGATAATTATTGCCAATAGTATGCTAGACTATCGGATAGTTTCGATAGTTGTCAAATATCTAACAAAATAATTCTTAAAATAATGATCAGGTTTCCTTTTATGAAAAAAGCTCATACGCAAGAGTCCTTTGTATACAATAGAAATAGCAACCCCAGCTGTTCGGTTCAGTAAACTTGTATATAATTTGTATCATTGGATAGAGCTCATCAAGAGCTCTTCAGAACACTTTTCCTAATACCTCTTCTAGAACAAAAGTTAATGCAATTTGAAATCCTCATTTTTTGGTGGCTTTGTGGAATTTTTTCCCTTTTAAAGTAAGGAACTACCATATTTACTCGCTTATAAGATGAGTTTTTGGGAGTTAAAATTCTCTCCAAAAGTTGGGGGGGGGGGGTCGTCTTATAGTTGCAATACATAGTAAATTTCATTTGAGAACTCAATGTTTCGGGATCTTGCACGTTAAGTCTAAAATTGGAACAAATGTGGTACTGGTAAACGTAATTCCCAGACCCAGATCTGTACAGCGAATCTTTAACGCTACGCATGTATCTTATACATGTATATGGACAGTATCAAGACCGTATAGCTTACATCATCTGCCGTATATTTTTAAAGTGAAACGTATTATATAACTTCTGCCGTGTAATCAAAATATCACATCAGTTAATAACCTTCTCATTGCTTGACTGCACACCTTTCCCCAAGTAACTCAAGTTCTCACGGCATGGCACGCGTCGACGTCGATCGTTAAACAAACAGGATGTGATATCCAGGTAAATATCGCGGGGCTTTTGTTTAGATTTCAGTACGTGGGCTACTGAAAATTAATTTGATAGTTGTGAATCAGAACGAAATAATGCAATTCGTTTATATCCCAAGTCATCATGACCATAGATATAGCACCTGCAGGCAATGAAAGCGAACTCTCTACTTTTCTTCCCCTGGTTCTGCCAACTTTTGGTTTATAAGCGCGTTCGTTAAGAGTAAGACTAAGACATACAACCAGGGACGTATACAACATATTTTACATCGTGTTAAATGACAAAATTTACCCTCGTCTTAGTCTCTTACAAGCGGGTCAAAGCTTAAATACAAGATTTTTTTCTCTGAATTAGGGGGTCGTCTTACAAGCGAGTCTGCCTTATAAGCGAGTATATACGGTATAATGCCGTGGTTACTGAACTGCAGTGAAAGAAAATTTCAATATAACTGCATTAACTTTTTATACGCCCGTCCATTAGACTGGACGTATTATGTTATAGCGCTGTCCGTGCGTCTGTCAGGGGTCATGTTTTCCAGACTTTTTTTAGCCGTCTTTCAAAATATTGTGATGAAATATATAGCTTTATTTCAAGCTGCGTCAGCACCAGTTCGAGTTTCGTTAAGGTTGACCTACTTCTGACAGAGTAATGGTCCTTGGACTTCAAATTTCAACATTTTTTCAGAAATTCATTTAAAATCTATTTTTTGACACATTATGAAATTTAACATGAAATAAGTAGAATTTACCAACTATCACATATCTTGCGGGTTTTGATATTTTTTGCTTCATTTTTGAGAAATTTATAATTATAGGGGGATGGGGAGGTATCTGTTGAATGTCATGTTTTCTGGACTTTTTGCTGTCTTTCAAGATATTGCAACGAAATTTAGTATATAGCTTTATTTCAAGCGGCATCAGCACCAGTTCCATCCTTAAGGTTGATTTACGTTTGACAGAGCTATGGTCCTTGGATTTCAAATTTCAACATTTTTTTTTCAGAAATTCATTTAAAATCTATTTTTGACGAAACATTATGAAATTTATCATGAAACAAGTGAAATGTACCAACTATCATAGATTTTAAGGGATTTGATATCTTTCACTTTATTTTTGAGAAATTTATAATTATAAGGGGGGGGGGGGGTTGTGAGGTATCTGTTGAAGGTCATGGTTCCCAGACTAGCTTTGGCCGTCTTTCAAGATATTGCGTTGAAATTCAGTATATAGCTTTATTTCAACCGGCATTAACACCAGTCCCAGTTTCATTAAGGTTGAACTACCTTTGAAGGAGTTATGATCCTTTTTACACTATTTCCACAAGAAAGATGAGACCAAAGTGCTTAAAAATTAAAATTATCATTTATTTCAATGGACAAACTTTCATACCAAATTTTTTAAAAATATATAAATATTTGCATAGATAACAACAAACACACATCGTTAATATATGAATATGGACATACATTGCATTATTTGTCTAGTATTGAGTGCATCTTTATGTTATATATTAATTTGATTCTTTCATCTGAAAAGTATGAACAGAAAAAATACTTTCACATACAAATTGCAATGTACGCACTAGTTGACACAAGAAAGGTAAAATGGTTGTAAATCTGAGATTGTTCGATATCCCTTCACTTTTTTCTTGAGTCTGAGTTTGTTCTTTATGTCAATTAGTCTTTGTATCTTAGATTTCAATGTTGAAACTTGAGTGATTGCTTTATTGATGTATAATCAGGCTCCATCAATATAAGACATTTCAAAAGGTCTGTGAACTTTCCACCATAGTAATTCCTCAGGTCCTAGAACTAATCCATATTGAATTTGAATTTGTCTTTTCAATTCTCCCACATTGAATTCACTAAGTTGATGATCACTTAGACCTAAGGCATCACAGAATGGCCCTGGATATGGCGCCATACTCCATACCACTATACATGCAGACAGTGCTTTCAGGACTTGCAGTCGACGATTGAAGTGACTGAAATATATGATAAAAAATATATTTAGCTTTAATTAGAGCAAAAAACAAAATAAGGTGTGTTTGTGAAGCATTTATTTCCCCCCTTGACAAAAGTCTGAAATGGGAATTGGAACAAACGTGGTGTACTGGTAAATGTAACTCCCAGACCCAGATCTGTACGGCAAATCTTTAATGCTGGCTTACATCATCTGCCGCATATTTTTAAAGTGAAACGTGTTATATAACTTCTGCCGTGTTATCAAAATATCACATCAGTTAATAACCTTCTCAATGCTTGACTGCATTATTTGTAATTTAAACATCCCTACCCTATGCACATCGAAAATAACAAATGTATAAAAGGAAAACAGAGGGTGGTGATTTACACATACTAAACTGCTTAAGTAGGATCGTCTAATAATCGAAATATCGGGAGAAAAAAACTGTCCAAAGTTTTTAAAAAAATTGGGCAGGGGTTCCTCTACGGGCATAAGCCCAGTGTTTTTTCCCGTCCATATAACATACCCAAGACAAATCTCCAATAATATAATATTCAATTGAAGACAATTGCAGGTTGCGTTAAGCAGTGACATGTTAAACATGTGCTAGTACTGCATACTTCATAGTCATACATATTTAACAGCACATATATTAAAGTTGTTATGTTTTATTTCACATCATCAATGATAATTAATATTGTTTTCATAATTCGATTGCTTTAATTTAATATCAAATTGATAAAACATTCTCGATTGCGATGTCGATTTGTAAAATCCAATATGGCGTCGTGTTTGTATACAGGTGCGTGTGAAATCCTCATGTGGAAACACAACATTTGATGCAAAATGCACAGCGTTTATAATGAAAAGATACCATCGATATATATATCAAAAGAAAATTTAACTTATCTACTTCTGAATATAAACTTAGAATTAATACTTACAATAAGGTATTCGTGAAATCGTTGATAGAGTTTGCACACATGTAGCTTCAGTCATTGTTGACATATTTTAATTTTGAAGGTGGCGCTGTACAGGTTAAAAATTCACCTGATTGGTTGGAAAATTTCATGAATATTAGTTAACGTTTGACCCCGTGCATTTCCATACACATGTCCCATACGTGATGAGCGTCTAGTATTTGTCTGTCTAAAGTTGGCAAAGCAAAATACATTGTTGTTTATGGCAAATAATTGATGTAAAACAGCATTTCATAACAAGAAAATGTCAAAACCATGTCATAACCTGAAAGCTTAATTCAGTAGCTACATATCGAATTATAAATGATAAAAATTGGTTGAGCATAAGTTACAAAATAGTTTGAATAAGTCAGGTATCGATTTTTAGTGAATTCGCCATGCTCCTTGCAGCAAGTAGGGGTTGCTAATAGAAGGTACTGTCGTTTCCATATTTATGGTAGGGGGGTTGTTGAAGGAGGGTGGGGTCTAAGATCAAATCGAATAACAAATTATACAATTGTAAATGGTTATAACTTAAAAATCTTCAGAGGCGTTAACATGGGATCTTCAAAAACAAATGTAAATGAAACACAGAATATATATGGTGTATTAAAACTTGTCTCTTGCATCATCCCCCACCCCAAGGAATTTGAAATTGACTAAATATCTCAAAACTCTTCCAAGATCTTTACCCCTAAACTCTATATATATATATTCTTGATCCTTATGTAATTGAGAATCATATGGTATCCAGGTCAAGGGCATATGGGGAAAAATTTGTCACATATGGTATCTAAGACCATATAGGGTGGTTCCCATCCACCAGGGAATGAGAAGTGACTTGAATATCTTAAAAACTGTTGAGATCCCAATTGCTAAATCAGATATATTCTTGTTTCTTGGGTAATTGAACATCATATGGTATCCAGGTCGAGACCATATCGAGTGGCCCCGTCCCCCAGGAAATTGGAAATTAATAAATATCTCAAACACCATTAAGATCCCCACCGATAAACCATATAATATTATACATTCTTGAGTAATAGGTTATGGCTGTATGGGGTGGTCCCCAATTCCTCTGGAATGGGAAATTACTAAATTTCTCAAAAAACCATTGAGACCCCCACTGCTCAATCATATATAACAATACAAAGTAATGTTGATGCTGAAATTTCAGCTGATATCCTGACGTCTGAAAGTCAGCCCTGTCCTATTGATTGCCATGCTTCCCCCGATTATAATTGCATCTTGTTGATATGCCTTTTAAAAAGTCAAAAATCAAAAAGGTTCATCTTTGGAAACTGATAAGAATTTATCCTTGGTACACTGCACCTGACTTGCATTTTCCCGCCTCAATTTTGACGTTCCAAAAACATATACCAAAACTTGTACAATAATATCTTTGATTTGTTGAGAGTAAAAAATTTTGTTGAAGTGAATGATGTAATCTTTGATTACTTTATGTTTTAATAGTAAGGTAAAGTCAATATCTGTGGAGTGCGGTAATTTGAATAAACGCCATTGGATTAAGGTGAAACATGTATAGAATGTTCACATACATCAGTGGAAGAGCCATTTTGATTCATTTTGAATGCTTGGTAGATAGGAAAAAAGAGAAGAGACAAAATATTTCCTTACTTTCATATTGCTCCCCTACGGATTGATTGCCACAGACCTTTCTGATGACAAAGGGATGTGCAGTGATCTTTACATGACTAGGTCAAGTTTTTTGAAGAATTGGAATACTACACTTTGTATCGTCATTGTTCTTTTGAGATTATTGCTAAAGAAGGGTGTACTGTGTACAGTTTTATATGGCATTGTCGGTAAAACTTGATACAGGATGGAATTGCTCACTTTATTAAGGAAGGTGCCTTTTACAAAGGCACTATACAAAAATATGAAAAAAAAAACTTAAAATGTCACATTTTTATGTATTTGCAGCTTATTGGTTAGAGGCAAAATGCCACGGTCAAAAACCTGGCGGAAGGTAGCAGTTAAGAAATCTAGAGAAGGGCTCATAGTTCCCTCCGAAAACCATACAAGTCCTGTCCACGTGCAGGCAGAAAGTCCTGTCCATGTACAGGTAGAAAGTCCTGTCCATGTGCAGACAGAAAGTCCTGTCTATGTGCAGGCAGAAAGTTCTGTCCACGTGCAGGCAGAAAGTCCTGTCCATGTGCAGGTAGAAAGTCCTGTCCATGTGCAGGCAGAAAGTCCTGTCTATGTGCAGGCAGAAAGTCCTGTCCACGTGCAGGCAGAAAGTCCTGTCCATGTGCAGGCAGAAAGTCCTGTCCACGAGCAGGCACAAACCACTGAAACAATTTGCTCAGAATTATTCTCAGACTATAACACAAACAAAGAACAAGATCCTTATTCAGAAAATAATGCCTGTATGTTAAAGCAAAATGATATACGTAGAATGCAAACAGTGTCAGAACATACCTTCTTTGCATCTCACAATCAATCAAGCATGAAGTATTCATCATTTTCAAGAGGAAGCCGGTGTACATGTATGTGTGTGTCAATGGTGTTAAGTCTGTTTGAAGGTATAAACTTTTCAGCAGAAAATCTGGATAGAGTCTTATTTTTGGGTGACAATTTGTACAAAAGTATTGTGTTGGAATTAAAAAACAAAGGAAAATTGAGAAATAAATTTCTTATGTTCAATGAGCTCCCAAATGTTCTGGATTATAATAATAGGCATTATGGAGAAATCAAACATTCTACAGTTTTTGGTGTACCAGTTGTTCATGAATCAGAATGCAACTTTCTTTCTCTTCATGATGGACTTGTGTGTTCACTTAGCAAATCAGATTACTTGCTTCTAATGATTCGTGGAATATGTTCATGCATTGCTAGAGTGAATAAAAAACACATTTTCTTTGATTCCCACTCTCATGGAGAAGATGGATTAAGTGCCCCTGATGGGAAAGCCATTTTGAAGACATTTGATTCCATTGATGAGTTAGTTGCATACTTGTATTCCTTCTACACAAGCTGCCATATAGATTTATCTACCCAGTATGAAATGTTACCTGTCAGTGTGTATCACATTCGCCACAGTTTTCCAGATGAGAATCCAACAAACAATAGTATAGCTAATCCAGGATGTCTGTTTTTACACAAATCAAAAGATGTAAATTCTAGCAAGAACATGTACATAAGAGAATATATGCGTAAAAGGCGACAAGATCCAGCATTTCGTGAGAAAGAGAAGCAGAAGGAAGTGAAAACTAAGAAAAAAGCTAGATTGGATGTTAATGTTAGAAAAAAAGAAAAGCTACAGGAAGTAGCAAGTAGGAGAAAAGCCAGGGATGATCCTGATTTTAGAGAGAAAGAAAAGCAGAATAAACGTACATCACGATGTAATGTAGACTTCAGAGAAAAAGAAAAACAGCAGGAAATAGCTAGTAAAAGGAAATCCAGATGTGATATTGATTTCAGAGAGAACGAAAAGCAGAATAAACGTTCATCACGATGTAATGTAGACTTCAGAGAAAGAGAAAAACAGCAGGAAATAGCTAGTAAAAGAAAATCTAGATGTGATATTGATTTCAAAGAGAAAGAAAAGCAGAATAAACGTACATCACGATGTAATGTAGACTTCAGAGAAAAAGAAAAACAGCAGGATGTAGCTAGCAAAAGGAAATCCAGATGTGAGATTGATTTCAGAGAGAAAGAAAAGCAGAATAAACGTACATCACGATGTAATGTGGACTTCAGAGAAAAAGAAAAACAGCAGGATGTAGCTAGCAAAAGGAAATCCAGATGTGAGATTGATTTCAGAGAGAAAGAAAAGCAGAATAAACGTACATCACGATGTAATGTAGACTTCAGAGAAAAAGAAAAACAGCAGGAAATAGCTAGTAAAAGGAAATCCAGATGTGATATTGCTTTCAGAGAGAAAGAAAAGCAGAGTAAACGTACATCACGATGTAATTTTGACTTCAGAGAAAGAGAAAAACAGCAGGAAATAGCTAGTAAAAGAAAATCTAGATGTGATATTGATTTTAGAGAGAAAGAGAAGCAGAGTAAACGTACATCACGATGTAATGTAGACTTCAGAGAAAAGGAAAAACAGAAAGAAGTCCTAAGTAAAAAAAGAGCCAGGTCAAATATAGAGTTTCGAGCAAAAGAGAAGGAGAAGGAGATGACAAGCAAAAGGCTGGCAAGGAAAGATGCATTTATTTTGGAATCCGAACGATTGAAAAAGCAGAGTAAAAGGTTAGATGCAAGTTATCAACAACAAGAGAGGATAGCAGATACGGCCAGAAAAGCCGAGAAACGAAAAAATCAGGTTAATGTTGAAACTGAACTAAACGCCATTCTAAGGAAAAAGTATGGCAAGAGTATAGATGATTGTATTGCAATATTTCATTCTAAGATTACTACTGGACCGACATTTGTTTGCACATGTTGTACTCAGACGTGGTTTGCTGAGAGCGTGAACGAACTTAAATCGGAAACTTTCACACAATTACCCTCTAATGACCTTCTTACTGGTTTGAAATCAGTAAATGACAAAGAATGGATTTGCTGGACTTGCTTCTCAAACATTAAAGCTGGTACTGTTCCCAGATTGGCTTTTGCTAATGGCATGCAATGGCCTAAAAAACCACCTCAACTTAATCTTCATGCTTTAGAAGAAAGACTTGTTTCTCTACGAATACCATTAATGCAAATAAGAGAATTACCGAGAGGCAGACAATATTGTGTGAAAGGAAATGTGGTTAATGTCCCAGTTGATATTCAGCCAACTATTAACAGTTTACCAAGAGCAATGGATGAACATTTCACAATTCCAGTGAAGCTTAAAAAGAAATTGTCTTACAAAACATGTGATTTCACAGAAAATGTAAGGCCGTCTGCTGTCTTAGCAGCACTTCATTGGTTAATGCATAACAGCCTTATGTACAAGAACTCGGGGATCTCAATCGACCACACTTGGGTGCAGAAAGTTAATGAAAACACCAGTGAAATAGTAAGAGAATTCAGAGAAATTGACTTAACAGTAAATGCTAATGAAAATGCGACATGTAACATGCATTATGAGAAAGACACAGGTTATGAAGGAGCTAATGCAAATGTTGACAACGAAGCTGAAGCCTTTGTACCCTGCAGTCAAGGGAATGATGAGAATGATTCTGACAATTTCAGTGAAGTTGATGCAAATGATAATGTACTTGGAACTACGGATACATTGCTCGAGGAAGTACCCATGAATACTGATATGTCATACACATTTGCACCAGGAGAAGGACAACGTCCATTAAGCTTGTATGAAGACAAGGATGCTGAATATCTCTCTTTCCCAACATTATTTTGTGGACAAAAAAGAATTGAAAATGAGGAAAGAAAAGTACCAGTTCACTACAGTGATATAGCAAAATGGGAGTTGAGAAGTGTTGATCGTAGAGCAGCGCAATCGGTTCCAAATATATTTTTCAAACTTAAGAAAATTCAACTGAAACAAATAAGTGACAAGGTACATCTTGCAGTTCGCAGGTGCAAGGATAAAGGGAAGATTATAACAGCTGCTGAAGCTAGAGATCAATCTAATTTGGATAGAATTGTCAGATTGGATGAAGGATACTATATTTTTAGGCAGCTGAGAAATTCTCCGGCATATTTGGCTGCCAAAAAGAAAGATGTGTTTGCAATGATCCGACAGTTAGGGTTACCGACTTGGTTTATGTCTTTGTCATCAGCAGACACAAGATGGCCAGATCTTCTGAAAATCTTAGCAAAGTTAAATTGTGGTCTAGAGTATACTGACGAAGAGGTACAGAGTTTGACATGGGTGGAAAAAACCAAGCTAATACAAAAAGACCCAGTAACTTCCTCAAGATTTTTTGATCACAGGGTACAACAATTTATAAATATTGTTATAAAGAGCCCTCATAATCCTGTTGGTAACGTTGTGGATTTCTTTTATAGAGTCGAATTTCAACAAAGAGATTCGCCACACATTCATATGCTTGTTTGGATAGAAAATTCTCCAAAATATCAAAGTAATAGTGAGCAAGAAATAGAAAATTATGTGGATAGTATTGTCACTTGTTCCAAAGACAAAGACGATATGCAACATCTAGTCAGCATACAAACTCACAGACATTCGAGAACGTGTAGAAAAAAGGGGAAAGCTGCCTGTAGATTTGGATTTCCTTTACCGCCATTGAGGAAGACCATGTTACTTGAACCTCTTGATGATGATGTTGACAAATACAAAAACATGTATGACAAAATCCAAGACAAAATAAACACCTTCAAAGAAGGACTTGAAATGAGCTTTGATCAGTTTTTGGATGAAGTAGTCAAAATATCAGAAGAGGAATATATTAAATGTATTCGCAGCTCATTACGTGGTCCCAAGGTTTTCCTGAAACGACAACCTCCAGAAATGCGCGTGAATTTATACAATGAAAATCTACTTACAGCGTGGAATGCAAACATGGACATACAGTTTGTACTTGATCCATATGCCTGTGCTATGTACATAGTATCATACATAAGCAAGTCACAGAGAGAAATGAGTGCATTTCTAGATAGAGCTTGTAAAGAGGCACGGGAAGGGAATATGGACATCAAAAGACAAGTACGTCATATTGGTAACAAATTTTTGAACAGTGTGGAAGTTGGTGCTCAAGAAGCTTGCTACCTAGTGTTGCAAATACCACTAACAAAAGCCTCCAGGGATGTCATGTTCATTAATACATCTCCGCCAAATGAACGAGTGTTTCTTCTCAAACAGCAGTCTAAACTTGAAGAATTGAGTCCAGATTCTACAAACATTAAATGTGATATACAGAGATATTCTAAGAGACCCAGAGCTCTTGAAAACTGGTGTTTAGCTGACTACTGTTCTGAACTAGATGTTAAATTTCCGGGTAATATTGAAAACAACGATTCTTTAAATGCTGTTAATGATGATGAAGTGCAGGATGATTTAGAGAATGACGAAACCTTCTCGGATGATAGTACACTTCTTACGCTGAAGAATGGAATCACTATCAAGCGACGATCCATATACAGAATTTTGAGGTATGTTCATTACAATAAAAAAAGTGACCCTGAAAATTACTACAGAGAAAAACTGCTGCTGTTTTTTCCTTGGCGTAATGAAATGGTAGATGTGTTGGGTGGATGTTCATGTTACAAGGAGCATTATGAAAGACATCGTCATTTAATAGACAACAAATTAAAGAAATATGAACATCATATGGAAGAGATAGAACAGGCCAGGATAGCTGTCGAGGAGGAATTTGATGAGCATGATGAACTAGCACCAAATACACAACAAGCAAATGCAGATGATGAGCTTGAAGGACAACAAGATACAGAAGAGTTTGTACATTTTAATCCAGATAGACCTATTGAACAAAGGCAATATGATATTGGTACAGATGTAGGTGCCTCGACAGCCTCATCAGTATTGACAAATTGTGTGAGTGGTAGAATACCAGATGAGGACTATAGTAAACTGGCTAGAAGTTTGAATGCTAGACAAAGAGAGTTCTTTCAGCATGTCTTGCATTGGATAAAAACAAAAAAGGAGCCTCTCTATGCATTTTTATCTGGAGGAGCAGGTGTTGGAAAATCAGTTTTAATCAAGGCATTACATCAAGCTTTGCATAGATATCTGCATTCTGCTGAAGGTGATGATCCAGATGATACAAGAATTCTTTTGTGTGCATTCACCGGCAAAACTGCTTATAATATCAATGGTGTGACAATTGCATCCGCTTTTCATAAGAAGTACAACCAGATGAACCAGAGCATGAACTCTGATGAGCTCAATACTTTCAGGATGAAGTACAGAAATCTTTCAGTGATTATAATAGATGAAATTTCAATGGTTGGAAATAAAATGTTAAATTTCATTGACACAAGACTGAAAGAACTGACTGGCACAAACATACCATTTGGTGGAATAAGCATTATGTCTGTTGGTGATCTTTATCAGCTACAACCAGTTGGAGACTCTTGGATTTTCAATGACTTGTCTCACGGTGCACAGATCTTAGCCACAAATCTCTGGAAAGAATACTTCAAAATGTATGAGTTGACAGAAATCATGAGACAGAAGGATGACCAATATTTTGCTGACTTCCTCAACCGGCTGAGAATTAATGAGCTTTCTGAAAATGACAGGAATGAAATTAAGCAGCATATTATTAGTCCAGTTGATGAGCGATATCCAAAGACTGTTCCTCATTTATTTATAGAGAACAAGTTTGTGGACAATTTCAATCAAGATTTCATCACCAGATTATCAGCCTTTAAGACAACAATACAGAGCTACGATAATCTAGTTGCAGATTTACCAAAATCTACAAAAGAGCGCTTAGTAAACAGTCTTCCAAAAGATGCCAGGAAAACGGCAAATTTAGCTAATTCCTTGACAATTGCTGAAGGGATGATTTATGATATCACTGTGAATGTAGATGTAAGTGATGGCTTAGCTAATGGATCAACATGCATTGTGAATGTATAGAATACAGATTGCAACAAAACAGAAGACCTAGTATAATTTGGGTTCTGTTTACTGACAGATCTATTGGATCGACAACAAGACAGAAGTACAAACATTTGTACAGCAACAACATTGATCCGACATGGACTCCGATATTTGAGGTTAATCGCAACTTCCTGTATAATTATAAGTCTTTCCAGAGAATTCAGTTTCCATTAAAGCCGTCTGCTGCAAAAACAGTTCACAAAGCTCAAGGCTGTACAGTTGATGAACTTGTGATTGATCTTTCACAGTCACGGAGACGGAAAACACCACACATTCACTATGTCGCTCTAAGCAGAGTACGAAAGCTACAAAACTTGCACATACTGAATTTCAATGAAGAAGCATTAACAGTTGATGAAAGAGTAAAGGAGGAAATGAACAGACTTCGTCAGTCCCCAATGCCACTTTGTTTTATTCCTCTATACAATACAGATTCAGGCACATTGAAAGTAGCTCTTAATATTGCCAGATCATTTCATAAACATTACGTAGATCTAAAACTAGAACCAAACATTTTGTCTGCTGATGTAATTGGAATCACCGAATCAAGGCTTGTAACTGCTGATAATGACATGAATTACCAATTAGAAGGATACAATATACATAGAAGTGATCAAGTTTTACTCTCATGTAACAGAAGACCTCCTCATGGACTTGTTTTGTTCACAAAACAATATTTGATGACACAGCGAGTAGTTAAACATACTACTGATATGGTAGAATTCTTGCTGGTAAATTTACATTCTGATAGATAGATAGATACATTATTGTTTTACGTCGCACCGGGAATATTTCACCCATATGGCGACGGTTACAAGTTAACATAAATCAAACCAAATTAAAAAGAGCAATTAAAAATATTTAGGAAAGACCAGCTCTCATTGTATATCGTTTCTACATATAAATGATATTACTAAAATATACATATATACACAATTATAATACGTTACATTTCAATATATCATATTTTATTAAATAGGTTCACTTCTTTCAAAAAATCTAGAACTCTCGAAATACTGATACTCTCAAATAATTCATTCATACTTTGTACAGTATAATACTGATTTCGAATGTGTGCAGTGTCTGCACAATCCAACAATATATGTTTAATACTTAATAGACATCCACATGGGATACACTCTGGAGGAGGCTCTTCCTTTAAAAGGTAAGAATGCGTTATCCAAGAGTGCCCAATGCGGAGTCTACAAGTAACAATTTCATCTCTACGACAAGAATGATGATAATTTATTCTATATTTAAAAATCGGCTTCAGACCATGAAGTTTATTATTATCTTCATGGTCCCAGTTTTCTTGTGACAAAGCATCAATATAATTCAATATAGATGATTTAACATCTGTATAAGGTATTTTACCTACGATATCTAGTCTATTTAATCCTTCTTTTGCTGCTTTGTCAGCTTTAACATTACCTACGAATCCCGTATGTCCAGGAAGCAAACAAAATACAATGTCAAAATTATTTGACAACAAAGAATTTACCTTTTCTAAAATCCTCAAGATGTAGGGGTTACTAGTATTGAAATTTTTGATAGCTTGAAGACATGATAAAGAGTCAGAAAAAACGATACTCTTAAAGTGTTTATTTTTTTCAATATGAACAAGTGCTAAAAGTATAGCCTTCGCTTCAGCTGTAAATATAGAACAATTATTTGGTAAACGTATGGATAAAGAAATATCGGTATCAGTTACTGCAGCAGCTGCCACTCTGCCATCATCCTTAGAACCATCAGTATAGTATGATTTATATTCCGAATACAAAGATCTTATTTCTGAAAACATTTGTTGATATTTCAAAGAATTAGTATCAATTTTCTTATGATCTGATAATTTCAATATAACGTTCGATTTTTTCATCAACCAAGGCGGTGAAGAAGGTAGTTCATAATTTGCTATATCAGATAATCTAATTCCAGCCTCTTCTATATGTGGTCGAACCCGTAATCCAATATTTTTAATACTATTGGGTTTATTATTGTATAAAATTTCATGTTTTGGTTTAAAAACGCAGTCAAAAGCGGGATTCGAAGAATTTGAATAGAGTTTAATTACATATTGCAAAGTAAGTTTCAGTCTTCTTTCATTTAAAGAGTATACAGACTCTTTACGGGTGAGGTTCTGAAAGCACCAAGACTTAAGCGCAAGCCCTGGTGATGTATGGTGTCCAGAAGCTGTAAATAGGACTTTCTGGCCGACCCATAAACAATACAACCATAGTCCAACTTCGATCGTACCAGCGACCTATAAAGCTGGAGCAGGGTTGTACTTTCAGCACCCCACTCTGTATTGGATAAAACTTTTAGAATATCTAACGCCTTGAGACATCTTAATTTAAGTGCTTTTATATGTGGTAGAAAAGATAATTTATTATCGAATATTAAGCCTAAAAACTTAGTTTCCTTTTCTACTTTTATAAGATTATTATCTAAATAAAGTTCAGGATCTTGATGAGCCCGACGAAGCTGACAAAAATGTACACAGGCAGTTTTGCTGTTGGAAAATTTGAAACCGTTTTCGATAGACCATTTCAATATATGATTTAAACATAGCTGAAGCTTCCTCTCTATAGTACGCATATTTTACCACGACAACAAATAAGAAAATCATCAACATATAAAGATCCATCAATATCCTTATTAAGAACTTTAGCCAAACTATTGATTTTTATACTAAAAAGAGTAACAGATAGAATACTACCTTGTGGAACACCCATCTCCTGTTCAAAAGAATCAGAAGTATGAGATCCTAGTCGAACATTAAAAGATCGATCTTTTAGAAAATTAGATATAAAAATCGGCAGATTGCCTTTAAGCCCCATACTATACAGATCCTTTAAAATACCGTATTTCCAGGTTGTATCATAGGCTTTCTCTAAATCAAAAAATATAGATACAACATGTTCCTTGTTAATAAACGCATCACGAATGTATGTTTCTAAACGAACAAGATGATCAACTGTACTCCTGTGTTTTCTAAAGCCACACTGAATATCAGTAAGTAACTTATTGTGTTCAAGAAACCACACAAGCCTATCATTAATCATCCGCTCTAAAGTTTTGCATACGCAGCTAGTTAACGATATCGGTCTATAATTTGTTGGATTGGTATGGTCTTTTCCGGGCTTTGGAATTGGAATGATTATAGAATCTCTCCAAGACTGTGGAAATTCACCTTTAAACCAAATCTGATTAAAAATATTGAGTAAAATGTTTAGGGATTCGATTGGAAGATGTTTCAGAATTTGATAATGTATATCGTCTGGACCAGTGGCTGTATCATGTGTTCTGGCCAAAGACAATTTTAGTTCTTCAATTGAAAACGGACTATTATAATCCTCGTCATTGTTAGATTGAAAGTTTAGTTTCAATTTTTCTTTTCTTGTTTTAATTTTTTGAAATTCAGGAACACAATTTGTTGAAGAAGAATTTTTTGAAAAAGTTTGACCTAGACAGTTAGCAATATCATCTTTTGAAGTTAAAATATTATCATTTTGTTGTAAGTGTTTTACATTAGATGACATCTTTTTACCTTGTATTTTCTGGAGCATCTTCCATACTTTATTAGTTGGCGTATGCGTATTAATTTTGGAAACATAATTTCTCCAAGATAAGCGTTTACTGTGATTAATAGTTCTTCTGGCTATAGCCCTGTATTTACGAACTTTGTTTAGATTAGAATTAAGAGGATGCCTTTTAAAAAGTTTTTCGGCCTTCTTGCGCTCTTTAATGGCAGTTTTACAATCGTCATTAAACCATGGGTTGTATTTATGATATGGTAACGTAGAGGTTTTTGGTATATTTTTCTCACAAATATGAATTAATTTATTTGTAAAAGTAAGTACAGGATCAGCTTCATTATCATAATTTACTGTATTAAGCATATCATAACAATCGGTTTGAAACTGAATCCAATCAGCTTTACATAATTTCCAGCGCGGAGGTCTATCATCACTAGACGCAAAATTACTTTTCAAAACAACTGGAAAGTGATCACTTCCACACAAATCATCATGGACTGACCATACAAAGTATGGACGTATGAAAGTATACAAAGCACAACGAAGGATCTGTTATTGTAAGATCAATCGAAGTATATGTACCATGCCCTGGATGTAAGTAGGTACTTGATCCATCATTGAAGACACATAAATTACATTTTGCAATAAAATCCTCAATGATCTTACCCTTATTATCTATACTACTACTACCCCACAGAGGGTTATGAGCGTTAAAGTCACCCAATAGAATATATGACCTGGGTAATTGATCAACAAGATTATCTAACTCACTTAGATTCAAGTTAGAATTTGGTGGAATGTACACCGAACAGAACGTTATAGTTTTATGTAATGTTACACGCACAGCGATAGCTTGCAAATTTGTATTCAAAGAAATATTACTATGTAAAACTGAATTTCTAATAAATATGGAAGAACCACCTTTAGCTCTTTCATTTGTACTAAATAAATTATATTGAGAGAATTTTTTTAGTTTAAGAACATCTGTATCCTTAAGATGGGTCTCCTGAATACAGAAAACCGCTGGAGAAAAAATTAATCTAAAAGATAAAATTCATTCAAATTCACCTTTAAACCTCTACAATTCCATTGTAATATGGAATCAGAACGATTCATGTATCTGCAAGTCTTGCAAGAGAGGGTTTACGACCCTTTTTTGGGGAGGATTTACTACGACCCCTATCACTGACTTTGAGAGTATCTTTAATAATTATCTCGTCATTTGATGAATTGGGATTATTTGTATCAGACGGAGAGCTCTCCTCCATCTCTACCTCTAATACTTCAAATTTATTACGAACAGACACTTCAGAATTTGTTGGAACATTCGCAGATGACTGTCTAGATGATTTAGCTCTAGTATCAGACTTGTCTGATTTTGAACTCGCAGATGACGATTTACTGTGAACGATTTTTTCAGAAGATTTAGATGTAGTCTGTGATGAAGTTGATGATGATAGTTTAGGATTTGAAAGACTAGACAGCGAAGTGAGGTTAGTCTTCAAACCTGCTATGTCAGTTTGAACCGCAATAGATACCATTTTCTTTGAAGCTTTCGAAGCATAACTATTAGTACTCACTGCAGGTACTTGATGGCTTTCATATATTTTCCTAGCTTCAGGATAAGAAATACCTTTCTCAATTTTGATCTTGATGATGTCCATTTCTCTTTTATAGACAGGGCATTCTTTTGAAGAAGCAGAATGGCATCCATTGCAGTTCGCACACTTGGCAGCTGCACAACATGGCTGAGAACCAGCAAAATGTTCATCGAATTCATCAGAACAGATGTCAACATGACCACATCGATCACACGTTTTCTTATTTCTACATGTACTCAAACTATGGCCAAATTTCTGGCAACGAAAACAGCGCAATGGTGAAGGATAATACAAGTCAACCTTAGCATTGACATATCCTAGTTTTATTTTCGATGGTACAGTTGGCGTACTAAATGTAAGTAAAAAAGTACGCGTTTTAATTTCTTTCCCATCTTTTTTGATAACAAAACGACGAACAGCAATTACTTTTTGACTTCTTAATCCGTCTAAAATAACATCATCAGCTAGTAAAGCTAAATTGCGATCTTTGTCACGCAGTATTCCCTTGCTGGTATTAAGGGCTACATGCGGAGTAACCTTTACTGGTATGTCACCGATGTGGTCACATTGCAACAAGTTTATGGACTGTTGTTTCTTGAAACACTCAACCAATAACTGACCATTGCGTTGTTTCGTGACATTTTTAACTGTTCCTGCAATCGACTGAATGGTTTTGTCGACCAAGAAAGGGTTAGCTTTTGACAACGCAGTATCTTCTGAAGATATAACCAAATATCTAGACCAATCGTCATCTTTTACCGTGATGTCAGTATTGTCAGCTAATCGCTTACGTTTGATTATTGTTTGGTGGTTTGTTTGTGGATCCATGAGAAAAGAAAATAATTCAGTCTCACAACCACCCACCCTCCAGGGAGTGTCAACAGGGACCGGGCAATACACTGTGGATCTCCAACAGCAATGCACTGGAGTGGTTGGGAGAGTATACTCGACCATAAAGAAAAGAAATGCATTTAACTGCAGAAAAGATAACTCGGGTACCAGTCGAGAGTACATTTCAGAACAGTCAATGTCATGCAAATACTTTCCATTTACAATCGATTGGCCCATATGCCACCGCCTTCTCAAATGAAAAGTTGGAAAATGCTATGTATGACATACAAAACAAAAAACTAGACAATGTAGATAGTATTTCAAGATGTAATAAGCAAGATAAATGAGGGCTTGGCATGACAAAGCCGATTGATCAGGATCGGGCCCATCCGACCGCCCGTCTAGTTGAATTAAGGGCCAAAGTGGAGTGTTGGACAGAAACAAACCGCAGTTTGAATATAACCTCAGCCACCAGGATCCCATCCTCCAACGACACGGGTTGCATTCCACGGCAAACAGAATGCCTCATATGGTCTATAACCGCGACCAGCAAGAGGGTGCTTGGGAATCTTTCATAAGAATTCCCCGGGTGCCTCATTAAGTCGCCTCATACGACACGCAAGAGGTACGGAGGTCCTATTCTTATCACCCCGGGGACCCCACGGGGGAATTTACATTCTGAGAGATATGACTGCATTCAATTTGTACTTGTGTACAGATCACCAACTTGTCCTCTGAATGAGTATAAAAAGCAAGTAAATGAACATGTAAAACCAGAACTGAACACACACAAGCCGTTTATTATCACGGGGGATTTTAATTCTGATGTCATGAATGGAAATAGTCATTTCCTAGAATTCATGATGCATACATTTAGTTGTGATCAGCATGTCAAGACGAGTACAACTGATTATGGGTCTCAGCTTGATCTCATCTTTTCCAATTGCTCAAATGTCTTGACGGGGACTGTAGAATGCTACTGGTCAGATCACAAAATTGTGCATGCCTCAATTCCTTTTCCATAATTTCCATTAGTAAAGGTACGGAAATTTTCATCAAACAAGCCATAATAGTTAGTTTCGTACCCTCTTTGAAAATCAGGAGGGCATACATTTGATGCACCTTGAATTTGCATTTCTTTAGATACACAAATTCATGGTGGCCTTTTCGTCTGCCCAACTATTTGCCCGCACCTTGTATACAAAATCCAGACAGCATCGCCTCAGTTATACAACACAATTCATGATAAATAGAAGTTAATATCGTTTTTCAATGTGAAAGGTCAAGGTCATAGTATATATACAAGTACGGGCATACATTTGTTGCATTTGCCTATCTTTAGATACACAAATAACATAGTGGTGTTCCCGTCTCTGTCCATCTATTTGTCCGCACCTTGTATACAAAATCCAGACTGCATTGCCTCAGATGTACTACACAATTCATGTTTTTCAATGTGAAAGGTCAAGGTCACAGTATACATACGAAAACCTTTGTGCAAAGATAAAGAGTGAACCGTAAGATGTTACTATTTGATATCCATAATCTTTGTGGTTAAAAGACACATATTGTTTTTCAAGATCAAGGTTTCACGTTCTAGAGGCAAAGTTTATACAGATTAAAGCATAATCTCCAAGATCTTTAAATTTAGTATACATGATTCTCATGAGAGCAAGACACTTATTGTTTTTCAAGGTCATGTCATATGTCAAAGCCGCCTTATGAAATTTATACACACTAAACTATACTCCCCAAGTAATAATTAGAAAGTCCTCCAAAATAACGAAGAAGACCTTGCAGTAGCTATATTGATGAGAACACCTGGAGAGAGTAAAATATTTAGACTAATGGATAAAGACATTAGAGACTGGATTTCCGCACGGCTGTAACGTTAAAATTAATATATAAAACTGTTTCGTTTTACGCGCGTCTTATAACGTTATTTCAATGAACTTTGTGATATGTTATGTATTAGTGACGTCATACCTATGTATTTTGTTATTTACGTTGGACGCTTTTACCAGCAGCATGGATTTTACGTGATCGTTATTGATTTCTTACTTTCCACTTGATAAAGGGTATGTGCCCGAAAATTTGTGGTATTTGAGTGTAACTTGTTTATTTATTATACTCCTCAACACCTTTAAACTTAGTGCACATGATTTTCATCAGTTTTCCGTAATCGTAAGAGCAATACATCTATTGTTTTTCAAGATCAGGTCATAGGTCAATGCCTATGAAGGAAAACCTTGTGGGCAAGATCACAAGCTTTAAAGTTTTTTTTTTAATCTTAGACTTAGGGTGTATTCGCAGTAGTCGGCATCGTAACTGTAATAGAATCGAATATTTTGTAATGTATTCTAGATTTGACCAGTTTCTATGTTTCGTGTACATGTCCTTGCTAGGCCGTGTCATACAGCTTGGTCAGATGTCTTTTGCGTTCTCTTAATTATACCCATCCCCCCTCCCTCCCAGAAACCAAAAGAAAAAAAAAACCCCACACATCCCGCTAACGATATATGCAATCTTCCAAGGGAATGGCCGAAAATAACCTTTGTGTGTTAATAATTTTCGACAGCAAAAGGGGGTGGCTTTAAATCCGTTAATGCACAAATAATATTGTGCATTCAATCGTACATTCTATGGAAAGAAATATACTGTAATGAACTTTTTTGTTTATACAATTACTCAGTGCAGTGAAAATGTCGAAAATGTGTGAAAAATCTCTGGACAAACCACTTTTACCTCGTAACCCTGACCTCTACGTTATAAACCATGAATACATAAGACGTTGGAAATGTTCCTCCCACCTTAGCATAACTTATTTCATAAATTCTCTTGCAAGATACTTTTGTTTGTACTCAGATTAATTATTTACATACGGCGGAATAATTTTAATATACATTTATCTACCATGTACATGTAATAAGAATAGAAGGTTTTGTCATGTCTTTAATGCTAATGTTATTGACAATGAAAATCATTTTTGTGGGATTGTGAGAAAGATGACAGTGCCAGAAAACTATTATTGATCAAATGCCTCATCATGTGCACAATTTTAGCGAGCCGAGACTAATGTCCGGGGAGCAATTGTCATACCCCCGGCGGCGTCGTTGTTGTCGTTGTCGTCGTCGTCGACGTCGTCCGTAGACAAAAACTTTAACCTTACTTATAACTTGCCTCCGGCGAGCTATGTTGTCTTTCTGACAACTCTTGTCACTTTACCCCTAACAATTCAAAATCGAATACGTGTAAACTCTTGTAAATTCTGGAAATGTTTTCTACTAGTTTCATTTCTACATGAAAATTAGAAATGACTTTATGGATAAAATGAGTATTTGTCAGTGAAGAGTTTCATGCTATATGTGACTATAATACTACTATATATATATATATATATAAATATATTTATTTATTTATGTAGGCTCGCTAAGAGTATTAACTATTAGGAATCAGACAGATCCAAACAAAATACATGTGTACTCCTTGTTTGCTTAAAGTAGCTCGATAGTAAATGAATCGTAATACCGACTTGCATGAATGTCATTTTATTTGATGAATATAAAATGACAAATGAACAATGTACAAAATCAATACAGAGAACATCGAAAATAAAATGCAAGTAAATAAACGTTACAATGTTATGTAATATTGCGAAATCATAATTTCAAACACAGAAATAAGCAATTTACATAACACAAAGCAAAGGTGGGCGGAAAAAGTGCATACATAAGACATTTACATCACGCCAAGCAAAAATGGGCAGAAAAAATGCCTGAAATTAAGCATGATCAATTTTATACGCTATATAAAAAATAGGGTGAGGTGGGTGGGTTTTTCCAAATATTTATCAGATTCAGATTCTTTATTTCTCATGAACCATTGAATACAATGGTATCGAGACAAACATATATACAATAAATACATTCAATATAACTATAAGTAGTGTTCAAAACATACAAGTACACATATAGATAAAGATATATACACAAGTTTGAAGTTTCAGAAACAGTAATAGCAATAGGATTATGTAGGGGGAGCTACGCTATCGAAAGAACACAGAAATGTTTATCCGCTAGTCGTAAACACGGAATGAATGGACTCAGTAATAAAACAGCCGGGATAGTAACAGATCAACCGATTGACTGATAAATTAGCACACGCCAATCGGATGAGACAAACATAGACTTCACGCACTAAACACATGTGTAGATCTGAAATTATGACGGTTTATTAGATACTAATTGACCAAGCTGTGTTAGTAAACAAACGAACAATAACCCAAGTGAGGATAGATAGGAAGCCGGTGTGGCCTAGTGGATAAGGTGCTCGGCTCGTGATCGAGAGGTCGCGGGTTCGACTCCCGCCCGGGGCACACCGGTGTTCTGTCTTTCGGATGAGACAGTAAAAACCGAGGTCCCGTGTCACGGTAGGCGTGGCACGTAAAAGATCCCTCACTGCTTCGGGTGGGTCCGTTGCAAAGGTCTAAATTTGTATGCAATGCGTCAGGCAGATGCCGTCACCATATACGTGAAATAATCGTGGAGTGACGTAAAACAATAATCAAACAAACAAAAAAGGATAGATAGGAGTGAGGGGAGATAAAAGACACCATGGGGAAGCTCCCAACATAAAATTATCTATTCTGTACATAATAAATGCTTTATTTATATAGGGTCGCTAAGAGTATTTGCTATTAGGAATCAGACAGATCAAAACAAAAATACAGGTGTACTCCTTCTTGTTTGCTTAAAGTAGCTCGATAGTAAATGAAACGTAATACCAACTTGCATGAATGTCATTTTATTTGATGAGTATAAAATGACGAATGAACAATGTACAAATCAGGTATATGGAAATACAAAAATTACTACGTAATATGTAGCGTTAATAACAAGGCAAAATATGTGATGTCACATGTAACAATACATAATAAGAAATCCACTAAAGTCCCGTCAACTTGATAATATTAAAAATACTTAATAACGAAATTATTACTTAGTTATATGCAATATCATATTATAAACGCGATTATAGTATTCATCAGGGTATATATTGAAAAGCGGCAGTTAAATAGTTTTAAATTGCATACCAATATTAACAATTAGAAAACAGCACTTATAAACTTTAGTAGGTCGGCTCAGACCCTCATAAGCACCACCGGACCAGGCTATCCTTTCCATCCGGGTGTATGCCGAAATGGCAGATATTAATTTTTTTATGAATTATAATATTTGTACTTTAAGTTCTAATCTGTTTGTCATAAAAATTAATAAATGCATCAATAAAAATTTGTCAAAACAACACAGTGGCCCATAACTTATCCTGCGGTGCATGTACTTGTGTATTATATGCGGATATTATCTTTATAAATATACGTTTGATAAAGCACAAACACACTACATATAACAAGGCACCCTATAATTTCACTGAAATTCGATCCCTATCTGGGATTCGAAATCGCGACCTACGGTACCGCCATGCATCCAACGCTCTAACCGATTGAGCTATCGTCGCATTGAGCTATATATATATATATATATATATATATATATATATATATATATATATATATAATATTTCTTTGAAACGCTTGACTTGAGAAAGAAAATGATATGCATTTGGTTGTCTTGCAGAAATGGTTTGTTAATTTTGTTATATCTTTTTTAAATTGTTGAAACTTTTTTTTTTATTTCTTAGTACATATGTTGTAACAATTTTAAGAAATTCTTATTGACACAATTTTGAGACATTGTTTAGTTTTCCTGTGGTCTTTTGATACAAATGAACATTTGATAAAGTATTTATTATAAAGAAATATATGTATTTATTATAAAGAAATATATTTCGTTATAATTTTACCTAAAAAGAACTGTAATTAATATATGATCTTCCGAATGACGTGATATTATAAACGATTTTTTGCCAAACAGTGGCATGCGCATGTTGGGTCTTGGGTTACATACATCACGTCTGTTAAAGCAAACGTCTATTTAAAATCGATTTCAATGTACATTTTACAATTACTTTTGACATGAATTGAAAAATGTTTTGATGCCAGACGTTTGACGCTCAAGTCAATAGGTTTTCTAGTCTTATGTACCGGCTCATGGGCAGATCCAGAATGTTTTCCCAGGGGATGGGGAGAACCGTAACAACTCGTCCATTTTCATTAGCATTATAAACAAAATGGCGACGGTGTTCCGAATGGGGAAGGGGAGTCCAACCAAGAGAGATAATTTTTTCTCTTCAACAGAAGGGGGGGGGGGGGGGTTCCATCCCCAAAATGCTCAAATATTACCTTTTTGGTAAAAATTTTCAGTTTCCAGGAGGGAAGGATCCCGCTGAACCCGCGCTTGCGACCTTAAATAAATGAAACCACACCCCTTTATATTACAATGGATTGTGCTCACCCCTACATTACAATGGACTGTGCTAAAAATATTCCGCCAAACTGTAAAGTGTAATAGCGCAGAAAGTTGGAAGCACGGTTGAAAGAGAAGACTGAGAAGTATGGCTACGCCAAGAAAACAACTAAAAAGAGAGGATGCTCAAGATGTGGAGGGTTACATTCACAATGTTACTCCATTGAAGACGTCTTATAAAGGAACTCCATATTTTAACGCCGTGTTGCAAGAAGCAGACTGTTACACAGATCTGGTGTCATACAATGTCAAAACCCACGGTCAGCTTGTGGATATGGAGAAAAGCAGGTACACTTAAACTTTTCCTATTTTAATATATTATCAGTATATGCTTTATTAACTCTGTTTATTTCAGTGGCGGAATTTAAAATGAAATAGCCGTAACTCGAATAAACAACACGAAAAACAAAACAACAGTATTGTGGACTACAACTACAAGTTAGGGGACAACCATTTGATCTTGAGTTGGGGAGGGGGGGGGGGGCTGACAAAATAATTTATTAACAGCATGAGCTCGATCGGAAAAATTATTTTAGTGGTCCTGCTAAACAGTACCTTAGATCAACTCTAGCTTTTAGAATCACATTAATGATCGTATTGGGTTTATTTGCGTTAATGTGATGAAATATACCTATATCATATATATATTATTTACAACCAATTTTAATATCATTATCCTTCTTTATCATGGTCTTTATCAATAGAAACATGTTCCAGAACTCTAAAGAACTCTTAACTTTCTTAAAAAAACGGTGAAAATAATAAACTGTTATTATCCGTGTTCTTTATTGTTTTAAATATAAACAATTTACGTGTACATTTGCGTATGATTTTTATAAAAGCACAAAATGTCACGTATTAACTTGATAGATGTTTTATATCTCTAATAAAAAAATATATAGACAAATTAATGAGTATGAAGAACAGTGTTTTAACAGAGATGATGAAATTTCTTGAAGCCAACCGGTCATTCGGACCGGTCACTCCAACTTATGTTATGAAGTACCCCGAATAGTCCTGTCTCGGTGTTCCGCCGATTTGGTAATCCTGACTGATTATTTTGTTTTACTTTACCGAACTTGTAACTCGGGTAGATATGATGCTGATTAATAAACCGCTTTCAAATACGTGCACCCGACATTATTCATATGCGTACTGTGGAGTTCCCTTTTACAGCCGGCACTTGGCGACTACTTGACATCTACCCTTCGACAAATTTTAATGATCATACTATCATGGCAAGGAAGTTACTTATCCGTACGCATAAACCTTACTTTTAAAAACCATATTACACACAAGGACGTCTCTGCAAAAGGTGAAGTGCTGCGAAAATCCAATAAGTAATCGGTGGCGGATCGGGAAGGGGGGTCGCTTTTTACCGTACATCGGTACTTCATCGTTTTTTAAGATGTAGGTTGAAAACACTCCTATATACAATCCTTATATCAATTACCATTCAAAACATCGCCACCATTAAAAGGATTACATAAAAAATCATTTGCGTTTCAATTTCCCGTTTATAATTGTTTGCCGCCACAATCAATAAATGTCTTTATAAATTTTTTTTTGAGTAGGGCCAAGATTTTTAATATAATAGCTAATAAAACAAATGCGCAGCGTGCTACCCCTGTGATTTCGCGCTTTTAATGTTCATCTTTATGAAGGCGTCAGTACTTAGTATTAGAAGGCACTTGACACCATCAACTATCCGCAAGTAGGTTTGTAGGCCCTTTTCTTTTACGAACATAAGGCGAGATGGTTCTGCTAGTTCCAACGCGGAGTTCAGTACAATTAGGAATTTTTCCGCATCGCCATTCAAAGCATTTCTCTTTTCAGTAAAATTTAATGTACGTGAAGGATTGACATATAGTGACGTTACGTCCGTGTTGAATCATCGGATCACAACTCCCATCCAATCTCTCTTTACTGAGCAGACTTAGTGCAGCGAGGCGCTTGTCTTGCAGCTCGCTCTATCTGAGTTCGAATCCACTACCGTAGCTTTACTGAAAAATCTTGAAAGCGACTTACAAAGCACCAATTATTAGCCGCCTCTCTCGAAATTATATCAATAAATATACATGTGTCTTTTTTCCAACTTTAATTTTTTGTTATTTTAAGTGAACACCTGACTGCTAGTATCTAACTTTAAATAATTTATTTATTTCCTGTATAATGCCTATATAATAACACGGACCAAAAATTCATCTATATCTGTATAGACAGAAAAAAATTCTGTCACTCAATTAATGCATGATCGGGGCCGCCTGTAAACAGAGTTTCGTTTCGAGTTAAAAGAAGATTGGTATTCAGTCCAAATATGAATAAAACAGATGTCAAATTACCAGAATGATCAGTATTTCGTGGCATTTCATTGGTTTCTGTTCAGCTCATGCATTTAGAAACTTTCTTTCTCTTGAATTTTTGGTAAATTCTACTACTCGAATTAGCTTCATCATGCAACGTTAATCGACAACGTAACATATTTGTGTATTGAATGCGGCCACGATTCTGATCGGCTGATGCAATGTTGATGCGCGGAATATGAATTCATCAATGAAAGATGAAAACAAAACGTTCTATTTCATTATTTTAAATACTGCTAATTAAATTATAAGAAATGACTGTAGAAGCGGATTATATTTAGTTTGTGCATCGATAGACAGAAAATTTATTACAGTCATTTCTTAAATAACAAAAGTTTAATGTTACAAAAAGGGCACATGTTACATATCTCATATGAATATCAATATCATAAAAGTATGTTTCACTTTGGTTCAGTATTCATTCAGGTTACCATCTTTAATTTACTTTAAAAAAATTATTATCAATTTATAAAAGATTTTATCTATGTATACATTCAAAAGGGGTATTAATAAAATACACATTAAATATCGTATCACGACACAAAATTACGATCGTTCACGGAACTGTCGGAAGGAATATGTTTGAGAAAAGGTTAGATAAAAAGAGGGGGGATTTCTATACGTTAAAAACGAAACGTCTTGAATACATTACGACTCGAGTACGTATGTTATAGATAATAAATGACAGAACTTTGTTCTCCGGTCACCAAGGCAATGCTCGGGAGTACGACTCGTGACATTTATTAATAAATGCATTAAAATGGTATAACTACGCGGGTTTAAAATTTCATATCTGTCTACGTTAAAAAGCGAAAGGTCCCGATTACATTACGTAATGTCTATTGTTCTCGGGTCACCAAGGTAGTGGTCGGGAGTACGACTCCTGACATTCATTGAAAATTGGTATGACTACGCGGAATTTGAAAAATCAATATTTGTTTACGGCAGAAATATGGACTACTTTGAAAGTAAACTATGAGTCTATGTCCAGAGCTGATTTACGGTAAAAGCGAAAACGTCCATGTCCAATTACATCCCGCGTACGTCACAGTATGCTATGTAATGTCTATTGTTCTCGGATCTCCAAGGCAGTGATCGGAAGTTCGACTCATGGCATTGATTTAAAATATACCGATGGCCTTTGAAAAAAAGGAAATAAATGTTTTCTGATTTTTAAAATAATCGTAAACATTTTCAAAAATTTGTTGGTGATCCAGAGCTCCAGATGATTAAAAGGACAAATAAAAAAAAAAACCCCATGTGCACATCATACTTTTCAGTTGACTGTAGATGGCAAAATCGGAATATATTGGAGCAATTATTATTTCATATAGCATAACCTTAAATGCAAATCTGTGTGTTTTTAACGTCAACTCTACTGCACCGACCACTGTAACCACTAATTTTGAAATTCTAGCACATGGCGACGCCAAGTGACAATAGCATATTCATAATTCATTACTTCCGTTTATCAAATTATTATTATGATAATTATAATTACGTGAAAGTGGTCACGTGCTAGAATTTCAAAAGAGATTATGTAAACACCACTGGGGAATATGTCATTGTCAATATTATTTCGACTTTAGTTTTTATAAAAAAATAAAAATCTTTAAAATTATTGATTTTTTAAAATCATACACCTGAAATACTTACATGATACACTTGTATATATAAATATGATTTAAGGTCATGAAAGTTAATACCACTAAAGCACAAAATAATCTACCTCACCTGTAGGGGTATTACAGTTATGCAATCTTGTTCCCTCTTCTTTTCTGAAGGTATATATCCTAGAGACCTAATTATGGTCTCATTTTGTTGGATAGGTGGTCTAGTTGTGCATGTGCAATATTGGTCTGGTCCGGACCCCTGGGCCCCCAGAAAGGGGCGTGGTCCTCAAATCTTGTTTTCGTCTTCTTTTCTTAAGGTATATGTCCCTAGGACCCAAATATGGTCTCATCATGTTTGGTATGTGATTTAATTGTGCATGTATATTTTTTGATATTTTGCTTCAGCAATATTCTATTATACTTGTTTCCCTGCAGAAGTCCACTGTGTCTGAAGAACATCGAAAAGATCGTGAGCAGGAACAAACCAGGTAGCTTTGATGTGAAAATGGCTTTCAACTCAAAAGTGTCATCCCCAGCGAGGAAACTTGATTTTCGATGTGAGCCAATTCAGGATAAACGCAATAAAATTAAAGAAGTATATGAAAGCCTGCCAGAATACTCCAAGGTAAATTTATAATTTGATTAACAACAGTCAATCTTGCCACAATACAAGGTTTCCTGCACGCTGAAAAAAAACCCACAGAAGTTTCGAAATAAAATCTTCACTTTTATGTGAAGTGCAGAATCAAGAGTGGTAAGAATTAAAATCAACATGCTACTCTAATTTAAAAAATCATACCATTTATTTACACAATTTCAGACGACTTTGTTCCCCAACTGAGATAAATAAATACGTGAGCAAGCAATCACATCGATTAATTCACAAACTCGTTATGCAAATTTTGTTTGAAGGAAACATTGACTAATGAAGTTATATAAGTTGTAAATGAATTACAAATGGCATGAAATAGCTTTTCCAAAATGAACATTGCTCAAAACTTTTGAACCATATGAGATAGAGACTTCATATTTGGTATGCATCTCAACTAATGGCTTTAAAGTCATTGACCTTCACACTAAAAATAGCTGTTTCCTTTGAACTTCACTGTCAAATGGGGTATTCATCTCTTACAAACACAAATTCTATTGCCCAAAACTATGACAAACTTCATAAAACAGCTGTATAAAATTCTTTGTTGCAGGCAACAGTATTGGCAAAGGTGTTGACCATTGGAGAGCAAACGACAATACAGAAGAACAATAACAAGACGCTCACAAAACAAGAATTAATTATTGCAGACAACAGTGGAAGTATTCGTCTGACTATTTGGGAAAACGACATCGGCAAGTTACAAGTTGGGCAAAGCTACAGGTTAAAAAATGTAACGGTCAGAATTTGGAATGACCAAAAGAGTATTTCAACTTCGGTCGCTTCCGAAATAACAACAGAAGATGACATTGGAGATGTCCTTGAATCGTCTGATATAAAATTATCCACCACAAAGGACATAGAAGTTGCGATCAGGTCCGTCTCTTGTTCATCATCAAGCAACTGTGGACTCTGTAACAGTGCTGTAACTGTCAATGCAGAACTACCAACTTTCAAGTGTCATTCATGTCACATGAGACAAAGAGTAGGTAACATCTCAACAATGCTTAAATGTGAAGTAGTAGCTGATCTCGATGGGGAACAAAAGAGATTAACTATTCCAGACTCCACCCTAAAGTCATCTGAGCTTACAAAGTTTTGCAAAACCGCTGATGACATTGAAGATATCTTGGTTGAGCAAGAGAAGCTAATTGTAAACCTATCTGGAAACTTCATAACAAACCTTACAGAATGCAGCTTACCAGTGATGTCACTCTCTTTGCTTTCGAATAAGCCTAGCACTTCTTTTGAATCTGATTAAAACTTTTGAACTATGTATAATGCCTGATGTTCAGATCCATTTTTGTAATTGTTCACTTAGCAGTAAGATGTGGCTCGGTATTTTGATATACAGGGCCACAAGTCCTTGCATTGTTTAAATTGGGCATTACTGTCCGACTATACTTGATGTTTGAAAATGATATGGAGCAATTATTACACATTTATAAACATAATGCAAACAATTGAAAATAATTACATACCCCCAATACCTTCTAACAAGGCAGTATATATGTTTCTCTTCATTTTGTTCCGAATTTATCAGTCCAACACGCAAAACATTGTTGTACATATGTCATTTTAGTAGGGACCCAAGAACAGGTATGGTAATTTTCCCTTTTTGGGTCTCAGTAAATCTTGTTCCTGTGTCTTCCTCAGAGATTAATTAGTCACAGAGACTTCATTATGATCCCATCTTCTTAGCTCTAGCTTCTAGTTGTTGTACAAGTGCAATTATGTGATAATCCCTCCTCCAGGGGCTCCATAAAGGGGCAAAGGATATTTCTAATTAAATTTTCTTATTGCATCTTATGGAACACAATTTGTCTTAGACTTTATGATACTCTCCAATAATTATAATACACTTCTCCACTACTCCATGAAGAAAAAGATGATGAGCAAACTTTTAATTTTGTATCATAATCAGATGTCCGACCCAATATGTCATTGGAATCAAATTTTGCACTTAATAGCTCAACAGGATAGGAAAATGGACATGGGTATTGGTGGCCTAGTTGTACATGTGTCGTTTCAGTAAGGATCCTTCTTTTTGCAATCAAAAGGCCATGATCAGGTTTCCTATATAACTCTTGTGTAAATCTTGTTATTGTAAAATTTTTTAGATGATTAGTCAGAGATTTCATTATGTTCCTATCTTGTTGACCTTGGGGGGTTTAGTTGTGCATATCCCAATTGACGATCTCTCATTCTGGAATCCTACAAAAGGGCACGTAAATTAAAAAAAAAATGTTATCCCATCTTCTACCAGACTATGGCCTCTAGTTGTGCATGTGTGATTTTGGTGGAAATCCATCTTCTATCGGCCCAGCAAAGGGAATGATTAATTATCCTTTATTACTCTATGTAGGGATCCATTCTCGGCCGATATTCTAGTTTGTTTAGTATTAGATTTTGTATAGTATTAGATTTTGTAAAGTTACTTTGCAACTAAGACAAATACAAATGGTTTCGATAGAAAGGTTAACCTTGCTTCCAAGTTTGTAATTGCGTACAAAATTTTAATTAGTAATTTTATAGATAGTTTGCATAAGCCTAGTCGTTTTCAGTTTCCTACCTCTGAAACTGCAGTAGACTTGAGGTTCTCCCCATGTCTATCTGTCACACCAGACAGATCCCTCACTGTTTCGGGTGGGTCCGTTACAAAGGTCAAAATTTGTATGCCCCGCAACAGCCGTCACCATATACGTGAAATATTCGTGGTGTGACGTTAAACATTTCCATTCCAGGCTTAAAAAGAGTAATCTCTGCCAGAGTGAATAATCTGTTTATTAAAATTTAATAAAGTAAAATAAATCAATTATATCCCATAATTCTATAGAATATTTTCTATGTGGCTTTATCCGTACTAAGGAGACGTGTGATTGCATTCATATTAAAGCACTGTTACAGATATTTTATAGATATATTTCTGTACTCACTAGAACTACACACTTTATAACACTTGACTAACGCTCATTATATTTTGCACTGAATAATAATTAATCACACATGGTGAAGATGCACTAGAGAATGAACACTCCGGGTATTATAAACACTTCATGAATATTGAAACACTATCTGTAGATCAAAATATGTAGATGAGTACTGTCGATAACACTCACTATACACTTTTCTTTTTTAACTTCAACGATGGGATCAAAAGATTTGACATTCTCTCCAATACAGCTGCCTCTAGCCATTCCCAACTTGCAAAGTCTGGCTTCATGTAATATTTCGTGTAGTGAAACTTTATCTTTGGGGAGGGTCTCGGGATCTTTTTGTGCCCCGTTTCTTACAAAAATTAAGAATCAACCGCATATGGGTGTGGTCCCGGTCAAAGAAAAATCTTTTCTCTCCAGTGCTCTCTTGTATCGTTTATGATTCGAAGGAGGTCCGCAAATAGCGATTCGTTATCTTGTAGTAGACTGTGTTCCGTAGTAACGAAGAACTGACCTGCCACGTCCAGTGTCACTCTCTTCTGCTTTCTGTCCTCTAGTTCTTGAAATGAAGGAGTAGGTATATCTAATCCTACTAGGGGTTTTGAAACTCTGGATGGAATGCTGATGGAACTGGCTGTGATGTTGCTACATTTACATTTACTGCCCATATGAGGAACCTGAACCTCATGATTTACACTAATTGATTGATGTGGTGGCTCATTTAAAATTTGTCCTGGAGTGGGTGGTATAGAGTCTGACAAATATGTTCTTTTCTTCTGGGGCGTTTGCATGGCACTATCGTGATACGTCTTCTATTTTTAGTGTGACGTCCCCGATTTCTCTGTAAAATGTTCCAATTACTCAAATAGTTTTTTTTATCATTTATTGTGATAAACGCCTTTTATATATATAATGCAAAATACGAAGGTAACTGGTACAATCAAATACATCAAATTAAAATTAACAAACAGTTAAAAAAACACTTTTCAAACAATATTAATATTTCATATTTACATACAAAGTTCAATATCGAAAGCTCAACTGAGAGTTTACATGTTATCTTATAAATTCAACACTTTAACTTCTAAATTGACTAATATTTACTTGTAAAATGATCCAATTACTCAAATAGTATTTGATCATTTATTGTGATAACCCCGAAATCGAATCCAGAGTTGCTCTTAATACACGTATCGTTATCAATAAAGAGACAAGGATCCCGCTTTCAAGTGACTGCCAGCATCTAAACAAGGTATATTCCGATACTCTGCGCATTGACACTATATAACATCGTGACAACTGACGATAAAACATTTGGCTTTGTAATTTGAAGCGACATGGGATTCAATATAATTTTATATTTTAATGTAATACGATGCAAACTCTAATATAAAGTCATATTATACTTTTCATATCAATTTAGGGAAAAGTAATGTATATATCATTGTATACATATTTATTTAAAACTGCATTTCAATACCAAACAAGCTGATACAAATGTGTACACACAACAATTAAAAATTCAGCAATAATCTAATTTACACATAACACGAGTACATAGAAAATCAATATTGACAAAGTATTTTAATGTATGTCAAAATTACTGATTTAATATCTGACATAGGACAATACCATTCCAATTTTGTCTCCGACTTTTTTTTTTTTTTTTTTTGTCAGCATGAATTATGGCACTTTAAGGCATGGGAGCTCGAGATCTCCTTTCCTGAAATGTATCTGACCATGACAGTTTCTCCATAATTTCCTTTGTGTATTGTCTTAAAGAGCAGTACAAGTTTGGATGAAAGTGCCAATTTCCTTCCTAATGCCTTCACCAGCAATTCGGTAAAAGCTCTCCTTCCCACCCTTAATTTCTATATAGTGATGTCAACTCTCTCTAGTATTTTCCATGGTTTAACATCATTGTAGCTGCACCAAACGAGTCCTATGACAAAGTGAAAAGATTATTCACTAATTCTTTCTTACACTGTATAATACTAGAAAACTTCCATTTACTCTTAATTTAGACCCTTCAATAATTATTTACGTTTAAACGGCGCATTTCGACAAGTTATGTTTCTTCAGTGATGCTATCGTTTATCTTCCGCGGGTCAGTTTATTGTATTACACAACATGTCGCTCCAAGTTTACCGTAGTTGTTACTATTAATTCGCTATACCAATAGATAGCAAGTTCTTAGAGTTTTAGACAGAGGCCCGCTTAGGGGGGTCAATCTTCAGCAGTGATGTTTATGGTACTAAATTAAGGCAACTGTGTGTTCCAGGCGTACTAGCGGATCCATTCAGAATATCTGTGGTTTTGACACCCTCTTTGTCGAAAATGTATACTAATAAAAGTCATTTAGGCACCTCTGGGACTTGGAACGCAACTCCCTTTTATCGGCACATGGAACCAAAAATATTTGCCCTCTCCCAACCTTTCAAATATTAATAGATGTATATAAATTTGAAAGAAAAAAGAGGAGTTACTGGCTCAGTTATGTGGCAGAAGTCACCATGGAGCTATACAATACATGAATATAAATAATATACTAGAACATATAACACATTACAAAAATATTTGATTGTAGTGCAATTAGGATACCGACGTAGGACGGTCATTTAATTTGACAAAAGCCAAACAAATGATGTGGTTAACCGGTTTACGGGCCCACCTTCCCACTCACCGTAACAGCAGAACAATCAAAGGACGTACATTTAAAAATTTATAAATAATCCTCCATGTAAAGAACAAGGGTCAACAGGTATCGCATACTGAGAGGTCATAAAAATATTAACACGTAAGGTATTGTTTTTGATTGATTGATTTTTGTTTTACGTCACACCACGAATATTTCACGTATATGGTGACGGCATCTGCCTGATGCGGGGCATACAAATTTTGACCTTTGCAACGGACCCACCCGAAGCAGTGAGGGATCTTTAACGTGCCATGCATACCACGACACGGGGCCTCAGTTTTTACTGTCTCATCCGAAAGACATGACACCGGCATGACCAGAGCAGGACTCGAACCCCGGCCTCCCGATCAGGAGTCCAACACGATACCACTAGGCCACACCGGCTTCGTAAGGTATTGTAAAACACATAATGGTATAAAAATATATGCGACATCAACATGATAAACCGTGCTCTGCCAGTCTGAAAGCGAGCTAAGACCCTAGATCTGTAGGAGTCTAAATGTATGTATATAAATTTGACTAACCTTACTGAGATGACAGATATTAACTTATTATTCTATAGTCGACTTTAGTAATCAGGCGTAACGCAGTCCATCAAAGTGGTGCGTCAAAACTTCTTACGTCGACTTTTGTTGCTGTTTTCAACGTTTTAATGAAAAAGTAATTCATCATTTAACAGAGATAATCCTGCTCTTTATCTATACATCTTTAATTCCGAAAAGTCAAAATCGACTCTTGTCCTTTATGCATATTAATTTTTATATGCTTAAAAAGGAAGATACTCATTTCTTCGATGAAATGCACTGCAGTCGGTTTATAGATTATGTCATAACCATGCAACTTCAATTTTCCGTCATTGTCTATAGTTACACCTTCAGATGTTGATTCAGTTGTCACCTCATTAATATGTACGTGTATTACGTTGTCATGAACGTCAACTTGTACCATACTTTCCATAGAATCGGCAATTTCAGCTTCATGTACGGTACCTAGTCTACTATTGGGATTGAGCCACACGTCCTCCTTTCCAGGGTTGATAACTCTGACTGGAACTTTGCCATTCTCAACATCTGTCTATGACCATCACATTACGAGGTAAGTTTCCATATGGGTTCTGTATAGCCAGCACTGCTGCACCATAACGTCCTCGATTATGTCGTGTAGTACACATCAAGGGAACTATGGTTTCGGTAACTTCACTGGAACGCGACCGGCAACTTTCGCAGAAATGCTTTCACTGCTGACGACATCTCGTACATGGACAGCACATCTCTCCATGCATCCGAAGTAGGTAATTTCTCAATATTGAGCTCATTTGTCAAGTTTGAAGAGATTACTTCCAAGGTCTCCTGGAACACGGGCTTTCTTGTCTCGACCAATCGCATCATAGGGATACCTCACAACCAACATACTTACGTGTGTAAGGGCAAAACCATAAATACTAATGTTAACTTCTGTATATCCAAGATATGGAATAGGTAACTTATTAGCACCCGTCAACTTCATCCACGTTGTGAAATCTTGCAATTTCGGCTCTTTATCAAAAAGACGACGAAAAAAAAGGTTCTTTTACCGTCGAAACTTGCGATCCACTATCTAACAAGTAAGTGACTTCTTTCCCTTCCATCAAAACTGTAGTAGTGGGACATCCTCCTACACCATGCAGTAAAATCCTCTGTTGATCGTATTTTTCAGTCTTTAAAATCAACTTCTGTAGGTCGACTCTCCACCACAGAAGATACTATTCCTCCTGCTTTTGTCCTTAACCTGATTTAGAGTTATCTGCTCTTGCATCCATCTCTGATGAGCATTTGTTGGCTTTATGGCCTTTCACACCACATGTATAACATGTAAGATATGAATTTTTTACCTGTCCTTTTTTAGGCGGCACAGTTGAAACCGTTTGTACCTCTTTTATCTTTTATCTGCGTCAGCGAAGCCGGCGTGGCCTAGTGGTATCGCGTCGGACTCTTGATCGAGACCCGCTCTGGTCATGCCGGTGTTGTCTTTCGGATGAGACAGTATAAACCGAGGCCCCGTGTCGTGGTATGCATGGCACGTTAAAGATCCCTCACTGCTTCGGGTGGGTCCGTTGCAAAGGTCAAAATTTGTATGCCCCGCATCAGGCAGATGCCGTCACCATATACGTGAAATATTCGTGGTGTTACGTAAAACAAAAATCAATCAATCAATCAATCTGCGTCTTCAACTGTTGAGCCTGCAGATCTATTTGCTGTTTCTGACTTATCAACATACCTCGAATTTCTTGTAATGTCTCCATCACACTTTTTTTCCTGTTTCACACAGATAAAGTCAGTGCTATCTGTCACATGGATGCCCCACGTTCACTAATTGCGGTTTACCCCTGTTACGTAACCTTACACATTGTCCCACGGGCCCATATTGGTATTTGTGGTTGAAGAAACAATTTTATTTTCCTAGCTATGATGCTCAAATGAAAATGAATTGAATCTTTATATCGCACTTAACGTTTTTGGAACCCCCAATTATTTATAATTTCATTTAATTGAAAAACAAAATTATCGTCGCGTTAGAGATACATAATAATAATATAATTTCGACATGTTTTTATCTCTGATTTTGATACTTCTTAAAGAAATAACCATGACAATTACTATTCTCATTTATGATTATCTTGTTCCCAAACATTTATTTAGAAAGAAAGAAATGCAATAAAATATATGATTCTACAAACATATACATTAAAAGCTAAAATTGTGATCATTCGGTCACCAGCATCACTGAAGACATAAGTTGTCGAAATGCGCGTCTGGTGCACAAAAGGTAACGGTATATATGTTCTACATTTATTAGTAAGTACCAAAGAAGAAGGACATTTTCATGTATGCATATATGTTAATTTAGAAATTACATTTAAATGTCTTTTAGGGCACAATGTCAGTTATCTATATAATATTTTATCTGTGATAACTTGTAAATTTGACATGTAACGCTATAATGAATTATTTGAACATTTTAATATACTTCACCAATAATGTTAAAAGTCTAAATTGCTGTTTGTTTTATACTTGTTGTGTAGTTAAGTTCCAGTTCACAATAATCACATGGAAATACTGCCAATAAAGTTTGTAAACAATGACTTAAAACAATCGCATTGCAATTTAACTAACATCTACGATTCATTTTATCTCGTTAACTGTTATGTGTATATACGTGTATTAAACTTAATATCCTAAGATGAACAAATCCAGTAATAACAGTAGTACATTCATTTAATAACGACGGGAAAAAATATTTCAAAGCATTATTCGGCACTAGCTTGTGTGTATTCAAATATATGCTGTGCCACTATTTATTACTAAAATTATGCATTGATAATTTAGTATCATTGCATCTATATATCAGTAGTTCAATATGTCTATATCATTATATCGAAGACGAAATACTGATATAGATAAACAGAACTATTGCTATCAAGAGTTCAGTTTATTGATATCAGCATGATCATACATTTTAAGTATTGACATCATTCAAATATTAACAATATCTACATTCTACAAAATAACCAAGGATGAAATAGTGCTGTAGGCCGAGATGTAAAAATTAAAACTGCCAGATATATTCACCCTTATTTCATTGTCCTGATTCATTGATTAAACATCTTCGCAGATCACAGTATTTAATACGCTGGATATGAATCCTGCTAGGTCCATGTACTGGGTGTCTGAAGATGTTCCAGGAACTTGTTCTTTGATTTTGCATTTAGTAGCTTCCTTACCTTCAACTCTTGTGATAATTTGACAGGAGATCTTGTTCTGGGTGGCGTCCTGGCTTTTGACTATTTGATTAACTTGACAGGTGTACTTGTTCGGGGTGGCGCCTTCGCTTTGGACCCTTGGGTTAATTTGACAGGAGATCTTGTTCCAGATGGCGTCCTCGCCTTTGTCTCTCTGGTTAACTTGACAGAAGTTCTAGATTTGGGAGGCGTCTGCAACTTCATTTCTAGGACTAACTTCACAGTTCTAGCTTTGGTTGGCGCCCTCTCCTTAGATTTTTCTGATGCAGAAATACGTGGTTTTTCCGAAGGCCATGGCCTCCCTTGATTTCAGCAACTTTGTCTTATTAGTGGCTGCCGCACTTTGTTTCCTTTAGAGACTGTCCCATTCATTTTTGCATTTGCCCTAACTGACTTCATTAATTTATCCCTTGATATGGTATTATCATTTGTGTCCTCAATGGCCCGTTTCAAACCAACGCTGGACTCTCTTTTACCGCTCATTTTAACTTCCTTCGCCAGGTGTTTGTAATAAAACGAACGCATCGTCCTTTTTCGGGTCGATATCATCTTTTTTAATCTGCCCTTAATCCGACCTGCACTTTGACAAACCTATAAAAGAAATATCTGGATATGCTGGGGATTTCCTCGGTGACTCTATCCTCTCCTTTGTGCTGGCCAGGTTTCTTCCTCTGATTCATCGGTTTCCTCTTGCTCATATTTTGTTGTCAAATTGACATAGGATTGATTGATTGTTTTACGTCACACCACGAATATTTCACGTATATGGTGACGGCATCTGCCTGATGCGGAGCATACAAATTTTGACCTTTGCAACGGACCCACCCGAAACAGTGAGGGATCTTTAACGTGCCATGCATGCCACGACACGGGGCCTCGGTTTTTACTGTCTCATCCGAAAGACATGACACCGGCATGACCAGAGCGGGACTCGAACCCCGTCCTCCCAATCAGGAGTCCCACGCGATACCACTAGGCCACGCCGGCTTAATTGAAATAGGAAGAAAGAAAGTTACTGACTCAGCTGTATGACGATGGAAATGTACCGTTTTTAATGTAATGATATGAAAAAAAAAAACACAAAGACATCACAAAACAAGAGGCCCAAGTGGGCCCATATCGCTCATCTGAGTACTTAGATTATCAGTCATGCAGGAAGGACGAATTTACTTATTTTGCATTAATGTGACTACGTCAACACAAACGTTGAAAATATGTCAAATTTAATTTTAAACTAGAATAAAAACAACAGGTTTTTTTTGCCCATCCATTCAGATGATTTTGATATTAAGTATTTGCTTTGTCTCTGCAAGATGTGATTCAGGTGCAACAAGTTAGTCATTTTCTTTAGGTGGGGCCTTTTGTCGACTGATTTCAAGTCTGGGTCATGAACAACAATTGTTTCATATATTGTCCAGATCGAACTTAAAATGGCCCAATTTCATATGATGAGTGTTGAGAAACATCTAACAACTTATTTAAATGTGTAAAGAAATGAAAAAAAAAAAATGAACACAGCTGGATTTGAACCGCTACTCTACTCTTCATATTTTAATTACCAAGTGGTATATGTACCATTGTGAGACCTATTTTTTAGACATGGTGGCACCATCTGTTGACTAACTTGGATGAAATGTACAAAATTGATAGAGGACCTATAGTACTTCATGTATGCCATGTTTCATTAAAATCTTTCATGTGGTATAACAGCAGAAGTTAAAAATGTGAAGAGTTGTCCCTATACACCCTCAGTTAGAAAATCCAAAAATTGAGATAAAGACAGAATTTTTTCAAACTAGTATTCCTTACCATAATTATGATGAAAATAGTCCATAAGAAATTGTCATTATCAATTAACTAGGAAATATGACACCTTTCTGCACGGAAATCACCAAGTCTAAAACAATGTCGAACAAATTTCTAAAATTTGATTTTGGAAGGGAACGAAAATGACAAAACTTCTTCACTCATCCTCCTAGATCATTTCTATGCATTGTGTTTGTCTCTATATACAGCCAGTATGAGGAAGATTGTCAAAGGAGGGTACTCTTTTGTGACATGCTTTTGACTGTGGTGTCGCCACCTGTAAAGAGGTCTGGACGGAAACGACACAATTTAAGGGGATCATGTTATTTATTTCTACCTAGATTTATTAAAATCCTTCGAACAGTTTTGCAGAAAAAAAAGTTGAAAATAAGAAAAATGGCCAACCCTCCCCCCCCCCCCTTTTTTTTTAACTCTTAAAAAATTCATATAAAATCCAAAAATTGAGATATTGACAAAATTCTTTCACAATAATATTCCTGACCATAATTATGATCAAAATAGTCCATAAGAAATCATCATTATCAATTAACTGCAAAACATGACACTTTTCTGCATTGAAATTACTAAGTCCAAAAAAAAAGTAAAAAAAAGTCAAAAATTTGATTTCCGAACAGAACCAAAAATAACATCACCTTTTCATATATCCCTCTAGATCATTCCTATGCATTTGGTTTGTCTCTTTATGTCCCCGGTCTGAAGAAGTTTGTTAAAGGAGGGCACCCTCTGTGACATACTTTTGCCTGTAGTAGCACCACCTGTTGACGGATCTGGACGAAAAACAACAACACTTGTAGGGGACCATGAATACTTCATGCACACCAAGTTTCATCAAATGCTGTTCTGAAGAAGTCAGAATTGTGATAAGTAACGACAGACGACGATTGATCGGCTCAAGTGAGCTAAAAATGTATTATAGTGCAGTTAAGATACCGACTGAGGACAGTCATTTGATACGACAATGGTCAATAGTCAATCAATGGTGTGGTGAATTGGTTTACGGGCCTACGTTATAGAACATACTATGTTGAAGTGACAATAAACCATTACCAGACTTAACTGTTAAAATGTATGTGGTTAAATAAGAGCTTTTGAACTCTTGAAAAGCATAACCGTAGAAGTATTACAAACGTAATATTCAAATAATGGTTACTGTCAATCATTTAGTTTGCTTTCCAACTCTCGACTGTGATTCTTCATCTGCATCTTTCTGCAAATCGGACAATTCTTTAGTCTGGCTTGTTCATAGGTATCTGTAAAGGGAAATGTAATAAATTTTCAATTATCAATCTGAAAATACACAAACTCAACTTAAATGAGATTAATATCCAAACCCTTTACTATCATTTTTGCAGCTAGTTGCTTAGTATTTTTCGAAAGAAAATGACACGTTTTCTTCAGATAGCCTACGGATGCTTTGGACCAAAGGAAGTATTGTTTTGCGAACTATATTTTTCAGATTTTTCAAGACATTTTCAAATGAGAAGAATGAAATATTATAAAGGCTTCCATAATTTTTTGCATCTTTTGCCAAATGAACTACACAATGGATATTGTATACTGCATATTTTGACCATAAATTTGCAGAAAATGTTTAACAATGCCACAAGTTACCAGGGGAGGGGGGGATTAAGCATCTCCTGTTATAGGTGAAAGCAAGGGTCCTTGATTAGTAAGCGTCTCCAGTTAGAGGTGAGACAAGGTGCCCGTTTAAGCGTCTCCTGTTAGAGGTAAAGACATGTGCTGGGGAGGATAAAGCATCTCCTGTCCGCTGAGACAGGGAGTAAGCATCCCCAGTCAAAGGTGAGATCAGGTGGCGGGAAGCAGTAATCGTCTCCTCTCAGAGGTGTGATCAGGTGCCCGGGAGGAGTAATCGTCTCCTCTTAGAGGTGAGATCAGGTGCCCGGGAGGAGTAATCGTCTCTTCTTACAGGTGTGATCAGGTGACCGGGAGGAGTAGGCATTTCTAGTCAGAGGTGAAACCAGGTGCCCAGGAAGAGCAAGCTTCTCCTCTGAGTGGTAAGACCATGCACCAATTGTATAAAACATCTCAGTTGAGTATTTCCTCAAATTTCAGTACATCCTCAAGAAATACGAGTTTTCCCTCAAATTACATCGTCTTAAGCTCCACTCAACTCAAATTTGAGATTTTCATCAAATCTCTCCTCAACTTTGAGGATGACCTCGAATTGTCTTGTATGAAACTCAATTTGTAATTTTCCTCAAAAATTTTCCTCAAGTATTTTAGATTTTCCTCAAATATTTGAGGAAGATCAGGCCCATCCTCAAATTTGAGAAAAATGATAAACGCCAGACGACTTTTGGCGCTACGTAGGAGAAGGAGGCGCATGGCAATGGTTTTTAAACCTAGAATGGATATGGAAACATTACGAAGTCGGGAAATCTTTCAAGCATTGTGGTATATCGGAATGACACTGTCAGTATGTATGTCCGTCCGTTGGCTCGTCAGTACGCCTGTCTGTTGAAACAGTGTTTGAGTCCTAACTTCTATATCCTAGCTTGGATCCAGATATTTCGCACAACTGTTGTTAATTACCAAAGGTTGTGCCAAGGTCACAATGTACACCTGTCTGTCCGAATCATGTCCGGGGCATAACTTGTTTATGCTAGATTGCATCTAGATATCTCACACAATTGTGGTCTATGACCAAAGAGTGTGTCATGGCCTAGAATCAAGGTCAAATCTCCCAGGTCTAATTTCCAGTACACTCATAGGCAAAAGTCGTGTCCGGACCATAATTTTCTGCTAACTCGGATCTGTAAGTTGGCTGCTAACGTTATTTTTATCTGATTTAAAGCTGAATACCCTACAATTCGGTATAATCTAAAAAATTAGGGCATATAAAACAAAAACTATTTTTCTCGTATGGCTGAATTTATTAAAGACCGAGGTCTGGGTATAAATACTGGCCAGTCGAAAAATGTCTGCGAATTTCAATTTTCCTGGTCACGTTCAAGTCGCTGGAACAGAATGCTAAATAGCTGATAATGCATGTATTGTTTTCGCTTGAAATTTGCAAGGGTTGTGTCTCAATAAATGGTTAATACACGATTCAAATATATTTTAAATTCTCCACAGAATTATCGAGAAAATTGAAAATGAAATCTCGAAGCGAGCATCGTGTATAGGTATATTGAAATTGAGTGACACGACGGGGTGGAGCTATCACTTGTCAAATCAAGAGTTGCTACAGCGATCAGTGTTTACATTCGCTACGAAACACGTGCAGGAAAAAAATGTCAGGCATATATATATATATATATATACCTTACACGCGTTCCTCAAGTTTAATCCCATTTATGACCCATGTAAGACTTCCCAGGTTCATTTGGCAACCAACCCCTTACAAGTTTTATCACACACATTGGTAACAGGTCCCGTCTATGAAAAACATCATCTTATCGTCGGTCCCTTGATAGGGCTCTTTGCTTTCTGTCAAGATAACGAGGATCGCTCCATACCCGGGGGTGAAACAGGTTTGTCCAAAAACGTTTATACTTGTCTTTGCGAAGAGCGGAATTTCTCTTATGTGGAGCATGTTCCTCTAATTCCCACCATGACTGTCTGTTTCTTTCATTTGTTATGCAAGGCCGACATATACAATATTCACACTCGTCGGAATTCGGGTCATGGTCAATAACAAACTGCTCCACTTGGTCATTTTGGTTTTCATAACATGCTAAATCTACTATCTCAATTTCATTAAATTCCCATTCTTTGCTAGCAAACAATACACGTATTGATTCCTTTTGTTCTTCAGTAACTTTTAAACATAACATAGATTCACGGTTTCCTTCTGAACTCATTCCGTCTTTTGTCTCTGTGGCGCTTACTTTGAGCGAATTAATGCATTGAACAAATAATTTTCAGTGGAAAGGTTGGGGTGGGTGTTTCTTACCTTATAATGGTGCTTAGTTTCTACAATATATGTAAGTACTATATTGACAGAAGGAAGGATATAGATATACTATCTAACATATACATATGATGCAACGCGAGATTAGCAAAGAATACGTAACTTATCTTTATAAACATCTTCCGTGCCTTCCCTTTCCCAACATGAGGTCTTCCATCATGGGGTTTTCCCTAGCTGCTGTATGCGGCTACCCTGTATAATTCCGCCAAAAGTTGACCGCTCTGATGGGGGTTATTATGGGAGGAAATATTTTGCGATATGTATGCTAGTACTCGAATATGTACATTTATAGAGCATTCGTGTAAAAAAAAACCACAAAAAAGAACAATATGGATTAAATTAATGTTAGATACTAAATAAGTTTGATAATAGATTCAATGTTTTAAAATATAAATCTACAACCCCTCTGGAACACCCCACCTCCACACTGAGTTTGGAGTTACGTGGTCTATTAGGATGGATGGAATCAAGACATTTCATTAATGCATAATGGCTACACTAGCAAAGATTAGAAAGCGTACATCATCTTTTCGAATTGAATTTTCTGGTGATGATGAAAAGAAAAAACATATTTTAGACACAATGCAGAATATCAGAAATGAGCTCATACGACGTGAAAATAAGCCTTTTGGAAATGTGCAAACTCTTGAATATTTATTTGGGCTTTTTAACCAACAACAAAACGGTAATGGAAATGAAAGGACCAAGGACAGTAATTGTGCTTGGTCAACGTATGTGATGGCATCCAAAACTGAAATGAAACAGAAAGTATATTTATGTGCAGAACAGTCGTTGAAAAAATTAGTGGAAACTGCAGATGCCCATGCACGCAACTGTAGCGGACAATTGAAAATTAAGAAATTAACAAGACGCGGACATGTAGTTATGTCACATCTAAAATGTGAAAACGTATTACAACCACATAATATCAAATGGTCCTCTTCACCTTACTTGCCAAGTAAAGAGTGCCTAGTGAACAGCCTCGTCAACCATGGACTGATTAGTGGGATGTTGCCGTCACATTATATCAGATTTGTTGATGGCGCTGGTATAGGGAAAATCGGGAAAGCGAACAGAAAGAAGTTTTTCCAGTCCCATCACCTGATAATTCAGAAGGAATGTGAGGAATCTACGTCTACTGCAATACTTGAGGAGGTTGCACATTATGACGATGAAGAACTTGGTGAAATAGACATTATGACCGATGCACGCAATGGATGGCGGAAGAATGTTAAGGATTCAACCATTGTTGCCCTAGGAGATAGAACACACAAGGTTCTTTCATGTCAGCATATTACGAAAAATGATGACCATGTGACGCAGAGACATGAAAAAATAGGAACCGAAAAAAATTTACCAACAATTGACGCGGAATGAGGTTTCCATCCGTGTTATTGTACACGACAGAAATTTGTCAATTAATAAGTATGTACGTGAAGAGACTGAAGCAACAAATCAAAATGATACGTGGCACTGCATCAAAACGGTAAAGGAAACTCTTAAAAAAGCTGCAAGCGGTCCGTCTTACTTAAAGGGCAAAACTTGGTCGTTTCAGCTCAGTGACAAAGTAGAGCCAGTAGGACTCATATCCATTGGAGTATTCGGAACTGTAACGGAGATGTAACTACACCCGATCATTTTTGGTGCCAAATCTGGACTTTAACTTGTAAATATGTGGTGAAAGGGGGGGGGGGGGCGGTCCCAGGCCTCTAAATCCGTCTCTGTCATAGCTAAATGATTATTTTTATTTCTATAACATTGCAAAGAGTCAGTATCTGGATCCTTCCACAACTCACCCAAGCCGTGGCAACTCTAACTTTAACCTGGATCCGCCAATTTACCTGTATACCTGAATAATGAAGTCACATGACACCTTACCGTATATACAAACCACATTTGTGCGCATAATGGCGGTTATTTCGATTGCAATATTCATAATAATAACACCTGTACGTACAGGTAAATGCACCTATAAACTTCGATTTATAACTAAATTAAACACGTCTACCAGCATTTTACTATTGATTTGCTTATAAGGTTATTGTATTTCATACTTTACAACACTGACCAGGCATTTGCACTTATCTGATCTCTGAAAAATCGTGACAGATGTAACTCGTATCAAGCGTTACGTTTTCTGAACTTTTCATCTGCCTAGTTAACCTGGTCATCTAACATCGTTACCGTAATGATTTCAAACCAATCTTTTGCAATACTAATAGAAAATAAACATGCTTACCTTCTGTAATCGATTAATCCAAATAAATATTAAAATGCGGCGTGTAATACGGAGGTACCCGACAATTTAACGCACTTCTCGCATAATGGGACAATGACCCACTACGTCGGCCATGATTGTTGTGTTGAACCGGGTGACCGCTAGGGGGCGCGCAACTGGCAAAAGGTCAATTTTAGATACAATTTATTTTTTTCATGTAAAAAAAATTATTTTATGATGTTCATTCATGGTTTTCCACATTTATTTTCAATAATGCCTTTCTAATTCTACACACTCAATGCAACATTTGGTATTTAAGTTTTATTCCGTTTAACAAAAATTTCATTTGAAAATCATAATGATGACCATTGATATTTAAAAATTTAAAGGTCTTTTATAAATATGAATTTTGCTTTGTTATCTAAAAACTGTTTTTCAATATTAAAATCAACATTGAAACTCAATGTTTAACCTGCACTCTTGCATCTAAATTGTTTTTAAGCTCCAGTTAAATAATAAATAAATAACTAAATGGTTAATAATAAAAACACATTTAATGTAATATTCATACTAATTTTTTTTTAACACTTTACAAATATCAAAAATAAATGCAACATACATATTTATTATTTTATTTTAAACTAAAGTCAATATCACTTGTTTATCGGGTTTTTTGAAATGCTTTGAAACTGATCTCATATTTTTTTTCAAAACATGTTATTCATTCTGTTTTCAGACAAATTGTAGTTATTCAACGTATTTTTAATTATTATACAAGTACTCCTACTGCTTCCAACTTCAATAGGCATTATTTTCATCTGTTAAGAATGTTTGTGTTTGATAGTTAAATAAAAAATTTATTAGTACAAGCATATTTGTTCTTTTCCTTCAATGATAGATTACAATCATATTGAGTCCATAAAATCTGGATTCCTAGCAACTTTGACCCCTACCATTATACTATAAATGATATTTTGTTCAAGTTTCATATTTCACATGTAAACAAATTGAATTTTTCCTGACCCATGGGTTTTAGCTTGAAAGCTATTGTCATACCCTGGCATTGTGGTTTTCTGTGGACAAAACTCTATCTTGGCTATAACTTTTGAACTATAAAGAGATTTAAGATAGTATACACATGGACACCTTGTGTCATGACCTTCATTTTGTGACCCTTTTTATCTTTATGCCATTTACTATTAAAAATCTGTAATATGTGAGCAAAAGTGTCTTGTGAAATCTCTTGTTATAGATTTGTCATGTTTTAAATCCATCTGTGAAGCATTGTGGTTTTTAGTGATAACTTGACCTGCAATTACCAGTCTGTCGTGTAGCCTGTTTAATAAAATGATTAAATTTTGACATATTTCCAAATGCAATACATAAAATAAACAAATCAACATGAAAACGCATAATACTTGCAACCAACTTAGTTATCCAAGCTATTTTGTCTATTGCAGACTCATCAGTACAACTCATGGTCAAAAGAATTGAAATTCAAAATCGATAAAATTATAATTATCTGTTGAGCCGTAATCAAAAATGTACATGGAACTTTTTCACATTTCTATGGGACTATGTCCCATAACCCCTTGCCACCCCAAACCTTAATTGTAGATCTTTGTACTTTAAACTATATTTACACATGGTTTATTTCCGGCCCTTAAGGACAGTGGCGGGAGTCAAATTTTTTATATCTCCGCGTTGAAGAGTTCCACCCCGTCCGTGTACGATAACCGGCAGAAGTTCCGTTTTGACTCCGTACTTTTCTTTCCCCGCGGCAAAAGGCATAATAACACTTGAGTCAATCCCATTGTTAGTCACACTTCAATGCTCATATAAATCAGGATTCATAACCTGAGTAGTCATTATAATTCTCCAAGGAAAGGAAATGAATCAATTGAAACCCCTGTTCAAAGGGAATCTGAAGAAGAAAGTGGGGCAATTATTTCCAATCATTTTCTTGAAATTGCCTAATAGGTATTTTATATTCTTCATGGATACTCTTTTATTCGTTCTTGCAAAGACTGCAATGCATACTGTATGTACTGAGCGTTGTGTTGGCAAGACTATATCATCAAGAGAGATAACTCTTATTCATGGTTTTCAGAATAAAGTTAAGTGTCACTTTCCCAGTGCCAATATCATAAAAGGTACAAGGGAAAGGTCCCAAGTTCCTGTCTATATTTAGAAATGTGTATTTCAAAGATCTTGTATTTGAAGTCTGAACAGAAAATATCTGCTAGAAATTTTTTTATTGTGAATTGTGTATTTCTGCCTATATGAGGCAAAGAAGAAATTCCATGTTCTGTCAAATCAGGAAGTTGGAAAATCTCTAAAAGTTTATTGGTAGCCATACCAAAGGTTACAATGAAACTCAATAATGCTCAAGTTTAATACAGCACCTCAAAATTGATAGAAAGATATCTGAAAAATGAATAACCGGCATCTGACCTTAAATTTGGTGCTTTGTACCAATAGTTCCCTTGTGTCTATACTGATTGTTATTGCCATTCTTTTTGGGTGAATTATCAAATTTTGCCAAATATATCTGTTAAACACTACTGAAATTACATATATAAAGAATTAAAACTTGCTCTTGCTCTGTTATTTTTATATATCCACGGCTGTATAGAAATCTGACTATAACTTCAAATCCAGTATTCGAACCAGGGTTACCACTATATTTACTGGCTCAGTGGAAGGCAAATTGCGTTACTGGTATTTTGCCGACTTCAGTGCCAGATGTTGAGAAGTTGAGATTTGGGAGGAAGTAAGAGGTACTTCTTGCTACACATCAACCGTTCTCCCAGACATCATCTTTCGTGCTATGAGACTCTAATTCATTGGCGATTTTTGTGCCCATTCTTGACAAAATTGTTAGCGTTCTGAAGAATAATTGACATACATCAGAAAGAAGCTGACCCACTATAGTGGCGACATCTTCGGTATTTGCATTGACCCAAAATTTGTTTTCCCAACTTGACCTGTGGCTACTATCAAATGTAATCAGTGCAAAGCGGGACAAGTCACCTTGAATAATGTAGATTTAGACCTCCTTAGGTGACTACGTCTTTCTTTATACCAACTTTTACTAGAATGACACTTTTTATGTGAACAAAAAATATTCGTTAAATTACAAGTGAACAATTTATTAAACTACTGTCCAACACTATTTCTAACTTCCATACTGACGGTAGAACTACAAGTGAGTAAGCGCTGAAGGTCAAGATATAACGTGCAGGCTGTCTTGAGGTAGTACCGCAAAGAAGAGAAGTAGTCTTGAGAGTTTTGAAGATTGAATTTACATGTATGGCTGAATTAGTATAGAGAGATCGGAAGTAAAAAATATATAATTACCCTTAAGTCTTATATGAAGTTTCAATCACAGAAATATATCAAAAATATTAACATTTACTGAGAAAAATCGTATGAGTGTTCGTGTTTGATTTTACGGGCTTAAAAACTTTACCTAGAGATCAGTAAGTAATCTCGCCTAAAAACAATAGGCTCTTTGAAAACTTAGCCTTATAATAGGGGGTGGTGAGGGCTATATGCCTAATTTACTTGTCTATACCACTTGCGCTTTTGTAATCAACTGTCTTCCAGGTTACATCACCTGCAATAGAAAGCTGGAGAGTATACTATTATCAATGACATGACAAAATATAATAAATATTCATATACAGTAGGATAAATATAAGGCCATTATTTCTTCCTTTGTTTATCAGTAGCGGTTTGCTCAAGTCAAAACTTTCCAATTTCCGCCTAATTAGATATATTATGCCAGAGGGTTGTGATGATTCTCTACGGACTGTCCGTATTTGGTGATAATTGTGTATACTTTTGTTTGTTCCAAATGTTTAGTGATTGATACCATTACCCCCCCCCCCCCTCCCCCCTTAGTAATACACATATCTATTTATATCTAAAATATCCTGTTTAGTATTGGTCATGTGATTAAAACTATGATGATGTTTCTGATGTATCGGACATCCACTGTGGTAGGTCGTGTGTGCCCCAACGCAGTTTGGACACTTAGCCTGTGTCGCTCCACATTGCGTGTTTGTTTTTTTTTTTTTTTTTTTGTGGTCACTCCCGCACCTCGAGCATTTTGTTTTGGATTTACAGGTCTTGTTTTGGATTTACAGGACTTACATCATCTTTACACTTGGACATGTGAAATCCATGGCAGTTTTGGCACCTAGTAGGTGGCGGAACGTATTTCTCCACCCTGTTTGTTTTATTACCTGTGAACGGGAACTTTTGAGGCGCTTTGGTCGCTTTCTTGTGCTTGTTGAGCATGTATGATAGTGAGAGGAGAGTGGGTGCCCCCACTCCTGAAAAATTGTGTTTCACCAAGTCCTGGACTTTGGCAAAGGAGCGACGCCTCATGTCGACTCCTTTGAGCACTACAACGGTTGTGCTCTGGTAGCACGCTTCGATTGGCGAAGCCACTATCTGTGGCTTGGATGGGACGGTATTTTTGCCCCCTGAACGTTCTATTGGCTTGAAAGCCATTTTGTGATTGTGGATCTTGCAGACCTTGTTCACCCCTGGGAATAACGATCACAGTCCACACTGCTAGTGCCTCTCTGGGGCACGATGTTAACTTTAAAGCGCTTGTACATGTTATTTCATTCAAGTCAAGTAAATAAGATATAAAGGAGAGGCCTAACACGTTTACCTGAGTTGTCCTCTTGTTGATCTTTCGTTGTTTCTGGAATGTGTTAATTATCGCCTCGGGTGATAGAACTAGTTCTACTTCACCGAGACGACAATACACTTCGACTACGCGATTCCGTGTATGTTTTCTTTAAGTTATAATATTAATACAATTATAAATACATATGGTGCATCGCGATTAAGGCAATACAATAAGATTACGATCACTATGATACAAAGAACTTAATTCAGGGAGGGGGTTATGGTTATTTTGAGGAATGTTGTGTAAAAGGAGTGGGGGGACCGGAATACAAAATAGAGAGTTCCTAGGATACCTCCCGAGATCTACAACTATTCTGTAGTCGCCTGATCTTAAGTAGTGCGTTGAATAAGCTTTGCTTATTTTTAATCGCTTCATCCAATATGGCGCCGAACTGAGCTCATGTCCGCTTCGCTGGGAGAGACCAGACTGGAATCGATGAACGACGATAGGTCTGGATTTAACGTGCAGACTGTCCTGAAGTAGGACCTTACTACACGTCCCTCCGCCCAAAGTGGGTAGGAGAGATGGTCATGCCGTTTCTGGGGTTTCCTGGATTTGCAGCCCTTAAGAGGACTTTATACCAGGTTATGTAAAAAGTGCCGATTATTTCTCGGCTTATCAGGTCACCGGGTGCCTAGAAGGCAGTACTGACTGGTTACCTGTGAGGGTGGTAGGAGTCTCGGCTATGCGTGCCAGGGATAAACTTCCGATAGGGAATTATATGTCTGGTTACTACCACCTCCACCAAGTTTCATTAAAGGCGCCACGCAAAGGAGGAAGAGAAGGAGCCTGAAGATTGTTGAAAATGATTTTTGATGGGTGGCCGAATGGTGTATTTAAAATGCCAAAGTGATAGGAAAGGAAATGGGAATTTATTTAGATATGAAATATTTAGCTTTACCCCTATAAGTCAAAAATTACCCCTATAAGAAAAGTATTACTCTTAGGTCTAATGTGTTTAACGTGATAGTTCCCAACTCGCACGCCTCCCTCCCTTACTAGTTAAGGGAGTTCAGATGTCAAAAATCAAGAAAATTATCCCTGTCGGTCTTCTATCATAGGATTAAATTAAAAATAAATTAACTTTACTGAAAAGTCCTACTAGTGTATGTGTTTGGTTTTTAGCAGGGTGAAGAAATTTACCTAGAGATCAATGAGTGATCTCCCCTGAAAGGCATAGGCCCTTGGTAATCTTAAGCCTTAGCATAGGGGTTTGTTTCCTAGTGTTGAGTAGTGTGGAGGGGTATATCCCGATTTTACTGGTCTATACCCCTTGTGTTCTGGTTTTTCCCTTCTTCTGGGAGACATCACCTGCAATGGAAACTGAGGGAGTATACTGATATCAATGACATGGTAGTTATATATAATAAATCATAAGTATACATTTACAATGCCATACATGTCAGGCCAGTATATTTGTTTAATTCGAAGCCGTTTATTCGTCCAGTTAAAATTTTCCGCCTATTTAGATATATTATGACGCTGTTACGATGATTCCCAACACACCGTCATAATTTGATAAGAATTTGTATAGCTATGTTTGTCTGTTTCATGTTTTGTAATTGATAGTATTTTACCCCCCTTATTAATGAAAATATTTATATATAATACATCCTATTTAGGAATTGTACATGGTAATTAAAGATATGGTGGTCTTATTTACACAGATGTTTTTGTTGGTATAAGACAAAACTATTTACACTTTTTTTAGTATTACTAAAATGTGGATAAAATCATTTATTGTGCTGGGTGAAAGCTATGAGCGCTATTATATTATTTCTATATAAAGACTTAAATTATGTATTTATCAATTTCGTGCATTTTAGATTGCCAAAATGGGTGGAAAATGATTGTAGCCACGCGGACGTGTTAGAACTACCTTTTGGGAATTACTTAATTCAAATTTGTTCTGGATTTCCCGAGTCACTTTTATCTTGACGAATTTCATTGGATAGAGCACCAAAACATTTTCAATCCTCTTTTCGTACCTAAAGCGTAAAGAGAAATGTAAAAAGAAATTGCGATCTTTAGATTCTTGTGCTAAGTGGTTGGTTTTGTGCATTTGTGTTGTTGGCTGTTAGGGGTGGGATTGAGCCCCTTTTCGCGTTGCGCTAGTTAGAAGGCTCTGTTGTTTGAGTTTGGTAAAGGACGGAGAGAGGTAGGATAGGAAGATTTAGTGTTGGAGATAGCCCTTTTTCGCTAGTTAGGCTCGGTTAATTTGGGCAATTACATGCATTATTGGATAATTATGTTATGGAGAGGAGGAGCCCCTTTTCACGTTACGCTAGTTAGAAGGCTCCAATTATTGATAGTTTTGCACGGGTTTAGGATTGTGTTGTGAGTGCTGGGGATTCTTCAGTTATGAGGGTGGGCCCCTTTTCGCGTTGCGCTAGTTAGAAGGCCCTGTTATTTGAGAGAAGACTTGTGAGATTTGTGTTTGTGAGTATGGTGTGTATGTGCCCCGCCCCCTTTCCCCTTTTTATCATTAATTTGATTTCTTGTGATCAACCCTGCATCCTCACAACGCTGACTACTGTAGTACTCCATCAGTAATCCAGCAATTGCTGGAATCAGGGTTCACTTGAGTCTAAAGGAAAGTAGTTGTTTGATTGATGCGGAAGGAGGGGTAGCTGTTTGGGTGAAGGTTCTGTTTGTTCGACCGGCGAACCGCGATGGCTAGGACTGTATTCCTAGTCTACTGGCGACTGAGGGTTTACGACCACGTAGTTATATCTCAATATAACGCGTCGCAACGACGTACTCAGCTAGAATCGCGTGGGTAGTGATGGAATGATGTTTGTCAGGTGCGAGTAGAGTCCGGAGGTCGAACGTCACAGTGCCTATGTAAGTTTCCTAATCATGTCTGTCCGTGGGTCTCGATATAAGGGACATCATAGTAGGTAATGGTCAATAGTTTCAGGGGTTTTGCAAAGGGGGCAGTCAGGTCCATCGTCGAAGATGAACTTCTCCACATCCCCCTTCAGTTTAGTTTTCCCCAGTCTGAGTCTAGTAATGATGTCAAGTCTTCTGTTTTTGTAAGTTTCTGTTTTTGCTAATGGTTTGGATTTGAGGTCCTGGATGAAAAGTTCGCTATTTTCATATTCACACTTCCACGATTCCGCATTCATGTTCCTAATGATTGGGTAGACCTCATTAGCACTCAGTCCTCGGGTGATGTCAATGTCTGGATGTTCTAGTGATAACTTAGCCAGTCTGTCTACTGTCTCATTACCATGGATACCCACATGGCCGGTGTCCATTCGAACATAATGTCGATACCTGCAGATGTCATTTTGTGGTTTTCTAGCCTGAGATCGTCCACTAGGTCAGCCCTACTACTGACCCTGCTTCCTATTGATGTGAGCGCACTGAGGGAGTCACTTAATATGACTGCCCTGTCATAGTTTTGGATCTTAATATGGTCCATAGCTTCTCTTATTGCTATTAGTTCGGTTCTATATATGGATAGATGGTCACTACATCTATAGTAATTTCCTTCTAATGTAGCGGCGTCATAGTAAGCGGAACCAGTGCGCCCAGTCGTGGGGTCTTTGGACCCGTCCGTAAATATTTTATGATAGCCACGATATTTCCTATCTATGAACTCCTCCGTAACTGCCTTAATCTTAGCTGGAAGGTCTTGCTTAATTATTTCCTTCGCTATATCTGTTGAGACTAAGGGTCCACGGAGGATGGGGTGAAGGTCTGGTCGTGGCTATGTCCAAGCTACCTAGTAGGGACTTGTTAAAGCTCCTATCTATTTTGAAGCCGAATGGCCCAGACACATTCAGGTCCCAGGAGTCAGCTGTGGATGGCCAATTGTATTTAGTGTAGGTCCTAGATGTCACCTCATTGGCCGGATTGTCAGGAGTCTAGAGTGTTCTAGTCCAGTATTTGAGGGCTAGTTCCTCGCGTCTGAGATGTAGAGGGATTTCCCCAGCTTCCGCTAAGAGAGCCTCCACTCTGGTATTTTGTAGGGCGCCCAGAGCTATTCTGAGCGCTGTGTATTGTATGCGATCTAATGTTTTGAGTGTGGCTCTGGCTGCTGACTGATATGCTTGGCAAACCATAATCTAGCCTAGATCGAATCAGAGATTGATATAAAAGTAAGAGGGTTTGTTTATCCTCCCCAAAATCTGTTCCAGAAACTGCTCTCATTAAATTTAATGCTTTGTTACACCCCTTTTTAACATGTTTAATGTGTTCTCTAAAGTTAAGATGTTCATCGAAAATGACTCCCAAAAATTTTGCAGACTTTTCAACCTTAATTGGAGTATTATTTATTTTTAGTTTGAATTTTTCTTTGACTTGAGAAAAATTGTTTTGTTTTCCCAAACAGAACTGCTACAGTTTTTTCATTAGATAATTTAAAACCCCACTTGGTTGCCCATGTGGTGATTGCATTTAGTGATTTTTGCAGTTGTTGGTCTATTTTCTTTATGTTCTTATGAGAGAAGGTAATTTTGTTGTCTGCAAATTGAGAGAGGTGTGGCGTGTCTGCCTGATCATCCTCCCCGTCTGGACATGGTCCACTAGGTAAATTCGCCATGATGTTAAACAATGTCGGACTAATGACCGAGCCCTGGGGAGTGCCATTCTCTAGGGTATATTTAGAGGATAGCTGGTCTCCAATTCTCACTTGGATTTTCCTATCCTTAAGGAACCCATGAATAAACTTAAACATCCTCCCTGTGATCCCATAGTGTATTTCTTGGCCGGCATAGCATAGCACATCGAACCTCCGTCTCAAGTGTTACTCGGTGGTCGATGATAGATCTCCCCTTACGGAACCCACTCTGGTTTCTATGGATTATTCATTTTTTTCTCTAAAAACCATTTAAGTCTATTTGTTAATATAGTTTCGAGCGTTTTGCATAAGTGGGAGGTAAGGGAGATGGGCCTATAGGATTCTGCTAGGTTGGGGTCCTTGCTAAGTTTTGGGATTGGAATAACAGTGGCCTCCCTCCATCCCTGGGGGAAATGACCAGTGCTGTATATTTGATTGAAGAAATGTATAAGTACGTTGTGAAATGATGGTGGAGTGTGTTTAAGCATGTGGTAGATTATGTCGTCAGCCCCGGCAGCTGAATCCCTCTTGTTAAGGAGGGCGTCAGTCAGTTCGTCGACGTCAAGGGCTGGTTGAGGGGCCCATTGTCAGGTCCTATGTCACTGATTTTGTTTTTGTATAGTTGTGTGTGGGTGTCGCGATGCTGAGCATGACCTGATTCGATGTTCCGATTCGAACTCGCGCTCGCGAACTGCCGGGCAAGTGCTTCGGCCTTTGCCCTGGAGGTGGACGCGTCTCCGATGGCGGGTACGCGAGTGCCTCCGCGCCCGCCCGATAGCCTAGACACCTTATTCCAAACTTGTTTAATATTAGAATCTTTATTTAAAGTTGAAACATAGCTTTTCCAATGATTTCTAGCTTCCTGTTTAATAACTTTTTAGTATGTTTTAATGTAACGTTATATTCAGCCTTAGTTATGTGCCCACGTTTAAATGGTCGGAAAGCCTGTCTGCAATTCTTACGGGCAGTGGTACACCGGTCAGTCCATGCCGGGTTGTGGGGCGCTTCGCAGTCTTACCCGAGCCTCGCGGTATGGCATGTTTTGCGGCGGAGTTTATGGCTATGTTAATGTTTCCTAAGTACTTATCTTTGTCGGGATCTGCTATTTTAGTAAGGGGGTAGCTATTTAAGTGAGCAGGGAATTTTTCCCAGTTAGTTTTATTTGTGAGGAATTTAGGGGGCAAAACTAGAGTTTCTAATTGGGGTCCTATTTTAAATTATATTTTTATGGGTAGGTGGTCCGATCCACATGGATCCTGTATCACCTCCCAACTTGCATCCGAAGCAAGTGTATGAGAGGTGATAGTGAGATCCAGGACCGAGGAGGACCCATGGTCTCTAGCAGTGTCGATCCGCGTAGGCTCTCCAATGTTCAAGACACATAGATTGTTCTCCTCCAGCCATGTGACGAGAGGCTCGCTGTTAAAGCTCTCAGACTCACCCCCACAGTGGATGGTGTGAATTAAAGTCACCTAAGATGACTGTGTTTTGGGGGAATTATTGGTAATTACTTCTAGGAACCTAGCGTTATCTGACCCCGGAGGGTTATAAATGTTTGTGATATTAATTTTACCATATTTATTTGTTTCTATTTGAATGGCTTGTTTCTCTAGGTTTTGGGTATCAAAGTTTAAGCTTAGTTTAGCATAGCTTAAGTCCCTACTTATATAAATAGCCAGACCGCCTCTACTTTTATCTGAATCCCTATCAACCCTAACTACTTCATAGCCCGGGATGCTGATAGGGTTCCACGAGGGTCGGAGGAACGTTTCCTGAACACAAATTAGGTGGGGAGTTTCCTCCTCCACAAGTTTCAGAAAGAGTGGGCCGTTGCTGTTTAGGTCCCGCGCGTTCCATTGTAGAATTTTAAGACTACACATGTATTCATATCTGTCTGGCTATCGAAATTATTTAGCTATTGGTAATTTAATCAGTTTCCGGACGCGGTCGCGGCCTCCTCCACCCTCCTACCTACGGGGAGGGCTTTACGTCCGTTCCGGGATGGATAGATAGATTATTGTTTTAAGTCGCACCGGGAATATTCCACCCATATGGCGACGATCACAAGTTAACACAAATCGAATCAAATTAAAACTAGCAATTAAAAATATCTAGGAAAGACCAGCTCTCATTGTATATCGTATCTACACATAAATGGTACTACTAAAATGTACATGTATATACAGTTGAAATGTTATATTTCAATCTTATATTTTACTATATAAGTTAACTTCTTTTAAAAATCCAAGAACTTTCCAAATACTGACATTCTCAAATAACTCGCTCATACTTTTTACAGTATAATAGTCATTTCGAATGTGTGCAGTGTCTGCACATTCTAACAATATATGTTTAATACTTAATAGACACCCGCAAGGGATACACTCTGGAGGAAGCTCTTCCTTTAAGAGGTAAGAATGAGTGACCCAAGAGTGCCCTATGCGGAGTCTATAAGTAACAACTTCATCTCGACGATTATTATGATTACAATGTAGTTTATTTTTAAAAATTGGCTTGAAATCATGAAGTTTATTGTTAACTTCATGATCCCAAGCTTCTTGTGTTAAGGTCTCAATATAGTTAAAAATACAAGTTTTAAAGTCGCTACATGGAATTTTACCTATATACAGCTTTTATCTATATACAGCTTCTTTTGCTACTTTATCAGCTCTAACATTACCAACCAAACCCATATGTCCTGGAACCCAACAAAATGCAACCTCCAAATTATTTAATAACAGACAATTGACTTTCTCTAAAATCTTCAGAACATATAAATTACTTGTATTGAAAATATTTAATAGCCTGAAGGCACGATAAAGAATCAGAATAAACTATATTTTTAGAATATTTGTTTCTTTCGATGTCAGTAAGTGCTAAAAGTATAGCTTTAGCAGTAAATATAGAGCTATTATCAGGTAAACGTGCGGATAGAGTAACGTCATTATCTGTTACTGCAGCAGCTGCAACTCTGTCATCAACCTTAGAGCCATCTGTATAGTACGATTTATAATCAGAGTACAAAGACGAAATCTCCGAAAACATTTGTTGATATTGGAGAGAGTTAGTATCATGTTTCTTATAATCTGATAATTTAAGTATGACTGTAGGTCTCTTCATCAACCATGGTGGGGAAGAAGATACTTCATATTTAGCTATATCAGATAGCGTGATGCCAGCCTCCTCGATAAATGGTTTAACACGTAAGCCTATACTTTTAATGTTATTTGGTTTATTAAGATATTGTATTTCATATTTCGGGTTGAAGACACAGTTAAATGCAGGATTTGATGGGTTTAAAATCTTGACACCAAGAAATTTCACTTCGTTTACTACATTTATTCTATTACCATCCATAAAAAGTTCAGGGTCATTATGCATTCGTCTATTCTGGCAGAAATGAACACAAGAAGTTTTATTTTTCGAAAATTTAAAGCCGTTTTCTATAGACCACTGAAATATGTCATTCAGACAAAGCTGTAGTTTTCTCTCAATTAGATTCATATTTTTACCGCGACAGCATATCAAAAAGTCATCAACATAAAGTGATCCATCTATATCATGTTTTAAAATCTGTGTTAAGCTGTTTATTTTGATACTAAAAAGAGTAACCGACAGTATACTTCCCTGAGGAACTCCCATCTCCTGTTCAAAAGAATCAGAAACATGAGAGCCAAGTCGAACATTAAAACATCTATCTTTAAGAAAGTTTGAAATAAATATTGGCAAACTGCCTCTTAAACCCATATCATATAGATCCTTTAAAATACCATATTTCCAGGTAGTATCATACGCTTTCTCCAAATCAAAAAATATGGAGACAACATGTTCTTTATTCACAGAGGCATCGCGTATATACGTTTCAAGGCGCACAAGATGATCCATGGTGCTCCTCTGCTTCCTGAAACCACACTGAATATCAGTGAGAAAATTGTTGTGTTCCAGGAACCAGACAAGACGTTCATTGATCATTCGTTCTAAAGTTTTACAAACGCAGCTCGTTAATGATATTGGTCGATAATTAACAGGATCGGTATGATCCTTTCCAGGTTTTGGAATGGGAATTATAATAGATTGTCTCCACGACTCTGGAAAATTACCATTTAACCAAATGTAATTAAAAATATGAAGTAAAATATTTAAAGATTCTAACGGAAGATGTTTTAAAATTTGATAATGTACTTCATCCGGACCAGTTGCAGTATCATGAGATTTTTGCAAAGACATTTGTAATTCTTCAATCTAAAAACGGTTCATTATAATCTTCCTGATTATTCGACGCAAATTTCAATTTTAATTTTTCAGAGTTTTGTTTTAAACGACGAAATTGAGGGAGACAATTATCAGACGAAGAATTTTTTGAAAAAAGTATTCCCCAAACAATTGGCAATGTCTAGTTTGGATGTTAAAATATTAGAGTTATGGTGAAGATGTTTAACATTATTTGAAGTACCTTTACCTTTTATTCTATTAATCATTTTCCATACCTTATTTGTAGGTGTATGAGTATTCACTTTAGAGACATACTTTCTCCAGGATAAACGTTTGCTACTATTAATGGTGCGCCTGGCAACAGCTCTGCGTTGGCGAAATTTATTTAAATTTGACGAAATAGGATGTCGTCTACATTCCTTTTCAGCCTTTTTGCGATCTTTGATGACATTTTTACAATTTTCATCAAACCATGGGTTGTATTTGTGTTTTGAAAAAGCAGAGGTTTTAGGAATGTTCTGTTCAGAAATCTGAACCAATGTATTTGTAGAAGTACGAATAGGGTCGTTTTCAGCTAAATAATTAATTTGATTCAGATTCGTAAGACAATCAGATTGAAATTGACACCAGTCAGCTTTATTAAGTTTCCATCGTGGAATACAATTATTATTTGACGATACATTACTATTTAATATAAGTGGAAAATGATCACTCCCACATAAATCGTCATGAACTGACCACAAAAAGTCAGTCAAAAGCGATGGATCAGTTAAAGTAAGATCTATTGAAGTATAGGTACCATGCCCTGGATGTAAATAGGTACTGGACCCATCATTAAAGACACATAAATTATGTTTTGATATAAAATCTTCAATTATTTTACCTTTGTTATCAACACTGTCACTACCCCACAATATATTATGAGCATTAAAGTCACCTAATAAAATATACGGTTTAGGTAACTGCTGAATAAGTTTGTCCAATTCAGTGCAATCTAAGCTTGAACGGGGCGGAAGATATACTGAACAAAATGTGATTGTTTTATGCAGTGTTATATGCACAGCAACAGCTTGTAAAACTGTATCTAATATAATATTACTATGCAAAATGGAATTTCGAACAAAGATGGACGAACCACCTGCAGCTCTTTCACTACTACTATAAATATTATATTGAAAAAAATTCTTCAATTGAAGAGAGTCTGTGTCCTTAAGATGGGTTTCCTGTAAACAAAAAATTGCCGGTGAATACTGCTGATCAAGTAGGTGTAATTCATTGATATTAACTTTTAAACCTCTACAGTTCCACTAGATAATAGAATCATGACGATTCATGGTATTTTTAACCTCGCAAGTGAAGGCTTGCGACCTTTTTTCTTGGGGGATTTACTGCGCTCCCTAGAACTTGATGAGATAGGTACCTCATCTGCAGAAATACTGCAAGAAATATCATCCTTTGAAGAAGATGGGGATAGTGAATCCTCCATTTCTACTTCAAGCACCTCATATTTGTTCCTTGTGATCACATCGGAACTAGAAGATTTGTTCGATGAAACAGGTTTAGATGATTTTGAAACTTGTTTTTTACTGGATGTTTGTTTTGACGTTGACGATTTATTTGAAATCGCCACGGTATGTGAAAGTGATGTCTGAGAAGATGACGTTGACACCGATATTGACGTAAGCGAAAAACCAGAAGAAGAGAGTTCTGTGTTCATTCCCGAAATAACTGTTTGACACGCTACAGATACACTTTGTTTTTTGTGACTACAGATGCATAATTATTTGTAGCAACTGGACGTACATGAGTACTATTATATACATTTCTGGCTTCCGAAAACGAGATGCCTCTTTCAACTTTAACTTTAATAATATCTACTTCTTTCTTATAAACCGGGCATTCTTTCGACGATGCATGATGGTTACCTTTGCAATTTACACACTTTACTTCTGCACAACAAGGTCCAGAAAAAGCAAAATGATCGTCATACTCGTCAATACCAGTATCAACGTGTCCACCTCTGCAGTTACGTTGACCGTGTCCAAACTTTTGACAGGTAAAACAACGAAGAGGTGAAGGATAATAGAAATCGACTTTGGCTTTAACGTAGCCAAATTTTATGGTTGATGGTACAGTAGATGTGCTAAACGTTAGGAGGAAAGTTCGTGTTTTTATTTCCTTTCCGTCTTTCTTTACCACAAATCGTTTCACACCGATTACTTTTTGGCTTTTGAGTTCACTTAAGATGACATCGTCTGCCAACAGCGCTAAATTCCTGTCTTTATCTCTCAAAATACCTTGACTTGTATTTAAAAATTTATGTGGTACTACCTTCACTGCTATGTCACCGATGTGATCACAAGTTTGTAAATTGAGGCTTTGTTGTCTTTTCGCACATTCAACAAGAAAATTGCCATTTCGCTGTTTTGTTATATTTTTCACCGTCCCTGCAATAGATTGGATGGTTTTATCTACGAGAAACGGTGAAGCCTTAGCCAAAGCATTATCATCCGACGTAATGACTAAAAACTTGTTCCAGTCGTCATCTTGTTGGGAAAATTCAGGACATTCTGCTAAACGTTTCCGTTTACTGAGAGTTTCCGTTTACTGAGAGTTTGGTGGTTTGTAAGCGGAGAATCCATGAGAAAAGAAGAAAATTCATTCCCACAACCACCCACCCTCCAGGGAGTGTCTACAAGGACCACGCAATACACTGTGGATCTCCAACAGCAATGCACTGGAGTGGTTGTGAGAGTATACTCGACCATAAAGAAAATAAATGCATTCAACTGTCAAAACGTTAACTCGGTAACCAGTCGAGAAAACACTTAAAAACAGTCAAAACATGCAAATAATCGTCATTCATAATCGATTGACCCATAAGCCACCGCCTTCTCAAATATAAATTGATTTCAAAACTACAAGATATGCAACTCATAGGAAGGTGATGTATAACATACGAAATACTACGAAGAAATATCCAATGAGGGCTTGGCATGACAAAGCCGATTGATCGGGATCGGGCCCATCCGACCGCCCGTCTAGCTGAAGTAAGGGCCAAAGTGGAGTGTTGGACAGAAACAAACCGCAGTTTGAAAATACCCTCAGCCACCAGGATCCCGTCCTCCAACGACACGGGTTGCATCCCACGGCAAACAGGATGCCTCATTTGGTCTATAACCGCGACCAGCAAGAGGGTGCTTGCGAATCTTTTATAAGAATTCCCCGGGTGCCTCATTTAGTCGCCTCATACGACACGCAAGAGGTACGGAGGTCCTATTCTTATCACCCCGGGAACCCCACGGGGGCTAAACCCAAGAAGATGTCTGGAAATGTGAAGTCATTCGGATGAAGATATGACTAATAAAGTGGTAAATATCTGTAAGGAGTTTTCAACGAGGATGGAGAATTAAATTAATCTTTTCAGACTTGTGGTAGCTCCCAACATGGTACACTTAAAATTCATAAAGATTATGTTAAAAAAATGTAAATTCAGTTTATATTTACTAAATAGTCTCAAAATTTTCTATTTTTTCTCAAACTTTTTGAATGTAATTAAGATAAATATGGTGGTTTATTTTCCAACTGTTCCTTGTAGGCATTCGATTCCCGGGTTGCGCCACTATATTTTTAAGAGGTTGGTAACCTCCTGCTTCCATGTCGCGATATAACTGAAATATTGTTGAAAGCGACGTAAAACACCAATCAACCAACCTTGTAGGCATCATATATATATATACATGTGTATATATATATATATATATATATATATATATATATATATATATATATATATATATATATATATATTTATATATGTATAAATATATAAATATAATCTGTGTGTATGTATGTGTGTGAATGTACGTAAAATACAAAATGATATCTTCATAGTATAAAACTTGTAATAATTATAATAAGAATAGATAAATAGATAGATAGGTTATTGTTTTACGTCGCACCGGGAATATTCCATCCATATGGTGAATAATAAGAATTAGAAATGACAATAATAATAGATAATAAAGGACAAGTTATGCCATTAACTTTATGTAATATAAGGTAATATACATGTATATATAAATGAGAAAAGTCCCCTGTCTAGGTTAAATTTGTCATTCCAATTGGCGGGGAGGACATGAAGAAAACGGAAGATTACTAGCCTTCATGTTCTCTGTCAAACTTGCCAGAGAAATCAACTGGATAGGCAAAGGAGAAAAGATGGCCTTTTCTAAGTTAAAACTTAATGAGGTTTTGACAAGTAAGTAATCTTGAAAGCAACATCAACAAGTCTAGTTAGCACTAATTCATTTGCATCAGAAACTTAAAAGTTCTGTTAGATTTATATGTTGAATGTGAAATGTTACACAATGAACACATATTAATAAACTTATTCTTCTTTCTTCAGAAAATTAATTGCACATTGATTGTTATTCAGAAATATTTTAAAGCAATAATTTTTTCTGACTTAATTTAAAAGAGCTGTTCGAGCAAACCGAGTCTGTGCTGATTCCACACACAGTGAGATTGGTACTGCAATAAAAGGATTGGTTTCGATATTCCGGTGACCGTAAAGGAGGAAGAAAAGAAAGAGAAGAACGAAAAAAAGGAGAAAGACAATTCAAACTGCACAAAATGAGGACAGCACATAAAAACTGACATAAAAACATCTTAATCTTAATACGTTGTTATTGAAAAACCACAACTTGTCTATGTGCAACTATTGCATTACCATGGTATGTTTTCATACCTTTGCAGTAGGGTTTTTGACATACTAACACAACCAAGATGAAAACGATTTAAACATTTACCACACATAATTCTGTTTTCGTTGAAAGATTTAATGCTTTCTGTGTCTTTCACAAGTTTTCTACACAACAGACAGAAAAAGGAGAAAAAAAATTGATGGTGCACATGTTTGAGACTCTGATACATCCACTGGACTGATATTTCATGTGTCTGATTCTGAACATTTCGAACTTTTTTTTCAATCTGTCCAGTGAAAAAAGTTCAGGAACTATATACATAAAAAAGAAATATTCTGCTGATCGCAAAAGAGCTGAATTGTAAAATGCTAAGTCAAAAGGTACAGATTCTACGAAATGGCCATTACATGTGTGCACTGCAAACTGAAATACCACCTGCAACTGCCATTTGAGTTTGGACTTGACCATAATATGCATGTTTCCTTTTCAATTTAAATACAGAACTTTCTGTTAAAGTACAAACATTGTGGCAAATTATTATTCAATACTGTATAGCATACACAGATAGCTCTGAGGTGATCCTAACAACCGACATTTACCGGAAGAATACCTGTGTTGCTATGCATTTTGTAACAGGGTACTAAATGCTACCTCTGATAGGATTCGAACTCGGGTCCCTTCGTTTGACAATCCAGCGCTCTACCGAATGAGCTAAACGGAAATCCCATCAGCCGAATCAGTAACAAGCGATTGGTTGCATATGAACATACTGTGACAATAATATAATTCAATCACTCAATTTACTTTATAGTTTATATATGTGAATAAACTGATAATTACCCAGCTGTACATATACAGTAAGCAGCTTTCACAACACCACTCTCCTTTTTCAACACAAACCCACACTTGATGTGGTTCCTCACGAATATGTTGAGAAGGTGTGCAGCAGGCCCTCAAAGGGCAATAGGGTGACTTTGTTTGACCTCATGAAAACAGATTTCCTGGAGCCATTCACCTTTGAAATATTCATAAGCTTTTCCAGTTTTGTACTCATTTAAATACTTTGATATTATATTTGTCGTGGTGTCTTTCATCAGAAAATTTACTATGTCGGAGAGAAAAAGTCTCTGAATACTGACTTTCTCCAATTCCCAGTTTTGTTCTCAAGTGAAAGGGTCGGGTAACATGAAATCGTTGTCAAAAGGTAGAAGTTTTTTTTTATAATCAGCCTCATTGCTCCTCACACATGCAGTTTGTGAAGGAATGATCGGTATATTAAGGGTTTGCACAGCAAAACAAATGGCACAAAGCTCAGCTTTAGTTCAATCCCTCGACAACCCCCTCTTCGTTTGAAAATACTTCATCAAGTCCAGCCTCCATGAGGAAAATTCTTCAAGTGATAAAAGTTGATCGCCAGGATCCATAATTGTATATAAAATGTTAATATATATATAAAAAACCCTTACAAATGATACGTCGATATGTATATAACGATACAAAATCAGTTTATATTATCGTGAAACGGTGCGCCGCCGCCATATTGTTTATTTATGTTACCCGATTTTTATCCGATTGACCTTTGACCGGGGCCGCTTATGCTTAGTGTTGATACATGTATTGCCTCCATATATACTGCCTCTATAATTATTTTGTCAAATGCATTAGAATGGGTTTACCGTGCTTGTATTTTACAAAAACTGACAGGGTATCTGCAAATAACCTGTAAGAAATTGAGATTCACTGCGAGGCGTTAGTTGAGCTGTGAACCTTGTCAGATTTTGTAAAAAAAAAACTCCCGTGGTAACCCCCAATTTAAATAAAACAGTTAATATATACTTCAAATTTTCAGTCACCAAACAAGTAAATCACTCTAAAACTAAGAAGTATCTCCTTCATCCATAGCTCTGTCCGTAGATATATTCTTGGTTTCAACACTGCTCTTTAAATATTTATATATTTTGAGAATTCCAATCATTTGGCCACGAGCATCACTGAAGAGACATAATTTGTCGAAATGCGCATATGGAGCACTAAATTATAAGGTATATATGTTATGTATTTATTACAAAGTTTGGTACAAAGTATATACACCCTGCGCTCTCAATTTCCTGGCTGTTGGGGCATCTATAGTTAGAGTTATAGAATGTGAACCATCCTCAAAGTGTATTTCTACCTCCTCCCAATATCTGGTGAAAATACTAGACTAATTCATATGAATCAATTAATTTACGTGCAATTAAAAGAGTGTTACATACAACATTTTTTATTACATGTATTTTTCCTGTTGAAAGTCACACTCTTACAGATGGTTATTTGGTTTATCAGTGTTTTAAGTCAATTTCAACAATTTTTAGTTATATGATTTGGCATAAAATCAAGAGGTAATCTACCTCTTAAACATAGTGGCAAAATCTAGAAATGGTAAGTTGTTATATATGGCAAGGAGATATAAGCATATAACTCAAAGTATTTAAGGTCACTTTATACTAAATTTTCATATCATATATAAAAGAAATGAAAATAGTATTTTTTTCCAAAATAATATTTTAGTTCAGATACCGTTTTGTATTTCATTAAAACATCCGAAATTGATGGGATTGTTTTTTTTTTAGTCTAAATTTAAATTTATACTTTTAAAATGTTAGTCATGTGATTGAAACTAAGTAAGTGAACTGTACATGTGATTGTCACGGCATTAGAGGTTAGTCATGGACACCGTCATCTGCCATGGTTTGGTTTTGAACATTTAAAAGCGGAGGTGTATGTGGTACAAAACACAGACTGTTGATATTCGTGGTGCAAAGGATCCATTTTATTTCCATGATTATATGGCAGTCATATGTTTATCTATTTAGGTATGAATACAAGTTTATATAACCACACAGAGGATCTACTTACGATTTTCTATGCTTGAATGAAATTAATACCTACAATGTTGTACTCTGAAAACACAGAAATCTATATGAATGTAACTGCAGTCGCCTGAAGACAATTCAGAATTGTGATGCAAATATCCACCCAAAATTGCCAGTTACGGTGTCTTTATTATCACTAAACTAGCATCAGGGGAAGAAATCTGACATCGTTTATCACTTGGGCATTACCATGCATTGTGTAATGATGACCGAAATTTTAGTTACAGTTATCGTTTGTTGTTTACACTTCATTTAAACACGGAATATTCCAACTATCTATCCACCCTTTTCTAATTAGACTCGACCAATGCTATATAAGCAAATTCCGGGCTTAAAAATGGCTCTTAACGAATGAAGCCTCCAAGCTGACAGAACTAAATCGGTAAGCTACATCTTATTGGAAATACAGGCCCGAATAGAGCTAAGTATTTCAAATATTAATAAGGTAGATAAGCCAAGCTATCAAGACACGGCAGCAGTATACGACACGCCGTGTAGAGTGTGGCATGCCATAATTTTGGTACGCCACATTAACCAAGTGAACGTCTTCACTTAGGGGCTGGCAGACCAGTAGTGCTTACATATATATATATATATATATATATATATATTGTAGCACGTCGCTATTTTGGGAAGACATTTTAAATACATATAGTTTGTAAATAAGATAGGATATTCATATTGTGTTTTAATCTTTTGAATCATTTCATGCACATTTGTAATTCCTATTTGATTCGTGTTAATAGACGGGCAGTCTACTTTGTTTATCTGTATATTTTGCGACTGAATATTTTCTCTGCGAAAATCAGAGGCGAACCAGGTGTTACACATTGTAGCTGAACTCTTGTTTCGAAAAGCTATCTCATGACTAAATTTATAATGCACAGGCCATTTATATGTCAATGAAATACAACACTCATATACGTGTTCTTGTCATTACTTAAAGATCTATAGAAAACATACATGAGTGATGTATTTTAGGGAAATATCAACGGTTTGTGTACATGTGTTCTGTTGTAGTAAAGGAAATATAAAGTCGAAGTTTAAAACGGAGACAGCGACGGATCTCCTGAAATTATACTGTAAATATTTAAATATATAGCCAAAGAAATTGTTAAATTTCATTCCACATTATGCCTTCGCCGCCATTTTGAATTCAGGGGCTAGCATAAAATATTCATCTAGCAGAATCCACCTAGCACAGGGGTGGGAAACTACGTCATCGCCAGGATAATGTTAACTTTTAATGGCGGCCAAGTTTGAGATTTAGTTGTCGACTGACTGTAGAGGTAAGTCAAATTAAGGTATATAATCACAATGGAATTTGTATCTTCTTGTTGCACGGAACTTCAGTGAGCACCAGCTTTGCCGTTATATATGTAATAAGCTCCAAAATGTAGCCATTTCTCTAATCATTCAACATTCATCGACAAAATCACCAGGGCAACATCAACACTACGTGATGTAAAACTTGGTTTAATGCCATTTATTGCTTTTTGTCACTGCACTATCGCATTTTCTGACTCGGGGCAGTTTCTATTTGAGTTACCAACTCTTTATCCAAAAGTAAATTATAGAAAATATAAACTGTGAACATCTGGGAGCAAATTAGAACTATATGGGTAACGTTTGCACGCGTCATCAAACACGGTAACGTTCACACCCGATGCAAATATACATTGTATATGGAGACAATATACTCTCAATTGAACATGTACTTCATCTGATGTCTTTATCGTTGGCTCTGGACATTTGATTAAATAGATGTATAGGATGAAAGTGTTTGTAAATGCTTAGACGTCCTAATTTTGCATAAGTAATATGCAATAAATTAAAATTTGTTTCGTATTACAGGTCAAAATGGTGAGGAAGAAAACAAATTTGTGGTTAAATAGACCCCGCAGTGGAACTGGATGGATACAAAACATTTGGGATTCTAACAGAAAAAGAACAATTTCAACTCTGGTACACAAAGCACCGCCTGGAAGTCCCAGGAAGACTCTCATATTTACACCATCCAAGTCTCCGCATCTTAAAAAACTTAGAATGTTTACACCAATTAAATCTCCACGTGTCAAAAGGTTTCAGAGCAAACCTACTCCACTGAAAAGTGAATGTAAAAGGAAAAGGTTCAACACAGTGGGAGAAGAAAAACCAGATGAGACGCCTGGAGTAGAGAATGTTGAGAAATTTTGCGCACATGCCAATTCTCACATTAGATTTGGACATCACAAAAAGGAGTGTGGTGGCGCAAGCAAAAGTTTGCAATCATTATTTGATTCTTCCGATATCTGTGATGATGATGGTGTCTTATCACTTACTGCTATGGAGAAAAACACTAATGAGGAAGACGATGAATTGGCATCTATGATAGAGACAGTTTTACAGCAGCTTGATAAGCATGGGTTAAAGGATAAATTTGTAACTTTTTTCAAATTGATGAAGTCAGAATCTTTCCCAATAAGTAACATCGCTTTCCAGTTATGGTTAGAGGTTGTCCAATGGTATGCAAATGAAAACACAACGAACATGCGGTATATGGACGGAACGAAAATGTTTTTTGAAACTAGGCTGGCGTTTGTTTGGTGGAAAGTTCGTAAGATTTATGTCAGGATTCAAAAACACTTCAAATGTCATAGGACAAGTAACAGAAAGGGGACACTATGACCCGCAGATATCAGATATCAATTTTGCGGTTCCAGATTTGCACGTGTTACGCGAATATACGCCTTACGGGGAAGACGAGAAACATCCTAGACGACCAGGAATTTATCCAGATGTAATGAAGATTGTGGCAGATACTTTGAAAAGCACATCGGCATGTTTATCATTTGATGGAAAAAAGTTGAAACAAGGTCTGACATGTGATTCTGGTAATATAGATCTGCTTGGGTTCGAAAATATTGGTATGACTCTTTCCCAGCGAAAACAAACTAATGTGAAGGAAATAAAATTAGTGCAAGATGTTGTAGTTAAACTTAGAAATGAAGATAAAGGTCATGATGTGGGACAAATAGATTCAATATTGAAATCTGAAGTGATACATACCCTGAAAGACACATTACTTGTGCTTTCAAAGTACACGAATGAAATAAGAAAAATTAAGGAGAAAAAAGAATATGCAAGAAGCAAATTCATCTTAAGGTCTGGACCAGATTGGCGTCATGGGCAGTATACCTACGTCATAAGTGCCATTTGTGCCTTTCTGTATGAAATAAACAATTTTTTAGAGAGTCACAGAAAGGTTATAGATGACATCTGTTATGTCATCAGCAGACTAAATCTTTCAAACAAAGCTTGGATGGACGTTGCAAATTCGAAAGCTACACTTCTCACTCCAATAATGGTGGAGGACATAGTAGATCCCATGTCCGTACCAATGGCTGTTTCACACTTCAGTGAAAATGTTGTAGAGATGATGAGACATTTGGGGCATCATAGAGCTGCCGCGTTATGTCACGATGTTTTACAATGGTGGAAATCTGAGGATGAACCAGGTATACCTGCCTTTGAAAGAATCAGCATGAGAAAACAAATTCGGCACCGTTTGCTGCAAGCGGCCAATTTCTCCAAGTTCCCTCCTCCAACCTCATACGTAAATGGATGGCCTATTCAGCTTTGGGAGGCTATGATTGCGAATATAGATGCTAAAGCCATATTGTATTCGCTTGCCAAACAAGGAACATACAATGTAAGAGCTTTTAGCTCTATGATGGGGGAAACATTTTTCTCAGAGGTCACCAATCAGGATAGAACAGGAAGTCATGGAACGTTAACATGTAAAGACTTCGCTAACTTCATCGGGGCGTCATCAGAGCAGATGAAGATTCGTCTCGATTCAGATAGGTGAGCATATACCTGATTGTACCATTTAGTTCAGTACCTATTATTCTGTTATGTCAGTTATTTACTCAATGTTTGTAGCTCTAAAGTATTTAATCATACGAATTTATCGGACATTACATTTTCCTGTTACGATATATTTGTCTTGCTCCAAATGTGATAATCAATGAATGTTACTGTTTACATGTTTTGTGTATTTTAGTCCATTCTCATATCGGGCCTTCCAGTCTACAGTGTATAACTTGGTCGGGGCAGATGCATGTGCCGGGCAACATACAAGAGACAAAGACCCATTACAATCTGAATCATCTTTCACCTATATATCACAAATCATTCCAAGGTAAGACATTTATACGTTTGATTTAAACAATTAAATTTCATAGCATCTCTCGTTTGTGGCAATATCTCAGATGTAAATTATTATTACCCATTAATGGCTTTTTATTTGCGAGCCATTTCAATGTTAAAGTCCTTAAATTAGAAATTTTCTTTTGTTGGAAATCATAATAATTAGCCTTGCCCCTTAATTCTCTTTAAGGGATCACTTCTTTGACACTCGTGAGCGCAGAAGAGTGGCAGGAAAGAAGCGCCATGGAACGATATCGACAAAGAGAAACGACATTGAGAAGGGGTCATTGGGCGTTCGATGGGAAAAGGCTAGACTCAACCAGTCAAAGATGCTTCCAACGAAAAGAATGGGCATTTCCGACTAGTTCCATTTCTTTCGATCTGTTAATGTGGATTTTATACATCATTCATAAACCTAAAACATTCTACTGTTGTCTTTTTTTCATTTATTGAACAATAACATCCAATCAACCTTGTTCAAGTCAATATAATGGCACAAAAAATGTCACATTCTTGTCATGATTGAAAAAATAATCATATATAATCGTATATATGATACTGAAAGTTATGTCACAAAGCATCAATGAGATAAGGTATATCTATAATGATTCAAAAGGTATAGCTCAGGATAAGGGTTTTGAAAAGTAAGTCAAAGTCCAAGGTCAATGTTACTAGGTCAAAAGCCATGATCCCAAATGAAAGGTCTTGTCATGATATATCTACAAATGAGATGTGAAAGCTATACCTTCCGAAGATATAATCAAGGCTGACGTTTTTTTCCACGGACGACGCAGGGTATGACAATAGCTTTCCGGACATTTTGCTCCTGCGAGATAACAAAGTTCAAAAGAAAATATGATCACATATGAATAATAAATCATCACAAATATGATTGAGATCAAACTTCTTGAATGAGATACAGCTCATATCATAAGTAATTCAAATAACGGAAGTCATTTCAATTACTAGTGATAAAATACAAATGTTCCAACCAAATTATCCCAAAGGATCAATCATGGAAGTAGAAATAAGCAAATGATCAAATTAAACACAACCACAATGCATGTGTATCATAAAGGCTTCTTAGCTAAAATGTTGCCCCAAATATACCATACTGGGGAGTAAGAATATGATATAAAAGTAACATAAAAATCCCTGCCAGAATTAATATTCACAGCATTGTTGCAAATATTTATATGCTAAATTGGAAACACGACTCTGCCTTAGATACGACCGGGATGACAGCAATACTTCTACTGATGCTTCATTGATGTGTGTTTCTTTAGATAGTCTTTGCATTTGAATGTTTTACTGCACATGTCACATTTGAATTGAAGATCTCCGTGCATCCGTTCGTTGTGACTTTTCAGTTTATCAGAAGAGCAAAAACTTTTGCCGCAGGACAAGCAGACATGCTTCTCATTTTTGTGTACTTTCATATGTCGCGACAAACCACTTCTAAATCTGAACCTTTTGAAACACAACTTGCATTTGTTTGTTTTCTCAGCAAAAGCTTTATCTCGGTGGCTTTCTTTGTGGTCATCCATATCCTTTTGCGATTCGAACATTTTTTTGGCAAGTGTCGCATTTAAACTTTAGATTATGGTTTTCCCTCCGTTTGTGCCGTTGTAATTCGCAATTTGTCAGGAACGATGCGCCACATCCACAAATATGACTTTTTGTTGGATTTGTTTCATGGGTTGACCGGTTGCCTTTTGTAATTTGCTAAACTGAAGAACACCTTTTCACATGTCTGACACGAATACCGCCCTCTGTTCTCATGTCGTAACTCATGTTGACGCAATGAACTTTTACTTTTTAAAGCCTTTGCACAATGTCTGCATAACAACATATTGATACCTTAAACGAAAACAAAAGCAATTTTAAGTCATGCGACTGTGTATTAAAAGAACTTATGGTTAAACAATTGTCACATATTCATGTTCCTTACTATGTTTTCTTCTTGTAATATGGGCAAAAAAACTATCATCAGATGAAGTACATATTCAATTGAGAGTATATTGTCTCCATATACAATACATATTTGCATCGGGTGTGAACGTTACCGTGTTTGATGACGCGTGCAAACGTTACCCATATAGTTCTAATTTGCTCCCAGAAGTTCACAGTTTATATTTTCTATAATTTAATTTTGGATAAAGAGTTGGTAACTCAAATAGAAACTGCCCCGAGTCAGAAAATGCGATAGTGCAGTGACAAAAAGCAATAAATGGCATTAAACCAAGTTTTACATCACGTAGTGTTGATGTTGCCCTGGTGATTTTGTCGATGAATGTTGAATGATTAGAGAAATGGCTACATTTTGGAGCTTATTACAAAGCTGGTGCTCACTGAAGTTCCGTGCAACAAGAAGATACAAATTCCATTGTGATTATATACCTTAATTTGACTTACCTCTACAGTCAGTCGACAACTAAATCTCAAACTTGGCCGCCATTAAAAGTTAACGTTATCCTGGCGATGACGTAGTTTCCCACCCCTGTAGCAGCTAGCCTAGCATACCGTCAATGGTAAAAATCTACCTAGCGGCTAGCCTATTGAACGGACCTCAGGTGGCGACATCTGCTGTATTTGCATTGACCCAAAATTTGTCGAAAAGTACAGTTTGAGACATCATGACGATAATTTACTTTCAATAATTTCATGGGAGAGTCTAAAAGCCCGAGAAGTCCGTATAATGATATTAAAATTAATATTCCGTGAACTCATCTATACACATATTGATTACGTCACAACTTTCGCTTTCACTTTAAGTCTTTAACAGACGATGCAAGAAACAGATTACAGAGCAACCTGCTGTATTGTCGATCATATTACAGATCATATATCATGTCTGAAACAGTGAAAGGTTTTCATCTGAATTTTAAAGCGATCAATTTATTAAAGGATGGGTATCAAACAAAGAGAATTTGAAAGAAGTTCTTGACGCTCACTCAGTCGACACGGGGACACAGTTCGTTTCCTGGCGAGTAGTTTTATTTTTAGACGAAAAGTAGGACTTTAGTAGCTGCGTATGGATTGTATAAAATGAGCAAAGTACCTTTCATTAACCTGGAGAGCAAATTAAAACTTTACAGTAATAGTTTACATGATAGGAAACATTTAATAATAATACCTATCATCATATGTATCTGTATTACAGGCATGATGACAGAAAAGGGAAATCAGAGGAGATATGTGGCCGCCTTTTATGGACACATAAAGACATACCTTTGGAAGATACCCTTTCATTCTAGGAAGACATGTCATTAAGCAATGCCAGTATGGAAAGGCTCATAAGAGAAATATACTGAAAAAAGATCAGGTATCTATATTATATATATCTGTAACAGATCTCTTCAACACTTACTTCTTGGATGGGGTGTCAATCTCCACATATTACATGATAGGGTATCAGGCCCTTGACTTAATCTCCACATATTACATGGATAGCAGTGATGGGGGATCGGTTAAATTTCATAATAAATCATCGGTTGATGCTTTTGATGCGATTTTGCCACTTATAATTGGTTCGCAAATATTTATAGATTAATGCACAAACTTGCTTGATTTTTCACTTTTCTTTGTTATATTGGGCATAAATAAACATGTAGTAGCACCAGCTTTCTATATATGCACCCTTTGGTTCTTAATCACCCTCTGCTTAATGCTAGTTGGCTCTGTAATATATAAGTATGGTGGGTGGTGTGATGCAAATCCATATGGACCATTAACCAGGCACTAGTAGCATTAACTAACCTGGGGGTTCCAATTAGTCTAGAAAGACAGATTTGGAGGAAACTATAATCCTTGAATTCATTGACGGGAAGCTAATGAAAGTCAGTGGCTCCTAACACCTAGTCAATAATAAAAGTAAATGGAGAAGGGTCAAATTGCAAATATGTATTGCAAATAACAACAATAATGTCCGATGCATGTACTGGAGAGGTTTTAGGCCCATGGCTAAAATCATCTCCACATATTACATGGACAGGTGTCAAGCCCGTGACTTCATCTCCACATATTACATGGACAGATATCAGGCCTGTGACCTCCTCTTCACATATTTCATGGACAGGTATCAGGTCCGTGACTTCATCTCCACATATTACATGGACAGGTATCAGACCCGTGACTTTATCTCCACATATTACGTGGACACGTATCAGGCCAATGACCATCTCCACATATTTCATGGATAGGTATCAGGCCCGTGACTTCATATCCGCATATAACGTGGACAGGTATCAGGCCAGTGACTTCATCTCCACATATTAGGCCCGTGACTTCATCTCTACATATTACATGGATAGGTATCAGGCCCGTGACTTCATCTCCACATATTACATGGATAGGTATCAGGCCCGTGACTTCATTTCCACATATTACATGGACAGGTATTACGCCCGTGACTTCATCTCCACATATTACATGAACAGGTATCAGGCCTGTGACCTAATCTCCACATTACATGGACTGATATCGGGCCCATGACTTCATCTCCACATATTACATGGATAGGTATCGGGCTCTTGACTTCATCTCCACATATTACATGGACAGGTAACACGCCCGTGACGTCATCTCCACATCTTACATGGATAAGTACCAGGCCTGTGACCTCATCTCCTCATATTACATGGACTGGTATCAGGCCCGTGTTTCATCCCCACATATTACATGGACATGTATCGGGTCCGTGACTTCATCTCCACATATTACATGGACAGGTATCAGGCCAGTGACTTCATCTCCACATATACAGCCCGTTACTTCATCTCCACATATTACATGGATAGGTATCAGGCCCTCGACTTCATCTCCATATATTACATGAACAGGTATCAGGCCTGTGCCCTAATCTCCGCATATTACATGGGCAGGTATCAGGCTTGTGATTCATCTCCACATATTACTTGGACATGTATCGGGCCCCTGACTTCATCTCCACATATTATATGGATAAAGAAATAATGCCAATGACAATATTTATATAATGCTCTTGAATGTATATATTATGTTTATATGCAGCTTATAGACAGTCCCATGCCAGTGACACACCTGTTCAATATATTTATTTGCATAAATTTTATAGAAATAATATGTATCAGACCTGCCACTTCTTTATTTTTCAGTCACACGTGCCACGTATTGCAAATGCATTTTCATAGAGAATTATAGACTGAAGTATAATATTGACCTAAAGAAAATTGTTAATTTAGATGATTAAAAAATGCATAACAACATTATGCGCTTACCATTTTTAAGGCGTCGAGCATTTGCTCGACAGTCTTCTAGCGATCGTAAAAAATTTACCTCTGCCCCGCCTCTGTAATTCACATAACAAAGTAGTACCTTTTTTAAAGTAGTACCCTGCAAGGTAAACGCTGAATTGCCTTTACCTCTTGGATGTCATGCAAGCTTATAAAGGCCATGAACGACGTCCACCACCCGGTCACCGGGCTTTTACCGTCATATTCATCCAAGGGTGGTACCGGTATTCGGGCTACTGTTTGCGGTATTAATTGCACTGCTTGGATTGGACTAGGCGGTTCCTGGTCGGCTGTAGTAGTTTCAGTTTAATATTTTGAAACTCTATCGATACCAGTAACTGGTCATACTTAGCTCTTAGTATACTTAGCTGGTCCTCTTTCTCATTATATCGTTCCTTGAGCTCCTGGACCCTTTGGGAGAGCTCCTCATTCTGCTGTTTCATGTTACTAGGAGCAGGCATCTCTTCTTCCGTTTCTTGTCAAGTTTGGATTCTCCACCAGATCCGTGCGTGAAGGAGTCTTGTATGTATATGTATTTATCAACTAAGTACTCATAGTGGCGTCGTGGTATAGGGTGTGTCGGTTCTTATTATTGCCGACAGGGGCAGACGTTTCGTCCTTGACACCAAGGCTGTACGCACTTTTAATTCTACAGGAAGCTATCTATGCTCCCGTTGTCTGATTGAAATAGAAAAGGATCAAATAATACGTCTAGTGTTTATTCTGTTCTGCAGATGAGAGAACTTGACCTTACTAATGCCTGAGGATATTGTTTAATGAAATGTTATATTAAAACCAAACATTTTGTTCTAGATTATTTAATTAATCATTGAAGATTTGGCCATTTATCTGGACAAGGGCTTGTCAAAGCCAAGGAAGGAGACTATAAGACTTGGATAAAGTCGAGATCCAAATTAAGAATGGTAACTTTAAATGACATTTCTGCAGCCCTAACACATAACTGTATATGTAACTATCTCAGATAATGTAAATGATGGATTGAATATTGTTTTACGTTACTCCTCGATTATTTCACATACATGGTGACGGCATTGCATACAAATTAAGACCTTTGCAACGGACCCACCAGAGGCAGGGATCTTTTACGTGCCACGGGACTTCGGTTTTTACTGCCTCATCCGTAAATACTAAGTATTTTCAAACAAATTTTCAGGAAATGTCATTTTATAAATTTAGAATAAATAACAAATTGAATATTATGATAATGATAAGCAATTGTGCACATAACTGTAAGGTTATCTGCATCATCTGGCCTGAGCAGCTCCTTATAAAATAACAAGGTTATTGGAATTTTTACGTTATTCAGAATTGCACAATTTACTTTAACGGAAACTTAAATCAGCTGCTAACGACGTAGAACACGAAGGTATTTGTTCTCCGTCCATCTCCTTCCTCTGGCGTGCGATTTCGTCCACATTGTTTACTTAATATCGTAGAGAAATGGAGACATTTCAAGTACTTCTTGGTTTAAGTATGATTTATAAAGTTGTATCTCACTCCTTATTTCTTAAACCGCTTTCTGCCATACGGACCCCCATTTTTTGTCCATTCCTGAAAAAGTCAATGGTAAATAACTCGCTATTGTGCAACAGTCTAATAAGCAAATAGCATGGAAAATATAAGATACGCATTAACCTCCTTGCTATTTATTTTCTCTTTGCTTTGTAATTTTGCAACGTATGTCAAAAGCTTTCAGATCAGTAGATTAAGGGGATTTCCAATAATGATAAGCAGTCCATGATAATACCGACTCAGAAAAGAGTGGGAAATGTATTCTGACATCTTTTGGACAGGGTAATGTCCTTTGTGGCCCAGTATAAATATAAAGGCAACGTCACAAGCTACAGTATTTTGTAACAAAATAAAGCTACAACATAATGCGATAACGAAAACGCATGTATATGTATTTATGGGGGGGGGGGGGGGTTGTTGCTGGGGCTTATTAAATTTTCATAATAAAAAAAAAATCATGGGCTTGAACACCCCTCCCTTTGAGAAATGTTTGGTTCTTTACAAATTCAATACACAACTGAAAACTCTTAGCATAAACATGTCAACTTGCTAGTGTGGGATATGTTTAGGGCATATTTAGTTGAATCAGTGAAAAGGAAATTAAAATGAAGTAACTGCAAACAAGCGGTGATACCAGGGGGTTGCACATCCATATTACAACCGCTCGATGTTTATTTAAATAAACCGATCAAATGCAATATGCGGAGACGTTGGAACGAATGGATGATAAACGGCGAAAAACAACACTCCTGATGGAAACCTTAAATGGCCAAGTATTGAACTAATTTCAACTTGGGTGCGCGATTCGTGGGCTGAAATTCCAGAGGAAATGGTAAAGCTATCCTTCAAGAAATGCGGCATATCTAATGCTATGGATGGTTCCGAGGACCATGCGCTATACAGTGACCTAGTTGCGAATAAATCATGCGTAAACTGCGTTACTGAATGTGTAGAATTGGACAGTGACGACGAGAACACTAGAGATATTTATTGTGATACATGTACCAACATGACCGAGGATGAGTTCCACAAACTGTTCGGCAATAGTGACGATGAGGATGAATGGCCGTATCTTCACGCGGTTGGCTCTCGTGAATAAAAAACATTTTCTGTTTAGTGTGTTTAAGTACTTTCTTACTATCGAAGTTTATCGGGTATTTGCTCATTTAATGGATCAATAGTTGCTAAAAGTGTTCAGTGCTTACATGTATACTGAAGTATAATATGCAATAAATTCATGTAAAAATGTCTTCTCTTTTTATTAATATTACACAGTAATTTAACCCCCCAAAACCCCGTGCGATGGCAAAACCGCACATTGTATAGTGGGATGTAGATAGTTGGTACTGTCACAGAAATGTCAATATGTATATTGTACATCGTGTCTGATAGCAATTATTTACCTCGTTCTATAAGAGGTTCAAAGCTATAAAATATTAGAATTTTTATCTGAAAAAACTGGTTGGGGGCGTCTTATAGTTGAGTCGGCCTTATAAGCGAGTTTATACGGTATGTTTCACTCCAGGCTACAGGAACTCAGGCTATGTTCTTAAACTACACCATACCCCAACCCTATGAAACTCGGGGTTGGTTTGGTTACATTTCCAGCTGTTTGGAAAATAAATCTGCCCCAGCTACAGTTCAAATGCAGGATCCATCAATGCCAACTTTTCAGTCCACTAGGTCAGGAAATCAATATTCTATTACATTCAAACTTGAATTACACTTGCTGAATTCCAATCTGCAGGATCTCAATCAATAAAAGAATATCCTTCACCAGAACAATCAAACAGTAACATGTGTTGGGGACCTGTTAAAGGGTAAGCAAAAACACCAGATAGAAAGGAAACACCACAAGATAACGTTTTTGCCTTCGCTTAACTTAATATTCATTTATTTTAAGATAACCCAAGGACAACTAAGAACAAAGCATTTATTATGCTTCCCCGAAAATTTCGGTCATGCCGGTGTCCTGTCCTGTCCTGAGACAGTAAAAAACGAGGCCGCGTGTCGTGGTATGTATGGCACTGCTTCGGGTGGGTCAAAATTAGTATGCCCCGCATCGGCAGATGCCGTCACCATATACGTGAAATATTCGTGGTGTAGCGTTAAACAAAAACAAATCAATCAATCATTAAATTTCTAAATGTCTGAAAGTAATCTTCCAAATTTTGAAAGTAATCTTCCAAATCCTGTAAATTCAAAATTCCGTAAGTAATGTCCATTCTATTATTGCACGAGATCTCACCAAGGATCTGTAATTAATCCATAAGGATACTGGACTACTTTACATATTTCACAGAAACTTCTAAAGGAATCTATAAGAAATATGATGAATTTCCCCTTTATCTTTATATTTCCGTCAAATATTGTTGAGGACTAATAACTTTTCATGAAGTATTCGGTAATGTTTCCTTCAGGAAGATTTCGTACTGGTAGTAGCATCTGACCTAGAACAGTAGGCGACTCCTAAACGTATCTGCAAGTGCCTACTGCAGCCTGTCCTTCCCTTGTAATTTTCAGCCACATATGTGTTACACAAATTGTAAAGGAAACTTAAATTCTCAATGTCTAAATATACACGAAGCATTCCGAGCAAGATCTTGTGGTTTTCGGGGACTGTTGTACCCTCAAGTACCTTGACCCAGGAGAAGTTGATCCGGGTTCGATGTTCCCTTACACATATTTGTTGTATTTATCACTGATGAATCCTCTAAGTTATATACACGTTATATATAACCTCGTTATGGTATTTTATATGCGTAAAAATTGACACATTCCATGATAATGTACAATCGGATCTACCACTTACAGAAATTACAAAGGCGACGATGAAAAGTTTTCATCCCTCGGTAAGCCTTGGAATACTGTTTATAAAACTAAGCAGCCGCAACCCAAACATTGCGTTACCTCAATGCCCACATGTGACCCACAGTCCCAAATCCTCCACAAGGTCACCGATTTCGTCGGACGACGAACCAATGCCCACGAGTGTCCCTTCCTCTCCCTCAGAAACTGCCCCTCTTTCCACTTCTATAGCTGCAGGTGACCCCCCATCATCCCCTCTCTCCCATCTTCATGATGACAAGCCCAGTGACATAAATTCATGTTCTAGAGATGTCCAAAATAAACCCCCTTCTGACAAAGAACATACATGCCAGAGGACACTGACCACTCGCTAAATCATGGAATTCCAATTCAGAACAGAAATGTGCATCGGATGTAAATCAGTCCGATTTTGGACACTTTAACTTATACATTTTAGAATGCAAACAAATCAATTGAATTTCTGATGATGGGGAGAGGCACCAGAAGCAATAACCGTGGGACTAAAACCGTTTATACCTTTTGGTGAAAACCAAAGTAAATCAAGACAAAAGGAAAGAAAATGTAGCTCGTTTGTAGACGATCGTGGGCTGTGGGGTTCAATCTCCGGGACCTCTCCTACGTCCACTTTCCCAATTAATCCAGATGGTAAATTAAAATCAATATGTCGAAGGAAGGGGGATTACTATTTTCAGAGGAAAAGCAACAAAAAATAGTGTATGACAAAATAAACTCCAACCAAAATCATTGCAAATCTTAAATTTGCATAGATACTAGGTTTCGTTAAAAAAAGATAAAAACTACAAAGAGAGGATTTCTAGGATATAGGGTTCGGATATCGCCCTAATGGAGTATCTTGGGTCTTTTCCTCGTTTGGCAACTCACTGGAATGCAAAGACAAAACACACAGAATATGTAAGAACTTTTGAAGTCTGATAAACATAGCGTGGTCTACAATAAATTAATAGTTAATCATGACGAGTTCACGGACCCGGCGGACAAGAAACAGAGACAAAACAAAACAAAACCCATCATTCAGTGATAGGCAAACTTTGGCAAATCATATTGCAAAGATAGAAAACGGTACGGTACTCAACAGTTTTCAATCGCACGAGAACAAAACTTGGTGGTGATGCAGATTTAAGCAAGCTCGTGAAAGGCAGTGATGGGAAAGGTGGATAATTAATGCAAATGCAAGTTCATTCCCAGACTCAACCATTATGCTGTGCACCAAATATTTGTGGGAAAAATCTACAGAACATCTTTTGAACGAAGCCGTAGACAAAAAGAACGGGGAAAATTTTTATAAAAAATATATGGTGACAATGGGCCCATAAATACAGATGATACTGTTTGTTTTGTTGAAATTAGTGAAGGCATTGAAGATGATAGTGAGCAACTCTCAAGCAAATTTAAAACATACTTAAAAACAAATCTAAAAGAAAAACTGAAAACAAAAATTCATGTTCCAAATGCAGCTGGTATTCTAGATAAAAACTGACAAACAGTAATTATGAATCTGCGAACCATGTTTTTAAAAAAGCTCATAGATTAGAAAGCCAAAAATGTCACAGAATTTATAAATCTGACGACCACGTCGGGGCTATTTTTAAGGACCTACGCAGAGCCCCATATGGCACTGGGGAGTTTCGACTAGCTAGCTCTCATGTACATTTTTATGTAAATCGGCACATGTTGGCATCAATCAAAAGAAAGAAATTGACACTACGACCGATTCAGAGGCTATCTGCACAACAAGAAAGATCTCTAACATTAACAAACTGTCAAAGGACTATAGTTTGTCCCAAGTTCCATGGCAGGAAACCAGGTCAAAGGAAAAGGAAACCTAATTCAATGACCAAAACAATTTCCCCCCAAAAGTTTAGATGTTAAAATATATTTTTCGGCACTTCACGTGAAACGTTATTTTTCTCGTACTGCCCATTTAGGTCTCAATTTTCATTTTAACAAAAGCAACAGCCTTTTTTTCCAAATACCCATTATCTAAGTTTACGGTACAATTCTTTGGGAGGCGACCCAATGGCAAGACGCTTGTCCTTGTAGAAGATGCTTTGACGTTCTATATCAGCACCTTCATGTCAACTTTGGCCGCAATCCTGACCTGACTACTACAAGGTAATATTTTTAGGAAAGTTGTTTGTTCCCTGTTGCAGCGCCGGGAGGTAACGAATTTCTATGAGACCAGGCGAGTGGAGGTTTTTATTTATCTTTCTTTCAGTTACTTTTTTTCAGTCGGTCGGCCAGCCACTAATTTTTCAGCTTTTTATGTCAGTCATCTTTGAGATTCTCTTTTCAGTCAGTCTACCTATTCAGTCAGCCTAATTCTATATCTTGGAGACTTAATATTTGTCAGCTTATTAAATTTTTTTTTGAAAATACACACAAAGAACATTGTCATTGGCTGTTTGATTTCGGTTTTCTTTATAGTAAGTATCAACGTATCCTTGTCTTTGGTACTTTTGTGAAAAATATAATTAGATAACAATGGATTTCGGCTGTTTTGTTTTCATTTCTTCATACACATCCATTCATTTTATTCTTTGTCTTTGTTGTACATGATATAATTAGATAACATTGAAATTAAACTGTTTTCGTTCTCTTTTTTTTTTCTTTAATGTATACCAACACATTCATTTCTTTTATTCGTTTTTCTTTTGCCTTTGGCTCTTTTTCGTAAATGATTTTGTAAGATAATTATGTTTGTATTACATTGGAATTGACTTTCTGTTGTCATTCACCGTTATGTCTGAATAAATGAATCAATTGTTGGTCACAAAGTATATGTAATGTAAAATCTAATCACCTTTGTCATATCTTTAGTAACATGTACTTGCTTGTGCTATTTAGATGTATATCCTTGTTTAAAAGTATTGTTGACTCACATCGTCATTTTACAGTGATATGTGTCTTTCTAATTTTTGTAATTTTATTTATCTTCTAAATATTTATCTAACTTTTTTGGCTCTTGAAGAGGTGGCCTGCCCCTGGTAAGAGCTGGTTTTAAAACAGACACGATCTAAGCACGATTTTATTTGCATTATTAAAGTTGTATACCCTATAATTTTCAAAATTAGTGCATATAAAATAAAACCTGTATTTTTCTCGTAAAGCTAAAGTTATTAACTTTGCGTTAATAACAGTTTTGTTTGCTTTGCTTCAAACTCACGGAGATATCAACATAAAAAGAAAATATCTCGTCAATAAAGTGGGTGTTCCATAAATACAACAATCCTGACCTCGCGCATGCGCAGTTTAATAAAGAATAAGATGTGGGGAGACTTGAAAAAAAAAACGCAGAAGGCCGAAAGAGTTTACGTCACCAGAAGTGAAAAGAAGACAAAGAGAACGCTGTGGTGTTTATTGGCAATAGTTTCGGCGCCTAGAGCGAAACAAATGAAGCAGAGGGATTCCAATTTCACCCGCAGGTGCAGCGTTCCTTGTAGTGAATAAGTAAGTTTGTAAAAGTTTGCATATTCTCTTCAAACATGCACATAATAAACACATTACAAAAAGTAGGACTCTTTTATAAGTCTTTATAAGCTGATATACCAGGAGCTCAGTAATTCACAGAATGTAAACTTGTGTCCGTGTCTCGCAATAAAATCTAACATAATTTTATTACATTTTCAGGAGCTCCCGACGGGGTTTGTTTGTTTGGGTTTTTTTTTTTGTTTTGAAATTTTGCAAAATAAAATAAAAGAACCATATTATTGGGGCTTTAACAATATAAATAATTCGTAATTGGTTATATACGTTATTTACATATCTCATAAGCATATTTTCATTAAGAAAATTTATTGATGCGTTACAAGCCTATATATTTTGTAATACAAAGGCCATATATATTATATTATAGGGTAAATCAGCTGCACAATACAGTATATTGATTGGTAGTTTCATGTTTCCTTTAGTCATGAATATCAGAAGAACAAATCAACCAGAAAATCTGAAACTTCAACCCCTTTTGGTTCGAAAGCCCCTAGACTGACAGAGCTAACTCTGTCAGAAATAACATCCACGGAGTCAACTGATACAGCAGAGAGGTACACGAATAAATGAATATGCATGAAGATATCTAATTTATTGATAATTGTAAAATTATGTTGTTTGTTTACATGTTCTGTATCTGATTTTAATAATACTCACTAGAAGATTAGGCTTTATGTTAATAACACCCTCATTTTCTAAACAGGATAAACAGTTAATAGAAAACATATGTAAATAGAAAACACACACACACACACACACACACACATATATATATATATATATATATATATATATATATATATATATATATATATATATATATATATATATGTAAATTTCATACTAGCATCAAAGAAGAAAGAATATTTTTATTGAGCTCATCTCTTATTTGAATATGTCAGTATGCAAATGAATCTATTCCACAGTCTCTAATGTAACGTTTTTCATCAAAACTACACATTTTATCTTTTATCTACATATGGCCGGTGATTATCATTTCTGATCTGCACCATTTCATTTAGCGTTTTGTTTTTTAAAGTAAACTTTGTTAAAACGTTAGTGGTGAAACTGCTTTTTGATTACACTCTTTGATATTCCGTTCGTTGTACCTTAAAATTCTCCTTTTTTATTTCTGGATGTAAAGCACTAGGCTTAATATGCAAGTTAATTACATCCCCACTGTGAAACATTATAGAGAAAAAGGAAATTCCTATCAAGGACATGAATAGGTACTACTTCTGGAGAATGCAAGAAATAAATTTATGTCGGGAAACACTGTATTAAGATAAGATTTCATAAAAATTGAATGATACACTACTTTAGTCATTAAATATGCCACCACACAGTATGTCTATGAACTGGTGGCATAGTTCTATGGGGAATATTTTCGGTAGCGAGGAGACACAAAGACAGCAGGGAGGATCATGATGATGCGTTAGATATAGACGAGTCTTTGGATCGTCTGACGAGTACCGATTGGAATGATGAAAATGATCATAAAATGCATCATAGTTTGAAAATTTCAAAGAGACATTTGATTAATGAGATTTGCGCGTTTTTATGGCACTATATGTCATTACAAAGTAAGATTATAATATCAGTGAACGTTTTTATGGCACTATATGTCATTACAAAGTAAGATTATAATATCGGTGAACGTTTTTATGGCACTATATGCCATTACAAAGATGATAATATTAGTGAACGCTTTTTATGGCACTATATGTCATTACAAAGTAAGATGATAATATTAGTGAACGTTTTTATGGCACTATATGTCATTACAAAGTAAGATGATAATATTAGTGAACGTTTTTATGGCACTATATTTAATTAAAAAGTAAGAGGATAATATTAGTGAACTAGAAAAGTTCGATAAACTTGTTAAAACGCTATGGACGTCGTTCTTTTCCTCGGCTAAAAGAAAAAGATTTTTTGACTTGTCCCACTGCTAAGTCCAGAGGATTGTTGGGAGGCTATGAAAAGTATCCGACCCTGGAGTTAGAATCCATGTTATAGCGAACAGCAATAGTCAATCTGTATTTTCCAACATGGAAAACTCTCTCCCCCAATCACTTGGATGGCAGTGTACAACAGATGTGTAAAGCAGCAGAACTTTCAACTCCAATGAGTGCATCTGACCTTAAGACAGGTCGATTTCCTAGTGAACAAATACAAATCATGTATAAACACTTTGGTCACACAAAAATGATGAATGAAAATATATACCAATGACTTGAAGGCCCCGGGAGATTATCAAAGTTAGTGGCTTCTTTTCCAAGGTACATTGCAACATACAAGAAAGTAAGTCTTATTTCTATATAATATATATTATTTCATATATATTACCAATAATGAAACCATCAAATACATTTTATATGGTATCAGAATGTATTATTTCTCGAAATGCAGTTTTTTGCGTGACAATTTGTTTTTGTGTGTATGAACTAAATTCTTTATTCCATCTATTGGTTTCTCCAACATTATTTCATTTTGTCTAAAATTTTTGTCCAGAATAAAAGTTCCACATACCGTCTTATATTCAGTTTGTACTTGACGAGATAGTCGCTAATACAAAATGGTATGTGATGACATTCACATGATGTTCTATCTGTAATAGAAACCAACTAGAAGTGTTATTTGTTAACAAAAGTGTTATTTATTAACAGAATGCTGATGATGACAACTCTGCTTGGAATTCTTTCTTACATTCATAGCAATTATAAAGGAACTATACTGGCAGAATTTAGTAAAACACTTGACAACTATATTTTAGAAAATGATGTTACTTTAAATTATCATGATTATTCCCGTCAGGAAAATTTTAACTGGGTTTTCTCAATGAAATTCATAATAATTTTCTAGGTTAGTGTTGAAAGATATTCGCAAAGTATCTTGCTTCTCTATGGGAAAATATGGTGTTTCACAAGTTGCATATGGTGCACAAAATTAAAAGGTATATATGTTCTACATTTATTGATACGGCCACCATTCTGACCATCATAAATGTCATGGATTCTGATAGATAGTATACCAGTTCTACGTCGCGCTTGGAATATTTCACCCATATGGGGACGTTTTGCACCTACACATAAACTATCTTTAAAAGAGCAACTCAAAAATAAGAGAAAGACCAGCTTTCACTGCATTTGGTAACCACAAATAAATATTTTGATATACACATGTGCACACAACTGAAATACGTCACATTTGAAAAAATCTCAATATACTAAATCTTATTATACAAGCTTACTTCTTTTCAAAATGTTAGAAATCATTTTAGATATAAATTCCTACACCCTTTTAAGGTTTGGTATAAAATCGAAAACCAAACATCGTTCATCTCGCAACCATGGACTCCTCGTGCTCTTGTGATAAGTATGATTTTTTTCTTCCTACAATAAATTAAGTATGAGTGACTCTTCAAATAGTTTGAGATAAAATACTGTAATCCGTATTAAAGAAAAGATAAATTATGACACAATATTTTTTTAAACTATGACTGTATTCCTTAGTAAGATACTGGCATAGGGAATTGAGAACCTTTGGCAGTTTGGGCTATTCGTGGCGGAGTGTGCCTAGGAATTCCATTGTTCATGAATCTATCGCTCTCAGACAAACAAATGTACGTTGAAACGGAGTTCGTACATTTTGTCTGGTGAAGTTTACATTCGTGCTACTGAGAAAAGTGATGTGTTTGTTGCTACGCCAATTGATGGGAAGCTAGATCTATAAGCCTTAAGTAAAAACTTACCAACTGTGTCGACGGAGGGCAAGTGGATTGCCCCACTTGAGAAGTTGTTAGAAAAGAACCCAGTTATAAGAGAACATACATGAGACTTTTTGAGAAATATTCTAAAGAAGGACCAATCTGAGCTCAAACCATCACGGAAACCAAATGGGGAATGTTGACACCATCATGAAGCCGAGGAATATATGAATGGTATTCGTCTCGTCAGCTACATACCAAGAGGTGTTTCTGAAGATGGTGTTTCTATCAGGCCTCGATTCGAGCCATTATATTATTCGAGTATTAATGCCCTTCCAGCAGGTAGCAAAAACAGGTCATGTTATAGCTCTATATAGACAGACAATGGCAGAGCACAGTACCTCAACAGCTTACATGTCACCAGCATGTTGGGTATTGCTGATCACCCTGGTATTACATATGTCTCATTAGTACGGATAGAGCCACATGGAAAATATTCTATAGCAGTATGTGATATCATTGATTATTTTACTTTATTCAATTTGTATATTTTAACAGATTATTCTTTCGGGTAGAACTTACTCTTTTTCAGTCTGGAATGTAGTACATCGGAGATATGAATATTTAGATGGAGGAGTTCGTTTATATACGCACAACCCTTGTAGAAAATGAATTTAGAAATAGAAACTTATAGATGTGCCTCCTTTTTTTCTGGATCGGCGAGCGTGTTTATCTAGTGTTGTGTTTATTAAGCGTCTGAGCGATCCAGAACCTGGGTTATGACGCAAAACAGGTGTTTCGATTATTTCGTATTTTCAGCAAAAGGAACTTTCCTTGCGGGGTAAATAACAGAATATAGCCGAACACACGAAAACCAGAATTTCAAAAATGTATGCACATGCTGTGAAAAAAAAATACTCAAAATTCATTTGCATCGCGATACAAATAACAAGATAATGCTGAATCCGCTGTATACGTAATTTCTCTCTAGTGACTTTTTGGTACTATCTATTCACTCGACGGTCGTATACCTAAGTGAAACCACTTTAGGTACACTCCCTCAGCTACCGTCGTGTATATAGAGATTCCCGTTTCCATGCATGACCGTCGTACGAATATTATCAACCCAACTAATGTAACTACATCGGCCAAAAGCTTGTAATATGCTTCTACATAGACATGGCAATAATATCATTATCACACAGCTAAGGTGAGGCTAATAAAAACTTCATTCACTCTCTCTTGGTTCGAGTGGCATGACACCCCATTTTCTGTTCTTTTCATACACAATATATCGAGACCAATGGAATCAAATGATCATCCGTACTAAATCACCAGGAAGGCACTGTCGTGTACCAAAGTGAAACGCCTACTTACACGATGGTCGTGTACTTAAAGTCCTATGGCTATTTACGCGATCGTGGTGTTACTTATATACAATGCCCAAGTAGTTAGTAGACGACGGGTATACAGCCTGTATCTGCGAGACACCCATTTTCTCGCAAATTTAACGATTTAGGGAGTAATAGGCCGAAGATGCCCAAATGCGGAAAGAAGACATTTGTTAACAATAGGCGTGATCAATTATTTCATTTGATTGTTTTATACATAACCAAATCTCTTCAACATACTTGACGCAATTAACACCCCAAAACAGGACATGGACTTCTATAGCACCCCCTTCCCGATTTCTAGTATCTCTTATTTAGCAAATCATTTTAGATACACCATTTGCAGATTTAGAGGTTGAAGAGGGGTTGAACCCCCCCCCCCCCCCCCCTTTTTTTTTGATTGAAAATATTTACCCCAGAAAAGGTAATTTTCGACCATAGTGCTGCAACACCTCCCCCTACCCCTCTCTTTCAAGACCGATATTGCAAAACATTTGTTATGGGAGACTGCAAATTGTAATGGATGCAGGTGTCAGTCCGGATCGCTCAATGGTGAGAGCGTCCGTCCTTGATAGCGGAAGATTCTAGGTTCAATTCCAGGGTCTGGCCACAACTTTTCACCCTGCCTTTTACAGTACCATTATGATATTCAGAATAGTACCAATACTAAAATTTACGGTAGTGGCTATTAACACGACGGTCATGTACCTAAGTGAAATGGCAATTTACAGGACGGTCATGTACCCAAAGTGATATGGCTATTTACACAATGGTCGTGTATTTAAAGTGATATGGCTATTTACACGATCGTAGTGTTACTTATGTACATTGCCCGAGTAGACGACGGTATACGGTCCGTACCTGTGAGGCACCCCTTTTCTTACAATCATAACGATTTAGAGAGTAAAATGCCAAGGATGCCCGAAAGCAGAAAGAAGACATTTTGTTGACAATTGCTGTGATCAATTATTTCATTTGACTGTTTTATACATAACCAAATCTCTTCAATTAGAGATTATATAGTTTGGAATAGAAATATTCTTTATATGAATACTGCTCAGTATAAATACTTTAATAAAGTAATAGATAATAAGATAACCTGACGCAATTAACACCCAGAAACAGGGCATGGACCCCCCCCCCCCCCCCTTTTTTTTTGATTGAAAACATTTACCCCAGAAAAGGTCATTTTCGACCATAGTGCTGCAACACCTCCCCATACCCCTCTCTTTCAAGACCGACAGTGCAAAACATTTGTTATGGGAGACTGCAACAACCACCCTCTTTCAAAATTTTAGAGATCCTCCTATGTACACCAGTGTAACTTCTCGTCACATTCAATTTCATTTTATTTTACATTGTATGTTGTAAATACCCTTATTGTAACTTTGTTTTATTCGGTCAGTATTTAGTTTCCCCTTAAGCGCCTGTTGCATACGTGTCCGTTTACCTGTAGAACCGGTTTTTCACTCACCTGGGAAAACCGTTTTCTAGCTTGGTCAGTTTGGTTGTTGGTCCCGAGTAGGAAACATGCTTAATGTTTTCTAGTCTAGATTGTAAAATGTGTTTCAACTTTCAAAACTTTATTCAGTCCAAGTCCAGTTCACCGTTCATCGGCTCATTCTCGGCTGCACGTTATGTCATGCATTGGGTAAGTCGTTTTTACATTTACTATTCATATAAATTCCTCCAAAAGTCATATCTTATTTTCTAGATAGTGTAATGAATACTTGCATATTTCTTTTAAATGCTTTGTTCGAAGTATATGAATTTCAGTATTGTGTATTTAAAGAAAAGTATACAGCATGTGTATTCAATGCGTACATTGTACGCAATATTATTTTGAATGTAAGTAAAGTATTATTATTAAGTATTAAGATAAGTAATATCGATTGTACATATATATGTACTGCATTCATTTAAACATGCTACTGTTGTGCAATTCCGTATAAGGAGTGTTCGAACTTCTCTGGGAAGTATGTAATTCATTACAGGTTCTTATTCCAGACATGGATTGCTGAAGTACATGTACGAATACCTACATATCTACCCCGAACTTCCATGTTAAAGACTGTTGTTCGCACCGTACGGTTCCGTGTTCCACGTACCAGTGATGTTTCCGAGACAGTATTAAGGACTAATGTGAACTGTAGTGCAAGTATTGTATAAATTATTTATAGTACATGTGTATGTAAACAAGAGGCCCAAGTGGGCCTATATCGCTCACCTGAGTACCTATATTATCAGTCATGCATGAAGGAAGAATTCATTTATTTTTGCATTAATGTGACTAAGTCAACACAAATGTTGAAAATGTCAAATTTTATTTCAGGCTAGAATAAAAAACAACACTTTTTTGCTCATCCATTCAGGTGATTTTGATATTAAGCATTTCCTTTGTCTCTGCAAGAAGTCATTCAGGGCAACAAGTTAGTCATTTTCTTTAGGTGGGGCCTTTTGTTGACTGATTTCAAGTCTGGGTCATGAACAACAATTGTTTCAAATATTGTCCAGATCTAACTTAAAATTGCCTAATTTCATATGTTGAGTGTTGAGAAACATCTAAAAACTTATTTAGATGTGTAAAGAAATGAAAAAAAAATTCTGACCACAGCTGGATTTGAACCGCTACTCTCCATATTTCAATTACCAAGTGGTATATGTACTATTGTGAGAACTGCTTTTTAGACATGGTGGCATTATCTGTTAACCAATTTGGATGAAATTTACCAAATTGATAGAGGACTTTTAGTACTTCATGTATTCCATGTTTCATTAAAATCTTTCATGTGGTATAACAGCAGAAGAGAAAAATGTGATTGAATTGTTCCTATACACCCTCATTTGGAAGTCTTAAAAAATTCATAGAAAATCCAAAAATTGAGATATTGACAAAATTCTTTCAAAGTAACAATCCTTACCATAATTATGATCACAATAGTCCATAAGAAATCATCATTATCAATTAACTAGGAAATATGACACTTTTTTCTGCATTGAATCACTAAGTCCAAAGAAATGTCGAAAAAAATTCTAAAATTTGATTTTGGAAGGGAACCAAAATGACAATACATCTTCACTCATCCCTCTAGATCATTTCTATGCATTCTGTTTGTCTCTGTATACAGCCAGTATGAAAAAGAATATTGTTAAACGAGGGAACTCTTTTGTGACCTACTCTTGACTATGGTGGCGCCAGCTGTAAAGAGGTCTGGACGAACAGAATTTGAAGAGGATCATAAGTGACTTATTTCTACCAAGATTTATTAAAATCCTTCAAACAGTTTTGTAGAAAAAGTTGAAAATGTGAAAAATGGCCAACCCCCCTTTTTTTTTGGAAGTCTTAAACGTAAAATTCCTAATTTCATATGTTGAGTGTTGAGAAACATCTAAAAACTTATTTAGATGTGTAAAAAAAAAAAAATTTTTGACCACAGCTGGATTTGAACCGCTACTCTCCATATTTCAATTACCAAGTGGTATATGTACCATTGTGAGACCTACTTTTGGACATGGTGGCATTATCTGTTAACCAATTTGGATGATCCGCACAAAAAACAAAACCTTTGAAAAGGACTATGAGTACTTGCATCCTACCCAGTTTTATCACAATCCTTCAAGTTGTTCTGTAGATCAAGTTTAAGATATGAAAAATTGTCCCCCCCCCTTTTTCTTGGAAGTCTTAAAAAATTCATAAAAAATTCAGAAATCGAGATATTGAAAAAATTCCTTCACACCAGCATTCCTTACCATAGAAATGATTAAATGAAACCAAATGAATGCATCAATGTTTACTAAAGAAAATAATAACTCTTTAATGCATTAAAATAACAAAGTCCAAAATAAAAATGAAAAAACGTCAAAAATTTGATTTCGGAATGGAACCAAAAATATCAACACTTCTTCCCATATGCCTCTATCTCATTCCTATGCAGTCGGTTTGTCGCTGTATGCACCCGATCTGAATAAGAAGTTTGTCAAAGGAGGGTACCCTCTGTGACCTACTTTTGTCTGTGGTGGTGCCACCTGTTCATGGATCCTGACAAAGATGACCACATTTGTCGGGGACCTGGAGTATTTGATGCATGCCAAGTTTCATTGAATTCCAGCAAGTGGTTCCGAAGAAAAAGTTCAAACTGTGAAATGTTTACACCAATTATCCCAACCCCCCCCCCCCCCTTTTTTCTTGAAAGTCTTAAAAAATTCATAAAAAAATCCAAAACATAAAATATTGAAAAATTTTCTTCGCAGTAGTATTTCTTACCATCAAAATGATCAAATTAAACCAAATTAATGCATCAATGTTTACTAAAAGAAAATAATACCTCTTTTCTGCATTAAAATTACCAAGTACAAAAAAACGTCAAAAATTTGATTTCGGAATGGAACCAAAAATAACAACACTTCTTCACACATCCCTCTTGATCATTCCTATGCATTTGGTTTGTCTCTGTATGCCCCCGGTCTGAAGAAGAAGTTTGTCAAAGGAGGGTACCCTCTTTGACCTACTTTTGCCTGTGGTGGCGCCACCTGTTGATGAATCTGGACGAAAAACAACAACACTTGTAGGGGACCATGAGTACTACATGCTTATCAAGTTTCATCAAATTCTGTTCAGTGGTTCTGGAGAAGAAGTCGAAAATGTGAAAAGTTAACGACGGACGACAGACGACGGACGGTGATTGATCACAATAGCTCACTTGAGCCTTTGGCTCAGGTGAGCTAAAAAGTATCAAGTAAATTGTAAAAGTATTTTATGTTTTCCTCAATTTATTAACAAAACTTCCCAGCCACTCGGCTGCTTGTGACACTTCTTGTAAATAGACAAACAAATAATTTGTTTGCCGGCTTTACATTTGATACGTCGAAATACAATCTTTTCTACGTTTATGTTACAATTTTCGCATGTACCAGGCATATAGGACACGCAGTTTCTGTATCAAACTTCCCCAGCATTCCTTTGGGTACAAGGCCGGACCTTGACACGTCGTGTAGATAGCCACATCACTTTAGGTACACTATTGTCGTGTATACAGCCATAGTGTATCACTTTAGATACAGTCGTGTATATAGCCATACCACTTTAGGTACACGGCCGTCGTGTAAATAGCCATTGCATACTACCTCAGCTTTTTACACAACCGTCGTATGTATAGAATACCGGTTTACATACACGGCTGTCGTGCGAATAGCATCGGCCCATCAGGAAGGTCACGAGAAACATGTTTCCATTTGTTGTGATCTGTAATCTCAGTACAACGTGATACAATAGGTTAGAATCAGCAAAAATACAAAAACAACCCAGGCTTGTTCGTGTTCTTCCCTATTTCTAATCTATTACGGCACCTGCAACGTCTTTGGTGAATTTAAATGACATATGTAAAGGCACTAAGTAACAAATACATTACACACCCTTTGAAGTAAAATTATATAGACCAATCCAGTATTATTTGTACGAGTTATCTACCGTGCGCAACGATTGACGCGCCACGGTTAAATGTTACTTCCGGTGTAAACAAAGCGTCATTAGTAACTGTCTATAGATGAGAGTTAACACACCATAGCGGTTGATTATTGCAAATAGAAGTGCCGATTTTTTGTATGATGTTCTCTTTGTCAACTTTTTGTATATATTTACTGTAGACTTTTTGTACAAATAAACTGTACATAGCTTTGATGACTTTTCATGTATTTTACTATGGTCAGTATGGATAATGATATCGATGATCTCCCTTCTCTCTCGGAAAATTGATGAACTTCGTTCTTTCCTAGAAAAAAGGGGTCTAAGTCGCGATGGAACCAAAACTGAACTCGCCGCTTTATGTTTTGCAGCGTCAAAAATGCAAGTTCCAAATGTCACTTCTTTTAAAAATGCATTGAAAAAAGACATCCGTCAATATTACCGAATTTCGACACTGGAGGATGGAACACTAACCTTTTAATATGTGTAGGCCTATTGTTATATATTCGGGGAATCTGAGAATTGTGTGATGAATGTGCTGTATGAAGTGATGCAGTAGATTTATTTTGAGAAGTTCTGTTGGATTATCTATTGAAGTTTCATCATTTATAGGTCAAAGCATAGTAATTCCATTTCCAATAGGGTCCCATGATAAATTACCATTAAGATTTACACAACATCCTACATTTCAGCTATATACAATCCATATATCAAAATGTTTGTCAGACCATCCTCTGTCAGAATTTTAACAGTTTACCATAGGTTATCCACCTTAATATATTGAGAAAATCTTGCTGGAAAGGGGTCAACCCCCCCCCCCCCAAAAAAAAAAACAAAAAACAAAATTTGCCAAATTTCAAATGTAAACAACAACCCTTTTTTAGGTCTTAAAATTTTTACATTAGTCAAATGAGATAAAAAATCATGATTTTACAGCAGAAATCGATCTTTATTTATAGATAGATCAAATAATTTCATCCAATCACAGCTCCTGATACAATGAAATAGTAGTCCCTCTCTCCCTACATCACATCAGTCCAATCATGATTCTCATTAATTACTGTCCTTTGACCTTTAAACTGTTTTTGACTTTTTGTTTAGAGTAGGTGGATGAAGTATTCCCCTTTCCTAAGGGGGGGGGGGGGGGGGGGGGGGGGGGGGCGCCCCTCTAGGAGTTGTAACAGACTGACTATGACCTAAATGTTAAGTGGGATAAGGATGAGTATTGGTTGATAATTATCTATATAATGTAAATAATACATTCTAGAGTCAGGTTTGGGTGTCCATATCTTTGTTGGGTCATTTTGATGTCTAATGATTAACTATTTTCACCCAACACTGCTGTTCCACTGCATCATCCTTTGAAGGAAAAGTAAATAACTTGAAAGGCAGGTCACAAATACAAGAAAATTTGCCATAATTTGTATTGTGAATAACAGATGTAGAAAAGTTTTTTAAACATGGCAGGCATTTTCAGTGATTTTGAAAATTTTGTCAGTCAGGACTATGAAATATATATAGAAAAAATTCTGCATATTGTCAGTCTTAATGAAAGTTTGTCAGTCAAAACCTTCGGATTGGCACTTTTCAACATCACTAGCTGCTAATTGAATAAGACATATCTTACTCTTCCAAAGTTTAAGTCTATATCCACTGTTAGAACATTCTGTTAAGCAACATATTCTATTTGACATGACTGTCAATTTGATAGTAAATACAAAAATAGATGAAAACAGCTAGTAGGATGTATGAATTGAATGCAAGCATATATATTGTAAGACAAATTGTGGATATACAGAAGTTTGTTTCAGTCTGAAGCTGACAGTTTATAATAATGTAAAGGATACAAAAGGCAAATCTGGTCATACCATCCTTGAGGGTTTCTTGTAATTATATGTATTTATCATAAAGTTGTTGGTGTTATTTATATTTGAGAAGATGAACAGGGGTTAATTATCACCCCTCACCTACACTATTCACGCCTTCTCTCCTTTACAACTAATTTTTTCCTCATCCACCTTTAACCTTGTCCAACTTTTATTTGCTCTGCTCTTCATGGATATTGAAAAAGTCTTAAATTAGTATATTGCTGTTTTCACAATTAATGTGTAAAATTATGTGACACTGCAACTCCTAGTTGAAGTGAAACAAAGCTGCGGGCTTACAATGGAAAACACGGATATTGTATGTATATACTCGTCATACTATTTAGTATTGTGAAACAATGAGGGAGAGAGTGCTGATCTCTAACCAGCTGTCTCTAAGTTACTATTAAGATGACACAATACCAGAGAGCTTAGGAGTCCACCCAAGTTGTATATTGCGCCACAATTTCCGTCATATTGGTTTCAACACTGCTCTTCAAATATTTATATATTATGAGAATTCCAATCATTTGGCAAAGTGCATCACTGAAGAGACATAAGTTGCTGAAATGTGCATGATCTGGTGCACAAATTAAAAGGTGTGTTCTATGTTTATTAAACCTAGTAATACTTAAATATACACTGCGTGTAACTTGATCAATACTCTACGATAAGGGGAACAACCTGTCATATGAGAGAATGACTCATAATTATGAGTACTAGTCTGTCGAGTTGTCAAATGCAAAATTCCCCATCCTGTCCGTCAGTACCATCATGACCATTGCCATTGCCTTCACCCGTCAAGCCAGTTTATTGAGGATTACGGGGATTTAATCACATTATTTTTCGAGCATCTATGAACAAATAAACATGACATTGTAATTACTGTAGCTGTAGCTACCTTTTTAATCTGCCATAATTGTTAAATGTTAGTGGAACAATCATGCATTCGCGTTTTAACGTTGTTTTGGAAGGTGTATAGATATTTCAAAAGCGTGGAAATAGAAACCGGAAGTAGCGTTTAACCGTTCAAGAAAGGTAACTCTTGTGAAAAAAAATGGCAGCCGTAATACTGGATTGGTCTATACCTAACCATAGAGAGTTTCCTATGGGGAATCCAGTAATATAAATATTATTGCCACGTGTTGTAGATATAGTAAATGCATAAATAAAGCTCCTGCTAATGATATAAATCTTCATTAGAACGATTTATTTACCAACAGTAAAGGATTTACAGTGTCTATATAACATTTTCCTTATATCCCATTAGTAGCCTCTGACCTCAACACTCAGCGACATCTGGATGTATTTGCACTAGCCCAATACAGTCAATAATAGCAAGCTTTCACGTAATCATTTGTCACACGAGTTACACATACCTGAAAGGAAATACCAGTAGCTTAAAGTGAGGGAGGATTCAAGATTCTAGTATTAAATATTAGAGGGGTAAATGACGAGGTATAACCTGACACTGACTGAAACCCATCAGGGGCGGATCTCGGGGAGCTCTTTCAATTATGAAACGTTTGAGCACAGTCAGTGATAGCAGCTTCCACGTAATCGCCTGTCACACATGTTACACATACCTTAAGGGAAATACCAGTAGCATGGAGTGAGAGAGGATTCAAGATTCTAATATTAAAATATTAGAGGGGCAACTGACGAGGTATAACCTGACACTAAATGAAACCCATCGGGGGCGGATCCCTGGGGGCTCTTTAAATTACAAAACGTTTGAGCACAGTCAATAAAAGCAAGCTTCCACGTAATCGTCTGTCACACGTGTTACACATACTTTAAAGGAAATACCAGTAGCATAGAGTGAGGAAGGATTTAAGATTCTAATATTAAATATTAGAGGGGTAACTGACGACGTATATCCTGGCACTAAATGAAACCCACCAGGAGCGGATCCCGGGAGCTCTTTCAATTAAGACGTTTAGTCACATATTTCATTTGCGGTCAAATGTGTTTTGACCAGAACGTTCTCTGCTGCGATTCATACCTTACATTTAAGGGACATTGAAGTTTATATCTACAAATTATTACAGTCAACACATAAGAGTAAGGCGTTAAGTCAAGATTGTCTAATAAACAAGAGGGGGTATCGTACACAAATGATGGCAAGAATCACCACAGGCATATACAAAATGAGCTCTGAATTTCATCTTTGTGATTCCCTTCTCTTTTGGCGGTGTGTATATACCTTATTGATAGCTTCTCCGATGCTCCTTGTGCTTTTGGGGGAATTTGTGAAGATACAAAGCTGTATAAGACCAAGATAAAGTTATGGTCACAAATGTCCCATTCCTTCTCGAGTTGACTGTGTATATATATACGCAGCTTCGTGACATGGCGTTTAGTCACTGTCGTCACTATTAATGTCCGGTTTGGAAGGATCAGATTCACATCTTTCTTGTCCAAAACAGCTCCGTTATAGCTGCTGCACATGGATGAGGATTTCCTGTTCGACTAGGTCGCATACGTTTACATCTTTGGGCTTTAACCTCTCTGAATAGTATACTTCTGAATGGCGCTTAGTTTCACTGACTGGTCTTTATTTGTTGAGCCTAATGTTTGTGTGAAACAAAAGTTTGGCTGGAGGCAGGACTACCTTTCATGCTGCTCGTATCTTCATTGTATATGTCGGTGTTATATGTGGTCACGTTACCGTTTGTTTGTCTTTCCCATTTTTGTTTTTCTTTTACCAGGTGGTTTATCAGTTTTAGACTACTTCTATTTGTCAACAATCAGCGATATTAACTGTATCGCGTGTAGTTTTCACCCAATAATTTCTTTATATTCTCTGTAGCAATGTTTTAATCTCTTTGATTTGACTTCCTCTAGCGACATATATCAAGTCTTAAACCTTCTTTAAAAGTGTCTAAATTTTCAAAATAGTAATTCTCTTTGGTTATAGTTTATCTGTATATCGTATATGACGTCCCCTATGGCAATATACATACTTTTTGTAGCAGTATTTATGTCGCTTTACATGCGGTTGTTTACATAAAGTCTCAAATACGCTTCATATTTGTTTCTCCATAAAGATTTAATGTTAAATGTTTTTTTTTCTGAATTGTTCCCTGAATGTGATTGCACAAATATATATATATATATATATATATCACAAAGATGACCAATGACATGGAGAAGAAACACAATAAGCACATAAAAGACATCCCAAAATATTCGATTGCCATTCAGTCTCGACACTTACTTCGAACGGTCAATGAAAAGAAAACCGTTGGCTCCCAAATGCTTCCTTTGTTAGGATTTTCTGAAGGATTTACCCAGTCTGTCCAGTGCAGTGATGGTATTTTCATGCGAAAGAAACATAATGGTACACGAAGTTGTAATGGACAGCCGCAAACGCTCCACACCTAGGTCCGGCACCATAAACTGAGAATATACTTAAGTCATAATTTCATATTCTTCTGTTCATCAATGAATTAACTGTGATTTGGATTTATTTAGTTTTATTTTATTGATAAACAGAATTAAACCATTCTGCATGAGAATTTATTTGGTCGTTTGATAATGGAATAAATTAAAATGAAATATTTTACTTCAGTATATTCTCAGTCTATGGCGCCTGACCTAATAATTTTACTATGCAGAGTGATGGCGATTGCTGATAATGGCACTGTATAATGTTTGATTTATCTGATACCCAAGACAGATGTATGTGTAACAATGTAATTAGTATTACTAATTAAATATCCGGTCACTCCAATTGCTTCACAATCAGTAAAGTTAAATACATTATCAAAAATAGCTATCTCCTTATACCACTCGTACGTAAACAATACAATGACAAATGGAATTTGTAAGGATCACTTGCTACATTATGCCGAAGCCTCAAGTGTTTTTTTTTTTTAATCTGATGAGCTGACAATAGGTTTCTGGCAATATGAACATATCACAACTAAACGTTCATGATGATGCTTCTCGATTATGTGTCGTCTTAAGTTACCAAGCCTCTTTACACTTTTCCCCTTCATTTCCGGTATCTCCATGTAATTCGAACCTTCTGTGTTAGTTCTATGTCTCGTGGTGAATTCGTTGTTCGGTCTCGGAACATGTAAAAAAAATCAAAGCACAGTGTGAAAATATCACAAATAACATGAACGGATCCACTTTGTTTAATTTCGCAATTCTCGGGAACTAATTCACCAAGTATTCACATAAAATACGCAACTCAGTGTTCTTATATCAAAATACAGTTGTCTTTCTTTTATAAGCACAACACTTTTTTACTTTTATTGCGCGTAAGTCATAGCACAGATATGAATCCACTTTTTATGTTTCTATCATGAATATCGTGAAATCACAAGTATACGATGTCCACATGAAGGGCACCTGTAATGAAGAACTATTTTCCGTCGTATAACTATGCCGTTCACTGATGTATGGCTACGCGGTTTCTTAAAACATGTATAACGCCGACCACAAATAAGGTACCCTTTAACCATCAGCCTACATCGCAATACAGGATTACCAGACACAGTATATTCCACGAATTTCACACGGCGGTAATTCACAGTATAACTTTTATCCATAAGAATTTCGGACTTCACTTCGGATGTATATAATCGCACCAGTCTGCTAGTACTGAATATATCTGTTTACTCTTTTTTATCCTACATCCGCACGCAGGACATCTGAAAAATCTACTCATTATGTGTCCACATTCCGAACAGGGAAAACAAATGTCACATGTGAAGAAGTTGTCACAGCAGTTCGGACACTGTATGAAATCACAGATCTCCTTGCCACAAAAACATAATTTCCGTCGTCTATAGAATAACAATTCATGTATTCCCTTCGATTACTTGTTTCCATGGCGATATAATTGTTTACAGTGCACAGTAGTTCTAAACAAAATAATAAATCCAATGTATAATAATTACTCGAACATATAAATATCCATTCCAAATAACATGAAAATCACAGTTAAATCCAATGTAAATCAATTCATATAGCATTTTCAGTAAACGTTTGAAGAACATTTTAAAGAAACATTTAAAGAATGTTTAATTGAAACGTTTTATGAACATTTTTAAATGATTTGAGAACATTTAAAAGAAATGATTTAAGAACATTAAGGTAATAGCCTCGAGGTATCGAAAATTTTCCTATCGGTCAATTTCACTGAAAATCGTACAGTAGTAAGCATTTATACAGATACACATTATGGCACAGTTTGGAATTAATTGATCCAAGGAATACCGTATAACCGGAAATTTTCACGAGTATTAAATTTTACGATTCAGTATAAAAAAATCTTATCTTTATTTTTGGGGATTCTATTTTTTTTTTATTTTTTATTTTTTTTTTTTTTTAGAAATTGCGAAAAATTGTATTCGCGATTTCCAAAAGAAAAAAAATAGAATCCCCAAAAGCAGTCTCGTCAAACAACTAGACATACTACAAGCTATACCCGCACCTCTGTGAATCAGTTTACCTATATGTATAACTGCACTTGTTTCCACTCAAATCCACGGCTTGTAGCTTGTCGGTGCAATCGGAGGAATTGTCGAGTAAAGAAGATGCTTTGACTTAACGGAAGTTATCTGTAATTTGTTAACGAAAGCAGTCGAAAATGACGAGTTTATTTATCAAGCGGCAGATAAAATTCAAATCTTCATATACACATACGTGTAGCTGTGAAGGTTCCTTCGACTTCGAATCGAGTACCGATTCACTGGCATCTGTTTATTCTACGGATGCGATCCTTATTCTTTAAACGGGGCGACGCAAACATTCAGTAATTGGACACACAGCTATCATTTTTCATGCCTGACTCTCTTCCACTTCTAGAAAATATTGACAGATACACTTTCTTAGATATCCTTTCCATAGACAGTCCACACTCTTCTTATCCCTTATGCTGTCACCCTTGCAACTGCAGTTAAATCGCATGTTATCTTTGCCAAACAACTCGTGGAATAATTATAACTATCTTAACAGCAAAGTTGCCGGGATTTATTGACGTACGCTTTATTTTCATTTATGTAGAAGTCGGGATAATGTAGGGACTGTCTTCAGAGACAATAGCATCCGAGTTTAGATGTTATCTGTTGTGTTTTACAGAACTGTTTATTAGCGCGATGGTTTTTCAATATTACCTAACAACGAATATACAAATGTAAATGTTCACTGAAGCGTGATGTGACTTTCCATGCACAGTAAATACCAGGTTATATATCAGTATTAGTGTATACTTGACACCTCTCCCAATAGATTTAATTGGTCCCCAAATCATATGGTGCCCTGCCTCGCCTGACTGATTTCAGGGGAGACAAAAAGCTTGGGATTTGATAACCAAATGACATAACACCTATTCACTATGGTATTTGCCACTGCAAGAATATGTAGAAACTATGATTTACCAAAACTATATCAGAATAAAGGTATTGTTTTATTTTGGATTTTTGAACGCTTTTGAATTCTCACTTATTCCCCACCTTGAATAATTACACCTTTGATTTTAGACGCTAAAACAAGTTAGCAACCCACCCACCCACCCACCAAACACAAAGCAAAACAAACACCCCTCCCGGATATTTCTGGTCTTTTGCACATATTGGACACAGATTACATACAGGTTGGTTAATTGGTCAAGTATATACCAAGAAAGCTAGAGAATAGTTTTCTCGTTCCGCATGATTTGGTAAACTAATGCTTAGAGTTTACCTAATCACTTAGTAACTCGAAACTGCTGTAAGGAATTAGCAAGGAACACTGATAGAAGTCTACACATTTTCAGTTACTTAATCTTCATCAAGTGTAAACAGAAAGAAACAAATTCTCTTAAGTGAAATATATATACATACAATTAAATCAGCCCAGTGCAGACATTGTGTATGTGTTGTAGTTAGGAAAAAGGGGAAGGTAGGATGGTTGTATCAACAGTTTATTGTGATCTTGGTCATACATACGAGGTACTTTTTAGTCTAAATGTATACTCAGTAGAGTAGAAACCGGCTACATGCATACAGATTTAGTTTTATTTTAACTAGTCACGTAAATCTTGATGTCAACATTAAATGAAATGACTTTAGAAACATTTGAATTATTATTTTCATGATGAAATATTCATTGAAAATTACATTATTTTGTGTAATATTGTCGTTACAACAAGATGCAGATAGTATAATCTATAATATCATGCGTCTTTATATTATCTATATTTTAAAAATTTGAGATTATTGAAGAATCAAATTAAGGACAGACAATTATATTTTGTTATCACTTTCGCGGTGTACATTTTCCCTGACGTTGAAATTTAATTTCTTATGCATAAATCAACCAACTGAATCTTACGGAAGCTTATATACTATCCCCGTAAGTCATATCCTTGAAATATTCCCTCCATTTAACATATATTTTCCAATCGTCGTCATATTTCACGAACATGATATTTCAGATAAAGTAATTTTGTCAAAATTATCAGTGATAAAATATAAGCTAAACAAAAGAAACCAGCATAAAATCTTTGATGTACTTACATATCTCTTAGCGTAACTCAAAGCAACCATTGTCATTCAGAAGACCTTTCAAGCCATAAAAAAACACCGAAGCTCATTTTTGGACGAAATATATGAATCCGACCAAGATGTGACACAGTGGTTAAATATCCTTTTTTCTTTAAATAGGCCCCATTTTTCTTAAAAATCTATAACATTCAATTTAAAAAGATTATAACTGTTAATAAAGTTTAAAAATGTGAAACATTGTCTAAGTATGCTTAGTATGTTTTATATCGGGTTGAAAAATGTCCGCATAAAGGAGAAAACATACATTCAACGGATTAAATATTTCATTTATATCTTTCACTAATAATAAACACTAGAAGTATTTCAATCAATAAAGTGTGTCATGTTGTTTCTTAAAAATCACTTACAAAGTTCATTTACAATGAAGGCGTCGTGTTTTATTCTTATAACAATAGCATACAGGGTTGCAGTATAGTTTTAGTAAGAGCAGAAGACTTGCATGTTATTAGTTCCAAGGATGTGGATACATTTATTTGCGAACACCTGATAAAACATCATACATTAACAAATCCAGTGGTGAACATGACTTGAAAATTACCTCGTATTTGTAGATGCTATTGTAGGTTCAAATCATGATCATATTTCTGCATACATATACAGGTTCCTGTGGCCCGCTCATTCCGGCAATTGAAATAAATGTGCCACAGATGGCACCCACACAATTGGGGAATTTGCTGATGTAGTAAAAGTCTGTTTTAATCTTTCTTAAGGTCATAGGATCTGATGGCATTCATATACTCTGTTGAGTGGTATTGATAGCGCTCACAACTGGGAAAAAAATGCATTTTGTTTCGGGTTCTTCTGGATAACGTAGGTCAAATCTCACTTGTGATGGGGAAATATTTCGAAATGTTGGACAAAACATTTCGAATATTTAAACCTTTCTCTAGTACCCTTTAATTTTTTTTCATATTACGAATAATAAGCCGGTAAAACAAAATTGTACATGCAAAGCGATCTTGAAAATTTTAGATTTATTTAAAAATGTCTTTTAAAATATTAAAACTAATTTATTTTACTAAAATTTTAAATGGTTTGGTAACATTTTGCCAATGCTAGCTCTTAAACTAAGAACGCTTTTAAATTACCAAATCATTAAAAAAATAAACTTAAACTCGAACAGCGCTTTAAAGGGGGGCCGTTAGTATAAATAGAAGTGGGCGTGGGAAAAAAAATTGAAAATGACAGTTTTCTGTACACGGTCATCTGACAAGAAGAAAGTTCTTTTTATCAAGAAATCTAGAATTTTGGTAAACCTTGAAATTTGTCATGGGTACTCATTCTGGTTTCATTTCTAATGTACCAAAATATTGTTCAAATTAAATCTTTTATTTTGGTGAAATTACTTGCTGAACAATCTAAGCGAACGAAATTCAAACTAGACCTCCTTCTGTTTATGGTAAATCTGACCTTACTAGGGTCAGAACAAGAATGTAAACAAAACAAAAGCAAGTGCTTGTTCAAAGAAATACAAAATAACAAAACTTACTATAACAAGTATGATCTATATTCCGAATTGCTTTGAAATTAAATAAATGAATGCGAGAAATTATTTATTGCATTATTCCACTTTTAATTTGTAAACAACATATTATGTATGAATGTTTCACATTTGTCACAGTATTTACAGAATATTCCATATATATTAATCATGCCCATCGATGCCCCATGTATTCCCTGCCATCTTGGATAGGATAGAGATCCCTAACAACTCCCAATATACAGTCAAGCATTATTTCTCTCTGTGTGTAAACTTCTACGAGGTCACGGGGTTGGAATTCCCGGAGGAGACGCGTCTTCTTTACAATACACCGTGGATGAATCCAACCACCCGATTGTGAAATTATTGACCAGAATTTTCGGTACTGTGTTTTTATCTAATGCCCGCGTTGCGTGAATGAGGTGGAGCGCCATTCCCAAACCACGACTGTCTGTGCAATGTTATGCATGGATTACAAAAACAGAATTCACAGACACTATGGTCAATCACATCCCCATTTACTCGTTCAGGGTTCTTATTTCCATGGTCGCGATTCTCGTTATCATTGCAAATATCATCCGGCTGATTTTTACTTTTAGGGTCTGTTATTATGGTACCAATTGTAAATTCTCCAGGTACTCATACTGTAGAACTTTCGTTTGGAATCCTTGACCATTTATTGCGAAACAAAGATGCACTAAGATCCCAGTTATTGAAGTTGATGAATTCGCATATAATAGAAAAATCTCTCTTTTCTCAGACATAGTCAAATAATGCAGTACGTAAGCGCGGGATGAAGTCAGAAAGGGGGTGGCGACTTTTATAATGGTATTATTTTAAAACTCATCTCTGATCATTCAGGTGTTGAAATACTAATGGACCTATATTTTCTCGAAATGGACTAAACCGGTAAATCAGGAAATCGAAATGAAATTTTTATATATCAGAAGTAACTGCATGAAAAAAGATCTATAGTTTCCAATTAGCACGCTACTGCAGCATCCATGACATCGTCACAAATTATCAAATGATTCACTCTGAATTAGTCTATAATATAACAGGTGCATGCAAGCATACAAAATTTTAAAGTCCCATTCCTGGTCACCCAGGTATTAATAATTGACTTGAAAGGAAAATTCTGTGGTTAGAATAAACAATTATCAGTATATATTCTGTTTGCTTTATTCCCTTTCAATTTCCCCACGGTGATAAACCAAATAACATATGCAGAAAAAATGAAAAGAACGAGAGATCAATATTGTGATACAATTGGAAGTAAAAATCGAAAAATCTGACCGTATATACAGTTTATGTTTACAATTTACATTGTGGTCATTCTAAGTTTGGAAGCGACTATTAATAGAAGCACGATATCTATCACTGTCGCTGATAACAAGAGATAACCACGCCTTTTCCAGGTCGGTAGAATCTACCGCAAATGCCCCTTTAACCTTATAGATAATAGCCATTTGTACATGATTCAAGAATCTAACCTGTAAAACATGATAGCGAAAATGTGAGTTTATCTTCGACAAAAAAAAAAAAAAATCTGCGCAGAGGAGAATTTAAAGATTAAAAACTGTTACGTAATTCTTTTCAAAACTCTAATTATTCAAAAAGAAAATAATAAAGCGGTTAACATTAAGAGTTTGCAGCAGAAAAATAAAGTTTCTAGCCGCAGTTGATTCTGAGAAAATTGAATCTGAAATTGTAGGATAAAAAAAAACCCCAACAAATGTAAAGTAAAACATCAGAATAACAGAAAATATGATTAAGAGGATGGTTACGTCCTGCTTCCATGTTGGAACATAATTGAAAAATTGTTGAACCAATCAACCAACCAACATTTTTTTTTTTGCCAAAAGTTCACGTTATGAAACTCCAATGGTGATTATGTTTTATTTTGTTTTTAAATAATTAAGCATTTTATCGAACCACGAATATTTCACGTATATGGTGACGGCATCTGCCTGATGCGGGGCATACAAATTTTGACCTTTGCAACGGACCCACTCGAAGCAGCGAGGGATCTTTAACATGCCATGCATACCACGACACGGGGCCTCGGTTTTTACTGTCTCGTCCGAAAGACAACACCAGCATGACCAGAACAGGACTCGAACCCAGGCCTCCGATCAGGAGATACACTAGGCCTCCCCGGCTTGCCATAGCTTACACCCTAGTGACCTATCCAGCCCTGTAACAAACATAACCACTCTACCCAGCTCCTTGGTCTTGTCTAGGGAGTTACAATGATTACAGAATTCCTGAAGTATGTCTGAACATATATACATGGCTGCCATCAGTTCTTATATTAACTTGTGAGGGAAACTGACACTGACATTCTGTATATTTAAACATCCTGTGCCCTACACTGACTAAGTATACCCAATATAAAAAAAGCTATTATTATTTGCCTCTGTGTATCATAGTAGGGGTGTTTATTCATGCGATATATGTCCCTGATCAAACTGCACTGATATTCATTATCGCTAGATCCGAAGAAGGTAAATTTACTTATTGGCTTATGAACTCGGCGAACAAGATTTGAATCCCTCTCAACACTTTAAAGTAAACATTTCAACATTGGTTGCATAGTATATAGTTCTATATGTATTGTATATATGTATCTTAGACATGTGTATATATGTCATGTAAAATGTGTATCTGTGTGTATTTTGTTGCCCTTATGAGTCGTGAAAGATCTTGAACTCAGGAAATTCAATCATACCTCATGTTATGAAAGCCCGGGGCACTGCATCGTCGGTCTAAATAAATTTAAAATGTAGGTATCGTATATTATCACATCATTTGTCTTGAATGTCATGATGCAGGACGTCAATTCATGGTGAAACTCAGAGAAATTCGTTTGTTTCGTTGTATCTTTTAAAAAGATCCGAAACTAAATGAATGTGCAGCAAATGCACTTTTATAGCCGCACCATACAGAACTGAATATTGAAAAATACTAAGTGGCCACAGTAAGCTACAATCCTCTTTTTTTTCTTAAAAACAACTAGATCCGTTCATAGGCTTTATAATATATAGCAGGAATTAAAGAAGTGCCACAAATTTATTCCGATGCCGTCACATAACGAACTGATGTAAAACTATCTATAAATAAAGTTCAAAATGCCTGCATTAATCCGTCAACACGTCCGCACCCCTACCCCCCTCTCCCACAAATTTCAGTTTAGCCTTTACTCGCAGTCCAGTTCATGAATGAAAATCCTCAACCAATGAATTCCTCATTTATACACAGATATTGCATCGTTCGATCAATGCATATTATCTGAAATTGACACGTACGTCAGTAGGATTGTCCTCGGAGATAAACAGAAAGATGTTTTGTGCAGCATTTGTGATGTAAGAGACTATGTCGCTGATCTTCCTACGAGTTATGGACAATGTTTAATTTTCCATTTAACACCATTAACGGTGAGCCAGAAACATCATGCCGACATAATTCTTGTGTGTTCAATCAAGGCTATTATGGAGGGCCAGATGAAGTCGTTGACGAACAAAAAATATATCATCATGTGTCCTTTCTCTGGATAGCAAACATTTTAAACAATACATCGACAAAAGGTATGGGTGCTTGGTCAAATTATCTACTAGTGCAGAGCTCAATCCGTATACCATATCTATCATTTTCACCCATACATACTTCAAGACTTCACCATACAGAAGCTATCAACAGAGCATCAGCATCCAGCATGCTGCTTCGAAATTGAAGTTCAGATGAGAAGGGTTTTTTTTGCTACCACACATTTAATTTAAGCTTGTTTTACACACAAGGTTGCCTGTACACACCTTAGCGAGAGTTTACATGTTAGTCACCCTTGTTGACCATTAAGTGGAAATTCTACCCTCAGATTGATCTGATATACATTTTTATATGTTTTTCTCAACAAGGCGTTGTTAAAACTTGAAGCAGAAATGGAACCTTGTCCTCCATTTTCTGGATGACATTTTTGAAAATATTGTCATCTATCAGATCCTAAAGGTTGAGGTTACATGCAATACTGGCAACTGGATAGTACTGATCAATGTCCATTTATATGTTGAGTATAAAGTCAGTACTCATTACCATTTATAAACAACAAATGTAAAAGCAAAAGGTAACCAAAATGTTGAGAGACGGACACTGTCAATCCACAGGCCAGAATTGCTTTACAATCCAGCAAAAAAAAAAACCAACAAAAACACATTGATTAGTATTCTTACAGATAATATCTGGGCTTGCACAGAGCACATTGTTTTCGTTGGTGATTTCTTTACATCCACCAAGGACAGTACTTTCACAGTTGAATTGGCTATTTTCTCCTGCTTTTTTTCACAATCATTTCACCTACTTTCATTTTCCTTGTTCTCAACACTTTGATTTGTTTCGTAACAATACCGCGTTAGGATTGGTTTTGGTTACGGCATTTATGAACATAATTGTGTTGCCAACTTTCAAATCCTTCGGTGTTTCTACATCATAGACAAGGCATTTAGCTTTTGTGGAACAATCAGCCAAACCAACATTTGCCATTTGTCTCTCTTTACCAGATTCTTTCTTTTTTAGATTCTCTCAAGGCAGTTGCAAGAGACATCTTTCCTACAAAAATATAACATTCATATATAATTATGCCTAGCCACCATTAAAGCTGTAATAAAAGAGTTCATGTACATCATTTTTCAGTCTAGATCATTTACGATTTATCTATAGGTTTAAAGAAAATACATCTTTAGAGTTGCTTCATTGCAGATGCTTTTTTTAAATGAAACTTATAGTTTTATTTTCATTCGAATTTAAATATTTAAGATCTGACATTCAATTGCATTTTAATTCAAAAATAAAGATCAAATATATTGAGCAAAATATTAAGTGGTATATAATAATCAATGAATTCAACTGTTTTATTTTCTAAGCTTAGTTACGTTAAAAGACACATCATTTTTATATTACAAAACGTTAAACAAATGTAGAATATTTCTCAAAGGTAAAGTATTACTGAGAAATTTGTGTAAATATTTGGTCCTAGTCTTGAATGCATGTTCATGTATTGCTATGATGATAACCATGATACAAACACAACACAGAAATCCCTGACAACTTGTTATACCGAGACAAGGTAAGGTTTATTCTCAAATTGATCCTTGCAAGGTAATGAAAATAGGTGTAGCCTGGCATGGTTGATCAAAGTCAGGGTTCATTCAAAACCAGCAAGACCTCACCATCCACCCCATTGAAAACCTCTTTACACGTAGCCAGGTGACCACATCGATCACACGTTAGTTATCCCTCACAATGGAATCTATAATGTCCAAATTTCTGAAAAGTGATACATCGTAATGGAGATGGAATATACAATTCTATTTTGGCTTTTATTTAACCAAGTTTTATGTTTGACGGAAGCACCGATGTTTTGAAAGTCAAAAGAAACGTGTTTGTTTTTATTTCCTTACCATCTTTTCCTAATGACAAACCGTCTAACAGCACTAACCTGTCGACTTCAATTCGCACAGATTTTCATCATCGGACATATTTAATAAAATCCGTTCTCTGTCCCTTAAAACACCTTTAGTGGAATTAAGGTCACGATGAGACGATACTTTTACCGAAATATCACCGATGTGGTCACAAGTCTGGAGGTTCAATGATTGTTGTATTGTTGAACACTCGACTAACAGACAGTGGTGATGACGAAAAACGTCATCGTCGATTTAAGCACCACTATGATCTGAAACTTGATGTAGCATTTAACAGAATCAAGGTGCTCATGAAGCTTCCCCCTGGTGAACACTATCCAGATAGTGAAAGATTCAGCAAAGCATGTGCTCCCTTAGCTGATAGACTTCCTACTGAAAACAGGTCAGTTCGTTCTTCGCGAGGTATTTCGTCGTCAAAAAGTAGTATATTTAGGAGGAAACTGGGCAAGTTGGAGGCTGCTATGGTGAGGCGCTATCTTGATCAGGAAGCCGATCTTATCCGCCGTAAAGCTAAACTAGACGCTCAGACAAAGCTAGACGTGCGGAAGTTGAAGCTATGAGACGTCCAAGTTTTCGGCTACCATCTGAAGTTTCCGATAGTCATATACGTAGGGATATGTCAATGCTCTTCCATCAAGTTCCTTGAGTGGAGAAGCTGTGCAGCAGCATTGGGGGGGGGGGGGGGGGGGGGGGTTACTGAACCCCAATGCGCCTGTGAACCAGCCACTACAAACGAGTGCCTCATCTGCTCATCCGAAATCTGCAATTGAAGATATCATGAAATTTCCATTGAAAAGGGATATGATTCTAGCAAGGATCACTTAGTATAACGGCAGTCCAAGTTCTTACCTGACTTGGAAGCAAACACTCCAGTCTCTGATGAAGGAACTTATTGCAACCCGACAGAAGAGTTGGATCTTTTGATACGATGGCTGGGTACGGAGAGTACAGGATGCTACTATCCGTAGATGTAACTCCGATGATCCAGTCACGGCACTACAGCTTATCCGGGAAAGAATGGAGGAACGCTTTGGAGCCCCATAGCTCATAGATAACTCCCTTAAACATCAGATTGCATCATTCCCCAAAATAGGCTACCGTGAGTTTAAAAAGATCTGCAGCCTCGCTGACTTAGTCGCAGATTGGATACTTCGATTCTCCTACTGGAATTAATCAACTAGTGGCCAAGTAATTTACAGGATAAATGGACAACTGAGGCTACCAGGTACAAGAATCGTGAGCATGTTGTGTTCTCACCATTCTCATTCTTCTTGACCTTCATCAAGAATATGGCTAACATGAAAAATGACCCCAGCGTTAACTTCTCTCATAATATATTTTAATCTCTCAGCGTCATCTAACTGAGAATCAGAAGTGGTTGATATATGTTAGATGTACTTTCATGATTGATATATGATTATAAACATAAGTAATGTTGAAATGAATTGAAAGTATATACATGTTGTCTTACATTGTCCTATAATGCAATTCACATTATGATAGGGAGTTGTCTTTGTTATATTTTACCTTGTAAGATGGACTTCTTTTATAGGTTAAGTTAAATCTGGTTATTTTGACAAACTTCAAAGAATACCAAAATTTACATCTTTAAAAGACTCAAAGTTAATTTCATTCATTTTGAAAAATCATTATAGGGCATATTAAAATATAACATATCCTGTTCAGATATGAACAAGTAATTCGTAAGGAGATCTTGACAGCCACACCTATTCAGAATTTCTATAAAACTTCTGCTTAGCTTCAGATTATCACAGTGAAAAGGCAGATTGTAAAACAGTCGTTAAGGTCACGTAATTCACAATAATATAAGCTCGAAGAGAGGTAGATTGCAAATCAACCATAATGTTCAAACAATCCCTATACCTTATTTTACATAGGCTTGTGCTATGAACGTGAATGATATGTGAAAACACAACCTATTGTCTATTCAGTTTATATCATAGAGCAGTTTAGTGGATAAAGATGCTTACTCCCTCAATGCCAGTAGGCAAACTATTCACAAATACTTCCTTGCGAGTGGCAAATATTCGTAATTAAACGAGATGACTAGAATGATAAACAATTCGATCTACATGAAATGGACAACTTCAATAAAACTTATTCATAATAAGTCACTTCACGTAGTGGCGTAAACCTGATACAATAGATACATCAAAAAATGAATTTGCACAGACTATTTTGAAATTACATTTACGTGATAAATAATAATAGTAATATATATAAACCCCAAACAGAAAAATAAACACACAAAAAACAAACAAAACCCCCCCAAACAAAAAAAAAAAACCATTTGTGACTTATTACAGGAAAGAAACCACATATATTAGTTACGTTGAACATACATTATTAAACGTTACTTCAGTTCTGCGAAATAAAATTGGACATTAAGATTTTATGAGCAGAACTGAAGTAAGGTACTTCTTTCCCACCCACCTCTCCCATGTAAAGAAGTCTAAATTGCATGCGTTTCTTTTATGTAGGAGTGCGAAGTGAGGGGTGACTGGTGTATCAACCATCTGGACATAATGGGATAGAAAATGGCCAGTGAGACAACGAGCTCAATACTTTGATTATACATGTACTTGCCCAGAGAGGGCACATTTCACAGTTACAGTAAAGACAGAAGTGCAAGTCAGAAGTGTTGTGACCAAAACAAAAATGTAATTTTAGATGAAAATAAAAGTCTTGAATGAATATTTTGTTTTATAGCATTATTTTAGCAATTCCAGACAGGGAAAGACATGATGGGAAATTGGAATATAATGTCCATTGGACAGTTGGAGCTTATGATTCTATCATTGTTTAAGACAATTATAATGTAAAATACGGGAGCAAGTAACTGAAGTCATGTGACGTAAATCAGGAGGGTGTTCTTGGGAAATTGAATGATAATTATCCCACAATGCTCAACAGACGAGCAGTATTACATGTATATATTGTTGTAATGTCTGCACCATAGTGTTGTTGTAAGAGGAGGTACATATACATAATTCACAATGGTTAAAAAGAAAGAAAGAAAATGCCGCATATTACGTTTGTCGGCCTCAAGCAAGACGGAAGATCTCGCGAGATGCCGTATTTAAAATAGACTGAGTCACCGGAGGTCAAGGAGAATACATTATTAAACCTTACTTCAGTTCTGCTCATAAAATCTTAATTTCATTGCGGGCGCTTTGCGCACTTATAAAATTTCCAATTATAAGGTAATTATTTTTCATACAAACTAACATTCAAACATTGTACTCTGTTAAAATATGCGAAGTAAAAGAAAACACATACTTTTTTGTCGTCTTCGTCAATGCAACGTTACTGTGCCGAGATCTTGGCTTGAAATGGGAATCGAAATGGTGTAGTGGTTCCGTACTTGGCTTGCGGTGCAAGAAATCCCGAATTTGACACCCGGTTTCGCCAGTATGATTATCTCCTGCTTCCGTGTCGCTATATGAGTAAAGCCTCTAACTGCCATTGAGCAGTATATCATAAATCGTTCAATGCAGATACATTAACGATGTTTCTTATGTCATTTCTTTGATACTTTTAAAACCCTTTTTTTGGGGGGGGGGTTGCTTTTCAGTTTCCCATGGTCTCCTGACTGCAATGAAACTGAAATTGCAGATGTAATCAATCTTTTAAATCAGCTATCGATATCATATGTTCCAGTAACAGAGGAAGAAGTGACTGTAGAAGAAGTTTTTCTCGGAGGTAAATACAATACATAGTGAAAGACACTGTAAATGTACATGTGTGACTACATATCAAACCATTCAATTTTGGTAGAGGACTGATTTCAAAAGTCGCACGGACAAATATTTCAGCATTTGACTGTCTGTATATTAGGTTACATTAACGGACGAAAAAATTCAATGTGAACAGCAATCACTGCGGAATGTGGATACACTATTCAAAAGATTAGAGGGCTTTATATCAAAGACATAAGATTGGCATCGTGTGATGAATTTCTTGAAGGGGTATACATATTTAATTTCAAATACAAGTATGGAATACTGTATTTTATTCCAATATTTGTACTTGTGAAGCCTCAGGGATGATCATATATTAAAAAAAGCAATAGCTGCTGATTTGGACTCTGGGTAATTAGGCGCATAACTGAGTTACTGCAATATTATTCAATGTGATTTTAAAAATAAATTAACACTCCAAAACCACTGATCAGTCTATATTGAGATCAGTACACTAGCACTGAAAGACACCAGACGAATTTTATAACGTAATACAGGTAATACTATCCTAATCTGTCTACATGATTGCTCATATATTTAAGGTCATAGCAAAGGCTGACATACAGCCCAGCATACTACTTCAGGAATATACGTGAGATATGTTAAAGGGAAAGTGAAGAATGCTTACCCGCCATACAAAATGTTGTATTACTTGGTATTTGATGCTATTTGTTGTGTCATGTTCCTGCATCACTTCAATATGCAGTCAGCCAGTGACAAAATTCCACTCCCTGATAGATTTTAAACATGTCAAAAGAGGACAAATAGCCTGGCTGGATGGAGAATTGAAAGTCTGGTCAAAACCTTTTTCTTTCAAGACAACCACGATGTGCTGGAAGTTATGCGTGCAGTGTTGTTAGATGAAATGCATCCAGAAGATTATTGGACAATGGCAGAAAATGATAGGCGCGTAGAATGTCGTTGTTGTGAAAAATCATATGTATATTTCAACAGTTTGAAGAGTCGTGAAATGAGGAAACACAACCACCAGCCCATGGGCAAGAAACCATCAGAAAAGGCAAAAGATACATCAGATGAAATTTATAAGATTCTGTTCATGGACATTGCGAAAAAAAAATATTTCAAATTCATAGAAAACGTAGGTGTACATTGTGAAGTTTGTAATGACACTTGTTTAAATGTATACAGATTCCATATTCACCGTATGCACACATATGGTATAAAATATAATTAATGAATCGATATTCCCTCTCCTGGATGCTTCCTTTGTTGTTATGTTCCTGACGTGTTTCCCCTGTCTGCCCAGTGATGGCATTGTAATGATTTTTCTAATTCTTTGTTTCTTGATACCACGTCCCCACAGGCTCTTAAAATGCAATATCTCTCACGGAATATTAATTTTATCATTTGTTTCGAGTAACTTACGGATTTTTCAACAATAGATGAAAATAGAAGTTATTCTCATAGAAAGGTATTAAAAGCAATATTAAACAAACTGAGCTTTTGTGGGAAAGACGAAAAAATAATATAAGTACGATAATAATATAAGATAAATAGTTATGTAATAGGTTAATTGAAAATATTATGAAATCATTACCTATTAAATTGACTCGATGAATTGGCAAGCGAAATTCGGTGTGGAATCTACGCCTGATTCGCAAGTTTTATTGATCTTCCTGTGTGCTTTTTCGAATTATTGCGTCATTAACAGTTCCATGATGACTTCCTATCATACTGCTGAGACAGAGGATTTTTATTTTATTTCCCCATATTCTAAATCATAACCCATAGTCTAATACAAGACACCTTTTCCTTATCTTCAGTATAAGTAAAATGAAAATAACGGTATAAATAAATCTTTATTGTGTTTGTATATGCATTATTTATGCCATGCCAATCTTGTGTTAAAAGAACAAACATTAAACAGGACATCATGTCAAATTTGAAAAATTGAGTCCCTCCAGATTATGTTTGCATATTTAAGAAGAAAACATTTCAATGAAAAAACAATCGCAGCCACGAGTTTTCGGCATTCAACGACACATTTTGCGAGAGATCAAAGTTAGACATTTCTGATATTATTCGATTTATCATTTCATATCTTGAAACCGTCCGTGCAGGTATTGGTTACTCGAATGTGCAGTGGGCGAGCTATATCCGGGAAGTAAAGGTCCAATACCATAATGATGTAATCAAAACCACGGTCCTGGAAAGGGACGTCGAATGAGAGGAATCTGTATTTGGACGCAAGTCCAAGTACCACAGAGTGGCCGCCAAAGGTAAGAGGAAAAAATTAATTTTCATAGCACGTAGCGTTTAAAACTGATATTAATACCAATGAAATTTTCAGCAATTTTGTCATTGTAGTCAAGTGGTTCAGGTTCTGTCGCCTATTTCTTGTAGAAGATTGAAATATTTGTTTTTTAAATAAAAATAGAATAAAGTTCTCTTTTTCATTAAAAATTATTAAACAATTTATAGCTGCAAAAATTTAAATCAATGTTAATTTCTAAGTTAAAATGAATATCAAATAAAAAAGAGATACTTCTAACCACCCCCTACTTTTTTCAACGCACCTTTGCCGAAAATTAAAATGTATAACAAACAGCTTACCTCTGCGATCGCGCCAATATGACCTTTGGATCGAACTTCAGGATGTTGTGGGTTCAGCGAGTTTAGAGACATAAAATTCGTAAATTGTTCTGAAGGAATATAACACATTTCAGAGATTATTAATATAGTGTGCGTTTTTGCGTGGGTAAATGGTCTACATGGCAGTTTATTGATGGATTGTCCTTCAATTAGACATATGTGCCGAGACAACTCTGCGGAAAATCATACGAAAGGGTTTTTTCAATTGCCCGAAAGTGGGAAAACTTGTATGCATATAATTTATCATAGATGCGATATGAATATATCGATGGCTCTTTCAGGATATATCTCGGATGCAGATGGTAATCTAATCATCATCTTTGCTGTACTTAAAGGTCTTTTTGTAACAAACGGACTTAACAGAAGCAGAGTACGAGATTTCTCTTCTACAAACGCTCTCCTGGAACGCGTTATCTGCAAGAACATTATGTACAGTTTACCATTATTACCTATACTAGATTCTCGTTAAAACTAATTTCATTCAATGTTTAACTTAATGTAACACAACGATTGTCATATAAGAAAATTCCTATGAAATTCTCTCTTCCCTATAGACAAAAATGGAAACAAAACTGTCCAAAAAATCTTGCGATATCTTTCTCTTCTCGCGCATGTGTAACTTTCCCAAAGTATTTCTATAACAATCTTGCCAACCTCAGAGTACCACCAGGACCTGATATCAATTTACCAACTGGAAACGAAGAAAGTGTATTTTATCAAACAAATTATACAACGTATTGCCAAATTCTACCATGCTCTCCAAAACGGATATCTATTCCCAACAGTTTGTTCCGAAACCTGTGAATGAAAAGTGGTCTATTGATATGGCAACTATTTTCGACCAGGAAAAAGTGCTCAATGATTTATCGGAGGCGATCCAGAAAGTGGAAAACGTGGACATATCAATAACCAAGGCAAATGTTCAGTATGTGGAAGAAATGACTAGAACAGTTGGGGAGTAAATTTTGGTCAAAATATAGGACAGGACGTATCACAGCATCTACCTTTTATGCAGTGTCGCACAAATTTAGAAAGGCCATCCCTCTTCATTACTAAAAACTATCTGCCACCCCCAGCAAAGCCAAGCCGTGCAGATTTCAGCTGTAGTATGGAGATCGGAACGGGAAGAAGTTGCCCATTTGGAGTATGCTACATTAACGAAAAATGCACACGAGAACTTTAAATTGGAACGCAGGGGACTCATATTAAATGTTGACCATTCTCAATTTGGATCATCTCCTGGTGGCCTGATTTCATGCCATTGCTGCGGTGAAGGCTATTTGGAAATTAAATGTCCGTATTCAATGCGAAATAGTGACAAACTTGAAGTACCATATTTGATTGCGATAAATAATGGAAGGAAACTCTACTGAATTCATGCTTACTATTACCAGATGCAAATGTACATGTCAAACAGACAGTTTTGTGACCTCGTTGTTTGGTGTCCAAATGATTGCTATATTGGAAGGGTGTACAAAGATGACGTCCTATGGAGGGAATGTCCGCAGAAGCAAAGGAATGTCATAGATGCTGTGTTGTGCCAGAGCTGCTGAATCGATTCATAAGCAGGCAAAGGGTTCTGCGATAAAGTACCCTCTGTACAGCGACAAAACAGAAACCAATATCAACTTCAAGTGAATCCGAACAAAACAGAAAGTACTGTATATGTGCGGCAATAGATGATGGAAGGAAAATGGTGTTTATGCGATAATGCAAACTGCCAAAAAAAACAATGGTTTCACTTAATGTGTATTAAGATGAAACATGTGCCAAAAGGGAGATGGCTTTGCAAGGACTACAGATGACCCATTGTTGTATTAATTTTATCTGTGTATTTTAGTTTGTGCTTGTATGCGATATTCATTAGATACCCGGTTCTCTGAAGACCGGGACAACTTGAACAACCATAAATACAACATATCGGACTGATTTATGTCAATGGGCGAGTTTATGCGTCTACTTGGGTTGATACTCGGCTATTTTCTACGCACGCGCGTTGAAATGTACGCTTGAACGGAAGGGTTGCTACTCGGGTGAAAATGGACGAAGATGTCCTTTTCAACATTTTCTGTTCAGATCCGACGAGTACAGTGATATCAAGCAATACCATAGACTCTTCATTAGTTTCAACCTTCGTAATACTGCAGTACTATTCGAGACGAAAATACGTTTCAATAAAAATCTCAGATAAATAGAAATAAACAAAGTTCATGTACAAAATATAATACAAGTGTTTTATATTATATAATATAAGACAGAGATGTTTCAATGATAAATAGAAATATACAACAGTTCATGTACAAACTATATTACAAGTACATGTATATAAATATAAGAAAAAGATGCTTCACTGTCACAAGATTTAAACTTGTATAACTGCCATCAATGTGCAGCTTACTCTGTAGAATTGCTTTCTCAAACCACTCTCATCAAGATGAACAAAATCTGGAAGATAATCAGATGGAAAGTGAATATTTCTGGAAATGCATCAAAGTTAATTTTAATTTTATTTTTCAACTTTTGATTGATGTGTTTGCGTTGCGCATCGAATGAATTTTTCGTCAATCCAGGAGTCTTCCTCGTTCCAGAATTTTTGATATAAGAACACGGTTTACACCTTCAGAAAATAGTCGATCAACCAACTTCTTGATGTCTTTGAAAATTTCCTTTGGGGAAGACGTTGCGGAAATGCGTTACCACCAACGCAAACGAAAACTATGTCAGGATTAAAGTCTTATATCTTCGGCGAATCTTTCGTTGATATCTGATGCACGCAATCCACCTTTTCTGTAGAATTTTACCTCGTGCGGAGTAGAGAGATTTCCACCACAGAAACTCTCAAGTCTAAGGATATAGCTTGAACCGTAAAGAGCTATTTTCGTCATGTTGTATCTTAGAGTTTCATAGAGAAACTGATGTTGAAAATCATGACCCCCTTCATTATATATATACATTGTAATATCAAATATTAATTTAGTTAAGCATTTGAGAACTATTCAAATCATTAAAGAAATTAAAATAAAATCATTATTTATATAATACTAAATGCTATGTAGTTAAGTGTTAAGTTACAATAATTAGAATATTAATATATTCAAGATATTATAATTATCGAATATAAAAATCGTTAATTTATGTCTATCATCAACAAACTTCCTTTATAGCTATAATTTATATATTGTATTATTATAAAAGATAAAAAGGCCCTTTAGGCCTATTATTAATTGTAATAGAAGTAAAGCACAAATTTATTGTTGTAATGGGGTAGTAAACTACACGCGAGTTTGAATGTCCCATTGTAAGGAAGTTTCCTTTGTACTGTCTTCAATCTTCTGAAATAAGTTGGTACCATAGTATACTACCCCCGGTGGTATATATAACAAAAGAATATGTACATATCTCCGTTTCCTTTATGCCTATTAGACGCCATTCGGTTATTACAAGTGCCATGCCGCATTTTATACCTCCACTCCGGTTATTCTATGTACCGATGATATACTTATAAATGATTTATAAGGCTTCAGTCTTTATGCATAACTAATTCTTTGACATGAAATTTCATTCAGTGTCAATGTATGGAGATCTGTTTCTGTCAATAGTGTTCAGTATTTTCGATGTTTGCCTTGTATATTATCAATTATTTCATATATTTACCTAAGACATGAGCCTTTTTGAGTATAATATACTAGTATTTATTATCGTTCAAGATATGTAATGAAATGCCGAATCAAATAGAGGTCCAACTAGGAATTTCGAAATCAACCAAGTACTTTATAGTTGAATCGTGTACATACATACTGAAAAGAAAATAAACACATAAAAAGGCGTAACGTATAACGGAAGGCAACAAAATCTACAATAATATATATGCAACATGCATGATGTACCAAAAATCGTTGTTTCATACGTTTCTTTGTTAAACAAAGGTGGGGATTGTGAGATGAAAATGGGGATTGCAATATATATATATATCTTTTCCAGGAACGATTTCAAACATCTAATTGATTTTTTTTTTTTACTAATTTTCACTTGACACTGATATTAGAACACTTCTTATACTTCATTTCAGTATTTTATTCCCCTGTATTCAACTTTCCACACGTCAATGCAATTAAAACATTCCGCAAGGAATGAAAGAAAGTATCGAAAACGTTTTATTCTCAATTTAAAAGTATGATACTGAAGTGATTCTTTGAAAGAATATCGCTTTATGCCAGACTGGCATGCCTACTCAGTCCATAATCCAAGGCTTTTTGCAATCAATACGCAGTTGTGTTAAGGCAATACACAATTATATAATGTTGGAGAATACCCGCCGAAACATAACATGACGTCATTGTGGTGTCACTATGGCCCATTGCATTATATGAAGCGGCAGACACTGCAACAATAAACATGCCAAGAAAAAACGCTGTATTGCAATATTTTCCTCAACTCTGTTGTGTAATTTCACATAAAGACTGTTCTATATCTGCTTAAAATGCGTTTTGCTTGGCCTAAGTTTTAGATTATAAAATATTATCAGAATTTCAATTTAATTATACAATGTCTTATAAGACTACACCATTCAACAATTACGCCTCTAAGAAGCTGGGCACAGTTATAAATATTATTGATAGATTTCCATTTATTATTTACAACAAAATTTTATTACCAAATTGGGCAATGTACCTTGCACTTGTTGAATGTTTGTTGTTAATACTACATATGCTATATATAGCAGTCACGTGATTGCAAACAACTAGGGATAAAATGTAAATGTGTGAAAAAGTAAACTTTTTAAACAATTGCTTTTTTACCATTTTTGCAGAAATAATTTATTCTATTTCTTATGCGGTTTTCAATACAGACTATATAATGTCAATCACGTCGTGGACTGCCTTAACGTTACTGCGTATCTACAATTATGGAAACTTCTGGTAAATACACATGTAGCCGGATATACATATTATTAAAACATTTTCCCCATTTGTAATTAATGGAATCGAGATCGAAGAAATAGTAATGTTAAGGCTGAAATTTGTTGGAAGGAGTGGCTTTAAAATTAAAAATGTAAATGTCACCAGTGCTTTATCAGTGCTTCTCAATTCATTAATGTATCCGATCTATTTTTCCAGAACCAGTTATCAGACACATAAAGGCTTTTAATACCTTTAGTGAATCAGGATCTCAGGATGTATTTTAAGAGGTTGGTTTCCTTTGCTAAGATAGAAAATGGAGCTCTGGTAGGAATATCTAGATATTAAAATAATAAAATTGAAACTAGTATCTATTAATGTTCAGTTGTGATATACAAGAGCTAGATTTTAAATTACATGTATTAAGTTTCAAATCAATATATCTTTTTGCTTTCAAGTAAGTCTGAGAAACAATGTTTTAAACATTTCTGATGAAACTGAGTTTCCTGCACTCTCATTGCCAACAGACGAACATCTGACGTGCCAATCAACAATACTTGCAACTCACACATTGAGGAATCACTGTCATGGACAGACGTCGGACAGACTGCCGTGGACTTTTCACACACTGACGAACCACTATCATCGACAGACATCGGACCAAAACTTTTCACTGAACAACATACACACAATGCATCTATTCCTGCACACGAAAACAAAACAAACAGAATTTGTATCTCATACAAAATCAGACGCTGATGACGAACCACTTGATTTCATACAAGAACCATAAAGAAACCCCCCATAAACGGCTTAGAATGTGGGTTTTTGAAGACAGACACACTGTTGCACATTGCATTTCAAGATCATTCAGACGCACCACACTATTCTGGATGACACAAAGGAAAACGTATACTTTGTTACAAACAATCAAGCAAATGCACAAACAGAACACGAGCAACCTACGAGTTTGTTTATGATTGTGGAGTTTGGTAGAGAAATAAACAAATTCCCTTAAAACAACAGATTACATTAAATCCGAAACTGGGTCTCTGGTAACAATTTTCAAAAAGAATAATGTTTTTGTCGAGAAGTTAGAAAGCAAATAATACCTTTAGAACTTCAGCCAGACTCCCAATCAGTTATCAGATTAAAACGATACGATTAAAAACTCGCAAAAGACAACAACTATCAAAGACGTGTCAGTTGGTTTGAAAATTAGCAGAATTTGAAAATTCTTGTCTCCATTGGAAATCGTTGAATACATTGGCGATTATCCCGGCGAAAGCGTCCATGGAAACGCAAAACATACGTCTCAACCGTAAAGACGAATTACTATTAAGCAAAAGATATAATTTTGAACGGTTATACTACTTACCGGATTGACTGCGGAATTACCGGATTGACCAAAACAGTTACCGGATTGACCAGGTTTTTTTGGCAGATATGGATCGATTGACGTTAGTTACAGGTATTACACGACTTTTTAGGCAAAAAAAGGAATCCGGGAAGTTGTAGTAATAGTTGCAATTTCCTCCGTTTGCGCCGCGGCTAGTAACTCTAGTGCCTTTGTGGTATGAATCGGGAATACGAACTTGTGTACATAGCTTAATTTACATAAACCAAATTACATGAATATGAATTTAATTATTTAATGTCATTTTATTTGCAGGTTTCAAATATATCAAGTCAATACAAGTCAAGTTGAAAATATTACAACTGGATGAAGATATATTACAAATGGACGTTTCAAAATAACGATATAACTGTATATATATTGATAGGAGATATTCATATAACGTGTTTATATATACATGTATCGTGCTAAGATATTACAAAAGACATGTTAATTCAATGAATTAATGTACTTAAATTGAGGTTGTCAGCCGTTGTATCTAAACCATCAAAATACGGTGCAATAATTAATTTAGATACAACGTTTCCATCTCTTGCCACGTGGAGGCCACCACTTCAAGAGCCATAAAAAAATTTAAGAATAATAATACTAAAAATTATAGAATAAAGTAGAATTTTAAACAAAAAAGTTAAGATATACAAATACTCAAAAATTTAATAATAAGAATATAAGTTTTAAACAAAGATATACAATTTAACTGAAAGAAGTGTGAAAGGAAAATAAAAATTTACAGAAAATTCAAAATTGGAGAATAAAAGTAATAAAAAAAAAATAAAATAAAATACACCAAAAATGATTAATAGCAACTAAGTTGGCCAAAGAAAGAAAAAGAATTTAATAAATATACTCAATGAATTTTAAAAAGCCCTGCCGCACCAGTCCATTCTTGTTCCCTAATGTCACTATAGTCCGTTGCTGGTCCAGAAGAGGTTACCAGGATTCGATCTCATGTATTTCTCAACGTCCAGATGAATTAGAACCTGGGAGTGACGGCGGAGGGATGCTGGGCAAAATGATTGTATTCTCTATTCATCCGATAAAGGCCGTACTCCTTGATGGATGGCAGGTAGGGTGGTACCATGGGCACAATAACTTACGTCCTCGGGATCCCGGATTGGCGTTAGGAGGGTTCTCAAATCTACCTCTATGGAATGGCCGGTACTGGCTCGGACCTGGTGCCCATTGTCAGAGATCTGAAGTCTGGATTTTTCCATCGTGTCTGCGAGGAACCGGACATAGGTTGGGGAGAAATGGCGGAATCCTTGTATAGCCTGCAGATCCTCGATCCTCACCCAACCATGGGATGACATAGGCAAGGATGCATCGTGGCGCAAAGCCTGCACCAGACGTTTAGAGTCAGCAACCTGTATAATTACAAAATTCTGTCATCAATTGAAGAGAAATGGGTAATAGAGGCGTTTCAGTTTGATCATTATACATATATATATTAACTACTTGCCTATTGATCAATCTCATCTTGTGGTTAACTATATTCATAATAAGATTATGTCATGCAATACATAACATTTAAGGCAAATAAGTATCTCATTTACATTTTACCCCCAATACAGCTCCCTAAAAGTTGCAAAACCTTCACTTTCTATCATTTTCCACTACATGTATGCTATAGCGTTCTATTACAAGTGTTTAAACTGTGGTCTAACGTCACTTGATCCATATCTGCAAAAACATTTGAAATACTGGTCAATCCGGTAAATTTTTTGGTCAATCCGGTAATTCCGCAGTCAATCCCTGTAAGTAGTATAACCCATTAGAAAATATATACGTTTTTGACAACTCCCTCCCAAACGTGCTCGGCCGATTACTATAAGATCTTAACAGTTTTTAATCATGGTTGGTTGATTGGGGTTTTACGTCGCGTTCAATAGTATTTCAGTTATATCGTGACATGGAAGCAGAAGGTTACCAACCTCTTAAACATAGTGGCGGAACCAGGAACTCGAACGCTGATCGTCGGCGCCGCAAACCAAGCGCTTATCCACTACACCAACCCTGCCCCTTTTAATCCTTGTTCATGTCAAATTGATATCCATACATACAAAAATAAATTATATTATTGTTTTACTTCGCGCCTGGAATATTTTACCCATATGGCGACGGTTACAAATTAACTTAAATCAAATTAAAAAGAGCAATTAAAATATCTAGGAAAGACCAGATCTCTTTGTGTATCATATCTACACATAAAAGATATTCCTAAAATGTATATGTATACATTGATTGATTGGTTATTGTTTTACGTCACACCACGAATATTTCACGTATATGGTGACGGCATCTGCCTGATGCGGGGCATACAAATTTTGACTTGATGTTAGAGCAATTATTTGCAAACCACTGAATTAGCCATTTTCTATTATCTGCATTGAAACCTTAGTTTGTATAACAACAACAAATTATTCAATGCTTAAATTCACCGGTTATATTGCATTTATTTTCAGAAGCAGTATATCTAATTCAATGCTACCTTTATAAGTCTATACACTGCAAGCATACGATACATAGATATATACACAACATACAGTACAAACTGATCTATTTTGAATTACTGACAACAGAGGAGTATATACACAGAGACTGGAAACTCCCGTAGAAAGTTATATAGCTCTCTTCCAGGTAACATTACCCGACAGGCATCCGAATAAACCTGATGTCCGTCATATTATACTCGGCGTTGTTTTACCTGAAACCCTTAAGCTCGTAAAGAAGAGAAATTAGCAGCGATCATCAAACAAAGGTAGTTCAGATAAGAAATAATAAAGGCAATATACAAACCATTTAAATCATTTTATGGCGAAAGACCTGTGAAAACATTCACTCAGTTGCAGTCAAATAATTTACACATTATTAAAGCGCATGCGGCGATTTTTCGTTTATAGCACCTTCTATGTTTATTTCACTGGTAGTTCTTTAATTTTCACATTAACTTTCTATAAATCATGCATAATTATCCGGCCAAGAGTGAAGATTTCGCGACATTTTCTCCTCACTACCGACCACGTTGAGAAACAACCACGGCAAGAAAATTTGTTAAAAAAATAATATCCTCTGCGTGACTAAATTCACATGTTGTTGTTCAGAAATGTTTTCAGACACACGTTATACATTGAGCGTGCAAAACTTTGTTTGTTATTTGATTTTAATTCAATTTTACATAGGCGGTAAATCTTTTATCCTTCTTAAACCAGAAAACCGATAGCATATCATAGCAACAAAATAATCTTATTACCTGTTGATATATTACATGTTTTATATTGGAAGTCATTTTATAAATATTAGAGAAATAAAAGTTACCATTTTAGAACGACTTGAGGGAGTTGTCAACATGTAATTGGATATTTTGCTATACAAATTTTATCTAGCCGCCCGGATCACCATTTTCTTTTCACTTTTTTTACATAGGAGAGAGTAAAACAGTTCACATGACGTCAAAAGTGCATATAAGATAAAACATTATTTTGTTTTGTTATTGACCACCTGAATTTTTGAATAAACTCTAAATTGTTATCTTCTGCCCATGAATGACAATGCAGACGGTGTATTGTAGAGCGCGGTCACCTAATTAGCATAATAAGAGGACGTGCATCATATTCCGGGCGAAGTGGTTAGTTTCCAGTCTGTGTATATATGTCTCTGCTGACAATTGGTAAATTTCTAACATATAGGTTTGGAGAGGGACACACATACAAGGTACCCTGTATATCTACAACATTGTTCACATTTAGGATGTTCAAAACAGGTATAAAATCCACTCTGTAGTAACTTCCCACACATAGCCCACAGGCTTTACTCTCTTATATCGTTTAATTGCCGGCTAAGTTAAGAAGACGGTGCGGACTGTGTTCTTCGGAATGGATAAATGAATAATTTCCGTTTTGTTCCCTTGATCATACTTTGTATATTGTAACATGCTGTTGTCTTTTTTCTAGTCGGGATTAGGATTCTCCATATACATAAAATCCAATAAAATCCTCCAAAATTTTAAATTCATGAGTTGTTCACCTCACTTAAGATGCCGACAGATGGCAGTTCCAAGAGACTTTATTTAATTATCTATTTCATTAGTACGTTTCTGTCTGAAGATCATTACTTGATATCCCCTCCTTTAGTGATAATCCTTCAGTTCATTCACTGGAAGAGGCATCACCATTTCAAAGTTAGTGCCTCGGTCAAGTAAGGTAATTTAACTTCATTGTCTTCAGTACAACCTGGCTCTGCTTCAAACAAAACGCCACAAACACCTACTAAATGCATCAAAACGCCACACAAAACAACCGGACTGGCAAACTTTCATTCGGACCTGCAAAAATGATGAGGATGCCAGTCCGAATTTGATATAAAATTTACTAAATATTAAGCTAGAAATGTCAAATTGGAACAAATACTTGCAGCAGCAAAGTTATTCACTATTTGCAATTAACTGTGGACATTTCGAAACAGGCTGCTGAGTTTCACTAACAATTAAATGAAAACTATAGATTAATGCTATTTACAAGTGATGTATATTATTGTTGTAAGCAGGTGGCTTCGTGGAGAGTATTAGTTTTACGATTAATTTGATTATAAGGATTGTAAATATACGATGAAAAGCTTACTTAGTCTTAGACTTCATTTAGACACTGAATATAGTAGATCATCGTACTGCCGGGTCTCCCCCTTTTTGGTAACCCACGAAGCCACTATATCTACACTGTATACTGCTCGAGTTTATTGCCTTGAAGATTTCATTCAAAGTATAAACTTTCTTGATGACTTTTTAATCTGTCGCCCAAACACAACGCATTTCGAAAGCACTACCCTACAAATGGGAATATCAGTAATGTTTCAAGATTAAGATGAGTTTTCCAACCAGCAAGTGTCATTAGATGTTCGTTCCACTGTCTTATTGTGTGAAATACATAAAGTTATGGAACAGTTGCAAAGAAGAATGCCAATGAAATGCACTATGACAGTCAGAGATGCAGTGGTTGAGAGCTTCATATTAGACATATGAACGAAAATTCCCAAGCAGCCAACTTAAATTTTATTTTCAGTGTGCAGGGTACAACGCCATATACAAGGGAAATAAATGAAATTCTTGCTTCAGCTTGCTGGGATGAAACACTAGCGCTAATGTAATGCCCTTTGCCTTAGTTACCAGTAACCGCAGCCTTTGAGGATGGTTACTATAACCAACTACTTTTCACATCCATTAATTGATAGTTGCTATTTAAAATTGATAGCCATTGACAGCTCATTTTCTTTGTTCCATTATTTTTCTTTCAATTAAGTGGTAACATATAATGTTGTATTTCTGTTTTTTATAAAAAAATGGTGTACTCTTACTGAGCATTAGGAATAATTTTATACCCCCTTTGAAGGAGGGTATATTAGTTTGCTGCTGGTGGCCGGACCGTCTGCCCATTTACAGTTTCCACTCATTATCTCTTGAAGCTGGCGTGGCCTAGTGGTATTTCGCTCGTCTCCTGATTGAAAGGCCGAGGTTCTAGTCCTGCGCTGGTCATGCCGGTGTCCCGTATTTCGGATGAGACAGTAAAAAATTGAGGCCCAGTGTCGTGATATGCATGGCACGTTAAAGATCCCTCACTGCTTCGTGTAGGTCCGTTGCAAAATTTGTAAAATTTGCATGGCCCGCATCAGGCAGATGCCGTCACATATACGTGAAATATTCGTGGCGTGACGTTAAACAAAAATCAATTAATTAATGAAAGTTTTCACCTCCCCCCCCCCCCCCCCCCCCAAAAAAAAAAGAAAAAAAAAAAACACCGTAATAACCCAAGTTGGTGGAAATCCACAAGATTTCAGTGAAGAGCAAGCCAACCAATTCTGCAAGTAGTCAAGAAGAGACTGTCGACACTCAACAACTTGAATGACCTTCTTTAAAAACAGTGACATTTCCAAACTCCATTTCACCCAAAATGGCAGCTCCAAGAATCAAATTAAAAACATTCAGTGGTCACAGTAAACGGTATGCAAAAACCTTACGCGGCAAAATAATCGGTAAAGAACATCAAACTTTTGCCCAGTTAAGACATGCAGTTCACTTGGCTAATGCAGAATTAGAAAATGAAGATAAAGACGACACAGTAACGAATATCAATACCCATCTGTTCGAGCTTGGTATATCTATTAAAAGAAACTCTATATGAAGTATGTACCGAAATTATTGATCGATTCAAAATCTATACCAAGAACATTGTTGTACTGCACGTCAATCAATGACTGTTCAAAGATTTTCACCTATTTTAAACGTGCCCTGGTCGCACCGGATGACAGACGGTAAAAACCGAGGTCCCGTGTCATGTAAAGGATCGCTCACTGCTTCGGGTAGGTCCGTTGCAAAGGTCTAATGTTGTACGCAATGCATCAGGAAGATGTCGTCGCCATATACGTGAAATGTACATGGAGTGACGTAAGACAATAATCAATCATTCATACATGTGAATTACCAGACCGGTTGGAAGAACATGAAATCAATCATTCAGAAACACCCAACTTGAACAAAGACAAGATATTCTAAACATTGAAAGATGAAATTTCAACACTAACATTGTTATTGCCACAAATGCATAGGGAATGTGGACTGACGTTAAGAAATGTAATAGTGTTATATCATTCGGTGCTCCAAAAAGTCCCTCTGGCATTGTTTATGAGATTTGAAGAGTGGACCGAAATGGTTTTCCCGCATGTGCTTTAATAATTCAATACACATCCATCATGCTAGTTCAGACGTGAAATCGCTCCTCTTAGTGAAGAAGTGTCACAGATTACCATAAGTGGGTAAATTAACAAATGAGGATGAAATTATAGAGCCCGAATAAAGAGAAAGTGGACGTCATACGTGTTGTTTTATATGAGCACAGTTATGCAACTGTGGAATTTGTTTGGACTCTGAGAAGTATATATGTGTTTTCAGACAGAAGGTGGCCTCCCGTCAAAGTTTGTGGCAGTTACTGCGGAAAATCAACGTTTAGATGTGTGAAATGAAACAACTTTAACGATTTAGAAAATTGTGTTGGTTGCTTTAATTTTTAATGATAAAGAGGTCATCGCCCTGTTTTATTTTGTTGTAAAGTTGCATATTACATCTATTTATTGATGAAAATAACAATAACTGGAACAATGAACCTGCAATCGGTTCTCAATGTCCGGAGGAATTGATGTTCCCGTCACCAAAACCCGTATCAGCAGAGGGGCTAGCAGAACAACAATATTCGAATAATTAATTATGGCCAAATATACCGATGTGGTGAGAACCGAGGCTTTATTATTTGAACATCGGCTGAGGAGACAACACTGTAAGGAACTAAATTTTCTGTAAAAATATGATACTGCAGCAAGTATTCTTCAACTTATTTTCAAGATGTCAACTTAAATTAGAGGCCATGTAATATTTTCCTCTGAAACTTTTAGAAATAATAATAATGTAAAGCAAGTCGTTTTCTTATTGGAAGAAACTATTCGTTTGCGTAAATAAATTAGTTTTTTAGCTGGAGAAACTATTCCCTTTTTTGCGTAATCAACAGAACATCTACACCTCCAAGCATATAAATATATTCAAACACAGAAAATTATATATTTACATTTGAATAGAAAGAAAGAGAGAGAGACCGAGCCTGAAAAGAATTACATCATTTCTTTCTCCCAAACTTTTTCTTTCTCCCGTTTTATGATCTATGGTATGATCTGCGAACAACACATACTTTTAAGAAAAAAATGTATGCATACAACTTCAATATTGATTGATTTTTGTTTAACGTCACACCACGAATATTTCAAGTATCCATTTTAATATAAAAAAAGTTAATACACTAACATACCCCCCCCCCCTTTATACAGAGAACTTCAATCCAAGGGGGACACTCTTCTCCCCGGAGCGGGAGTGGAGTGTATAGGACATATCCGCGGTAAGTTCAATAAAAAAAAGTTGTTTTTTTTTTCAATTTCTAAATTTCGTAATTCCTCCCAGTTAAGGACTCTGTAGAAGCCGTAGTATAGCACTCCCGATGGAGGAAGTCAAAACTCTAAAGAGAAGAGTGAATTATCTTCACTGTGTAATGGAAAATGTATTTCAGGATCCTCTTAGCAGGAGGATCTTGAAGTGTAAATGAGGTTATCTGTGATGCAATCATCATTGCAGTTATAAAAACCTTCTGCAGACAGGCAATGAAAACAGAGAAAGGAAAGTATAAGGAGGATATTGAAGGAAGAAAAGTGGTCTTCATTCCTAAGCGTTCGAAAGTTCCAATGATGTATATTTCTGTAAGCCCCCCCCCCCCTTCCATGTAGGTTTCTTGTGTATATATTAATATACTGTTTGGTCTTTAGTCTGTCTGTTTGTCCGCAAAACTTGAAACTTAACCATAACCCTCGAAGCTTAAGTTTTATAATAGGGATTTTATATTTTACATGTGTATTCCTTGTGAATAGATCTTTCTTTGGATACCAAATATTTGCCGTTTGACCTGTAAAAAGGTACATGATAGGGCTTTCATATTTCACATGTGGATTCCTTGTGACAAGACCTTTCTTTCGTTGCCATTTGTTTCCTCCGCGTTGGGATGGAGTCTGAAAGTAGGATTTTGGGGTTTTTGACTCAAACAGACTTTGTTGCCAATGGCGGTATTAGTGTTTTATCTCGAAAAAAAAAAAACTAGTAACACTTTATATCACAAATACGTGAAAATCTATCAATATGTATTCCTCCATGTCCGAGTTCAGAACTGCTGTGAACAAATATGAAAACTAGGTATGATGCATTAAATCAAAATGTGTAGGAATACTGATACAACATTTCTTTTTTTTTCAAATAGTCGGTTTATGGACAGAGTAATTATAAGTAACAAAACTACAAGATCGTTAATCAAGAAATACATCAATGGATATGCAGTGGAATAATTTGAGATGATTGAGGGGATAACAAGAGAAATGGCATAGGCAGCAAAACTATTGGAGGAATTGAATAATATGACAGCCACATATGTATGTCAAGATGAATATATTCCATTGCTAGAACCTTTAAGTTCATCATCTTCTGCATGTGCAATGCTTCCATGTTTTAGATCAAATGATTGTTTCAAGCTATGAAAATCAACCACGTACCTGTGTATTTACATAGAATTATAGAAAATGTACCTTTGCTGCATGAAGTTAATCAAAACCTGGGGTCATATCAGATTCTGTCAAATTTTCTGTAATGCTGAGAGAGAAGGAAACAAATTTAGTTTTTTCCCTTATCTTAGTAAGGTTAGGGGAAGGGGGAAGTACAAGATGGACATGACGAGAAGCGAAAAAAGCGACAGTGCAAAAAGCTACAATGGTACCAGACATCAAACTCTCATGCCTGGCATTTTATTTTTTTTTTCTTTATTATAATGTTTTTAACACGGTATTTCTATTTCATGCATACCTTTATTTTTATTCTAAAACTTTTTTTTTACTCTTATAAGCTAAGTTGAGAACTAAGTTGTAATGTATAGTCATGGTATGTGAAAATGGCTCTGGATTTTTTTAATTAAAAATTAAGGATATGCTTTAAGTTGGTAATATTATGCTGCTGATTCGCTCCGAATGATTGAATGATTTTAAGATAACATTTTGCAGATTGCAGTACTTATGGAACCATACAAATAGTATTTTTGCATATCTGTGAAGGGAACAATCCATTTACTGTGCTAGGCTGATTTATCATTTGTTGTTGGATTTGGCATACTGAATAGTTCTGACTGACTAGATTTAAGAGGTGTTAATACAAATACTTTCCTCCTGATTTCTTGACATATATGATTATTTATGATTCAACATTTATATAAAGATATGAATGCATTATTTTGTTTAGATTTATATAACATTTACAAAAAAGGGAAAAAAGCATTTAAGTTTATATCCATCTTATTTGAAAATTATCCCAGATTTAAAACCTGTATAGGTGTAAGATACATCAGAGATCAAAGAAGATAAAAGACAAAAGCATGTATACCCTTGTTATTGTTGACTAGATGATGCAAGTTTTGATAAATATTGCTTTTAGAAATAAGTTTTACTATACAACAACCATTGATAATATGAAACGTGTATTGTTTCGTAATGAATGTACATCTGGCAATCCTCTGTTCCTTTTTTTGACATATTTATATAGTAAAACACAAAATTCGTTTATGTTGAAATACAATGCTATGGTTTCTGAGTAATACTTTTATAGTACTGTTTGACATGAACAGTCAACAAAAGGTATTTGTTTCATGATAAAATACATCTCACAAACCCTTTATAGGACTCAGCACCTTACTTGGTGTGTTGTTCAAGAAGAATGAAAAGAACTTGCATGATATTCTTGTATTTTCATTATATATTTACATATGCAGTATTATTTACAAATATATATGCTGTATCTGATTCAATATAATATTTGCTATTTTTGCAATTCAATACAAAATATAGATATGCCATCTATCGTACAAATTATATACTGAATTGTAATTCATACAACATAAGACACTTATGTATTATTTGCAATAAATCAACAAAGGCACGCAAGATTTTTATAATGACATCTTCAGCGATGCAGAATGGGATGAATACGTACATAAGGAGTGGAACAAATTAATTAACGATATAGGAGAGGCCAACGTACAGTATCTATCAAATCTGTCGAATTGGGACTTGGAGAATGAAGAGTCTATGCTAATCAACACGAGGTTCAAACGCGTCGCGCCGGGTAGATATCGCCACGAACACAGAGATACCGGTAACCATGAAAACGAAAATAACAATTGAAATCACAAAAATAACCACGCTGCATCCAAAAGAACATACCTAAGGTACGTTTTATTACAATCTACCCGAAGTAAGTCTCGAAATTATGGAAATTCTCTAAACTTCCAGTACATTGGGAAAGTATGCAGAATAGATACATGAACTCGAAGTGAAATACATGTATTTGTACTTGTATTTGTTAATTTTGTCCTTGAATTTGTTTATTTTACTTTATATAAACATCATCATTTATTGTCATATATTGCTTAATTTGGAAAAAAACCCATTCACTTATTGATACTATATGTATGTATATATTAATACGTGCTTATGTTGTTCAATTTGAGGATCAACCAATAACTATATTAATATGACATATATCAAATGCACTGTTTATTTTATTATTAATACATGCATGTAGTTAAAACTTCCGCAGCTTTGCATTCATATGTAAGTTTCAGTTATCTATTACTAGTTATTTATTTTCTATTATTTATTAGTTTATTACTATGGCGGAAGACATAATCTGATGCCACACTCAAACAAAAAAATTGTGCATGTTTCCATCCATGTGCTTCGTATCACTGCACTTTCCGTCATAATTTGGTTGTAAGCCAAACTTTTTTTTTCTAACTTCTGGTTTATTTGCATATTCAGAATAATCCTTCTCAATGTTAATTCAATAATAAATCACTAGTCTCTCGTTAATGAATTAATTTTTGTCACATGTTGCAATGCTTAACGTCACAAATACACTATTTTATACATATTGTTAAACATGGTTTATAAATGTATTAATATCATTTATAAACATTTAATGTGTATTTACAATACTTACATTGTTAAAACATACATATTTGAATATTTTTGTAAGTGAAATTTACGTCTGCGTAATACTATGTGAGAAGATATATGATTTTGCCACGTTTCACATATGCAGATTATTTTTGCTTCTCCCTCTTAAGCCCTAGGAGACAAAGGAAAGTAAAGCTTTTCTAGACTTCTAATTGCTTTGAGTTTTGGGTAATCTTTATTATGTAAATCATTGGAATTCTATTTTTAAAATCATGCAAAGTACAAAGGTTTTGCTATTGATAATATGATTGTTCTCATTATTTTAGGCTATTTCTAAACTTAAATATACTTGCAGATGCTCATGTTCATTCACCTCTCTCAGTTTTGTTATATCCATGTTTTGTTAATATTGTTACAGTCCATTTCTAGTAAAAAATCACAAACTTCTTTACATTCTTATCTTCATTTGCCTACATATTCCCTAGGTTTAACCTCGCTGCAGGAAAAGCACCGGTGTTGCAATAGTTTCAAGCTCGATTCGTTTTGTTCCAGAATCAGGGTTGGTAACATTGTTAAGAATTAGCTCCTCTGGTTCGAGACAGATACTTATTACTGTTTTGGTGCCTCGCCTGTCAGATTAATATAAACATTAACTACATATGTTCCTTCTAAGGGACCACAAACTTAGGCGGGGATGTTGTAGCAATATATTGGGCCTATGACCACTAATGTATGTTACTGTAAATAGTATGTTCATGCCATTTTAGACCACTTCATTTACATGCTTCCTCCGTGTGGGATCCCTTGCTATAAATAGAGCTGCTGTTGCGCGGTCACTAGACTGTAGGTTTGACCGTCAGTGTGGAAGATACAAAATGTCGTAGAAAAATACTTGACTAAACTGTTCACTATCGATTTTGTCGTGAAGAAAAACTTTGTTTACTTAAAATAATATTATTATTCATGAAATTCTTTATTAAATTTAATTTCATTGACAATTTTTATCTAAAATGTACTTTTAACTAAACGTCGATTTTAGTGCGTGTTAACATACAAGTTTCCTATTCATGTAAAATACCATGTCCAAATTACACTTATTTAGGTAAAAGGGCTCGAGCATAGAAAGAGATCCTTGTTCTATGCAAGAGTTATTCATATGTTAAACCCCCACAGCCTTTTTCTTACATTTTCTATTCCTAATTCGCGCCTTGAGGGACAAATTAAGCCCATCATATGTGTTACGCGTGTGAAAACATGCTTTACTTGACCATTTTATTACCTTTATTTACTTCTCTGATAACTTTTAAGCAATATTAAATAATATCTGTCTCAAGAAATTACGCATAGCGTAAAAATAATATACTTTTTCTAAATATTTATTCAATAAGAAAAGGTCGAATCATGTAAGCCAAATAAAACCGGGGTCCGCGTCTATTTCGTTCCCTCACCTGCAGAACAGAATAAAGATTAGACGTTTTATTTGATCTTTTTTCTATTTCAATCAGGTACATATGGTTATAATCGTTTTAAATCTAAATTTTATATTTCACGTAATTTTTATTATCAAATAAACAATGTACCTGTCTTTATATTCTTAGGAAACATATTTGTATATATATTTATATATCTATCATATATACCTCGTTTTGAATTTTTATAATCATTATCATTGAATTAGATTTATTTATTTGTTGAAATGTGTATGTTTAGTCGCACCGCTAACCTTGTGAGTATGTGAATATTATTAAGTTGGACTTGTTGAGAGGAAACAATACTAAATATACTGTTATTGTAAACGGCAAAATCTTAGACAAAACATAATATAATGTCTGAAACGCATAAATTGCATTATCATTTTGTCATATAATATTCAGCATTTATTAAGAAATATTTATTTTTAGAATAATGTTTAATTGGTTCTGATCAATGATTCCACTTTTGTTTGTAAATAAGTTCATTTTAGAATTTATATTAATTTTCAAACATTTTTATTTTTGGTTTGGTACCAAGTTAATGTCTATCCTTTATATCGAACTCTAAGTCAAACCTAGATAAAACTTGTTTCATTGTTTTAGTCCAACAAAAATAATTCTTTGGTTTAATGTTTTAATCTTGTAATGTTTCAGGCAAACCGAGTATATTTATCTTTTCCCCAAGTTTGTTATAATTGAAGATTTGTAGTTGTCATATTTGACAAATTAATCATATATGATATTATATATTATTATTGCTTGACGTAGGTCAAGCTCTCTCATCTGCAGAACAGAATAAAGTTTAGACGTTTTATTTGGTCTTTTTCTATTTCAATCAAGCAACGGGAGCATTCTCCAGAACTATCGTCTGGAAGCATAGATACCTTCTTGGTGAATTAAAAGTGCGAAACGTCTCCCTCTGTCGGCAGTTAGAACCGACACGCCCTATACCACGACGCCACAGTGAGTCCTTAGTCGATAAATACATATATTTATATATACAAGACTCTTTCACGCACGGAACTGGTGGAGAATAGAAACTTGACAAGAAACGGAAGAAGAAGAGATGCATGCTCCTAGTAACATGAAACAGCAAAGGGTCGAGGAGCTCAAGGAACGATATAATGATAAAGAGGACCAGCTAAGTATACTAAGAGCTAAGTATGACCAGTTACTGGCATCGATAGAGTCTCAAGATATGAAACGGAAACTAAAACAGCCGACCAGGTACCGCCTAATCCAATCCAGACGGTGCAGTTAATATCGCAACCAGCAGCCCGAATACCGGTACCACTCTTGGATAAATATGACGGTAGAAGCCCGGTGACCGAGTGGTGGATGTCGTTCATGGCCTTTATAAGCTTGCATAACACCCAAGAGGTAAAGGCAATTCAGTGTTTACCTTTTTACCTTGCAGGGATTGCCCTGCAATGGGTCAACAATTTACTTCCAATGCATAAAGCGACGTTGTCGACAATCAAAACCGCATTCATGGAGAAGTTCAGACCAAACCATCCCATAGGCAAGGACCTGCTGAAAATCAGACATGACCATGAATCGGTAAACGATTATTTATACCGAGTGCGGAAACTTGCCACGGAATCATCAATGGATGAGGTCATCACTTATTTCGCAAAAGAGGGACTTTTAGAGCAATTACGGACGATCGTAATTCAGCAAAATCCACAAACTCTGGAAGACCTCAGGAAGCAAGCGATGCTCGTGGAGGACGCTTTGCCGGACGGAAACCGAGATAGCAGCAGCATTCATCATTACAGGGACTAATGCTTAACACATTAGACGAAAAGCTGGCCCACATCAATGCTTTTAACGCAGAGCGCGGCAGCAATTGCCGTTGTCAGCCGCTGGTACAGCTACAGCCGCATAACGGCGCCAATAACCGTCCATGCCTCTGCCGTGGGGGCAAGTCCTGTTTTGATAGATCCTCTTGTCCTGGTTATAATGGTAGATGTACTTATTGTAATAGAAATAGGCATATTGAAACAACATGTGACAGGAAGTTGCTCGAGGAATCAAAAAGGCAATAGGAACTGGCGCCTGTCCCTAGACAAAAGTCAAAAGATGGGCACAAAGGCAAAATAAATTGTTTGTTTGACAACTTCTTTAAAAGAAAATAAAGTGCTAATTTCAATAGATAGTGAAAAGGTCAGAGCGTAATTAGACACTGGTGCTAGCTTTTCTGTAATCATGCAAGACCTTCTAAATAAAATTAAATTCAAAACTTCAAAATTAAAACCCGCCAAACATCCAAATATCAAAGGTGTTACTGGAAATTATCTAAAAGTGCTAGGTATGCTAGATATCCCGAATAGAAGGTGCTATTTTACACATACAGTGCATGTCATACAAGATCTTCACTACTCCTTCATCCTAGGTCTTGATTTCTTAGTGTCTAACCATGCTTATATTGATTATGATCAACATACTCTAACAATTAGTAATTAATCAACCAAATATGTATGTTCAGTATTTGCTAACACAGGGTTAATCAGGTCCGCAGCTTTACATGGCCGCAGTGAAACTACAATGTCAGTTCAAGATTCTGGACACAAAAATAATGATCAAGTGCTATTAGATCCGATCCCTCCTTTTGCTTTAAAAGATATTATTGCCGCAAAATGTTTAGTCACCATCAAAATAGAAAAGCATATACAAAATTGGGACAGTATTCTCTATTTTGTGTTAAATAATAGCTGCTCCTTCCTTTGAGTAAAATACATGTAAATTCACTAGAGTTATCTCCAGGTGACTTCTTCTTTGTATACAACATGGTGAGTTAAGAATTGTAAATGTGTATTGGTTTCTCCACTTGTTAATGCATATCTGCAACAGAGATCCAGGCAAACTGAAACATGGTGTCAAAAGATAAGATGAACTTTTAATGTCTGTAAGTCAAACGCCCAGATTGAATAGAAGTAGTATGTTTTTGCTATTTCCAGAACAAAATAATCCACAAATTCTTCTATTGAAATTCTCGCTATCTATCCATTCATGGTTTAAACAACATTGAGTGATCCACTTAACCATATGGAGTGATACACTAATACTAACCTATTTCATATAGATTCAATTAGTAGAATTTGTGTACTAGCTACAGGTGAGCTACCTGTAGTTTAGATACATGTAATACAACATTTATTTTAGACATTAATTGTGCATATATTATACCAGAATACGATCTCTGAATACACCTTTCTCAGCTATGTATCGGCTATTGTTTATATAAAGCCATTGTTTCGTAATTAATGCACAAAGATCGAAGTTCACTTAATCTTATCCCATGCAGCAAGTAGTCATATTCAATAACTAAAAGCCTTTGACAATGACCATGATGATGACGAAGATGTTGTAGAAGTTGTGCACCAGCAACAAGAGCGGCAGCACGAAAAAAAAAATCTCTAGTCAATATCTATATATGTGTGTGTATTTATATATGGTCAAGACACAATTCCGCAGTTAACATAACGCCCTATATTTACATTTCCCACTCATAATTTGTTCCCGTTCCATATGTGATCCGGTATGTCCCAAACATTGGCGGATCCAGACGGGTGACGGGGGTGCCTTTTTGGTAAGAAAGAGTTAATTTTCGACCAGTTTTAGGGCTGCAACCCTCCTCTCTTTTCAGACCATATACTGCAAAACATAAGTAATGGGATAGATCAAATAGCCCCCCCCCCCAAATCGTGTATAATACAACCCTCTAACCGACTGATTCATTTTACAGAGAGAGAGAAATAGAAATGGAGAGACGCAACCCTCTCCAATTATTCAGCTGCAGTATGACGAATATGCAACCTGCACACACACCCTACCCTATCCGAACAATCGTATATATGCGTCCTCTTTATGCATTGTGTTGATGTGGTTACTTCGTTTAAATTATTTGTAATAGTAACTTAACAACCACTTATCTCTAATAAATATAAGTTAGCTCATTAATGTAATATAACTTCTTTATTATATTACAGTTGCTGTCGTGTGTCTTTCAACAGTGGCCTGTATATCTTGGTGTACATTGAAACCCAAGCGAAAGTACACAAGAAAGGCCAAGACGCAAACACCATGTCGACGCTCTCCGCGTTTGAAGAGATAATATTAAGGGAGAGAGAGAGGAAAGAAAGCGGTGAGAGAGATTTATGTGAAAGATTATTTTAGTGCATTTACTGTTATTTTATTTATCCAATAGATGAACATGTAGCGCATTTAGTATTATTTGTTTAACTTTTATTTGAAAATGAGAGAGAGTTTTAAGTACATTTAGTGTTATCTGTTAAGCTTTTATCTGTAAAGAGAAAAGGGGAGAGAGGTTAATAAACATGTATGTAAAATTATCTTTCAGTGTGTTTGTGTGCAACACGTTATCACCTTATCTAGAGAGAGTGGGAGAGAGAGAGAATGTAAATATATGTTTGTTATGTGAGTTTATCATTTAGACTTATTCACATGTATATTCGTAAATATGTTCGTTACTTAACCGCACCCATCCTAAATATAAATACATTCTGTGCCAAAATCTTGTTTTCTGCTACTTCCAGTGAGTTCAATTACTGATAACTTGGTGTTGTCGTAATCATAGAGACGAAATTCATGCTTTGCGAAATTTTACATTATTAAATCATATTTTGCTGTCGTTGCCATTTCCAGTGACAGTAATTGCACCAAATTATTAATATTATTTGTATACTTTCTGTTTTAGCAGCAGTAGGGAATAATAAAGAAATAAACCTTTCAAAAAAAGTATTCTAACCTGTAACAACCCCCTCCCCCAAAACAAACAAACAAACAAATAACAAAACAAAAAACCCACCTATTTATATAGATACAATTTGTCCCCCTTCTACCTATCCCGCGCGCTCTTTCATAAGTTACACGATTCCATCATGTAACCATTTTCACCCTCAACCTCCCAACCCCCTCTTTTGACTTAAAATCAACGCATCCATATTTAGCATTGAGGTTATTAAATAACCCCCGTTTGTAATAAGATTATAATTATTTAAAACCGTGAGAAGTAAAAAAAATATGTACTTATAGCTATCAGGTGCATTTGTATGAAAAGAAATATATTCAAATTAACAAAAATGAGATTAATCATTCATTTGATGGAATTTGAAACATTAACTTTTCACTAATTATATAACTGACTATAAACAATGGGACAGAAAGGGGGGGGGGGGGTTGTATCGGCTATTGTTTATGTAAAGCCATTGTTTCATAATTAATGCACAAAGATCGAAGTTCACTTAATCATATCGCATGCAGCAAGTAGTCATATTCAATAACTAAAAGCCTTTGACAATGACCATGATGATGATGATGATGATGACGAAGATGTTGATGAACACCCTGATCATGTATTACCGGATTGCACCATGCAATGCAGTACAGACAGTAAAATCCATCAATGTGCACACTTGCACCCATGACCAAACTATCCTGGAGTGCGATTGGAGAGGGTCTGGTAATTACCTTCCAGACCGCAGTATGACGGGCATTCATACCCTCATCTTTCGACGATACTTAAGCAATGGAAAGTTAAATCTAGGAAACAATGCGCCAGATCTCACCACCGTTATAATAAAATCAGGAGACTCTGATTGTGGGGCAGTACACACAACAGCAAATGTCTACACCAGAGACAAGATGTGCAATATTGAGGTATATTATATCAGGTATACAAATATACACATATAATTATATAGAGTCTAATTCATTTATATCACCAATCAATAAAGTAACTTACATTTATCATTTTAATTATGCACATTGAATTTATTTGAATTATGAACACATTAATTTTTTCCGTTTTTATATATATATTCCTTTTCATTTTAGCATGAAACGACAGGAACACTAGCGACAATCCACCACAGCGAACATGGCGAGATCACAAATACAAGACCCAAAGAAAACAATAGCAAGAAAAATTATGACAAGGTATGCTTATATCAGTTTTGCTGAACACAAAACGAAAAAATAAAAATAAATCTTTCTCAAATTACGTTATATTTTTTTTTATATTTGTCTGTGATCCCACGTGTTTATTTATTTAAATATATTTTTGTGTTTATTAATTCGATTATATTCATTTTTATTTACTTACATATATCTTTATTTTTTCTGACAACAATCCACATAACTGCAGCAACCGTAGCAGGACAATACCCTCTTATATCAGTGACATGGGATAAAACGAAATAAGAATAATTCTGATAGTACTCATAGGTCAGATTATTATATAATCTACTCAAACACATTTACATGCCTTTGCATCTGTTTCATATTTTTGCCCCATTATAATTGCGCGTTTATTGACATATTCAGGTTTACTTGTCTGTAATAAACCAGAATATTTCTTTTATGTGTACACACAGTTTAATACATACAGCTTTTTTAACAATTATTTTTCATAGTTCATTATCCTCATAATTCTTATCGGAATGGCTCTTTACAAATTTTATAAAACGTTTAGGTGGTGTAGAAATAGGACAGATAGAGACCTAGAGATATTTTCATTACAAGATGTTGTGCACCAGCAACAATATCGACAGCACGAAAAAAATGTCTAGTGCATATGGTAATATATATATATCTTATCCCATGCAGCAAGTAGTCATATTCAATAACTAAAAGCCTTCGACAATGACCATGATGATGACGAAGATGTTGTAGAAGTTGTGCACCAGCAACAAGAGCGGCAGCACGAAAAAAATCTCTAGTCAATATCTATATTTATGTATGTATTTATATATGGTCGAAACACAATTCCGCAGTTAACATACCACCCTATATTTACATTTCCGGCTCATAATTTGTTCCCGTTCCATATGTGATCCGGTATGTCCCACACATTGGCGGATCTAAACGGGTGACGGGGGTACCTTTTTGGTAAGAAAGAGTTCATTTTCGACCAATTTTAGGGCTGCAACCCTCCTCTCCTTTCAGATCATATGCTTCAAAACTACAGCAATGGGAAACATCAAATAGCCCCCAATCGTGTATAATACAACCCTCTAACCGACTGTTCAATTTACAGGGAGAGAAAGAGAAAGAGAAATGGAGAGACGCAACCCTCTCCAATTATTCAGCTGCAGCATGACGAATATTCAACCTGCACACACACTCCACCCCATCCGAACAACCGTATATATACTTCCTCTTTATGCATTATGTTGACGTGGTTACTTCATTTAAATTATTTGTAATAGTAACTTAACAACCAGTTACCTCTAATAAATATAAGTTAACTCATTAATGTAATATAACTTCTTTATTATGTTTCAGTTGCTGTGGTGTGTCTTTCAACAATGGCTTGTATATCTTGGTGTACATTGGAACCCCAAGCGAAAGTACACAAGAAAGGTTAAGACGCAAACACCAACGCTCTCTGCGTTTGAAGAGAGAATATTAAGGGAGAGAGATTTATGTGAAAGATTATTTTTAGTGCATTTACTGTTATTTATGCAATAGATGAATATGTAGCGCATTTAGTATTATTTGTTTAACTTTTATTTGTAAATCACAGAGAGAGTTTTAAGTATATTTAGTGTTATTTAGAGAAAGAGGGAGAGAGGTTAATAAGCATGTATGTAAAATTATCGTTCAGTGAGTGAGGGAGGGCGTGTCTTTTTGTGTTCAATACCTTATCAATATTAAAGTGAGAGAGAGAATGTAAATATATGTTATGTGAGTTTATCATTTAGACACATGTATATTCGTAAACATGTTCGTTACTTAACCGCTTCCATCCTAAATATAAATACATTCTGTGCCAAAATCTTGATGTTTTCTGTTACTTCCGGTGAGTTTAATTACTGATAAATTATGTGTTGTCGTAATCATAGAGACGAGATTCATGCTTTGCGAAATTTTACATTATCAAATCATATTTTGCTGTCGTTGCCATTTCCAGTGACAGTAATTGCACCAAATTATTAATATTATTTGTATACTTTCTGTTTTAATTTCATTAATTGTTAACACCTTTTTCAGCAATATTCTTATATAACACTGTTAATTATGCAAATACATTGTAAGTTTGAACTGACCTTATATTTATTATTTTATTGAAAAGCTTGGTTGTTTCTTCCTGTGATAAAGAATGGATTTGTTTGATTGTTTATTGTTTTGCCTCACTCCCTGATTATTTCACGTATATTGTGATGGGGTGTGACTGATACACGATTAAGATCTTGGGAACGAACCCACACAAACCTCATCCATCCATATATTTAGGTCGTATGACTAAAGCGAGATCACAAAATAGAGAACAGAGTAGCTGTTGTGTGGTTTGATATACGATGACTTGTGACATATGTCCAATAAAAATATCTCCACAACAATTTATACAATAGTATCTTTGATGATGAATACACATCATGAATGAATTATTGGATGAGATTTGTAACCTTAAGATTTAATTTTGAAAGAGATGGTGAATTCCTACCAAGTTGATTGTAATTAAAATACTTTCTTTTCACAACGACCGCTTCAGGTCACTCCGAGTGTCCTGCTTATGCAAGACTAAGCGAAGGAAACATAAGGTCCCCACACTGACCAGTAAGTGAACAATACACCAATGTTCTTAAATTGTCATAGCCCACCTGTATCAAGGTTGCAAGATATCGAATAATAACCTGTACTGTACCTGTACTAGATGATGGTATAAACAGGTGAGCGTTAAAGGCTCAAACGATACAATCATGTTAATTTTCATTGAATGAACATAGAAACTCTCTGTTTGCTTGCTTTACTATTTAAACAGAATGCGAGCATTCTCCTTCCCTTTTAAGTTTTGAATTCGGAAAAATGTTCTCCTTCGTGTATAACGAAAATGCATTCGAATATGCACACAAGGAAGAAAAAAATAATCTCCATCAACTATTATGAAACGGAATTTAGCAGCCCTTGCTATGTGCACATTAGAGACATTTAAAAACAAACAAGTTAGTTTGGGTTTTGACGAATTCTCAGGGATGTGCGCTTTTATGGATGAAATCAAGAAGAGAAATGATCAAATGCTAAGAGAGGTAAATATTATTATCATTGTTGTTATTATTATTATTACGGATTGGTAATTTTTATTTATGTATAAACAATCCGGGATTTATTACTGATGTCAATGACGGGTCCAGTACCCTCCTTCTTGAGGGGGGGGGGGGGGGGGGGGGGGTGGGGTTAGTTGGTGTGACGTAAAACGAAACAAACAATATCTTACTAAAAATGTTACATTAAAGTTAATGCTTATTAATACAATAGAAATAGTGAGAAATCACAATTCGTTGTAACATTATTGATATTTATCAGTTTATTTTACTGTTATCGACTTTCTACATACATTATAGCCCTGTGATGAGTTTGAAAGAATGAAAACAACCCACTCCCACAACGTAGCGACGACGAAGAAGAAGAGGGATACATTAAAGACATCAAATTGAAAATGGCAAAGGCGTCTGCTTTAGAGGTATGAATCATGTGTGATCTCTTACTCTGAAATTGATATTCATTTTGCTCATAGTTGAATATGAAATACAGGTTGAAATTGCATCATAAGATAATTTAATGGAGATTACAATCATAATGTAGAAATGTTATTAAACTTATGTTTTTTTAATATAGAAAGAATGAGGAGAGGGACTATTCAAGAAACCGGTTAAGAGAGCGCTAGTAATATATGAGGATGATGAGGAATTGCCAGCGCCCTCAGAGAAAACAACATACCGCAAAGTTGTTCTTAAAAAGCAGCTGCGAATGACTAAGGACTTTTAGTTTTGTGCATTGCGCGTGTATATAAATATATAATTTTTATACTCCTACATATAAACGTTTTGATTGAGGGAAAAAGACAGCTTGAAAGATGGATGCAAAGACACATCATTCGGATAGAAGAAGGAGGAAGAACCGACATTGAAAACGTATCAAGAGTGAATGATGGAATATATATATATCTTATATATATTAAAAATATTAACAATGTTCTTGGTTCAGTTTCATCTGTTCTGTTAGCGCTTTCAGCCCTCCAGGGCTCATCAGACAGATTGTATAGTTGGTAACTAATAGCAAAGTAACATTAATATGTATGACGTCACATGAAAGTAGGGTATGTGGTTACCGTACCACGCAAAGTTATTTCGCACATTTTAATCTAATTACGGTATAAAGTTGGTTTAAATATTTTTATAAAATGTTCTTCCTTACTTTTTCTCATATGTTCATTATCGTGAATTATTTTTAAAAATGGGAAAATAAGAAACTTCCCATTACAACACACATTGAAATGTTCACTACAGGGTGTATTCCTTATTTCCGGATGTTTTATCGGTTGTTAATGTACCCGCACTCGATCTTATCGTTTCCCGTTTGACCTATATTGTTTTCCATGCAATTTGTGCAGGTCATGCAATATATTAGAGTTTTTGTCTTGCAATTCATATTTGCATTAATATTGAATTGCATTCCATTTCGATACGTAATTTTACTTCCTTCTTGAATGTATGAGCAAGTTCCGCATCCTGGATCTCCACATTTTGTGACGGAAAAAGTTTCCGGTTCTGACGAAAATCTGGCCTGTGTTAAAATCTTTTTGATATTTGGAGCTTATATATATATATATATATATATCTTCTTGATGTCCGATGTTTATCTCTTATTGTTTGTAAATATTTATCCGGAACTTTAATCAATAAATACTATGTATTCTATAATGAAGAGAGTGGTTTATACATTTCACTTATGAAATTCGCCAAATTGCGAGGAAATGTATGAAATTAAATCAGGGACGTAATGTTCTAAATTTTTATCACTTAATTGTAAAATCTGTGTATGTCCATTTATTCTAAAAACTATCTATAAATTTAAAGGTTTGACGGTTTATACTAAGTATAACGCAAATTAAAGGCTTTGCTTTTTGTACAGATAGGCAAACTAACAAGTATACGAGCATATTTGATTCTATGTCCCTAAGATCGAGACCCCGGCATGTTTGCAGGTGTTCTATTTCCTCAGGCGATATAAGATTTGACAATACCTTTGTAATCAACAGCTTTAGACTCATCACATTTTTGTTAATAAAAATAAATTGAATTCTTTAGACTTTGTACCTTCAATAGTGTATAATATGTATATTACAAGGTTTATTATTGATATAACAAATTTCTGACATGAATATATATACAAAAGTTTATGTTGTGAACATTGTAATGTATTTCTTAAATATCACTGGTTTGTAAATATCTTCTCTCATATTTGATATTACATATTTCAATTTAGTCATTAGGAAATAAAATCATAAACCGATTAAGGCATATTTTATGATTATAGAAATATGTCTTGATCTTTATAATTGCAGGAATGGGAATTTATTAATTATAGAGTACAAATCATAATAAACGGTTGTTGAAACAAGACTGTAATTATAATGTGAAAAATATGTAAATTACTTCATTGAATCTTCCCTTGTGATAATAAAGTAAGAGAACTCATGATTGGTCCACGGTGGGTACAAATTATGGTATTTTATTTCTAAGACCATACAACATTTTGTTTGCATACAGAGATAACTTCCACAGACTGGTAAAAGCTTTAAGGCACGACTCCTATCTGCATTTGAACATCACGGCTGGGTCAAACTAAATGACCTTAGAGAAATACCATGCTTCAGCCATTTTGACTAATTTTACACCAGGTGTCTGGCAGAATCCATGAGAAAAAGCAAAATGCCACTAGATGGCCATGCGGTCAGAGCTACAAGCGGCCACTATCATGATATGCCATGACACCCTGCTAACGCCAATAACAAGTCCAATAGAGATACATTATTGCGCCCATGGCACCAGAAAAGAATGGGTCCCAGACATAATGGAATGCGGACTACATAGAATGGAAAGGCACTATACATTTTGTCGCGCACCCAGATGACATTAGAAGGCATTCCAATGCTGCTATACATTTAGATGTGCAAAAATACCTCAGATGCAATCCGGGGACCCTTTTCTGGACAAGAAACAACACCATCGTTGTTTCATCCGTTCATCATTTTCGAAGTGTAATATCTATAAACAAATGTGACATCAGAATAAACGGCCCTTTTAAGGGCCATCTCAATTTTAAGATAAGTAGCCAGAGCTGTAACGGTCAATACCATCGACAAATATACCCTTCAAAATATCATGAGATATTCTCAGTAGGCACCTGTAATAATATGTAGCTTATCATATCTATTTCGTAATTCTCTTATATAAATTAGTAAAATTATAGATTAAGAAGAAAGCTATATAGCTAGATACATTATTGACATTCAAATAAAACAAAGTGCTGATTAAATTGATATACAAGTTATTCATTTCGGTACCAACAAAACCTGATCATGAAAGAATGATAACCTACACTGTAAAATATCAGTACTCGTGCACCCCCTGTCGAACTTCAGAATAAAGAACTTCACGGGCATATAACAGTACCAATGGAATATTTTACGTCGTATGACGCAATTATTACTTATCAATATTATTTTCAATTTTTTGGTTTTTAGTAGTTCGGCCAGAGGCATATTTACACAAATCTCGTATCTCGCGCCGCTGCATGTATATTTATTAAATTTTCCAAAGGTCTATCTCGAATTAATTCATTATATTATCCGACGAATATCCAAAACTTGATTCCTGCTTTTACCTTTCAAATAATTTTAATTGATTTTTAATAAGATCTGTATTTATATATAAAATATTGAAATCAATATCTGATGATTGATTGTCTACACCACGCCAGCTCTTAATAAATCAAAGATGGCGTCTACCTATACCCACACGCATTCTCCTAAGTTCGGCAAGAGATGAAGGTATATTTCATAAATGATTGTATATTTTTTATTCTCGGGTGTAGAAATGATTAGATATGATCTAGAAATGGTTAGATATGATCTCATTATATAAATTAACATTACAGTCAATTAGGTATATTAAACAGCTGTAATACAGCTTAGGTTCCACACGGTACCCTGCTCCACTCGACACGTGATGTTCGTCAAGTTCGACACGTGTTAAAGCTATATATCAATAAATATGGTATATTTTTAATTTTATGGTGTAGAAATGATTAAATAGTACCTCAATACATGATTAAACATAAAAATCAATTAAATATATCCAGAAATAGCTAAAAAGGCTTAGGTTCGACTACGTTCGACCTTTAGTCCCACCGTGTACATTACATATCAGTCAATTGTTTCCCCTTATTGATTTTCCCATTTGCACATTAAACTACATTTGGAAACCTGTTTTAAGCATTTCTATCTACTAAACAGAGGTCCATACTTCTAGTTTAAGTAGTCTGAGCATAATGATACAAAACGAATCGCTTTCCACAATCGTGGAGAGGATCTATTGTTATTCCCATTCCTAAGCCTGGAAAGGGCCATACTGATCCCATTAATTATATGGGGCAGGCTTGGTGTAGTGGTTAAGCGCTTGGCTTGCGGCGCCGTCGATCCGGGTTCGATTCCCGGGTTGCGCCACTATGTTTAAGAGGTTGGGTTACCTCTTGCTTCCATGTCGCGATATAACTGAAAAATTGTTGAAAGCGACGTAAAATACCAATCAATCAACCAACCAACCTATTAATTATAGGCCGATATCTTTAACGAGATGTGTATGTTAAAGTTTAAAACGTATGATTAATGAGCGTTTTGTCTGGTCCCTGGAACACAACAATTTTCTCACTGTTATTCAGTGTGGTTTCAGGAAGCAGAGAAGTACCACTGATCATTTTGTGCGCCTGGAAACATATATTCGTGATGCTTTCATAAAAATAAACAACATGTAGTTTCTATCCTTTACGACCTGGAAATATGGTATTTTAAAGGATTTATATGATATGGGTTTAAGAGGCAGTTTGTCTATTTTTATTTCAATTTTTCTAAAAGATAGACGTTTTAATAATCGAATGGGGTCCCATGTTTTTGATTCTTTTGAACAGGAGATGGGCGTTCCACAAGGAAGTATACTATCTGTTACTCTTTTTATTATTAAAATAAATAGTTTAGCACATGTGTTGAAAAACGATATCGATGGTTCTCTATATGTTGATGACCTTTTGATATGTTGTTGCGGGAAAAATATGAATATGATAGAACGGAAACTTCAGTTGTGTTTAAATAACATATTTCAGTGGTCTATTGAAAATGGTTTTAAATTTTCGAAAAATAAAACTTCTTGTATTCATTTCTGCCAAAATAGACGAATGCATAATGACCCTGAACTTTTTATGGACGGTAATAGAATAAATGTTGTAAATGAAGTTAAATTTCTTGGTGTTATATTTGATAAACGACTGTCTTTTATACCGCATATAAAGACATTAAAAGTAAAGTGCTTAAAAGCCTTAGATATTAAAAGTTTGCGTCTTTCCAAAAATATTTAAGTCATTCGTTTTAATCACTTTACACTTGTAGATGTATGAATTGTATTGTTTTGCAAATATACTTATAATTGATACTGTCACCATATGAGTGAAATTTTCTCCGTGTGACGTTAAACTAAATAATAATAATAATAATAATACTTTACTAACACACATTGATACATTTTCTTTTATAGTCTTCATCAGATTCCAGACGTCTCCTGCGAGCCCTGCGTCGCGAATATTCCCTGCCGATGACAAGGCGTGGATGGGTGTGGTTGGGGGACCTCAGACACTATGAAGACTTCCAAAACTTCGACTCAGACTACGTCAGATGGATAGCCGGCATCATGCAGAAGGAGCGCCTAGAAGTTTCATCAGACGGTCAGTACGTGCGAGCCAGCAGCGGCCCTTCCATCGACATAGCCTTGGACACCATCCTGACGCCAGAGGAACATGCATGTGACGTCCCCTACTGCGGCCACGGAACTACTAGATCCAGGAGTTGGGCCTCTACAGAATGGATCGACAATACGTCCACTTCGCCCAGCATCCGGAAGCAGGCGTCATTCCGATGTGATTAATCATCTTGACGTCGACCCTTTTCTCAGACGCAACCTTGGGAGCCTCCACTGGACGAACAACGGCACAGTTGTAGCCTTGGCAACAGGAGTGGGTATATTCGACGGTCTTTTCTCAAGTGCATAGAATATCTCTAGAATGAATGGCAAAACCTGTATAAGAGAAAGAAACGGCATTTCCACAAACATTTTTTGTATATTTAACTTTAAACAATTCTTTAATTCTGTGCTTTGAAAACAAAGATCAAATAACTTAATAATCCTGTATTAATCTATAATTATCCTGTCTTTAACTGTACCCTTTTATTAAGTCTCAACATGACTTACTCCTCTTATTTATTCTTGAAATTTCCTTGGTCTCCTATTAAATGTTTTGCAAGTAGTTGACAACATATTTAATATTTATTTTTAACAAAATATATCTTAATTTATGATGGTCTAGTAAATGATAAACATTATATTCCTTGTAATGGTTTTGCAAACTTTTAATACAATTCTGTTATGGCGGAATGCTCACCGGTCTTGATAGAAATTGAATTATCCATGTCATATATATGAACTTAATTCCTGTACTATAGATCACTACCTAAGTTTTGTGTTACTTCATCATTCAATATGTTTTGTGAATCATTATTTTGATATCTATTCCTACTTCTTCCTTTTTAACGCTTAAAGTGCCTAGCCTTTTACTATGATATCTATTCCTGCTTTATCATTGATAAGCTCAAAGTATCTAGTCTATTGCTATTCAGAAATATAATATGCATGCGTTTTGAATCACTGCTTTGAAACTCTACTGTAAATATCCAGTCTGTTACATGCCTGAAATATTATAGATCTGTGTATGTGATATTCTATTATATCTTGTTTATTCATACTATATTTATGTATGTTAGTTGAATATTCTGTTGTATATTGATAATGCCAACATATAAGGTTTTTATCGATAAAATCTTGAAAGTTTGTTTGTTTTCTTCCTTTCTTTTTTTATCATTAACAACGACTAACCATACAAGGCCTTGGGCGAACAACCTCAGTTTTGTTTTGTTTTTGGTTTTTTTTGTTGTTTTTTTTTTTCGGGGGGGGGGGGGCGGCCCCGTTATAAAAGTGTTTCCATTTACAATTGTCGGAAAGTCAACTTTAATTTGCGCAAAAAGAACAAACGTAAATCGAGAGATATATACATATCTTCCGTATGACGGTATTGTAGTGAAACGCAGATGTCACATGGCCACAACAACTGCCATGTGACAAAACCAGCCAATCAGAAAGGGCCTCATGCTCAGAGGGAGCTGCGGAAGAATTCACGAGAGCCCAGAAGGTGGAATCCAGACGTCGTATAGTGCATTTGCTGAACTTACTTGTTATATTTATCTTGTTATACCTGTGGAGTTTCTACCATTGGTAAGTTTAACTTACTTGTGCACTGTACTTTCACCACAATTGGTGGCAGACGTTTGAACGGAGCTCCTGGACCCAACTTTTGACGTTGTTGATATTTAATTTTGTATCGCCTTTTTTACATGTTTCGTGTCAACGTGACGTCTGATAGAATTATTGTACCGATTTGATATTATTTCAGTGCTTTTATTTGGTATTTTCAGTCGGGATAGCGTTAGACACTCTTCCGATTACTGACCGAGGGCCAGTGCGATTCGCCCTTTCCGGAATAGGAATATCACGTGACACTTTTCCAACTGTTCGATTCGGGCTGTACCAAATATTCAGTGGAACATCGGCAGAGAAGACGATCTACGTGGTACGATGGCGGCCTCTACGTATGTATATAAAACAGCAATTCGTTATGGGATAATATAGTTTTATGTGACCAAGGACCCTTTTTACGCTAAAGCGAGTAGGCCAAAATAAAATACGTCTGTTTTAATGGTTCCCGACCGATTTCATGTCAAACCTAAGCCTACAAAAAGACATTTTAGTCAGGTTACTGATGTGTCAGAAATTTTTGAACACATTTTGAAGTGGTTTTAATGATTTGCTGAATATTTGATGCAAGCTCGGAAACTTATACCAGCGTTTGTGTTACAGTATATTATAAAAATGCAAATAAGGAAAATTTTTCTCAAGTTTACATCATTATTATGTTTGACTACAAAAGAAAAATAATAAAAATGTTTATGCAACCTACCTTCGTATACTCGGTATACCTTAGTTTTTCAGCATATGTACTAACCATATTATTATGTGTATGACAGATCCATAAAGGGACCACTTTTTATTTTCATAAATTATTACAATGATTATAATATACATATATCTAAAAGTAAAAAAAAAATGTGGAGAAATTTTTTGTCCATAGACAAAACATAACCCTTGCTCAGAAAAAGGTAATATGACACGTTTTTGGTTTTTAGGATAGAATTCCTTGAAAAGGAAGACATTAATATATTTTTAAACCGTAATGACAATTTATTTTATAATGAGGTATAGTTACCATGCATTGATTTGACATATTTCAACTTCCGCATATCGTCGGTATTGGAAGTGGGTATTACTGTGTGTAATGGTAAATACCATATATTCATGGATTATTCAGTATCCACAGGACTTTCCTCTGAAACTATGAGTTTCATTATGAGTACATACATCGCATAACAAAGAAAAAAAACACAAACCAAAATATACAACCCACTGTCCATATCGGGTTGCCATTGATGGAAATACCTACTTTACCAAGATTATTTTCTTTTATGTATGTACACACAGAGTAAGCTCTCTTTACCTCTCACTTCTAGTACTTTCTGAACCATCGGTCAACTAGTATCGACACAATACTGAAGACAATAGGCAATCAATAGTTCCATTTATACAGAGTTGATTTCACATTATCGTTCACTTATGAGGAGGTTTTGTCAAATACACTTTCATTGATAAATAAAATACTTTATAAACAAACTATTATTGTCTTACAATGTAATCGTTACGTTTTTATTGCAGTTGACCAATCAGAATCATTCTAGATTTATGCTTTGTTGATGAAGTCGCTACTAAGATGAAGTAAAGAAAAATTTGATAAAACTCTGAAGATAGACCGAAGTTGAAAAATGTGTTATGTGAGGCGTACTTCATCTTAGGAGTAACGATGTTGGCAGCGCAAATGCGTTTTTATTGACGTTTAAGTGTTTTTCAATCGAAGTAAGCGCTGACCTACTTTCCAACGAACCCACGCTATCTGTAAACAAAGGGCAGCATGGAGGTACAGCAGCATCACAGCCACAGGATTAAAGTTGTTTTGATGGACATTCATTCATCAGGCTGTTTACGGGATTTTCATGAATGAAGATGACGCTAATTCTAATTTGCGTCTTCGTCGAGACTTATTTGATGTCAGTGTTAGAGCTCGTGGCGGGTCTCCGTATATCCCAGCTAGCATGTGCAGCCTCGAGGGAATTTGACTTTGAGGCCTGTGAATGGAATCGTGTATATCGAGATTGGTGGTAACGACATTAAGGAAAACTGTGACATTAGGTCTATTGTGTCGGCGATAACGTCGTTTGTTGAGTATGTTATTCATGTAAAACGCGTTCGACATGTGTTGATTTGCCAGCTTTTATGGCGACGTCCGGACACCGTTTGCAGTTATTATAATGATTACGTTATCAATATAAACATTGAACTAGAAAAGTGGTGCATGGAGTCGGAGTATCCCATCATATTCTGGAAACATCGTGGTTTTTGGGACAGAAGTTTGAACTTCCTGGCAAGAGACGGTGTCCACCTAAAGCGAGAGAAGATGCTGAAGTATCTGCAGAACCTAAAAAGTGCTGTCCTTTATACTTCCCATCAGTGATGTTTACAATTGGTGGAACCGATAACGATGGGTAAAATAGAGATAAGTACCAAAGTAGTGGTTCTGGGCATTTCAATCTTAATTACAAAGGATTTATGTCATTCAATGTTAATTTCTCATCTCTGATATAGTGGAAAAGTTAGTACATTATGATTAAGTTGTTCATAAGTAATAAAAGCAGATAAATGTTTATACACACGTTGGCATATATGTCAATGCCTGCTTTTACTTAGAAGCTATCAGACGACAAGAGATGAAATAAATTTGAAAAATTTTGCTCAATTTAAAATATCTGATGCTCAGAGTGACAGAATGCCATGCAAGGAATGATTCGGTTGAATAGTTAATTGAAAGTATACTTCATGTGTGATCTATATCAGTATATGTTTTACAATGAATTTTGGATCATGTATTCCAGCACACAGGTCTATGGCGAAAAGACTTGGGGAATAAATTTCACAAACTTATCATAAAATACATGTATAGGGCAGTCAGTTGGACCGGCATCAGCTGACGATGAACTGTCATGCTTACCCTGCCACTAATTAACATTACTTCGAGGGATGTGTTAACATCCATTTGATGTTACATTACATCCATTTCATGAGTTGATGTATGTTTCTTTTTATATGTTAACATCCAGTTGATGTTAAATTACAATTTACATTTACATCCATTTGATGTGTGAATTTCTATGCGTAACACCCAGTTGATGTTACATTACAATTTACATCCATTTGATGTGTGAATTTCTATGCGTAACATCCAGTTGATGTTACATTACAATTTGCATCCATTTGATGTGTGAATTTCTATGCGTAACATCCAGTTGATGTTACATTACAATTTACATCCATGTTATGTGTGAATTTCTATGCGTAACATCCAGTTTATGTTACATTACAATTTACATCCATTTGATGTGTGATTTTCTATGCGTAACATCCAGTTGATGTTACATTACAATTTACATTCATTTGATGTGTGAATTTCTATGCGTAACATCCAGTTGATGTTACATTACAATTTACATCCATTTGATGTGTGAATTTCTATGCGTAACATCCAGTTGATGTTACATTACAATTTACAATTACATCCATTTGATGTGGTGAATTTCTATGCGTAACATCCAGTCGATGGTACATTACAATTTACAATTACATCCATTTGATGTGTGAATTTTTATGCATAACATCCAGTTGATGTTACATTAAATCCATTTGATGTATTGATCCTTGGATGTGCCATTTTACTACATGAAATCATAAACAAATGTAGTTCATTGTTCAATGACGAAACATTCATAACTTATCTATACTTAAATTCTATGATGTGTAACCATCCAGCTGGTGTTACATTTAGGCAAAAAATGTTGTAACATTTATGTACAATATTTATTTAAAAATAACATCCAGTTGATGAAATTGCTTGATAGATGGTGTTTGAGTATAAACACCCTTTCATGGTTATCACTCATCATGATTTTCATAATGAATGTTTATCATACATAACATGGATTGATTAGACAATTTTACCAGTGTTGTAATCCATTGTTTGTGTATCAATTTTACCAACTTTATACCATCAATTAATGTTGATGATATTTGTACTTAGGTAAAAAACATGTCATCTAAGACTAGTACGAGGAAAAGGAAACGTCCAGGACGTTTTGTGGAGGAAAATCAAGGACGTTCAAAAGGATAACACAGCCAAACTCGTTAGCAGCCGAGGACCAGCGTCAGCTAGCAGCACCAACAAACCTAGCTGATGCAATCGATTACGATCAATTAGCAGCTGCTATGTTGCGTCAACAGCAGGCTCAACCAAAGGCTAATTTGGACAATGGTCAGCAGCAGCCTGGTAATTCAGGTCAAGGAACTACATGTAGTGCCGAACGTTAATGCGGGAAGTGCCCATTCAGGCTATTTCCAGTACATCCAGTCAGCATGTTGACAGTCCAAACTGCATGCATGCAGCAAACAGTGTTCATAACGTTAATTCATTTGGTGCATTTATAGACCAGCTTTTCTCAGGTGAGTCGGTGGCAAATAGTCACTTTACCCCTTTTACTTTCTCTGTGGACGATGGTATTCATTTAGGTAACTATATTCCCTTAAGAATAAAACAAAAAATTTGGAATGAGCAATTCATAGATTTCAAATCTTTATTACCCAACCACAAGGAGTCAAACATTGCGATTCAAATTGAAAATAATGCCATTTCATTTAACAATAACTCAATCTACACAGTCAGTTTTGTCTCTTCACCAGTGGACTAATGCCTTTTTCGTATTCATGTCCATTTATTTGGAGAAGAAAAATCATGAGAGCACCAATCTTCTTAAATATGGGTTTACAGTTAGGGAAAATAGGCTCAAATCATGGAGATGCTGCTTGGCGTTTCTATGATGAAAATTTCAGGAAACTCCGGCAATCCAATCTACTTCCTTGGCAATTGCCAGTTGCTGAATATGTGGTAAAGGCTTCAACTTTATCTCAGCCCTTTCGTGTGCAGCAAAAGCAGAAAACCCAAGCAAGATTCTGCTATAACTACAACAATGGAACAAAATGTAAAACATTCCCCTGTCCATTCAAACATGCCTGTCAGCACTGCAGACAAAACAATCCAAAAATTAAATGCCACGTGCTGATACCAAAACCAACCAGGTCATCAATGCACCCAATCCTACAAAAACCAAAAGGTCCCAACAACAATCAAAAGTAATATCTTGCAAAAAGAATTAATTAGGTTATGACAAAAACTTATCTCAATATTTAGTATCCGGTTTTACAATTGGTTTCAGAATTAGGTACCACAAGTCAAGTGCAACATATTATGAAAAACCATTCTTCAGTTTTCAAAAACCCAGAAATAGTTGAAAATAAATTAGCCAAAGAGATTGATTTGAAGCGCATAGCTGGGCCATATGATGAAAAAACTTTTCCACATTTGGTTTGTTCTCCTTTAGGTCTAGTTCCTAAAAAGTCTTCTGGTGAATACCGTTTAATACATGACCTGTCATTCCCATCGGGCCTCTCTGTCAACGATAGTATTCCCATAGAAAATTCACTGTACATTATGATTCTATAGAAAATGTTAGGATTCTTATAAAAAAGTTTGGCAAATTTGCGTTAATGGCGGAAAATGGATATTGAAGATGGTTTTCGTAATTTACCGATACATCCTGTAGATTATAGCTTACTGGGTGTTATTAGGGAAAACCAATACTATTTTGATAGATGTTTACCCATGGGAGCCAGCAGCTCATCTCAATTGTTTGAGAAATTTAGTACTGCTCTTCAGTGGATAATGATGAACAAGTACAATGCAGCAGGAATGTCTCATTTCGTAGATGATTTCTTTTTCATTGGTCCACCTAGCTCAAATAAATGTCTATCAGATGTCCGCACCTTTGAGCAGTTATGTAAAAACATTGGTCTTCAATCCAAACATTCTAAACAGTCTTACCTACATCTAAAATAACTATTTATGGTATAGAGGTGGATTCTGTTGATATGGTTAGCCGATTTGCCAGATGATAAGCTTGCTAAGTTACGAGTGATATTGGAAGAGACTATTCACAAAAAGAAATTGACCCTTCAAAACCTACAATCTATTAATAGGGCTACTTAATTTTGCATGTTTAGTAGTTTCTCCAGGACGAGCTTTTTTACGTAGGCTCATAGACTTACTTGTAAAATTCGCAGACCTTATCATTTGATAAGATGAATGGTGAAGCCAGAGCCGATCTGCGAGCATGGCAAGTTTTCATTGAAAACTTTAATGGAAAATCAGTGTTTTTGGAAGATGAGTGGACATCGTCAATAAGCTCAATATTTACACGGATGCGTCTGGTTCCATCGGGTATGCAGCGGTTTGTGGTGCGAAATTGGTTTGCCTTTACCCTGGTTAGAGTGCCATCAACACTACCAAATCGCAATTAAAGAACTATTCTCCAATAGTTTTACTATTGGAATTATGGGGTGATCAATTACATAAACAAAAAGATTTTGTTTTTCACTGATAACTCAGCAGTAGTTCATATTATAAACAAGAAATCTAGCAAATATAAAGTTTTAATGAAACTAGTGCGAAGGTTAGTGCTTGTCTAATTAAAATTTAACATTTTGTTCAATCTAGACACATTCCCGGTAAGGTTAACGTTATAGCTGATCATCTGTCTCGCTTGAAATTTCAGGAAGCAACAGAACGCAGCTCCATGGTTGAACCCCCAACCTTCATCAGTACCTCACCAATTAATTTACATTTAAGTGAAGTAAGCCAGAATCTACTTCATGCTGCTTTATCTCCTTCTTCTCGCCGGTCCTTATTTTAAGAAGTTGGCATCTGTTGTTTCAGTTTTTGTTCTGCAAACAATGTGAATTTTTCTTTCCCATGTTCTCATATTATGCTTGGCAATTTCATTGGTCACTTGTATCAACAAGGTTTGAAACCATCATCTTTCTTGTCCCATGTTTCAGCCATAAGTTACATTCCACAAGTTATTATCAGTTCAAGATCCATCCCAGTCTTTCATAATCCGCAAAATGTTGCAAGGGTGTGCAAAAATCAGGAAAAATCAGTTGACTCAAGATTACCGATTACTAAAGCAATATTACATAAGATCATTGAAGCTCTATCCCATACTGTTAGTAATCACAATGAAGAATTTTGTTAGAGGCGGTTTTTCTCTAAGCTTTCCATGGCTTTATGCGTTTGGGTGAATTGGTAGCAAGATCGCCCACCTATAACTGTAAGGTTCTTCAAAGACAAGATGTTGTGTTTACAGACAAATTTTGTGTGCATATCACTTTAAGGCATTTTAAAAACATAAGAAATAACCGCCCTGTCACAATTATACTTTCTTCAAAGGAAAACAATACCCATTGTCCAGTCCAAGCATTACGGACATACTTACAATATTTTAAGCATACTAATGGTCCTTTATTCTCCCTTTCATCTGGATTACCTGTTACGCATAATTTTGTGACCTCACATTTAAATAATGCAGTCAAATTCATAGGATTGAACCCCTCCCTTTATCTGGGTCATAGTTTTAGGATTGGTGCAGCTACAGAGGCTGCCAATAATGGTATGTCTGAACCACAATTCAACAATTAGGCCGATGGCATTCCCAAGCTTTTCAGAGATACATAAGAATAAATTCTTTTACTTCGAATGTGTAATTTATTTGCCCCTTAATTCCAATGACCAGTTATTTTTATTATAGTATAAGTGTGCTCATGAAAGTTTTTTGCCACCGACTCATCAATACTTATTACATGTCTATTGTCTGGGGTAATGAGGCCAGAATATATCTGCTCCAAACTAGACTATCTCAATTAATTTGTAAGCTGAAGGTTTAGTGAAATCCCCTTTTTTATGAGTGAGACTGAGAGAGGACAGAATATATCTGCTCAACTATGTAGGACAATCTCAACAACTTTGTTATGTCAAGTGTATAGTGTAATCTTCAAATTTGTGAGTGAGACTGAGAGAGGCAGAATATATCTGCTCCGAACTAGACAATATCAATCCTTTGAATGTCTATGTACTCACATGTACATGTATAAAGTGAAATCCTTTATTTTGTGTATGAGTCTATCAAGAACTAGCATTGTAAGCTTGTATACAGATAATTACGCTGATTCAGTTGTATTGTTTAAAAAATTTAATCTACATGTATGATTATTATTTGAGAATGAAAGAGGTCGGAATTTATCTGCTCTGTTCATAGTGGGAGAAATACAATCCTTGTATATTTAGTAATAACTGTAATAATTTTTGCAAGATTGGTATTGATTTGTCATCACTACCTTCTCTGTATTACTAGAGCTTGATTGAATTTATATCATTTGTAATGAAGCTCTTGGATGGTTTAGATGTTACCAATTGACTATTGAGTAGAGCTTGTTATTACCCAGAACTTACAATATATGCTTTTCCTTATTGTTGGATATTAATGCATTGTATGTTATTTACTATCTGGATGACTAGTTATTTGATTTTTCATAATATTTTGGTAGTGTATATGCTTTTAGCCCAAAGAACATTGGGTTCCTTGGAACTAGGACTGTTTTCATTATAAGCCTTTTCTTGGATGGCGTGCATCAACAGCTCCTAAGAGCTGTCTCTGTTTGGCATATTTTAAGCGTCATCTCCTCACTGTATGTAATGCTCATTAGTTAGTTATGTCATTCATGATTTGTATTGATTTTGTGATGGATATTTTCTAGTCACAAGTTTTTTGTTCAATGAGTTACTTTTGTAACTTGTGTTAGCGTCATTTATCATTAATAAATGACATAAGCTCATTCGATGTAAGAGTTGTTATTTGGTCATTCAATATTTACATGTTTCGAACAAGCTGCGTCAAAGGCTGGGAAGTAAAGAAACCAGGAAATGCACCACACTGATGTGGGGACACACCAAGGGATTATTCCCTGATGATAGTTGTGTTGATAAATACACTTTTATTGATAAATAAAATACTTTATAAACAAACTATTCTTGTTTACAATATAATCGTTACGTTTTTATTGCTAAATTTATTAATAACTTCTCCCTCGATTTCGTTAATGATGACTCCCTGATTTGCATACAGCATTGACCAATCAGAATCATTCTAGCTTTATGCTTTGTTGATGAAGTCGCTACTAAGATGAAGTAAAGAAAAATTTGATAACCTCCTTCTTCCCCACCTACCAACCCTTGTTTTAATGTTTTGTTACTTTTCAAGATTTTGATATATGTTTATAATGTATTGTAATATTTTAAAGTAATTGTATTTGTTGCGAAAAGATGGCATATGGCATATTTTAAGCGCCAATTCCTCACTGTATGTAATGCTCATTAGTTAGTTATGTCATTCATGATTTTGTATTTGATTTTGTGATGATATTTTCTAGTCACAAGTTTTTGTTCAATGAGTTACTTTTGTAACTTGTGTAGCGTCATTTATCATTAATAAATGACATAAGCTCATTCGATGTAAGAGTTGTTATTTGGTCATTCAATATTACATGTTCGAACAAGCTGCGTCAAAGGCTGGGAAGTAAAGAACCCAGGAAATGCACCACACTGATGTGGGGAAACACCAAGGGATTATTCCCTGATGATAGTTGTGTTGATAAATCACTATGATCTATTAACGGGAATATTATGACGTATGCATGTATGACGTAAAACAATATGGATTTGCCGATGTTTAAAGGGAGGTAATTCTTGCGCCGCACATATTCCCTTTAAAACTATTCTAGATATCGGCTTTCATATTTCATATGGCCATGCCTTGTGACAATACCTTTGAAACCAAACGATAATTGTTGACCTTGTGACTTTGACCATAAATTTTGTCATACTTGGAACCTTGGTATAACTTTTGAACCAGAGTAGATATGGCTTTCATACTTCACAGTTGTATTTCTTGTGACCAGACCTTTGACACTTCACCATACTGGAAGACTATCAATAATATTAATAGCTGTGCCCAACTTGCTGAATGGTGTAATTTTACGAGAAGTGGTTTAATTAAATTAAAATTCTGTTGATATTTTAACATCTAAAAGTTGGACCAGCAAGACGCATTTCAAATAGATGTACAATAGTCTGTGAAATTACACAAATGGAGTTGAGGAAAAGGTTGCACTGCAGCATTTTTCTTGGCAAGTTGATTGTTGCAGTTTATCTATCTTCATATAAAGACTTTGAACCGTAGGGACGTCACAATGACGCCATGTTATAGTTTGGCGGGTTTTCTGTAACATTATATAATTCTGTATTGCCTTAACACAGCTGCGCACATTATTCTTTGTAATACTTGGGTACTTCTCGGATTTTATATTTATTAATTGTTGTTACATTATTTCTATTTCGTGCAGTTTATGCAGCCAAAACGGAATGAAAATGCGGTCAATTCAACCGCGTTTGGGAATTTTACTATTTTTATAAGGTTGGTTCTGATTGGCTAATAGTTAAGAAACAATTTCAGTCCTTTTAGATTGTGATAATTCGTGACGACTAGTAGGCCTGATGAGGGTCTGCTTGTGTCTATGAAGACATGGGCTCCGAACATGTTATTTTCATTATTGGTGGAAATGACAGGGAATGGATTACTGTCGGCCTTACGTCAGTCGGTACGGTGTCTGAAGGAACGGGTGGAGCAGTGGGGAAGTGTAACTCGTTGGTTTTGCGAACGGGAACGCTGCTGTTTCAGAGTTCCGGATATGTATCATGGTCGCTTCATTAAGATGGCCAGGGGGCTTAACCGGAAAATGCATGGAATTTTCGAGGGATGCGTTCTCATTGCCCCCACCCGATAACAAGAGGACTACTGTGCCGACCTGGTGCATTTCAACCGACAGGGGAACATTAAATTGTGGGCATCTATGGTGAATTACTTAAGTTCACTTTAGATTTATTTTGTTTGGATCCATGTTGTGCCTTAATATTTTCATTGTTAATATCCGAACCTACGCAGTAACGTTAAGGCACTCCACCACGTCACTGGAAAGAAACCCTACACAACCCCCTATTATAATGGCTTATAAGTTTTCAAAGAGCCTATTGTTTTTAGGCGAGATTACTTACTGATCTCTAGGTAAATTACTTAACCCCGTAAAACAAAACACGAACACTCGTACGATTTTTTTCTCCGTAAATGTTAATTTTTTTTATACATGTCTGTCATTGAAACTTCATGTAAGACTTAAGGATAATTATATATTTTTTACTTCCGATCTCTCTAAACTAATTCAGGCATCCATGTAAATTCAATCTTCAAAACTCTCAAGACTATTCCTCTTCTTTGCGGTACTACCTCAGACAGCCTGCACGTTATATCTTGACCTTCAGCGCTTACTCACTTGTAGTTCTACCGTCAGTATGGAAGTTAGAAATAGTGTTGGATAGTAGTTTAATAAATTGTTCACTTGTAGTTTAATTATTATTTTGTTGTTTACATAAAAAGTGTCATACTGGTAAAAGTTAGTATAATGAAAGACGCAGTCATCTAAAGAGGTGTTATTTCTACATCATTCGAGGTAAATTGTCCCGTTGTTTACATAAAAAGTGTCATTCTGGTAAAAGTTAGTATAATGAAAGAGGCAGTCATCTAAAGAGGTGTTATTTCTACATCTTTCGAGGTAACTTGTCCCGCTTTGCACTGATTACATTTGATAGTAGCCGCAGGTAAAGTTAGGAAAAACGAGTTTTAGGTCAGTGCAAATACCGAAGATGTCGCCACTATAGTGGGTCAGCTTATTTCGGAGGTATGTCAATTATTCTTCAGAACGCTGACAATTTTGTCAAGAATGGGCCACAAACAACGCCAATGAATCAGAGCCTCATAGCACGAAAGGTGATGGTCAGGGAGAACGTTTGATATATATCCGCCCGATGACTTGCACACAAATCCATTGTTGCTGTTGCGTAGAAACGAAAGTGTTTTCGTATCAGTTTACAGGCGTCGGAATAGGTGTTCCCTGAAGTACCTTAATACTTTTTCCGGTAGATAAGGAAATCCGGTGTGACCTAGTGGATAAGGCGCGGCTCGTGATCTAGAGATCCCGGGTTCGACTCATGCCCTAGGCACACCGATGTTCGGTCTTTTCGATGAGTAAAAAACGAGGTCTCGTGTCACGACAGACATGTCACGTAAAGGAGGGTTATACTATTTACCGGATTGACTGTGTAATTACAGGATTGACTACGGAATTACCGGATTGAACCAAAAATGTTACCGGATTGACCAGTTTTTAAAATTTGTATTTGCAGATAGAGATCGAGTGACGTTAGTTACAGATATTACACGAATTTTTATGCAAAAAACGCATCGGGAAGTTGTAGTAATAGTTGGAATTCCCTCCGTTTGCGCCGCGGCGTAAAGAGAGTTAACTCTAGTTTCTTAGTGGTATGAATTGGGAATATATGACCATAGACCACAGTTTCAACACTTGTAATAGAATTCTATTGCATACAAGTAGTAGAAAGTGAAGGTTTCGCAACTGTTAGGGAGCTTTATTGGGGATATAATGTAAATTAGATACTTATTTGCCTTATATGTTATGTATTGCATGACATAATCTTATTATGAATATAGTTAACCACAAGATGAGATTGATCAATAGGCAAGTAGTTAATATTTATATGTATAATGATCAAACTGAAACGCCTCTATTACCCATTTCTCTTCAATACCACAAACATCCTTGCATAAAATAAAAAAGGGGGGAGGCCATGTAATAAAGCATGTTGAGTAAAGCTAAGGGAGTATATTGATGGGAGGAAAATGTTTTTGTTATTTTTGTTCTTTTCTTGGGTATATAGCCTTCATTTCTAATGTTTTCTAAACTTACAATGCATTTATATCACTACATAAGAGAGATTATTGACATTAGGAGGGAAGGGGGCGGGACCTCTGTATAGATTAAGTGAGACTTGATTGTTGACATTCAGTTCTCTTATTTATGAAAATAATTTACGGTTATTGTATTTATAGGTTGGAAATAGAAGTCAAGATGAAGATAGTAAAAAATTGAAGATGCAGTCATACATATGATACAATACAGTAAAACATACAGCCATACATACAACATTGTCATGTTTTTATTTTTTATATACTATATATTATATAAAGTATATTTGTGTTTATTGTTTAATAAATAACTTAATAAACTGAAGAAGAAAACAAAAATTAAGAGGTTGTTCGCCGCTGTTTCTAAAATAGACGCAATTAATGATATGTAAAGTGGAATATTCTACATCTTCATAACCGAGTATGTTTCGATTATTATTATATTGGCAGTAGTAAAATGTTTTTGAGGTACATTTGACAATCAACTACAGTATTATACATCTAATTGTGTCTGTTTTAATGACAGCATTTCCAGCTCTTGCCATAGGTGCCCACCAATTAAATAGCCAAAAAAAAAAAAAAAAAAAAAAGAATTATAATTAATAAGGTTACGCCTTGATACTTGTAAATATTGATAATATGTTAATATGACAAAAATAAAGAATTGTGTTGTATATTTAATTAATGATTTCATAAATTTAAAAATTTATTCAAATGAATGAATGGATATATGATGAAAGGGAAAAATAATGTCTAAATAGAAATAATTTAAGTTCTAGTCTAAATAATTAATATGTAACAACCGATGGAAATGCTTTAAATAAGATAAATAAATAAGATTTATGATGAAAGGAGAAAATAATGTCAATAAAATAGAAATAAGTTAAGTTCTAGTCCATATAAATTAAGCCGGCGTGGGGGCCCAGGAGGTATCACGGCCGGGACTCCTGATCGGTTGAGGCAGGGGTTAGATTCCCGCTCTGGCCGTGCCGTGATTCCTGTCTCTCAGATGAGACGGTAAAAGCTGAGGGTCCCGTGTCGTGAGTATGCATGGCACGTAAAAGATCCCTCACTGCTTGGGTGGGTCCGCTGCAAAGGTCAAAATTTGTATGCCCCGCATCAGGCAGATGCCGCTCACCATATACGTGAAATATTCGTGAGTGTGACCGTTAAAAAACAAAAATCAATCAAATCATAGTCCAAATAATTAATATCTAACAAAGGATGGAAATGCATAAATAAGGATAAATAAATAAGATCTATGATTAAAAGGAGAAAATAATATTAATAAAATAGAAATAATTTAAGTTCTCAGTCTAATTAATTAATATTTGACAAAGGATGAAAAAATGCTTAACATAAGATAAAAATAAATAAGATTTATGAATGAAAGGGGATAATAATGTTAAATACAAATAGAAATAATTTTTAAAATTCTAGTCTCTATTAATTAATATTTAACAAAGATGAAAAATGCTTTTAAATAAGATAAATAAGAGATTTATGATGAAAGGGGACAAATAATGTTAATAAAATAGAAATAATTTAAGGTTCCTAGTCTAATTAATTTAATATTTAAACAAAGATGAAAAAATGCTTAAATTAAGATAAATAAATTTGACTTGCAAACAAGAAGGCTGAAATAACGATAATTAAAGGCTTTCTGTTGTAATACACTGAAAAAGAAATAAAAAACGCTGGAAATGTTGACATTAACACCAAGAATGGAGTTGTAATACCCCTGAAAAAGAAATAGAAAACATGAAAATGTTGGAAATAACACCAAGAATGGGGTTGTAATTACCCTGAAAAGGAAATAAAAAACGCTTACATTAACATAAAAATGGAGTTTCCATACCCTAAAAAATCAGACATTAATATAGGGACAAGACTGGCAAACGTCTACCTCCAGCCACCCGCCTGGGTTTGTTTCGGACAGGTAAGGACTGCTGGGGCAATTAAATGGGATGGTCCGTGTACAGACATGACAATCATACATTTGTTGGAAGTATTTTCGACATACAGCCACAACGTGAATTGGACTCCATCATGACTCCGAAGCAGGAGTAGGGGTTTGTGGTGATGAGCCGCGGTAATTGTCCCACTCGAAAAAAAATAGATAAAAGGTCTTATCCTTGCATCCTCCGCAATCCCATTATTTGGGGGGGGTCGGTAGGTAGCACGCGATGATTAATCTCAACCCGCCTGGGTCTCGTAACAGTGGAAGACCCTCTCGACGCTTCATAGGGAACAGACGTACTATCATGGAAAATATTGGAATTAATCGGAGGTAGGATCGCGCGTCAAAGTGGACATGAAGTGGTTCTTGTATGAAGTTGCGGTTGTCCGCATTCATGTCTCACCTATATGAAGAATTACTGTTGCAATAGGGCGATCTCTGCAGAAAGACTAGCTCATATAGAGGGGAAGACACGAACTCAACGCATCATTCAACGCGTCCAGTTTCATGCCAATGTTGATGCGCCTCCCAAAGAGAAAATCTCAGACTCATTGTCCATTAGAACTAGTGGCCCAGAAAAGGAGATTGGTGATTGTCCAGGGAGGATTGACCGAATCCCTCACGCAATCCATGGTCGGCGCTCTGACAAGGAGCGAAGGGGTATGCCCAATCTACATCAATCGTAACCATTTTTAAACTGAAGTCGAGTCTAAAAACAATCAGAAATAAGATGTGAAGTGAACAATCTCGACGAACAAGCTGAAATCAAGTTTTTAGTGAAAATTGCTGAAAATAAGAGATTAAGTGGCACATTAATGTACTTGAGAAACAGGAATTCGACACTCGTATACAACAATATGTAAACAACAGCGAGTAGCTAAGATGCCGTGGTATCAACGTTATGTCAAGTTGACAGTGTAATGTTGAGACTCTTATTTTATGCCACTTGCATAATGCACCCCAATGCGAAGGGCGTTACTGCGGGTAAACATTCGGCTAGTTCCAATAAGATGCAATAATTAGACAGTCGGCTAGTTCCAAAGAAAGATGCATAATTACACAAATCGAGCTAGTTCCAAGAGACAATTGAAAGGTAATTGACACAATCGGCTTAATTCCAAAGGAAATGAATAATTAAAAAATCAGCTAGGTTAGCTAGTTCCAAAGAAATGGAACTACATTAGAGCGCATCGGCTAGTTCCAAAAAGAAGATGACTAATTGGAAATCTAGGCCAGTTGCCAAGAAATTTTAGTCCTGTCTTTGAATAATCAGCCACCATACCCATAAGAATGGAGTACATAGTGAGTTATAAATTATACATTTATTTGAATACTAGGTAACATGTGTTACAAATGTCAATACGCTTTCTCCTTATGTCGGTGCTCTGTCTTTTCGTCTGCTTCTTAATTAATTTTGATGTTTCATATCCTGTTAATGTGTTAAATTAATGAAACAATAAGTATTCTATACTTTGTTTACTTGATCCTAAATTTTCATAGTCTGTAACTCGAGTATTTCTTGTACTGTTTGTTTCAATAAATACTGTTTTAACCAAATAGATGAACATATATACATATATTTACATGTAAAAATAACAGATCAATTTCGGCTCTTATGATAATGTTATCGCACACAAGTATTAGAGTTAATGGCGCAAATTTACAATGAATATCTAATGCAATTTTTAAGCCAATTTTCTGTAATAGAATAT